>CM042160.1:89238479-89358479 GCA_023376005.1 Doryteuthis pealeii
TGTTTATAAATAAAATGTGATAAACACATTTTATATATATATATGTGTGTATATATATATAATATATATATATATATATATATATATTATATATATATATATATTTGAAATATATATATATAATATATATATATATATAATATATAATCTTATCTATAGATAAAATGTAATAGACAACATTTTATACACAATATATATTATATATATATATATATATATATATATATATATATATATATAAGTAAAGAAATATCAAAAGACTTAGAGATTTAGCATTATAGTCTATTTCAGGGGCTGAAATAGACTATAATGCTCAATTTATTATTTACTTATATATATATATTATATATATATATATATATATATATATATATATATATATATTCTATAACTTCCTATAACTTCTGTTAAACTAGATCGACCCGATTGGTTTGTCTTGAGTTTTTCTCTCTTCTTCTTTTTCAAGTCGATTGTCATTTCCATTTGTCACCAAGTAGAAGAGGAAAAAGAAAACATTTGAACGTTCCTTACTTCACCTATTCTTATTGTTACTCACGTGGACACAAACGTGCGCACACACACACGCGCGCACACACACAGATAGACACACACATACGCACATACATAGTTATACACACATAAAACATGAATAGGCGCCACCTGTGGTGCAATGGTTCAAACACGTACTCGTACACGACCTCGATTCTCACCGAGTGCCGCATTCGCCTCTTGACGTGATCTTGTGAAGAGTATTATTAAGATTATAACTAGATTCAAGAGTTATGAAGTAAAACTTGCAAATCATACTCAAAATCCCGATAATACAGGGTGACCCAGAAAAAACAGAACCCAAATTATTTATTTATTTCCCATTAAACTAACCCTAAACCTAACCCTAACCCTAAACCCCCCTAGTTAGAATTAACAGTTTTATTACAAAATTTCTGAGTTCTGTTTTTTCTGGGCCATCCTATATACAGGTTGACCCAGAAAAAATAGAACCCAATTTATCTATTTATTTCCCATTAAACTAACCCTAAACCCCAACCCTAACCCTAGTCCCTAACCCTAACCCCCCCTAGTTAGAATTAAGTTTTATTACAAAGTTTCTGAGTTCTGTTTTTTCTGGGTCACCCTGTATACAGGTTGACCCAGAAAAAACAAAACCCAATTTATTTATTATCCCATTAAACTAACCCTAAACCCCAACCCTAACCCTAACCCTAACCCTAACCCTAACCCTAGGCTCTAACCCTAACCCTAAACCCCCTAATTAAAATTAACAGTTTTATTTCAAAATTTCTGAGTTCTGTTTTTCTGGGTCACCCTGTATACAGTTTGACCCAGAAAAAACAGAACCCAATTTATCTATTTATTTCCCATTAAACTAACCCTAAACCTAACCCTAAACCTAACCCTAACCCTAAGCTCTAACCCTAACCCTAACCCTAAACCCCCGCCTAGTTAAAATTAACAGTTTTATTACAAAATTTGTGGGTTGTTTTTTCTGGGTCATGGGATTTTTGGTATGATTTGCAAGTTTTACCAGTAATGAATTCGACCCTCACCGTGTGCAAACCCTCTCCCAGTTGTAGTTTTGTGAACTGTATTGTCAAAACTAATAAATAGATAAAAAAGTAATGAGTTCGACCCTCACCGAGTGGCCACCCACTCGTAGTTGTGGTTTTGTGAGTTTTTATCAAAACTAGTAAATATATACAAGAGTTCGATCCTCACTGTGTGCCCGTCTGCACCCTGTTGTGGTTTTGAGAGCCATATCATTAAAACACGTAAATAAATATGAATAATGAGATTGATTCTAACTGAGTGACCGCCTGCCATTTGCTGTGGTTTTATGAGCCGTGTCAATAAGACGAGCAAATAAATACAATAGTAATGAGTTCAATCCTTGCTGAGAGCCGAACTCCTTGAGCTTTTGGGAGGTGTAATACACGAATAGCAAAGGCATGGTCGGCCACAAACAAATTGTCAGTCATATGGAGGTCTGATCTCCCTGACAAGCTGAAGCGACAGTTCTTGCAGGCTGTGGTTGTATCAGTGCTGCTATATGGCTGCACCACTTGGACCCTAACGAAACGTCTTGAGAATAAACTAGATGGAAGCTGCACAAGAATGCTGTGTGCAGTCTTGAACAAGTCGTGGAAGCAGCATCCCACGAAGAGGCAGCTGTACGGTCACTTGCCTCCCATCTTACAAACTATCTGAGTGAGACGGACAAGGCACGCAGGACACTGCTGGAAAAGCAACGACGAGCTTATAAGCGACGTTCTCCAGTGGAAGCCAACACATGGACATGCGGGTGTGGGACGCCCAGCAAGGACCAACATTGACCAGCTATGCGAGGATGCTATTTACTCAGCAGAGGACCTCCCAGGTGCAATGACCTTTTTACCAAACCCCTTCACCATGGGTATGTGACACAAGGTCATGTGGGCTAATGGCTAGAGTCGTTGGAAATGGACTCGTCAATCAGAGTTCAAATCCTGGGCGAGGCTGTTTGCATTTCACATAGCGCTAATACCCTTTGGAAAGGTATAAACCCAACTACTCTCGCTTTATCTATGGGTAAATAGTAGGACAGACTGGGTTCTATAACCTTGGTTATGTAACCAGTCTAGGAAAAGGAAAACACCGAATTCAAACCTGTTAAAACTCCGCTTGTGGTTGGTCACTATTAGAATAGGCCCAGTCCTGTTAAACTCCACTTAAGAAATTGATCTTGTGTCATATCCAGCCTGTGCGGAGGGGCTGGTAAAGTATATATATATATATATATATATATATATATATATATATATAACGGTTACTTCCCCTCCCCTATCTGGTGTCCTCACCATTCATTTTTTCTACCTACATCCCTCCACTCTTTCCCTTCTATCTCCCTTCTTATCTCTCCCAAAGATGTCTCCTATAACCAATCAAATCTTTCCCTCACCACAAAACTTACCCACCTACCTACATCTCCCTTCTATAAAACACTTGTATGATCCTAATGATTCAATAAAGGCTGAAGAAGCGGAATTTAATATTCCAGCGAAATATACTACACATTTTTTGTCTGAGTTTTGATCTTTCATTCCTTATTTTACCTCATTCTGTCGGATTCATTCCAATCCCCTTTTCCTCACACACACACGTATATATTATATATATATATATATATATATATATATCCGTCCAGAGAAGAAATCTTCCTTACGACACAAGAGTTTTATGTCGCAGTTGAGAGCTCAATGTGTGCTCTTAATGTTAGAGTCACAGAGCAAATATATAAGTAAAGAATAACAAAAGACTTAGAGATTCAGCAATATAGTCGCTCCCTGAAATAGACTATAACGCTAATCTCTAAGTATTTTGTTATTTCTTTACGGGTAAGAGGATTGGCGAACGAAAGTTCATTCGGGTCTCAAACCCGGCCAGGGGTAGCTGTTAATTGTATAACCACACTGATGAGAAGTGATACTTCGAAACACGTGTCTGTGGATTACTTATTATTTATATATATATATATATATATATATCACAAGTGGACGCACTTATACCCAACCCCTTCGATACGAGTGGGATGCTACAACGTAGCAAGTTAGGAACATCCAATGAGAATCGAAACCGCTATTCAGAAGTAATGGATCAGCGAGATTAGCTTGCTAACCGTTATACAATGATGGGACGCACTTACACCCAATCCGTTCATCACGGTTAGGATGTGACACAATGTCGTAAGTAAGGGGTCATCCAGTGAGGATCGAACTCGCTATTCAGTAGTAACGGATATGCAAGACTAACTTGCGAATCAGTATAACACGAAGGACGCCCTCGGACTAAAGAAATTATACATTTTTTGGTTATTTCCTATAAGTCCAACATAAACAAAGGGGAAGCACTCTTGACTGATAAATTATTTATTTATTTTCCTATCAAACTAACCCTAACCCTAACCCTACCCCTAAACCCTAACCCTAAACCCTAAACCCTAACCCTAACCCGTCTTCTTTTTTCCTAGTAGATCAATGAATAAATAAATAATTGGACAACCGGATGTTAACGGTGTAAATGAAAAAAAATGTACTTATGAATCAGCAAAGTAAAAGGGGTGCCTAAAGGTCATATGGTCCAATTATTTATTTATTCATTGATCTAATAGGAAAAAAGAAGACGGGGTTAGGGTTAGGGTTTAGGGTTAGGGTTTAGGGGTAGGGTTAGGGTTAGGGTTAGTTTGATAGGAAAATAAATAAATAATTTATCAGTCACGAGTACTTCCCCTTTGTTTATGTCGGACTTATAGGAAATAACCCATTTTTTGTACACATAGCAACAGCACACGTTTTCAAGCGTGTATCTAAAAATAAATTACTTCCATGTTTTTTTGTGTTTTTTTTTGTTTTTTTTTTTTTTTGTATTAGTATTATCTGCATTATTCGGACTATTGTCCCCATCTTCATGGTTATTTGTATAACGTTTCGGCCGATATGCCCTCCGGCCTTCTTCAGGTATTTTTTGTCGGACTCGGGAACCTTCTCGAACTCGGGAACCTTTTTTCGGACTTGGGAACCTTCTTGTCGTAATCGGGAGCCATCACAGAACTTCGAACTTAACCCTTTATTCATGCACGGGGGTATCCTGTTCTCATTCCGCTAACCATTGCTGGGGTAGGAGTTGTGTTAATTATTTTTCTATGTTACTGCTGCCGCTTAGGATTGAACCCGGAATCCAGAGATAACTGTCACTTAGAACTGTCTTAACCTAACTACCTTATCCACTAGGCCATGTGTCCAATTTTTTCTTTTTTTTTTTTTTTTAAAATTCTTTAATTTATTATCTAAGTATGTTTGCAAAATGTGGTGTAGATTAAGATAAGGGATATTTAATTCCAATTCTTCCTCTTCTCGGACTCTTTCTTTTTATATTTCCCCTTCACTTTCTCTAGTTACAATCTTTACTATAGGTATTCCGTATGTGCCTGTCTGTCTGTATGTCTGTCTGTGAGTCTGTGTTGTGCACATGCGCATATGTGCACGCGAGTGAGCATGCGTCTTTCTGTGCACGTTCAATCTTCCGCACCCCTCCCATCCCCCGTCAGCAAAAAAAAAAAAAAAAATATTTACCCTACGAGCATTGGGGCATCCAACGAGGATCGAACTCAACTTTTCAGTTGTAATGGATATGCGAGACTAGCTTGCTAACCATTACACCACGACTGAACGCCCTTTCTGCATTTTTTTTTTGCTCACAGTCAACTTCTCCATTTTGTGAATGCACGCGCGCGTGCGTGTGTTTTTGTGTGTGTGCGCGCATGTGCGTGCGCTTGCGTATGTTATGCTTTGCGCACGCGTGCATTTGCAATATATTTGCGTTTTTTTTTGTTTTTTTTTTTTTTTAAAAATCATTCCCGCCAGAACTGCAAGTCACGGCGATCTAAAAGAATTATCAAAACATAACTCTCTCTCTCTCTCTCTCTCTCTCTCTCTCTGTCTCTCTGTCTCTCTCTCTCTCTCATAGCACACACACACACTCTCCCTCTCTCACACTCTTTTTCTCTCTCTTTTTTTCTCTCTCTCACGCACACACGGCATACAAAAGCATTCAAACAACATACACGCGCACACACACACACACACACACTCTCTCTCTCTCTCTCTCTCTCTCTCTCTCTCTCTCTCACACACTCTCTGTGTGTCACACACACACACACACACACGTTCTCACACCCACACACACACTCTCTTTTTTTCATACACACATTCACTTTCACCCCCTCTCTCAAACATTCTCACACTCTCAGGTACACACTCTTTACAAACCCCCTCTTTCACCCCCCTCTCTCTTTTTCTCTATTTCTTTCTTTCTCTCTCTCTCTGTCTTTCTTTCCCCTCTCTCCCCCTCTCTCCTCTCTTTGTCCCTCTCTCTCCTCTCTTTACCTCTCTCTCCTCCCCTCTCTCCCCCCTCTCTCTCCTCTCTTTGTCCCCTCTCTCTATCCTCTCTTTTCCTCCCCCTCTCTCTCCTCTCTCTCCCTCTCTCTCCTCTCTTTGTCGCCTCTCTCTCTCCTCTCTTTCCCCTTCTCTCTCCTCTCTCTCCTCTCTTTACCCCTCTCTCTCCTCCTCTCTCCTCTCCTCTCTCTCTCTCCTCTCTCTCCCCTCTCTTTCCTCTCTTGCCCCCTCTCCTCTCTTTACCCCTCTCTCCTCCTTCTCTTTCTCCCTCTCTCTTCAACATTTCCTTCCACCTCCCCCCAACTAATATGCACTATCTTTTTTTAATTTTTTTTTTTACTTCTCACAAACTGTGTGCCCCCCCTCTTTTTACTTACTATAACCTATATACAACTCCCGCAACACTTTTTTTTTTGTTATTGTTGTTTGTTTGATTTTTTTGTTGTTTTTTTTTTAATTTTATTTTGTTTTGTTTATTCTTGTTCATGTGCTTCTTCTAAGCATCCTCATCATTTTTCACAACGCATCATCCGACTAAAGTTACGTTCCATAGCACTTGCCACTACAGAACTGGCTCGACACTTACCAACCAACTGAATTAGTAGTCAGTAGTATATCTTTCGAAATATACTACGCTGGTTTTCTTCATATTTTTTGCTTTAAACTCCATAGTACAATTAGTAGCAGTCATTTATTGTACTATTCATTTATGGGAGCAGCCAACTTCGACAATCTGCCGGAAAAAAGGGGAAAAACAAACAAAAAAACAAAACAAAACAACAAAACAAAAACCACACTTCTAGCAGTAGAGCGATGTACTTTTAACAAGAAGGGGTTTGTGGAACGTTCACGTTACATCGTTACGTAAGGTGTCACATACATTTATTTAACCTATATATATATATATATATATATATATATATATATATATATATATATATATATATATATAACTTTTTAAAAAACCTTATCTATCTAAGACTGAAAAATAGCTCATGAATATAAAGAGAGAGAGAGAGAGAGAGAGAGAGAGAGAGAGAGAGAGGAGAGAGAGAGAGAGAGAGAGACATGGGAGATTTTGAAAAGAAGGATAAATAGATAGATAGATAGATAGATAGATAGATAGATAGATAGATAGATAGATATGAAAGAGTGCGATATGTGAAGAGAAACACTGAAAAATAGCTCATGAAATAAGAGTATGTGAAAGAGAGAGAGAGGAGAGAGAGATAGAGGGAGAGAGAGAGAGAGAGAGAGAGAGAGAGAGAACATGGGAGATTTTGAAAAAGAAGGATAAATAGATAGATAGATAGATAGATATGAACAGAGTGCGATATGTGAAGAGAAAAATGGAAATGAATCCGACAGTATGTAATATAGTGAAAAATTTGAAAAAAACACAAGTTCATAAACATCACTCATTTTATGAACCTGTGTTTTTTCAAATTTTTCACTTATTACAGAGTGAGATAGATAGATAGATAGATGGATAGAGCGACATTAAAGGGAAAATAGCCTCCAAATTTTAACCGGACGTTAAAGCACGCACACGCGCATCACTCCTTATTTCCGCTAAACGAAAAGCATTTTAAATTAAAGAGAGAAAGAATAAAGAAGATTTCAATATATATATATATATATTATATATATATATATATATATATATATATATATATATATATAAATCGGTGTAACCCCAAAAAGTTAAATGTGTAAACTTTAAATGAACTAGGGGGTTGCGAAACATAGGAAACTTGATTAAAAGTAAAAAAGAAAGAAAAAAAAGAAAGGTAAGAGAAACGAAGACGTAAGATGAAAGAGAGAGAGAGAGAGGGGGGAGAGAGAGGGGGAGAGAGAGGGGGAGAGAGAGAGAGGAGTGCAAGTAAAGGTACGAGCGAGGGAGAACAGCAGGGAGAGATGCAGGGAGAGTTTTTGTTGATGGTCGGCGGTTGAAGGTTTAGAAAGTGGGAGGGAGAGAGAGAGAAAGAAAGAAAGAAAGAGAGAGCGAGAGGGAAAGAAAAGAGAGAGAGAGAGAAAGAAAGAAAGAAAGAAAGAGGGAGAGGGGACACACATACACAGACAGACAGACAGACAGGCAGTGTGCCGTGCATGTGAGTGTGAGTGTGAGTAGAAAGTGAAGCAAGAAAGAGTTTTTTTGCACTTCTGCAGTAGAAAGATTGTTTGTCGACTCGCTCGCTCGGTCGACAGCTTTAAGCGTCAATAATGGGCTGCACTACAAGCAACACATCGGGCTCAAATTCTGGCTCCACCACAAAGTTAAATGGCCAGGCCCCCGGAACCAAACCAACTAACAATGGAGAAGCCCAAATTGGTAAGCGTTCTTGATTTTTTTTTAAATTATTTTTGTTTGAATTCTTGTATAGCGCCTACTTTGTTGTTGCTTCTCTCCACCCCCCCTCTCTCTCTCTTTCTCTGTCGTTTTGTTTAAATACAGCGACACGTTTTCAAAATGTCATGTCGAGAAACGAAGGGCTTGTTTAGTTTTCAATGTAAACGGTCTGTGTGTGCGTTTATTAATATGTGCACGTTTATATATATTAGTCGGTATATAGTGTCTGTATAATGTGCAATATATTCTACTAAAGAATCTCATGAACCCATGCATATATATATATATATATATATATATATATATATATATATATATGTGTGTAAAACAAAAAGAATTTAAAAAAAATGTTCTGAGAACAAAATACATTTTGCGGACCTTCCTTTTTTATAAAATATTGAATTTTCTCCCGTTGGAACCAGAACAACATTTATATATATATATATATATATATATATATATATATATATATATATATATATATATATATATGTATGTATGTATATATATATAACAACAAAAAAGAGGGAGACAGAGTGTGTATGTGGGATTCGTATGTCTATACAACCTTTTACATGTGTCCATTACATTTTATTAAATTCCTTAATACGTTGTAACATGTTTTGTGTGTTATACCTTCTGTTGTGTTTCATTGATTTTATCATTTAAAAAAATCAAGTATCTATTCTTGATTAGTGTTTACTAAGCGTATGTTAGATTGGCACAAGGCTGTATATATATGGAGCGCTCAGTGGAAATAAGAGTCGCTATAGTAAACAGTCTTTTAAGTTGTCTTAAGTAACCACCGCCGATCGGCGATGTGTCAATTTCTTGGGGAATGTTTCTTGAAACATTTTTTTTTTTTTTTTTGTTATTTGAATAAAGTTTTTAAAAAGTTATCTACGAACTCAAAACGCGTATTCAACGTTAGATTTAGGGAATTTTGTACAGAAAAAAAACAAAAAAAACAACAAAGACAAAATAATAATAAAATAAAAAAAAACTAAGAATTTGTAGTTTTTGGTTTTCGAAGATAGACAAGACTTTATGGATTTTTAAAAAAAATTAAAAATATGGAAAAACAAACAAACAAATAAAAAAACAAGAAAAATAAACCAATGCCCCTCGCTTGTGCTTCTGTCTTACTCTTTCATACTGCATATATCTTTTCACTATATGCTGAACTAGTTAAAACTTATGCAACTCTCTCTCTCTCTCTCTCTCTCTCTCTCTCTCTCTCTATATATATATATATATATATATATATATATATATATATATATATATATATATAAAGTATATGAAAACACACACTGCTGTTAAAATATTTTATATCATATTCATAGCTAATATTGAACAATATTTCGATATATAAACTTATACTTATACGTCGGATTCATTTCCTTACTCTTAACTTATATATATATATATATATATATAATATATATATATATATTATATATTTGTTTTTTGTTTTTTTGTTGTTGCTGTTTTGTTTCAGTATTGCAATATTTCAAAATGTTCTCTTTCTTGTCGTGTTTAAATACCCCCCTCCCCTTAAAAAAAAAAATGAACTCCACCAGATTTGCACAAAACATGAATAGGGTAAAATCAAGTGGAAGTCATGAACACACACACACACACACACACACACACGTGTATGTGTTTATATATATATATATATATATATATATATATATATATATATATATATACGTAAGTTGATAAAATTTTAAAAAAAAAAAAATAATCCTTTTTGCAAACCTTCTTTTTTATAAAATATCTATTTTTCTCCCGTTGGGCCCATAACAACATTTTATATATATATATATATATATATATATATATATATATATATATATATATATATATAAGCACAGAAAAAATGTTTTATTTCCCTTTTTAATAAGTTTACCCCACCCACCCCCATCCCAAAAGTAAAAAGACGAAAAACAAGGGCAGAAAACAGATAACAATGAAGATGAGGACAATAGTCCGAATAACGCAGATAATACTTTGCGCAAAAAAGTTTATCCCTAGTTAATTTCGATCTAGAAAGTAGTTCTTATGTTTTGTTAAAGTTTCACTGGAGATTTTCTTTCCCTTCTCTTTTTCGGCATTCATCTTGCTTTTTTTTGTTTTTTGATTTTTTTTTTTTTGTTTTTTTTTCGTATTGGTTTCCCTGTAAAACATGAGACATGTGTACACGCGCAGGCGCGTCGAGGCCGTGAACACCGCGCAGGCGCACGTATACAAATTCAGAAGAAGAAGAAAAATAAGCACATTTTTTTAATTGAAATTTCATAAGTGTAACAGAATTAAAATCAAAATGGGACCAGAGGAACAAAATTTGAGCGACCCCCACCCCATCAAACACACACACACACACACACACACACACACACACACACACAGACACTCAAACACACACACACATTAATCTGTAAACACTCGCGTACATACATAAACCAATATTAATAGAAAAATGTTATACTCATATAGTCACCCCTCACACACACGCACATACATGCACATGCAAAAATATTCAGAGTTATTCCAGAATATCAACACTTAACCAAAAAGTTAACACACACACACACACACACACACACACATACATATTAATCTATAAACATGTGCGCACATACATAAACCAATATTAATACAAAAATGTTATACTCATATAGTCACCCCTCACACACACGCATACACACACGCACGCAAAAATATTAAGAGAATATCAACACTTAACCAAAAAGTTAACACACACACACACACACACACACACACACACAACCCCCCCCACACACACACACACATACATATGCATCTAAGGATAGCGTGGACATGGAGTCAACGGCGCTTGGTTACGGACAGTTTTTCGCCTATGTGATTAT
Organism: Doryteuthis pealeii; assembly: GCA_023376005.1. Classification (NCBI taxonomy): domain Eukaryota; kingdom Metazoa; phylum Mollusca; class Cephalopoda; order Myopsida; family Loliginidae; genus Doryteuthis; species Doryteuthis pealeii. The sequence continues at coordinate 89,249,675 of CM042160.1, forward strand.
CTAAACCAAGTTAGAATAATCACATAGGCAATAAACGAATCTCCGTTGAGTCCATATCCACACTTCCTTAACTTAGATGTAAATGCTCTATCCACGATATTGAGCACTGTTTACTTATAGATATAGCACCCAAATTATCTCTCTCTCTCTCTCTCTCTATATATATATATATATATATATATATATATATATATATATTTGGTCGAAATAAATTTATTATGGAATTACGGTGTTGAGTTTTTCCTTCCTTTCTAAGATATATATATATGTTGATGAATATATATATATATATATGTTGATGAATATATATATATATATATATATATGTTCATCAACAAGTTACTACCATGTTTTTATTGTAGTAGCATAAGTAGTTAATCCAAAAGGGCCCAATATATCTTGTAAAATATAGAACATTAATAGTTGTAGAAAAGTTATTCTCTCTAGCACGGTTTCGGTGTTTACAGTACACAGTGGTAGAGAGAATAACTTTTATAATACTATATATATATATATATATATATATATATATAAAGTAAGTCGTTGGGGCGGCCTAATGTCGGTATCAGCCAATCAGCGAGGGAGTCTATACCTTTTCACTAGCGCTAGACCAAGGAGATTGTTTTTTTTTTTAGCGTCTGAGGTGGAGCGCCACACCTACCATCAGCTCCTTACTTTACCGCACAGATCCCTGTGCTACTCATAACGCTGAGTTGGCGATGACCGGTATCGAACTAGGAACCTTGTGATTTCTAGCCGAACACTCTACCGACTGAGCTAACCCGGCCATTATTTACAAGGTGGTCCGAACGTCTTGTCACCCCCTACATATTTTTAGAGGTAAAATAATTACATAACACAACCCGAAATTTGAGAAAATAATCTAATTTTTAAAGATTTTGTTAGAAGTGAAATAATTATACAACTTATATATTACATTATTAAAACAAAAAAAATAATGAAAGTTAAAACAATATTTAAGGGGTGACAAGACTTTCAGACCACCCTGTACTCACGTATTCACCTACAGAGAGAGAGAGAGGGGGGAGACGGAGGAGGGGGTGAAGAGTGGGAATGAGGTAGGGCGTGAGTTATGTAAAAAGGTTTGCGTTATTTATAGGTGGGATAGGACTGTCTGTACACATTCACACAAGCATGTAAACATTTCTCTATAATGAATTAGATATACACACACCCATGTACACACGACTGCACATACATACATACAATCGCAACTATTAACGCGTAACTGTATATATATAAGCATATATATTAACATATAGACACATGTACACGCACATACATTCGCACAGACACACACAGACACACACACACATACACACACACATACAATGCATACATCACTTAACACATGTGCAGGCACTTATGACCTGGATATCCATGTGAACAACCCGTATATATCCAAGTATATCTGCACGTATAGGCACACCTTTACGTGTATATTTTTTTTTAAATCCCTAAATATTAAAAAAAAAAAAAATTATTTATGATACATATCCGTATACTGAGTACGTGATCCCATCTATGGGCGAAAATAGAAAATTTGTTTACAAAAAAAAAAGAAAAAAAGAGCTTTAAAAAGTTTAATTCAAACGAATTCGCTACGAATCTTTCAAAAACTTTGACGGCATTAAATAACCCACCGTGGTTGATATGCCGTAAAACAAACTGAGTACTTGTGTGCACACATCAAAGCTCTCAGTGATCGACATGACAGTAGTAGGCATTTACTGCGTTTACAGCTATGCAAGTTAACGCGCCCGGGTACACACACACACACACACACACACATACGCACTCTCTCTCTCTCTCTCTCTCTCTCTCTCTCTCTCTCTCTCTCTCTCTCTCTCTCTCTCTCTCACACACACACACACACGTGCGCGCTCAATAAACATAACCTAACCAAGCAAACCTCATCCATTCCGGAGTCTATTGAACTCTGCGATAACTTCCAATGACTTTTTTTTATAGAAATACATACCCCACTTCATTTATATAGTAAAACACCTTTTAATGCAATCTATACAAAAATCACTTCTTTCTATAAAGAAATCACTTCCGATATATCTATATAGTAAAAGAGTTTTTTTTAAATAATTTTCTTGAAAGCATTATAGTGTTTATATTGGTTTGGTGGTCAATTTTGAAGGCTATCACAATGCAATTGTAAAGAAAAATGAGGTAACTATAATGTTGTTCATCTACCATTGATTTATTTTCTTAATATTTCGGAATAAAGATCCCTTCGTCAGAAGATTTCTGAAAGCTAAGTCTTAGAGCTGTTACTCTGTGGCAGGGGTCTGTTCATTCTGTTGTATACCTGGTGATATCTTCCTCGAAATTCTCTCTCTCTCTCTCTCTCTCTCTCTCTCTCTCTCTCTCTCTCTCTCTCTCTCTCTCTCTCTCTCTGTGTGTGTGTGCGTCTGTTTAACAATGTCTTAGTATTTATATATTAATCTATTGGGGAAGTGAATTGACTTTCTCCCCCTAGCTATGGGTAAATAGTCGGGCATGTCGGGTTCTCAAGCCTTGTAGAGAGAAGTCTGAAAAATCAAACTATTGACTGATTGATTGGTTTTAACGACACATCAACGCATCTTGGGTTATTTTATGCCTAAATTGTACGTTCGTATTTACATTTTTGTATATTTATTTTATTTATTTATTTATTTTTTTTTGGCTCACGTTCCTATCGAACACGAAACATTTTTAAACAAATCAATTTGACAGATAGATGTGACCCTAAAAGATACTACCACTCCGGGTCAGAGTGGATCTGGGAGTAATAGTCACGAAGGGGTATTACACACTTCCTAGACCTTCAGGACTTGAACTTCGTCATCAAATGTAGCTTAGTGTCCTACCTAAGACAGCCCCCTTTTGGGGGAGGGCGGTTTACCTGAAAGGTACTAATTCCCTTAGGAAAGGGATTAATCCAGATGTTATTTTCTCCTCCCCTCAGCTATGGGTAAATAGTATGGACAATCTGATTAGAAGAAGGAGAACTCTGAATTCAAATAAGCTGTACCCCGATTAACAAACTGACCTTGTGTCGCACCCTGCTCGTATGGAGCGGTTGGGTAAATACATACCCTTCTGCAGGGAATGCAGTCAACGTATTCTAAGCCCCACCGACAGTATATAAAAAAGGTCAAGGAGAAGGTAAAATAAAAAACTCTGAATTAAAAACAACATGGGTGTGGCTACAGCCCTATGCTCTCTAGGGTGTTTAAGAATCTAAAAAACTTTTTAAAATTAAAATAAAATCTTTTTAAAAATAACTAAAAAAAGTAACAACAAAACAACAACAAAAAAACAGGGGCAGCCAACAGGTTTACTTAAAGATACCCTGAAGAAGGATGGTATTTACCCAACCCATTCGCCACCGGTAGGTTTGGTTTGATTTGGTTTGACTTGTTTTACGGCATATCAACCTCAGTGGGTCATTTAATGCCGATAAAGTTTTGAAATAAATCAATTCTTAATGGATACACAATTTTTTTTATAAATACATTTTTCTATTTAACCCATAAATGGGACCCTAACAGGTACTACCACTCCGAGTCAGAGTGGACTAGGGAGCAATGGTGAAGAATGGGTGCTCCACATTCCCCAAACCCCCAAAACTGGAACCTCAGATAGAGTTTAACGTCATTCCCAGGACATGTAGACCCGCAGCCACCACCTTCTAGCACCCATATGATAAAAAGGGGTTGGGGCTTGCCATAAGGGCAATAGGGTTGGGACCCACCGGTAGGATATAACACAAGGTCGCAAGTGAGACGCATCCAGCGAGGATCGAACTCGCTATTCAGTTGTAATGGATCTGTTTGTTAACCATTTCACCACGATGGGACACCCCCCCCCTGCAGAGGTGCATGCGTTTACCAACTCCACCGCACGAGCAGGATGCAACACAGGGTCAATTTTTATGCGGAGTTTACCAGGTTTAAATTCAGAGTTTTCCTTCTCCTAGACCAGTTGTCGTATTAAGGTTGAAGAGCCTAGTCCGCCCTACTATTTACTCATAGTTGGAGGGAGAACAGTCGGATTTATACCTTTCCCAAAGGGTATTAGTGCCATATGAAAATGCAACCAGCCTCTCATCCAGGATTTGAACTTGTGTCGCCGTGTCCATTTTTCTTCGACGACAACAATTACACCACAGTCCCTGCAGAGGTGTGTGTGTCTACACAACTACCCCGTCACTTAATAGGGAGGTGCTGCCTGGTAGATGGATCCCCAGAGCATGCATTCTGAATATAGGAGGGGCAGACAGAAAACTTTATGTAGACGGGTTGAGTGAGTCTGTTTTATTTTGTTGTTTGTTTGTTTGTTTGTTTGTTTTTGCTTTTGTTTTTTAGATTTATAATTTTTTTTTAGATTCTTAAACTCCTTGGAGAGTACAAGGTTGTGGCCACACACCCAGCTTTTAATTTAGAGTTTTGCTACGCCCTTCTCCTATACTGGTTTTTATGAATGCTCCGAATTCTTTGTCAACTGATACAATAATAATAATAATAATAATAATAATAATAATAATAATAATAATAATCTACTTACATCGATTAACCCTTTTCAATCCAGTTTCATTCAATTCATTGTCATTTGTTGCACTCTGAAGAAAATTAGCAAGGAACTTCGCCACAATTTACATTTACCTGGTTTCTAATACTTTACATATTCACCAGATGTTAACGGCATATCAACCCGTCTGGGGTTATGTCATGCCTAACAGTTAGGAAGTTATACATACCGTATATTTATATTTATACTTTTTAGTAATTGGTTTTAAAAATGTGTTAGCATTATTGGGGATTGATTTGTTTCATGTCTATATTCTATGGTATAATTTTATTTCCCACAAAAGAGAGAATATCCCCCATAGGAGAGTACTGAGAACGCACGCTTTGTGGACACTACGCCATCGTCTTTAGTAGACAGAAGGATGCCAACACACATATTCACCACTAGCAGGATGTGACACAATTTCTTAAGCCGATTTTAACAGGTTTGAATTAAGAGTTTCCCTTCTCCTAGACTGGTCACCAAACCAAGGTTAAAAGGCCCAATATGCCCTACTTTTTATCCATAGCTGGAAGTAGACTAGTTGGATGCATACCTTTCCCATTGGTATTTACTCTGTGAAAATGCAAACAACCTCGTCCAGGATTCGAACTCAGGTCGACGAGCCCATTTCCTACGACTCTAACCATTGTCCCACGCGCCTCCTTAAGGAGGGGGGGTCCACGTGTCGTAGTGGCTTACGTGCTGAACTGCGACATCGTAGTAAGCGAGTTCGAACTCCAGTCACGCTATTACGTTTACTTTCGGATTAATACCGACGGGAAAGGTATGAACCACTTTCATCCCCGGCTATGGGTTAAATAGTACCACTACTAAAGAGATTAGCGTTTAAGTGAAATACAAACAGTCTTGTTCAGGATTTGATCCCAGGTTGTCGATTCCATTTCCTGTGATGATAACCGTTACACAAGTGTGCCTCACATTGGGAACAGCATGAATCCACCTGCTTTCCCTGCAGCTATGTGTAAATGATAGGACAGGTTTGGAGTTTTAGACTTGGTTAGGCAACCAGTTTAGGAGAAGAAAAACTGAATTCAAACCTGCTGTACTCCGCTTTTAAAAAATGACCTTGTGCCACATCCTACGCGTGGCGGAGAGGTTGGGTAAATACACACAAAGAGCTGGATAATTTCTCGGTGTCTGCAGCAAGGAAACAGAATAAATCCTGTACGACCTACCATAAATTGGGTTATATATTAGGGTAGATCGATTTTGGAACTGTAACGTCTCCCATGTGGCGAAAGTTGCAAATTAACATAAAAATTACCACACAAAATATTTTTCTTCAAAATGTTGCCTTCATTTGAAGAAATAGATTTCAATCTTTTAAAATGTTATCCCTGTTGCAGATTAATTAATGAGGTAAAAAGCAGCATTTCGTATGTGTCGGTGATGATGGGGGGATATTTTCAATTTTAATTCTAGTTATAATATTTTCTTCCTTTTATCTTAGTAAAATAAATTTCTGTTTAGAATATTGAAATTGATAAATTTTCTAACCAAATGTTGCGAAAACGAGGATTTTTAGTGCATTTTAACTGACAATCTTTGATGCTATTTCCTCAAACAATGGTCCACTTTTGGCCTATCTTAGGGTAGACGGTCGATCGGAGAGGGCCCCTCCGATCAATCGGCTAATCACGTCAAGCCCTAGCACCTATATGATTTTCCCAACCCTATTGCCTTTATGGCAAGCCCCAACCCCTTTTTATCATATGGGTGCTAGAAGGCAGTGACTGATGGTCTACATATCCTGGGAATGACGTTAAACTCTATCTGACGGTGAGGTTCCAGTTCTGGAGGTTTGGGGAATGTGGAGCATTCCTTCATCACCATTGCTCCCTGGTCCATTCTGACCCGGAGTGGTAGTACCTATTAGGGTCCCATCTATGGGTTAAATTGAAAATGGGTGCTAGAAGGAAGTAGATGAGGATCTACATGTCCTGGGAATGACGTTAAACTCTATCTCATGGTGAGGTTCCAGTTTTTGGAAGTTTGGGGAATGTGGAGTACCCTTCATCACCATTGCTCCCTGGTCCACTCTGAGCCGGAGTGGTAGTGCCTGTTAGGGTCCCATTATAGGTTAAATAGAAAAATGTATTTATAAAAAAATGTCTGTATCCATTAAGAATTGATTTATTTCAAAACTTTATCGGCATTAAATGACCCACCGAGATTGATATGCCGGAAAACCAAACCAGACCAAATCAAACAATGGTGCAAGTAAGCAATATAAATTTTTGGTATCAGTATTTATTAGAGCAACATAAAACTTTCCCTGTTTGAGAGAATTTGATATCTAAAAAGAAAAGTGAAAAAAAAATCCAACCGACCCTGTTATATATGTCGTGGCAGTTGTATATACGAATTATTGTCCACTCGACAAAAATAAATAACAGCAATTTAGATTGGACCCAGATGTTTAGTTGTTGCTTAAACAGAAGAAACTAAATTTTCTTTTATTTCTATTATTATTAACTATTTAAAAAAGCCACCCTCTGGGCGGTGTAAAAATTATTTTTTGAAAGATATTGCCTAAGCGGGTGGTAGTTTGTTTTGTTTTGCTACATACAACGTGTTTTGTGTTTTTAAATACATTCATACATGATGCTACAAACTTTTATCAAATTTGAACGAATAGTTTAATTTTAGTGTAAAAAATCTTCAAAAATGTTTTTATCTCGATTTAAAAGTTAACGGTTATCATCATGGAAAATGGAATCGGTGACTCGAGTTCAAATCCTGGATGTTTACTTTGCATTGGGAAGGACATGAGTCCATCTGCTCTCCCTCCAGCTATGGGTAAATAATAGGACGAGCTTGGAGTTTTAGCCTTGGTTAGGCAACCGGTTTGGGATATGGACAATTGAGTTTAAAGTTGTTTTACTGTTGTGATGTTAGTTCAACAGTAAAAAAAGAAGTCAAGTCGAGGTAGGGTAAAAAGAGACAAGTGTATTTACAATAAGGTACAAGAACGGCTAGCTTGCCGCTAAACGGTAACAGTACGGTAACAGTACAACCTTTTCACTCGGTGTCTCACTATTTATAGTGAGAACCGGTGTATATTCTCCACTGTAGGAACGGCCGGTACAACATTTACTCCGCTTAAAAAATGACCTTGTGTCACATCCTGTGCGTGACGGAGGGGTTGGGTAAATATATACAAAGAGCTGGATAATTTCTTGATGTCTACGGCAAGGGAACAGAGTAAATCCCGTATGACCAACCATAAATTGGGAAACGCTTGTGTGCAACTGTTGTTGCTGAAGGGAATGGACCCGGCGATCTGATTTCAAATCGTGGACGAGGCTGTTAGCATTTCCCATTTCCCTTGAAAAAGTCACGAATCAAACTGTTTTCACCCAGCTATGGGTAAATAGTAAGGCCGACTCTGGCCCTTAGCTTTGGTTTAGGCAACTAGATAGGAGAAGGAGAAACTCTGAATTCAGACCAGTTGTATTTAGTTTAGAAAATTGACCTTGTGTCGCACCGTGTGGCTGAGGGCTGGATAAATATAGACTGGTCTCTTTAGACTTGGCACGATAACTGATCTAGGAGAAGGAAATCTCTGAATTCAAACCAGTCATAGTCCTGCTCTTAATAGAGGGGTTGGGTAAATACACAGCATATATTAGAGTCTTTGGGGTATATATATATATATATATATATATATATATATATATATATATGTCGTCGCTGGTGTGTATACGAATTACTGGCCACCCGACCAAAAATAAATGGATGAATAAATAAACAGCAAACAAGAAAACAATCTAATCCAACACAGACGTTACATTTCTGTTGTCATTGGAGGTGACAATTAAATATCCCAAACTACAGGGTCTTTTTTCTCAGTGTGCATTTATTTCCATGTGCACCGGTGAGTCCGTGTTTCAAGGCCAGTTTCCTGGGTACATGCTTTTAGGGAGAGATAGTCATAAAATATACCCGAATATCGTCCAGTAACTAGGAGTATTCGTTTAACAATCTTCTACAATAAATACAGAGCGAGCACAGACTTTCAATCTTTTTTTCTAATTCGAACCCTAAATTATATATATATATATATATATATATATATATATATATATATATATATATATATATATATTATATCTATATATTTATATTATATTTATATATAATATTATATTTATATATATTATATATACTAGCAAATATATGCACCCTCCGGGTGCACGTATTTAAGTTTTAATATAATAAAATATATTAAATTAGAAAGGCTAATGAAACTGAATAAGAATGCAGATAAAAAGATTTGGAACAGAGGCGGTATGATTGAAAAATAGAACAACTTTGAAACAACTCTTCCATCATTTTCCGTTACTCTCGTCTTTCATTGGTAAATTTACCTAATTTAACTATTTAGTTAAATTAGGAAATAAAGAATAAAATGAAAGTTATTTTTTCTTGTTAATGGATTTCATTTAAGATTCATTGAAGAGATTTTTGCTTATATTCATTAAAATAAAACAAACAATTAGAAATCAATAATACTAAGCACATATTTAATAAAATCACATTTTTAATATCAATATGCAAATTAGCCTTCCCATTCACACTGTAAACCGCTACTTTTTGTATATATAAATACAATTGCATATTATTTGTATGTAGATATGGACAACACTAATAAAAAGGTGAAGCAATTTTATTAATAATTGAGGTTTAAATAAAAATAAAATCACGGAGAATGTGATGTAAATAACGAAGGGAATTGTGACTTGAGTAGTAATATAGTTTCGGTTACAGACAGAAAAACACACAATCTCCATTATAATAAGATATATATATATATATATATATTATATATATATATATGAGTTAAGAGTAAGGAAATGAATCCAACGGTATGTATATAGATAAAAGGGTATGAAAACACACAATGTTGTTTTAAATTATTTTCTGCTTCTCTCTCGATGAGTCCGGATTAAAAACATTTACATCTTAAAACGGACCTAATTATCCTTATACTCTGATGATGATTTTTTATAAATCGAAATATTAGCAATATTAGCAATGAAAATGATATAAAAATATCTTCATGTTAACAACATTGTGTGTTTTCATACTCTTTTATCTATCTATCTATCTATGTATATATATATATATATATATATATATATATATATATATATATATATATGTGTGTGTGTGTGTGTGTGTGTGTGTGTGTGTGTGTGTGTGTGTGTGTAAGTTATTCAAATGACTGGTAGTAAGGGATGATTCTACCTGGGATCCTCAAAATCTCACTGTATAACCATACTGTATGCTCCTGTAGGTACAAACATATATTCATACAAGGATTTTTATAAATCCCTAAAGAGAGCTCAATGCATAATAATCAATAAATTAGATTAAATACAGACCAATATTTAACTTTCAAAGAAAGAAAAAAAAGAAAAAAAAAACAAGAAAAAAAAATTAACAAACTGTCATTCCGTAATAAATGTATTTCGATCAAAAGCTCAAAAGGCTTTTAAAAATTTTGTAAAAATTTTTTAAAATCCTTAAGAGGCAAATCACAAAATTTTACGGAATGACGGTTTGTTAAGTTTTTTTCTTTCTTTGAGAGTTATATATATATTGGATTTAGCGCAAAGCATGGGCAAAGTGTGAAATAAATGAGAAACCGAGTTAGATGTTACGTGGTAAATTCCTAAAAAAAAATCCTTGTTAAAGAGAGGTCATTCTCTCGAAATATGGGATGAAATAAAATGAAACTTAGCACATAACATCCAACTCAGTTTCTCATTTAGTTCACACTTTACTCAAGCTTCATACTAAATCCAAAAGATATATATGTGGTGAAAGATAAATGGAAAGAAAATGCTGTATGGATAAAAATCATTTATTGTACATTTTCTTTCCTTTTATCTTTCAACATAATTGTCGGATTCACTTGTATTTTTCAATTTATACACACACACACACACACACACACACACACACACACACATATATATATATATATATATATATATAATATATATATATATATACTTTGTTGGGGTACCAAGTTTCTTGGTACAAGGGTGATTCTAGGCTGGTCCTATTCTCTAACAGTAGTTTGTTGTAGAGTTTAGGTTCCGTATGAGAGCTAAATGTTTAATTTTAATAAACAGAGCAAATTTATTTGTGAATAAAAAGGCCTTAAATACCAGGGGTATGGTGATAATGGACTATTTCCACTCGTGGGTATCTGAGGTATATATATTTTTTTTAAATGCATATGTTGTTGAACAAGATGGACATTTTCGATCTTTTCAAGTTTTCTGGCGAGTTTCTTAAAATAGAGCACCCGAAGTTTTCGACCTTAGAGGCTCGTAAGACATGAGATTTCCGTCTTGTTAAACACAGTATGCACACACACACACACACAGACACAGACACACACACACACACACACCACACACACGTGCGCGTATGTGTATAATATTGAAAATTTATATGAATATATACGTCTGTAATATTGAAACTGAAATATATATATAAACTTTATACATATATAATATTGAAACTTATATATATAAACTTTATATATATATAAAGATTATTATACATTGAGCTATCTGTAGTGATTTAATTATTCACTGTATTGATACATACTGGATCATACAATGATACAATACAGTGTGTACTAGATATCACATATAGAATCATCCCTTGCTACCAAGTTTCGGATGCCTCACATCTATCTATCTATCTATCTATCATATATATATATATATATATATATATATATATATATATATATATATATCCCATGTCTACAACCTTGCTGATGAGACCTAATAGGTCGAAATGTACATTCAGGGATTGACATTTTCTCGATCTGTTTAGCCTTACATTTGAACATATCTGCCCGCCTAAATGCATTAATTATTAACTAATTAATTTTCAAAATTTATGACTTCAATTAAGCACACATCCTCCAAAAATTGTCGGCTAAAAGCCATATCAAATAAACACAATGTTTATTAACGTACTTTCATATATATACATATATATATACACACACACACATATATATATATATATATATATATATATATATATATATATATATGTGTGTGTGTGTGTCTGTCTGTCTGTGTGTGTGTGTAATATTAAAACTTTATACATATGAATAAAACCCGTGAGAACCCCACCCTTTTTTTTTTCACGAACCCTGAAGAAATTTTCACTAACACTATTGGCTGTTACGAACCGAAGTTAGTGACCATTATTACATACCACTACAAATACAGATAAATATAGACTACTACCCCCTCCTCTAAAAAAAAACATGTCAGAGATGTATGCGTATGCATGCGTTATGTTTAAATGCACATCGTCTCTTTTATCTGCTTACAAATTAAGATATCGGTTGGACGTGTTTTGCTATATCGAAATATAAGTAAATTATATGCAAATGAACCTGGGCATATGCTCGCTCAGAATGTGCAGTGTTTTAAAAACATGCTCTTATATAAGTAAAAAGTTCACCACGCCTACTAAATCTAAGCACACAAGAATATAATAGAAACCTTATCTTGGAAAATTACTTAAAATCGTTAGAGTGAATATGAAAGTAATTAAATAACCCCAGATATAGAATAAAATAGTTTGAGAAGAATGTTTTAAAAGTAAAAACATGATTTTTTTTTTTACTAATCCCCATGGTATAAACATTTTTTTCCTCTCCGCCATAATTGTTCTATTTTTGACTAGGTCAACAGCACTCTCACAACACAGACCCATGTTTTGTATTAGATATTCTAATAACAGCAGCCAAAATCCTAGATTTATAGATCAGGTTTTTAGTCAAGGTTCCAGTTTTCGTTTTTCATTTATATTTGATAGCAGACAGTTTTTGTAGTTGCCAGAAATTGGGATTTACTAGTAGGTATAGTAGTTGTTTTTGGCTTTTTTTTTTCTTCTTTTCTCCTTTTTACGACGACATAACTGGAAACAGAAAAGAAAAGAAAAAAAACTTAAAATTCAGTGTTGATATTTGGGTGTATGCGTTTGGCCTAGTTTGTAATTTAGATAAGAAAAAAGTAAAAAAGTAAAAAAAATAAAAAAATAAACAAATAAATATAAAAAAAACTATTAAAAAAAAACTTGTGCTGCAGACGAGAAAGAAAGAAAAGAATGCCAGCGTTTTTTTTTTTAAAAAAAACGTTTCTTTTGTCATTTATATATCTATTTTAATTCTATATAACTTTCGTTACTTTCTTTTGTCGATCGAAACACGCTTCGACCTTTCGTGTATTTATTCATTTATTTCTCTTTCTATATAACTTTATTCTACTGTTGTCAGAAATAAAACGATGTGCTGACTAACAAAAAAAAGTATTGCACATGCGCACAACACACCACAATCTGACATCACTTCTTTGATAATGGTGTATATAGTTACACAATTTAGTGACAGACAAGAAACTAAGGCAAAGCTGTAAGATATTTAAACTTGAGAGCGAGGCTGAAAATAACTTCATAGAATTACATTATGAATCTTCGTAACAGCTGCAGCGTTGGATTTGGACATGTTGTTTGTTCCTCTTCGTATTGTTGGGGGGAGTTCTTTTCTAGGAGGACGTATCACGAAATAAAAAGAATATATACATATATACGTTTATTCTATAAAATATGGATTTAACCTGTCATTTGGGACATTGATCTCTTGAAATAAAAGGCATTTTATCTATCTATCTATCTATCTAAATGTTTATATATATATATATTATATATATATATATATATATATATATATATATAATATATATCAATTCTGTCTATCTATCTCAAATTGTTTCTATCTATCTATCTATCTATCTATCTATCTCTCTCTCTCTCTCTCTCTATATATATATATATATATATATATATGTGTGTGTGTGTGTGTGTGTGTGTTGTGTCCCAATCTAAGTCAGCCTTTTAAAGCTGTTTCTAGCACATGTGCATACACACACACACACACACACACACACATTATTAAGACTTTTGGGCAAAAAAATGACTCGAAAGTATATTAAAAACTTTCCACCCCCCCCCAAAAAAAATGTGCCCAAAGTCGGCTTAATAAGTCAAAGTTTTTAAATTATCCATTACTCCAAGTTTCACGCGTTTGGATAACACAATCGTCACGTGGATACCTGTACCAAGTTGTCAAAACTCGTGAATCAATATAAACCTGTCTACATATGATAATCCTAATCTGATCTCTCTCTCTCTCTCTCTCTCTCTCTCTCTCTCTCTCTCTCTCTCTCTCTCTCTCTCTCTCTCTCTCTCTTTCTGTTATTTCTATTTCTATATATATATATATATTATAAGTATATCATATATATACACGTATTCATATAATAATAATAATAATTATTATTATTATTATTATATGAATACGTGTATTATTATTATTATTATTATTATTATTATTATTATTATTATTATTATCCAAGTGTACCAAATATAATTGGTATCACTTTCACCCTCATATTCCACAGTTTTTTCAATTCTCTAGCAAGATAGGTATTTGTCTATCTTTTCATTTGCTTTAATCTTCACCCTGTGATCTGCTGGAACTGCAAAATCTACCAGTTGACAAATTTTCTTTTTCTTATCAATACTATGTCTGTCTTCTGGCTGGGGTAAGGTAATCTGTTATTATCTCAAAGTCCCAGAGAATTCTATGTGTTTCAATCTCAAGAACAGATTCTGGTTTATGCATATACCATTTTGTTGTGTGGTCAAAATTTAATTTCTTGTACAATTCCCAGTGGATCAAATTTTCAACTTAGCTGGTCTAGCTTTGTATTCTCATTATGCTAGTTTGTTTTCTTCTTCTTCTTCTTCTTCTTCTTATTATTATTATTATTATTATTATTATTATTATTATTATTATTATTGTTTTCATGCGAGTTTTTCATTAGTGTTTGAGTGATAGCATGTCTCCTCAGGTCTCCAGGACTCTTCAAAGTATTCTAGCTGATCTTAATAATGCTGTGGTCTGAAACAAAAGGCAAAGAAGGCTACAAATTTACAAAGTCGCAAGAAAAGATTAAGCACCTCATGTATATTGATGATATTATGATTTTCACGAGGAATGAAAACTAACCAAAAACCTCTATACAACTTATCAGCATCTGCAAGGTAAAGGAATATAATTTGGGATTGAAAGATTTGCCATATTTATAATGGAAAAAGGAAAAAGGAAAAAGAAGCAACAAAAGGAATAGAACTACCCAGTCCAGAAATCATGAGAACATTTGGCGAAAAGAAAGCTACAAATACATAGGAATATTAGAAGCGGACACCGTCACAAAAACGGAGATGAAAGAAAAACTAAGAAAGGAGTACCTCAGAAGATCAAGAAAAATTCTTGAAACCAAATTCTGCATCAGAAATTTAATCAAAGGAGTAAATACCTGGGCATTTTCACTTGTAAAGTACTCTGGGTCCTACTTAAAATGGACAAAAGAGGAACTCAGACGGATGAATCATAGAATAATGGAATTAACGATGATACACAAGGTCTTACACCCAAGAGACGGTATAGACTCTATGTGTCAAGAAAAGCAGGAGCGAGACTACTCGCCAGGATTGCGTAGATTCAACAATGCAGGGATTCGAGGAATTTACCATAAACTATTCTTTTTAAAGTCTGATTGAAGTGGACAATGTCAATAGAAATTAATTAAGGAGAAAAAAAAAATAAACAACAAAAAACAAATCTCGATAATTCAGAAAACAAAAATAGGAAGAAAAACAACTGTACGGATACTTCAAGTGACAAAATAAGGAGATTGCACACAAGATTACCTGGATATGGCTACGAAGAGGAAACCTGAAAAGAGAAACTGAATCTCTTTGAAAAAGCCAAAATCAATAATAGCAAGTGTAGGTTATGTGGTGACAGAGATGAAACAGTTAATCACATAATAAACGAATGCAGCAAACTAGCACAAAAGGAATACAATAGTAGACATGACTGGGTGGATAAGATGATTCACTGGGAATAGTGCAAGAGGCTGAGATTTTACCATACTGAATGCACAAACCCGAATCTGTCCTAGAAAATGGAACACATAGAATTCTCAAAGAAAGGCTCTGTGATGACAGAGATGAAATCAGTAAATGCAGCAAACTCCCTCAAAACTATGAATATAACGCTAATAAAGTTGTGTTGTTTTTCACAATTAAACATCACTTAATGATGGCCCACGATGGGACCCAAAGTATCTGGGAAAATATTAGTTATGGCAAAATTATTATTCAATTCCGGTCTTATATTGTAACATCCATTCGCCGTTTTGAAAGAATTGAAACCAAAATATGTAGACAAAAGATGTATGTACTATTTAACCAAATATGTCGGGAGGCATATATATATATATATATATATATATATATATATATACACTACGTTTTTATTGCAGTAGCATAAGTAGTTAATCCAAAAGGGCTCAATATATTTTGTAAAATATAGAGCATCTATAGTTGTAGAAAAGTTTTTCTCTCTATCATGGTTTCGGTGTTCAAGGTATACCATCCATATATATATATATATATATATATATATATATATATATATATATATATATATATACATTCATGTATATTTTTATGTATATATATATAGAATATATATTTATGTGTATGTATACATATATTCATATATATGTATAAATATATATATGTATATGTATACATATATACATTATGTATATGTATACATATATACATTTATGTATATGTATACATATACATTTATGTATATTATGTATATGTATACATATATATATTTATGTATATGTATACATATATATGTATATGTATACATATATATATTTATGTATATGTATACATATATATATTTATGTATATGTATACATATATATATTTTGTATATGTATACATATATATATGTATATGTATACATTATAATTATTATAAATACATATGTATATATTTATGTATATATATATATATGTATATATATTATATATATATATGTATGTATATGTATATATCTATGTATATGTATATCATTATTATTATTAATATATGTATAATATATATATATATATATATATATATATATATATATATATATATATACATATATTTATGTATATGTATAAATATATATATTTTTGAATACGTATACATATTTATGTATGTAGATACAGATATATATCTATGCATAAATAAGTATATATATATATATATATATATATATATATATATATATATATATATATATATATATATATATATGAAGCTAGGTCTATAATTTATTTCCAACCACCTGTACAAAGTTGTATTTAATTAAAGCTACAGTGCGAGCCCCTGTATATAATCGTACATTCCCAACCTTTTAAATCATCTCTACTTTCGAGAGAATGTAAAATTAGAAAAAAGAAAAAAACTTGACCCGAACGACCCGTTGACAGAAGAATTAAAATTGCTTTAAGTGAGACGAGGTGCAATAATCTCACTTTCCACTTGTCAGTTGGGAAGTGACAACTTAATATACATTTACAAGAACAAAACAAACGAACTCAAAAGTGATTAACAAAAAAGAAAAAAAAAGAAAAAGAGACAGCCCCCCCTCCTCCACCCCCCAAAAGACCCCAACAAAAACAACAATAATCACAACAACAACAAAAACAAAACAAAAAGCAACAAAGCCAACTAATTTGAGTTTTCAATTTGAGCTGTTAAGTGTTTTATGAGTTCTCACAGATGTGATATATATATATATATATATATATATATATATAAGATTTTTGGATGTTTGTTTTTTATAGAAGCATTGTTGAATAAATTATTATTTATATTTTTGCTTGAAGGCAATTATAATGCACGTATCGCATAAAATTCAATAATTATAGAAAATAATCTTGACAAGTTAATCCCGGCAAAGGATGGTTCGCCATGTAGAACACCGTACAGACTGTTTCGACTTTATTAAGTCTCTTCAGCGATGTATACTAACGACTCCCGGTTTCGATTCCTGTCGGAGGGGAGTCGTTAGTATACATCGCTGAAGAGACTTAATAAAGTCGAAACAGTCTGTACGGTGTTCTACATGGCGAACCATCCTTTGCTGGGATTAACTTGTCAAGATTATTTTCTATAATTATCGAATTTTATGCGATACGTGCATTATAATTGCCTTCAAGCAAAATATAAATAATATATATATATATATATATATATATATATATATATATATACGGTAGAAATGTGAGGAGGTTAATCCGACAGTATGTGGAGAAAAGTAGACATTTTGAGAATTTCCATCATTGGAGTAAGAACTATATCCAAGTCCTGAAGATGGTCTAATAAGAGACCGAAATGTTGCATCGTTGACAATAAACATCAAGTTTCCATAACATCCCGTGTTTGTCTACTTTTCTCCATATATATATATATATATATATGTGTGTGTGTGTGTGTGTGTGTAGTATATTAAGAAAAATGAAAAAACACAGGTTTAAATGGGTTAAGTGGTGAGTTTATTGGCCGACGCTGCAGTGTTTCGATCTATTAATTAGATCATCTTCAAGGCATTTGTTGGTATGTGGAAGGTGATAAGAAATTATTCATCACAGAATAACGAGAAAAGCGAGTGGAAGTCATTGTTATTCAGTCTGTTTAAAAAATGTTGAGGTTTGAAAAAAGGGGGGTTTGAAATATGACGTCAAATATTCTCTTTTATGGCGTGAGTATGGGACGGTGTAGGTGTGTGTATCGAAAGGAAACATTGTGCATTTTTTAGATGTTATATATGTGTTATTTTATGTGTTATATATATATATATATATATATATTATATATGGGAGAAATATGAGGAGGTTAATCCGACAATATGTGGAGAAAGGTAGACAAACACGGGATGTTATAAAAACTGGATGTTTATTGTCAACGATGCAACGTTTCGGTCTATTAGACCTTCTTCAGGACTCGAATATAGTTCTTGCTTCAATGATGGACATTCTCAAAAATATTTTTGAGAATGTCCATCGTTGAAGCAGGAACTATATCCAAGTCCTGAAGAAGGTCTAATAGACCGAAACGTTGCATCGTTGACAATAAACATCCAATTTCTATAACATCCCGTGTTTGTCTACCTTTCTCCACACACACACACACACACACACGCACACATACACACACAACACACATATATATATATATATATATATATATATTATATATATATATATATATATATATACGTGTGTGTGTGTGAGTGTGTGTGTGTGTAAGGTATCCAAAAACTGGTAGTAAGGGATGATTCTACATGGGATCTTCAAAATCACACTGTATAATTATATTGCATGTTTTAGTAGGTGCAAATACAAGGATTTTTATAAATCCCTAGAGAGAGCTCAATGCATAATAGTATATAATTTAGATTAAATACAGAGCAATATTTACCTTGGAAATGAAGGAAAAAAGGAAAAAAAGAATGACGGTTTATTGAGTTTTTCCTTCCTTTCAATATACTAGCAAATATATGCACCCTCCGGGTGCAAGTATTTAAGTTTTAATGTAATAAAATATGGTATTAAATTAGAAAGGCTAATGAAAGTAAATAAGAATGTAGATAAAAAGATTTGAAAAAGAGGGAGTATAATAAAAGATTTGAAACAGAGGGAGTATAATAAAAAATGGAACAACTGAAACTTACTCTTCCATCACTCTCGTCTTTCATTGTTATTTTTTCTAATTTAAGTATTTAGTTATAAGAGGAAGTAAAGAATAAAATTACAGTTATTTTATCTTGTTAATGGATTTCATTTAAGATTCATTGAAGAGATTTTTGCTTATATACATTAAAATAAAACCAAACAGTTAGAAATCAATAATACTAAGCACATATTTATTACATTCGATTTTTTAATATTAATATGCAAATTAACCTTCCCGTTCACATTGTAAAGCGCTATTTTGTTGTATATATAAATATAATTGCATGTTGTCAATATGTAGACATAGTTAACAGTATTAATAATGTAAGACAATTTTATTAATAATTGAGGTTTAGATAAAAATAAAATCATGGAGAATGTGATGTCAATAACTAAGAGAATTGTGACTTGAGTAGGAATATAGTTTCGGTTACAGACAGAAAAACACACAATCTCCATTATAATAAGATATATATATATATATATATATATATATATATAATCAATGGTAATATTATGGTTTCACACTCATTATATATATAGTATCCAATTGCCGCTTTAACTTTTCCGTCGCAGTGGCATCAGTAAATAATCCAAAAGTGCTCATTATATTAAAAATATAGAGCAGTAATAATACTAATAATATTATTATTAGAGATAAAAGGGTCTACCATGGTTTCAATCAAATTGAAATGATTTCATCAGGACCCTACCCTACGTTAACTAAGTCGATGTAATTAGTTAAATTAAAGATGTGTGTGTGTGTGTGTGTGTGTGGCATCCCACCTCAAACGCCAAAAAAATAATCTCCTTGGTCTAGTTAAAACGGTACAAATGCCCTCACTGTCTGGCTGATTCCAACTTTAGGCCACCCCGACGTCTTTTCTTTGAGTTCTCACAGATATGATATATACATATATCTTAAGGTTAGACAATCCCCAAACTTCAAAAATTGGCGGAATTATGTCAATGTTTAACTTTCCAAATTTCGGTGGTCGGTCGCAAAAACTGGCGACTTTTTTAAATCTAGTTTTGTTTGTCTATGACAAAATGAGTTCTAGAGCTTCTCTACTCCTATAAAAAATTGGTTTATAATAGAGCTAAAAGTATTTTTGCCCAAAGAATCCAGAAATGCTATCAAAACAGTCTGAGAGTCAACCAGCTTTAAATTATTAATGATTTCTGATTTGCAAAATTTTAACTGATGTTGTAGCTTCGTTTCTGGGCAAACACCAAACTATATTTTTGGTAAAAATAATGTTCAATATATCTGAAATAATGATAGAAAATAATTGTCTTAGATTCAGTGCCACATCGGGATATTGATCTTGATATGAAAGAATCAGAAATCATCAATAACTTAAAATTGGTTGACTTTCAGATTTTTCGATAGCATTTTTGGATTTCTTGGATTAAAATGCTTTTATAAACCAATTTTTAGGAGTAGGGATCTCTAGAACTCATTTTATAGACAAAAATAGATTACAAAAAGTCGCCATTTTTCGCGATCCCTCTCAAATTTGGAGAGGTAAAAATCGCCATAAATTTTTTGATCTGGAAGTTCAAATTTTGGGGAATGTCTAACTTTAACACAATCCACACCTGTACAAAATTTCAGAAAAATTGAAGGGGATGTGTGACAATTTTACTTTTTTCTGGATGATTTGACATGGAATTGCCCACCCCTACACACACACATATACACATACATACACACACACACACACACACACATACACATATATATATATATATATATATATATATAGATATATAAGAGTTTTGTAATTTTCTTGAAGCATTGAGTATATATTGGCTTAGTGGTTGGTTTTGAACGCTATCACCGTGCTAGTGTAAAGAAAGATGATGTAACTATGATGTTGTTAATTTACCTTTGATTTATTTTCTTAATATTTCGGGATAAAGACTCCATCGTAAGAAGATTTCTGAAAGCTAAGTGTGTAAGTGTGTCTGTGTGTAAGTGCATGTGCATCATCAGGGACAATTCATGCAAACTCCGGGAACAAACAACGTGTCTTGTGCAATCTGTAACAAAGTCTTTAAGTCAGCTTCTGGTCTTAAGAGATATATGGTGGTGCATAAGCATGACATTTTATCGTCTGATCCATCTTATAGAACGAGAAGGACATCCTCCCTATGTCATATTTGCACCAAACTTTGTGGATCTGCAGCGGGTTTGATGATAATAGGTACTACCATTACAGGTCAGAGTTGACCTGGGAGTAATGGAATATCTGCAGAACTGAAACTTTATCCTTAGATGCAGTTTATTTCCATACACAGGACCCCATTTTTTTTTTTGGGGGGGGGGCGTGGAAGCATTTTACTCTTCTGCAGGGGGATACACTCAGTATATTCTTAGCTTAAGCGTTTAACGGCATATTAACCTAGTATTTACCTCGTACCTCACGTGTACGGGTTATTACTCTCAGATCCACTCTGTGGTAGTACCTGTTAGGGTACAATCTATGGGTTAAATAGAAAAAATAGTTTTAAAAGTGTGTTTAAGATACAATAGAGATTAAGATAAAAAAATTGAGTACCCATCAAGAATGAATAAAGAAAAAAAAGTCTTCGGCATAAAATGACCCAACAAGGGTTGACATGCCGTAAAATCAAACCAACCAACCAACCTATAGTGTTGTTAGGTAAACTGAAAGGTAACTCTATCTGATGGTGAAGAACCAATCCCTGAGCTCTAGGGCATGTGGAGTACGTCTTCATCACCATTACTCTCATGTCTATCTCTGAGTGGTAGTACATGTTAGGGTACAATCTATAGGTTAAATAGAAAAATAGATTAAAAAGTGTGTTTAAGATACAATAGAGATTAAGATAAAAAATTGAGTAGTACCCGTCAAGAATGAATAAAACAGCTTCGGCATAAAATGACCCGACAAGGGTTGACATGCCGTAAAACCAACCAACCAACCATATGTGTTGTTAGGTAAACTGAAAGGTAACTCTATCTGATGGTGAAGACCCAATCCCAGAGCTCTATGGAATGTGGAGTACGTCTTCATCACCATTACTCTCAGGTCCATCTCTGAGTGGTAGTACCTGTTAGGGTACAATCTATGGGTTAAATAGAAAAAATAGATTAAAAAGTGTGTTTAAGATACAATAGAGATTAAGATAAAAATTGAGTACCCATCAAGAATGAATAAAGAAAAAAAAGTCTTCGGCATAAAATGACCCAACAAGGGTTGACATACCGTAAAACCCAACCAACCAACCAACCAACAGTGTTGTTAACTATATAAGCATAGTGTTTGAGTGGCCTTACTTTTAAAAAGAAAGAGTCGTTATCTATTGACGAACATTTTTTTCTTTCTGATAAGCTTAGGGATTTTTTTGTTTATCTCACTGGAAAACGTGTCAGTTATTTGTTGGTACCAGCTACACAGATACAAACCACGAAACGTCCTTGGCGCCACTAAACACTCATAATTAGTATCTAAGTAATCGGAGACGTAAAATATTTTTTCGGACAGAACCGGGGGGAGGGGTCAAAGTTCAGTTACTGGACTAGTAAAAATAAACAACCCTTCGGGTGGTGTGTAAAAATGAATAAAGTCGAATTTTGCCTAAAAGTTGTTGGTTTATTAGTTAGGCCAGGACTTATTGGGTGATGTGTTAAAATGTGAATATATATATTTACCAACCCCTCCACACGAGCAGGATGCGACACAAGGCCAATTTCCTAAGCAGAGTTTAACAGGTTTGAATTCAGAGTTTTTCCTTCTCCTAGACTGGTCACCTAGCCAAGGTTAAAGAGCCAAGTCTGTCCTGCTATTTACCCATAGCTGGAGGGAGAATTGGATTCATACTTTCCCGAGGGTATTAGCACCATGTGAAATACAAACAACTTTGTCCAAGAATTGAACTCGGATCCATTTCCTACTACTCTAACCATTAGACCACGCGCCTCCATAAGGCGTGAATATAGAACTGCGGACCATATTAAATTTAGGCACCCTTTTTGATCTCGATTAAGAAAGGACATGTTTTTCATTTCCACCGTCAATATCCGGTTGTTTTAGCAGATGATTTTAAATTTTTTTAAAATAAAACTAACCCCTACCCTAACCCCTAACCCTAACAAACAACCGGATATTGACGGTGTAAATGAAAAACATGTCCTTTTTTAATCGAGATCAAAAAGGGGTGCCTAAAGGTAATATGGTCCTAATGTCCTTGTACAAAAAAACGAGCTGAAATGTCTCCCGCTACATTTGAATTGCGATACTGATAAGACTCGCGACACAAATTGACCGCTTACGCAAGCGACCAATAGAAGTCTGAATAAATAAATAAATAGCTGTGTGTATTATCAGAAGTTAAACAGTATTCAAGTCGTCTCAGCCCAGACATGTCCACGATCCGAAACTAAAGGTTTATGGTTTGTTTTGTTTTACGGCATATCAACCTCAGTGGGTCATTTAATGCCGATAAAGTTTTGAAAATAATCAATTCTTAATGATATAATACAATTTTTTATAAATACATTTTTCTATTTAACCCATAAATGGGACCCTAACAGGTACTACCACTCCGGGTCAGAGTGACCAGGGAGCAATGGGGATGAAGGGTGCTCCACATTCCCCAAATCTCCAAAACTGGAACCTGACCAATCAGATAGAATTTAACGTTTTCCCCAGGACATGTAGACCCGCAGCCACCGCTGATGATATTTAATGTGTATATATTTACTTTGTCGTTTTGTTTTTTTTCAAAGTTTCCCCGGACATACAGATTCACACAACTGCCCTTTTATATATGTATAGATTACCAGGAACTGCAGATATACCACAAATATAATAATTTAATTATTACGTTTGATATGTTTATTTAAGAGCTATTCCAAAATAGTTTAATATGTAAAACGTATAATAATCTTGATTTAACTCTCACACACTTTTTTTTTATTTTTTTTTTTTTATTTTTTCTTTCATTAAGTTCGATTCAAACAGATTAGCGTTATTGGTAAGCGAAAAGAAAATATTAATTTGCAGATAAGCGAGCTATTTTTGTTTTTTTGGTTTGTTTTGTTTTACGGCATATCAACCTCAGTGGGTCATTTAATGCCGATAAAGTTTTGAAATAAATCAATTCTTAATGGATAATACAATTTTTTTATAAATACATTTTTCTATTTAACCCATAGATGGGACCCTAACAGGTACTACCACTCCGGGTCAGAGTGGACCAGGGAGCAATGGGGATGAAGGGTGCTCCACATTCCCCAAACCTCAAAAAACTGGAACCTCACCATCAGATAGAGTTTGACGTCATTCCCAGGACATGTAGACCCTCAGTCACCGCCTTCTAGCACCCATATGATAAAAAGGGGTTGGGGCTTGCCATAAGGGCAATAGGGTTGAGAAAATCATATAGGTGCTAGGGCTTGACGTGACCAGCCGATTGATCGGAGGGGGCCTCTCCGACCGCCCGTCTAGCCCAAGATAGGGCCAAAGTGGAGTATTGCATGTCATGAACTGCTCATCCACCCGGGCTCTATCCTTAAGCATCATGGGTCGCCACCCACGGCCAACAGGCTGCAGAGGTGCAGTCGGTGCATTCTAACGCCCCAGCCGACAGGGCGGGAGCAATTTCTTTTTCTCATATCAAAAAGCAGCAGAGTAAAATGCCATTTTATTTCTTTTTTAAAGCTTTTGACATTTCTTCTCAGTAAGACACGAGACTTTTACAAGGTGACGTCAAATAAGGAACGCATTGTGTGAACAATGGCGTCGTCAGTGGATCAGATTTATTCAACAGTCGTCACACAGGTCCGATTTCAGTCTACACAAAAATGAATATATATATATATATATATATATATATATATATATATAAGTGGGGTCGTTTTTGGTATATAAGTATGTTGACATGTAACTCCGAAAATAGATGTCACTCAGCATTGAAATATATGAACTTGCTTTAAAATAACCTTGACTTTTAACGGTCTCTCTCGACTGATAAAAATATACCTCTGCTACTACCTTTTCGTTCTTTCATGGGACATCTATCTATATCTATCTATATATCTATCTATCGCAGTCTATTCATATCTATGTCAACTTATATCAATTCACATTTATACATACTAGCAGCGGCTACCCGGCGTCGCCTGGGTAGAGGGGGATTTCTTTTTAAAGTTAGTCCCGCAGATCCATTATTACTGAATCGTGAGTTCAATCCTCGGGAGATGCCCCATTTAAATCCTATGTAAAAAAAAAAATAGACCTTGCATTGATCGAGCTACTCTGAAAAGAAATGTTAATGTCTACTATCTAAAATATTAAATGAAAAAAAAAAATCCATGCTGTTATCATTCAAATTTTTATTTTTTTAATTATCTTCACGAATATAAATCAAATCTCTATTATTTTTGCTCAAAAACCAAGCCCTGGTGTTATTTAATGTGTATATATATTTACTTTGTCGTTAATTGTTTTATTTTCAAAGTTTCCCTCCGGACATACATATACACACAACTGCCCTTTATATCTTATTATAATGGAGATTGTGTGTTTTTCTGTCTGTAACCGAAACTATATTCCTACTCAAGTCACAATTCCCTTAGTTATTGATATCACATTTTCCATGATTTTATTTTTTATTTAAACCTTAATTATTAATAATAAAATTGTCTTACATTATTAATACCGTTTAACTATGTCTACATACTGACAACATGCTATTATATTTATATATACAACAAAATAGCGTTTACAGTGTGAATGGGAAGGCTAATTTGCATATTGATATTAAAAATGTGATTTTAATAAATATGTGCTTAGTATTATTAATTTCTAATTGTTTGGTTTTATCTTAATGAATATAAGTAAAAATCTCTTCAATGAATCTTAAATGAAATCCATTAACAAGAAAAAATAACTGTAATTTTATTCTTTACTTCCTATTTTAACTAAATACTTAAATTAGAAAAAATACAATGAAAGACGAGAGTGATGGAAGAGTAAGTTTCAGTTGTTCTAATTATTATTTCCCCTCCGCTCTGTTTCAAATATTTTTTTATCTGCGTTCTTATTTAGTTTCATTAGCCTTTATAATTTAATACGATATTTTATTGCATTAAAACTTAAATACTTGCACCCGGAGGGTGCATATATTTGCTAGTATGTATAATAAATAATAATAATAAATAATAATAATTTATTATTATTATTGTTATTATTATTGTTGTTGTTTGTTTGTTTGTTATGCCTCCTTTGGCATGTCCCCTTTTTAACTATCTTCTCACATCAACCTTAAAAAGAAATTTAAAAAAAAGAAATTTTAAACAGAACACATCAATATATATATATAATATATATATATATATATTATATATATATATATATATAGATAGATAGATAGATAGATAGATAGATAGATATCAAATTCTGTTAAATAATTCATCCATATTTCTAAAAAATGCCAACTTAAATTCTTTTTCTACCATTATTCTTGAAAATCCTCCATTTCAATCTTAATTATTTTACATTTTTTTCTGTTTAGGATCTGATTAGGCAATTTGTTCCAAAAATATATTACTCTTAGGTCCAGACTTAACGAAATCTAGAGTTACTCCCCTTGAAATGTAAGGGTTTAATTGGAAACCGGAAGTAGGGTTTCCGCCATGACACTTTTGGATTGGGGTTTCGCGCTGGATGGATGCATACACAACACGGTTGAGCTAATTATGTCACTTTTAGGGTAGAAGCTCTCTGTACCCGCTGTTAAACAAAACCGTATTAATTTCCAAACAACTGGTCTTGCATTTTCATTCAGTATTCCGTATTTTATTATATCAATAATACAATTAAAATCAGTCGAGTGGGGTGGGGTACCCACTCGACTGATTCGCCCACTGAAATTTCATATCAGTTTCATAGCATAAACCACTTTGATTAGATCTCTCACAAGAAATGTTATTTTGATTTGGCAAGGCAAACAGATCTGATGGAGTGGTAGTACCTGTTAGGAACCCATCTATAGGTTAAATTTTAAAAGAATGAGCTTCAAAAAATGTATTTAAAAATTGAGTTAAAAAAGAAAAGAAATAAAGGTTTACATAATATATTGTGTGGTTAATTTGCATACTGGTTTTAACAAAACCGGGTTTAATAAATAATTACGTGGTGTTATTGATCTCTAATATTATTGTTTTATTCTCCAACACATCAAAATCAAACCTATGGAGGATTTTATATAAAAACAAATTAAGATATAATTAAAATAAGTGTAATCCTTTTATATGTGTTCTTATTTAATTTCGTTAGTCTTTCTAATTTAATATATTTCATTGCATTAAAAACTTAAAACATTAAAAGTTAAATATTTATGCCCGGAAGGCGTATATTCTTGGTAATAGGAAGCGCGTGGTGTAATAGTTAAAGTCATGGGAAATGGACTCGTCGCCCCGAGTTCAAATCCTGGATGTGGTAATTGCATTTCACTTTGCGCTAATAGCCTTGGGAAAGGTATGAATCCTACTCTCCCTCTAGCTATGGGTAAATAGTAGGGCAGACTGGGCTCTTTAACCTTGGTTAGGCAACCGGTTTAGGAGAAGGAAAACTCTGAATTCAAACCCGTTGAACTCCGCTTAAGAAATTGACCTTGTGTTACATCCTGCTCGTGCGGAGGGATTGGTAAATATATATATATTCTTGGTGATATATATAATGGAGATTCGGTGTCTATCTGTAACCGAAACTACATCACTGTTTACATCACAATACCCTGGGGAATTGCTTTTTGTTACCGACTTACTCTGGTTTAGTTAAAACCAGTATACAAATTAACCACAACATATATTATATAAACCTTTATTTCTTTTCTTTTTTAACTCAATTTTAAACACATTCTTTAAGCTCATTTTTTCTCAGTTTAACCTATAGATGGGTCCTTAACAGGTACTACCACTCCCATCAGATCTGTTTGCCTTGCCAAATCAAAATAACTAGTTACAACACAAACGCCGTTGACTTTATATCGAGGCTAAGTTTATTTCAAGTCGGCCATGTTTTTGCTTCGACATCTAACGCATGCGTATTTGATCACAAAAAGAAGGAAAAAGTGGTTTATTGATGCGTGTTTTGTCCCCCCCTCCCACACAAAAAAAAGAATCCATAACAAAGCTGCCCTTGCTTCCTTTTAGCGGACTCAAATAACTAGACGGATTGATTATTTATTGTTTTCTAATTGTGCGTATTAATGCCTGTGCGAACAAGCGCCGTCCATTGAATTGCCTTATCAACAATTAATTTTGCAACTTCTCGGCAAGCAACAAACCATTTTTATGTGAAGTCGTTTTGCTTGATCGACTGAAGCAGACGATTCACTAAAAAATCCGTCGCCATCTTTCTTCACTTCTTACGAGCACAGTCTAATGCACAAACCTCGTATGTGGATATTTTATTATAATGGAGATTGTGTGTTTGTCTGTCTGTAACCGAAACTATATTACTATTCAAGTCGCAATTCCCTTTGTTATTTACACCACATTCTCCATGATTTTATTTTTTTATTTAAACCTCAATTATTAGTAAAATTGTTTTACATCATTAAGACTGTTAACCATATCTACATACTAATAACATGCAATTGTATTTATACATACAACAAAATAGCGGTTCACAGTGTGAATGGGAAGGCTAATTTGCATATTGATATTTAAAATTTGATTTTAATAAATATATGCTAAGTATTATTGATTTCTAATTGTTTGGTTTTATTTTATTGAATATGAGCAAAAATCTCTTCAAGAAATCTTAAAAGAAATCCCTTAACAAGAAGAAATAATTGTAATTTTATTCTTTACTTCCTATTTTAACTAAATAGTTAAATTAGGAAAATTTACCAATGAAAGACGGAGTAACGGAAAATGATGGAAGAGTTAGTTTCAAAGCTGTTCTATTTTTCAATCATACCCCCTCTGTTCAAAATCTTTTTATCTACATTCTTATTCAGTTTCATTAGCCTTTCTAATTTAACATGATATTTTATTATATTAAAACTTAAATACTTGCACCCGAGGGTGCATATATTTGCTAGTTTTATTTAATATAGGAAAACAAATAAAACTTTCTATTCAATGAGTTATGTTGACCATATAAAGATACAAAATCTATATTAGTATTATCTGCATTATTCGGACTGTTGTCCCCATCTTCATTGTTATTTGTACAACGTTTCGGCGATATGCCCTCCGGTCCTTCTTCAGGTATTTCTTGTCGGACTCGGGAACCTTCTCGGACTCGGGAACCTTCTTTTCGAGGGAACTTTCTTGTCGCAATCGGAGCCATCACGGAATAACCTGAAGAAGACCGAGGGCATATCGGCCGAAACGTTGTACAAATAACAATGAAGATGGGGACAACAGTCCGAATAATGCAGATAATACTAATATAGATTTTGTATCTTTATATGGTCAACATAACTCATTGAATAGAAAGTTTTTTATTTGTTTTCTCTATATTAAATAAAACTAGCAAATATATGCACCCTCCGGGTGCAAGTATTTAAGTTTTAATATAATAAAATATCATGTTAAATTAGAAAGGCTAATGAAACTGAATAAGAATGTAGATAAAAAGATTTTGAACAGAGGGGGTATGATTGAAAAATAGAACAGCTTTGAAACTAACTCTTCCATCATTTTCCGTTACTCCGTCTTTCATTGGTAAATTTTCCTAATTTAACTATTTAGTTAAAATAGGAAGTAAAGAATAAAATTACAATTATTTCTTCTTGTTAAGGGATTTCTTTAAGATTTCTTGAAGAGATTTTTTGCTCATATTCAATAAAATAAAACCAAACAATTAGAAATCAATAATACTTAGCATATATTTATTAAAATCAAATTTTAAATATCAATATGCAAATTAGCCTTCCCATTCACACTGTGAACGCTATTTTGTTGTATGTATAAATACAATTGCATGTTATTAGTATGTAGATATGGTTAACAGTCTTAATGATGTAAAACAATTTTACTAATAATTGAGGTTTAAATAAAAAATAAAATCATGGAGAATGTGGTGTAAATAACAAAAGGGAATTGCGACTTGAATAGTAATATAGTTTCGGTTACAGACAGACAAACACACAATCTCCATTATAATAAATATCCACATACGAGGTTTGTGCATTAGACTGTGCTCGTAAGAAGTGAAGAAAGATGGCGACGGATTTTTTAGTGAATCGTCTGCTTCAGTCGATCAAGCAAAACGACTTCACATAAAAATGGTTTGTTGCTTGCCGAGAAGTTGCAAAATTAATTGTTGAGATAAGGCAATTCAATGGACGGCGCTTGTTCGCACAGGCATTAATACGCACAATTAGAAAACAATAAATAATCAATCCGTCTAGTTATTTGAGTCCGCTAAAAGGAAGCAAGGGCAGCTTTGTTATGGATTCTTTTTTTTGTGTGGGAGGGGGGGACAAAACACGCATCAATAAACCACTTTTTCCTTCTTTTTGTGATCAAATACGCATGCGTTAGATGTCGAAGCAAAAACATGGCCGACTTGAAATAAACTTAGCCTCGATATAAAGTCAACGGCGTTTGTGTTGTAACTAGTTATTTTGATTTGGCAAGGCAAACAGATCTGATGGAGTGGTAGTACCTGTTAAGGACCCATCTATAGGTTAAACTGAGAAAAAATGAGCTTAAAGAATGTGTTTAAAATTGAGTTAAAAAAGAAAAGAAATAAAGGTTTATATAATATATGTTGTGGTTAATTTGTATACTGGTTTTAACTAAACCAGAGTAAGTCGGTAACAAAAAGCAATTCCCCAGGGTATTGTGATGTAAACAGTGATGTAGTTTCGGTTACAGATAGACACCGAATCTCCATTATATATAATCACCAAGAATATATATATATTTACCAATCCCTCCGCACGAGCAGGATGTAACACAAGGTCAATTTCTTAAGCGGAGTTCAACGGGTTTGAATTCAGAGTTTTCCTTCTCCTAAACCGGTTGCCTAACCAAGGTTAAAGAGCCCAGTCTGCCCTACTATTTACCCATAGCTAGAGGGAGAGTAGGATTCATACCTTTCCCAAGGCTATTAGCGCAAAGTGAAATGCAATTACCACATCCAGGATTTGAACTCGGGGCGACGAGTCCATTTCCCATGACTTTAACTATTACACCACGCGCTTCCTATTACCAAGAATATACGCCTTCCGGGCATAAATATTTAACTTTTAATGTTTTAAGTTTTTAATGCAATGAAATATATTAAATTAGAAAGACTAACGAAATTAAATAAGAACACATATAAAAGGATTACACTTATTTTAATTATATCTTAATTTGTTTTTATATAAAATCCTCCATAGGTTTGATTTTGATGTGTTGGAGAATAAAACAATAATATTAGAGATCAATAACACCACGTAATTATTTATTAAACCCGGTTTTGTTAAAACCAGTATGCAAATTAACCACACAATATATTATGTAAACCTTTATTTCTTTTCTTTTTTAACTCAATTTTTAAATACATTTTTTGAAGCTCATTCTTTTAAAATTTAACCTATAGATGGGTTCCTAACAGGTACTACCACTCCATCAGATCTGTTTGCCTTGCCAAATCAAAATAACATTTCTTGTGAGAGATCTAATCAAAGTGGTTTATGCTATGAAACTGATATGAAATTTCAGTGGGCGAATCAGTCGAGTGGGGTACCCCACCCCACTCGACTGATTTTAATTGTATTATTGATATAATAAAATACGGAATACTGAATGAAAATGCAAGACCAGGTTGTTGGAAATTAATACGGTTTTGTTTAACAGCGGGTACAGAGAGCTTCTACCCTAAAAGTGACATAATTAGCTCAACCGTGTTGTGTATGCATCCATCCAGCGCGAAACCCCAATCCAAAAGTGTCATGGCGGAAACCCTACTTCCGGTTTCCATTAAACCCTTACATTTCAAGGGGAGTAACTCTAGATTTCGTTAAGTCTGGACCTAAGAGTAATATATTTTTGGAACAAATTGCCTAATCAGATCCTAAACAGAAAAAATGTAAAATAATTAAGATTGAAATGGAGGATTTTCAAGAATAATGGTAAGAAAAAGAATTTAAGTTGGCATTTTTAGAAATATTGGATGAATTATTTAACAGAATTTGATATCTATCTATCTATCTATCTATCTATCTATCTATATATATATATATATATATATATATATATATATATATATATATATATATTGTATTGATGTGTTCTGTTTAAAATTTCTTTTTTTTAAATTTCTTTTTAAGGTTGATGTGAGAAGATAGTAAAAAGGGGACATGCCAAAGGAGGCATAACAAACAAACAAACAACAACAATAATAATAACAATAATAATAATAAATTATTATTATTATTATTATTATTATTATTTATACATACTAGCAAATATATGCACCCTCCGGGTGCAAGTATTTAAGTTTTAATGCAATAAAATATCGTATTAAATTATAAAGGCTAATGAAACTAAATAAGAACGCAGATAAAAAATATTTGAAACAGAGCGGAGGGGAAAATAATAATTAGAACAACTGAAACTTACTCTTCCATCACTCTCGTCTTTCATTGTTATTTTTTCTAATTTAAGTATTTAGTTAAAATAGGAAGTAAAGAATAAAATTACAGTTATTTTTTCTTGTTAATGGATTTCATTTAAGATTCATTGAAGAGATTTTTACTTATATTCATTAAGATAAAACCAAACAATTAGAAATTAATAATACTAAGCACATATTTATTAAAATCACATTTTTAATATCAATATGCAAATTAGCCTTCCCATTCACACTGTAAACCGCTATTTTGTTGTATATATAAATATAATAGCATGTTGTCAGTATGTAGACATAGTTAAACGGTATTAATAATGTAAGACAATTTTATTATTAATAATTAAGGTTTAAATAAAAATAAAATCATGGAAAATGTGATATCAATAACTAAGGGAATTGTGACTTGAGTAGGAATATAGTTTCGGTTACAGACAGAAAAACACACAATCTCCATTATAATAAGATATAAAGGGCAGTTGTGTGTATATGTATGTCCGGAGGAAACTTTGAAAATAAAACAATTAACGACAAAGTAAATATATATACACATTAAATAACACCAGGGCTTGGTTTTTGAGCAAAAATAATAGAGATTTGATTTATATTCGTGAATATAATTAAAAAATAAAATTTGAATGATAACAGCATGGATTTTTTTTTTTCATTTAATATTTTAGATAGTAGACATTAACATTTCTTTTCAGAGTAGCTCGATCAATGCAAGGTCTATTTTTTTTTTTACATAGGGATTTAAATGGGGCATCTCCCGAGGATTGAACTCACGATTCAGTAATAATGGATCTGCGGGACTAACTTTAAAAAGAAATCCCCCTCTACCCAGGCGACGCCGGGTAGCCGCTGCTAGTATGTATAAATGTGAATTGATATAAGTTGACATAGATATGAATAGACTGCGATAGATAGATATAGATAGATAGATAGATGTCCCATGAAAGAACGAAAAGGTAGTAGCAGAGGTATATTTTATCAGTCGAGAGAGACCGTTAAAAGTCAAGGTTATTTTAAAGCAAGTTCATATATTTCAATGCTGAGTGACATCTATTTTCGGAGTTACATGTCAACATACTTATATACCAAAACAGACCCCACTTATATATATATATATATATATATATATATATATATATATCATTTTTTGTGTAGACTGAAATCGGACCTGTGTGACGACTGTTGAATAAATCTGATCCACTGACGACGCCATTGTTCACACAAAGCGTTCCTTATTTGACGTCACCTTGTAAAAGTCTCGTGTCTTACTGAGAAGAAATGTCAAAAGCTTTAAAAAAGAAAAAAATGGCATTTTACTCTGCTGCTTTTTGATATGAACCAAAAAAAAAAAAAGCTCCCGCCTGTCGGTGGGGCGTTAGAATGCACCGACTGCACCTCTGCAGCCTGTTGGCCGTGGGTGGCGACCCATGATGCTTAAGGATAGAGCCCGGGTGGATGAGCAGTTCATGACATGCAATACTCCACTTTGGCCCTATCTTGGGCTAGACGGGCGGTCGGATCAATCGGCTGGTCACGTCAAGCCCTAGCACCTATATGATTTTCCCAACCCTATTGCCCTTATGGCAAGCCCCAACCCCTTTTTATCATATGGGTGCTAGAAGGCGGTGGCTGCGGGTCTACATATCCTGGGAATGACTTTAAACTCTATCTGATGGTGAGGTTCCAGTTCTAGAGGTTTGGGGAATGTGGAGCACCCTTCATCCCCATTGCTCCCTGGTCCCTCTGACCCGGAGTGGTAGTACCTGTTAGGGTCCCATCTATGGGTTAAATAGAAAAATGTATTTATAAAAAAATTGTATTATCCATTAAGAATTGATTTATTTCAAAACTTTATCGGCATTAAATGACCCACTGAGGTTGATATGCCGTAAAACAAAAAAAAAAAAAATAGCTCGCTTATCTGCAAATTAATATTTTCTTTTCGCTTACCAATAACGCTAATCTGTTTGAATCGAACTAATGAAAGTAAAATAAATAAAAAAAAAAAAAAAAAAAAGTGTGTGAGAATTAAATCAAGATTATTATACGTTTTACATATTAAACTATTTTGGAATAGCTCTTAAATAAACATATCAAACGTAATAATTAAATTATTATACTGTGGTATATCTGCAGTTCCTGGTAATCTATACATATATAAAGGCAGTTGTGTGAATCTGTATGTCCGGGGAAACTTTGAAAATAAAACAATTAACGACAAAGTAAATATATATACACATTAAATATCATCAGCGATGGCTGAGGGTCTACATGTCCTGGGAATAACGTTAAATTCTATCTGATGGTGAGGTTCCAGTTTTGGAGATTTGGGGAATGTGGAGCACCCTTCATCCCCATTGCTCCCTGGTCACTCTGGCCCGGAGTGGTAGTACCTGTTAGGGTCCCATCTATGGGTTAAATAGAAAAATGTATTTATAAAAAATTGTATTATCCATTAAGAATTGATTTATTTCAAAACTTTATCGGCATTAAATGACCCACTGAGGTTGATATGCCGTAAAACAAAACAAACCATAAACCTTTAGTTTCGGATCGTGGACATGTCTGGGCTGAGACGACTTGAATACTGTTTAACTTCTGATAATACACACAGCTATTTATTTATTCAGACTTCTATTGGTCGCTTGCGTAAGCGGTCATTTGTCGCGAGTCTTATCAGTATCGCAATTCAAATGTAGCGGGAGACATTTCAGCTCGTTTTTTTGTACAAGGACATTAGGACCATATGACCTTTAGGCACCCCTTTTTGATCTCGATTAAAAAAGGACATGTTTTTCATTTACACCGTCAATATCCGGTTGTTTGTTAGGGTTAGGGGTTAGGGTTAGGGGTTAGTTTTATAATTTAAAAAAAATTAAAAATCATCTGTTAAAACAACCGGATATTGACGGTGGAAATGAAAAACATGTCCTTTCTTAATCGAGATCAAAAAGGGGTGCCT
The DNA here is from genome assembly GCA_023376005.1 of Doryteuthis pealeii. Lineage (NCBI taxonomy): Eukaryota > Metazoa > Mollusca > Cephalopoda > Myopsida > Loliginidae > Doryteuthis > Doryteuthis pealeii. The sequence continues at coordinate 89,285,575 of CM042160.1, forward strand.
AAATTTAATATGGTCCGGACATTGGAGCAGTTCTATATTCACGCCTTATGGAGGCACGTGGTCTAATGGTTAGAGTCGTAGGAAATGGACTCGTCGATCCGAGTTCAATTCTTGGACAAAGCTGTTTGTATTTCACATGGTGCTAATACCCTCGGGAAAGGTATGAATCCAATTCTCCCACCAGCTATGGGTAAATAGCAGGACAGACTGGCCTTTAACCTTGGCTAGGTGACCAGTCTAGGAGAAGGAAAACTCTGAATTCAAACCTGTTAAACTCTGCTTAAGAAATTGCCCTTGTGTCGCATCCTGCTCGTGTGGAGGGGTTGGTAAATATATATATTCACATTTTAACACATCACCCAATAAGTCCTGGGCCTAACTAATAAACCAACAACTTTTAGGCAAAATTCGACTTTATTCATTTTTACACCACCCGAAGGGTGTTTATTTTTACTAGTGTCCAGTAACTGAACTTTGACCCCTCCCCCCGGTTCTGTCCGAATAAAATATTTTTACGTCTCCGATTACTTAGATACTAATTATGAGTGTTTAGTGGCGCCAAGGACGTTTCGTGGTTTGTATCTGTGTAGCTGGTACCAACAAATAACTGACACGTTTTCCAGTGAGATAAACAAAAAAATCCCTAAGCTTATCAGAAAGAAAAAAATGTTCGTCAATAGATAACGACTCTTTTTCTTTTTAAAACTAAGGCCACTCAAACACTATGCTTATATAGTTAACAACACTGTTGGTTGGTTGGTTGGTTGGGTTTTACGGTATGTCAACCCTTGTTGGGTCATTTTATGCCGAAGCTTTTTTTTTCTTTATTCATTCTGATGGGTACTCAATTTTTATCTTAATCTCTATTGTATCTTAAACACACTTTTAATCTATTTTTCTATTTAACCTAGATTGTACCCTAACAGGTACTACCACTCAGAGATGGACCTGAGAGTAATGGTGATGAAGACGTACTCCACATTCCCTAGAGCTCTGATTGGTTCTTCACCATCAGATAGAGTTACCTTTCAGTTTACCTAACAACACTATAGGTTGGTTGGTTGGTTGGGTTTTTACGGCATGTCAACCCTTGTCGGGTCATTTTATGCCGAAGCTGTTTTATTCATTCTTGACGGGTACTCAATTTTTATCTTAATCTCTATTGTATCTTAAACACACTTTTTAATCTATTTTTTCTATTTAACCTATAGATTGTACCCTAACAGTATACCACTCAGAGATAGACATGAGAGTAATGGTGATGAAGACGTACTCCACATGCCCTAGAGCTCAGGATTGGTTCTTCACCATCAGATAGAGTTACCTTTCAGTTTACCTAACAACACTATAGGTTGGTTGGTTGGTTTGATTTTACGGCATGTCAACCCTTGTTGGGTCATTTTATGCCGAAGACTTTTTTTCTTTATTCATTCTTGATGGGTACTCAATTTTTTATCTTAATCTCTATTGTATCTTAAACACACTTTTAAAACTATTTTTCTATTTAACCCATAGATTGTACCCTAACAGGTACTACCACAGAGTGGATCTGAGAGTAATAACCCGTACACGTGAGGTACGAGGTAAATACTAGGTTAATATGCCGTTAAACGCTTAAACTAAGAATACACTGAGTGTATCCCCCTGCAGAAGAGTAAGACGCTTCCACGCCCCCCCCAAAAAAAAAATGGGGTCCTGTGTATGGAAATAAACTGCATCTAAGGATAAAGTTTCAGTTCTGCAGATCTTCCATTGCTCCCAGGTCAACTCTGACCTGTAACGGTAGTACCTATTATCATCAAACCCGCTGCAGATCCACAAAGTTTGGTGCAAATATGACATAGGGAGGATGTCCTTCTCGTTCTATAAGATGGATCAGATGATAAAATGTCATGCTTATGCACCACCATATGTCTCTTAAGACCAGAAGCTGACTTAAAGACTTTGTTACAGATTGCGCAAGACACATTGTTTGTTCATGGAGTTTGCATGAATTGTCCCTGATGATGCACATGCACTTACACACAGACACACTTACACACTTAGATTTCAGAAATCTTCTTACGATGGAGTCTTTATCCCGAAATATTAAGAAAATAAAACAAAAGTAAATTAACAACATCATAGTTACTCATTTTCTTTACACTAGCACGGTGATAGCGTTCAAAACCAACCACTAAGCCAATATATACTCAATGCTTCAAAAAATTACAAAACTCTTATATATCTATATATATATATATAATATATATATATATGTGTATGTGTGTGTGTTGTGTGTGTGTATGTATGTGTATATGTGTGTGTGTAGGGGGGCAATTCCATGTCAAATCATCCAGAAAAAAGTAAAATTGTCGTAATCATCCCCAAAATTTTTGATCTATATTTAAAATGAGTTCTAATCTATTTTTGTCTATAAAATGAGTTCTAGAGATCCCTACTCCTAAAAATTGGTTTATAAAAGCATTTTAATCCAAGAAATCCAAAAATGCTATCGAAAAATCTGAAAGTCATTCATTATGATGATTTCTGATTTTTCATAGCAAGATCAATATCCCGATGTGGCACTGAATCTAAGACAATTTTTTCTATCATTATTTCAGATATATATTGAACATTATTTTTACCAAAAAGATAGTTTGGTGTTTGCCCAGAAACGAAGCTACAACATCAGTTAAAATTTTGCAAATCAGAAATCATTAATAATTTAAAACTGGTTGACTTTCAGACTGTTTTGATAGCATTTCTGGATTCTTTGGGCAAAAATACTTTTAGCTCTATTATAAACCAATTTTTTTTATAGGAGTAGAGAAGCTCTAGAACTCATTTTACAAACAAAACTAGATTTTAAAAAAGTCGCCATTTTTTGCGACCGACCACCGAAATTTGGAAAGTTAAACATTGACATAATTCCGCCAATTTTTGAAGTTTGGGGATTGTCTAACCTTAAGATATATGTATATATCATATCTGTGAGAACTCAAAGAAAAGACGTCGGGGTGGTCTAAAGTTGGAATCAGCCAGACAGTGAGGGCATTTATACCGTTTTAGCTAGACCAAGGAGATTATTTTTTTGGCGTTTGAGGTGGGATGCCACAGACACACACACACACACACACACACACACACACACACATACATATATAATTATATACTAATTAACTAATTACATCGACTTAGTTAACGTAGGGTAGGGTCCTGATGAAATCATTTCAATTTGATTGAAACCATGTAGACCCTTTTATCTCTAATAATAATATTATTAGTATTATACTGCTCTATATTTTTAATATATGAGCACTTTTGGATTATTTACTGATGCCACTGCGACGGAAAAGTTAAAGCGGCAATTGATACTATATATATATGAGTGTGAAACCATAATATTACCATTGATATATATTATATATATATATTATATATATATATATATCTTATTATAATGAGATTGTGTGTTTTTCTGTCTGTAACCGAAACTATATTCCTACTCAAGTCACAATTCTCTTAGTTATTGACATCACATTCTCCATGATTTTATTTTTATCTAAACCTCAATTATTAATAAAATTGTCTTACATTATTAATCTGTTACTATGTCTACATATTGACAACATGCAATTATATTTATATATACAACAAAATAGCGCTTTACAATGTGAACCGGGAAGGTTAATTTGCATATTAATATTAAAAAATCGAATGTAATAAATATGTGCTTAGTATTATTGATTTCTAACTGTTTGGTTTTATTTTAATGTATATAAGCAAAAATCTCTTCAATGAATCTTAAATTGAAATCCATTACAAGATAAAAATAACTGTAATTTTATTCTATTTTTCCCCTCCTTTTTATAACTAAATACTTAAATTAGAAAAAAATAACAATGAAAGACGAGAGTGATGGAAGAGTAAGTTTCAGTTGTTCCATTTTTTATTATACTCCCTCTGTTTCAAATCATTTTTATTATACTCCTCTTTTTCAAATCTTTATCTACATTCTTATTACTTTCATTACCTTTCTAATTTAATACCATTTTTATTACATTAAACTTAAATACTGCACCCGGAGGTGCATATATTTGCTAGTATATTGAAAGGAAGGAAAAAACTCAATAAACGTCATTCTTTTTTTCCTTTTTCCTTCATTTCAAGGTAAATATTGCTCTGTATTTAATCTAAATTATATACTATATGCATTGAGCTCTCTCTACGGGATTTATAAAAATCCTTGTATTTGCACCTACAAAAACATGCAATATAATTATACAGTGTGATTTTGAAGATCCCATGTAGAATCATCCCTTACTACCAGTTTTTGGATACCTTTTACACACACACACACTCACACACACACACGTATTATATAATAATATATAATATATAATTATATATAATATATATATATATATATATAGTGTGGTGGGTGTTAGTATGTGTGCGTGTGTGTGTGTTACATTTGTGTGGGAGAAAGTAGACAAAACACGGGATGTTATAGAAATTGGAATGTTATTGTCAACGATGCAACTGTTTCGGTCTATTAGACCTCTTTCAGGACTTGGATATAGTTCCTGCTTCAACGATGGACATTCTCAAAAATATTTAGAGAATGTCCATCATTGAAGCAAGAACTATATTCGAGTCCTGAAGAAGGTCTAATAGACCGAAACGTTGCATCGTTGACAATAAACATCCAGTTTTTAAATCATCCCGTGTTTGTCTACCTTTCTCCACATATTGTCGGATTAACCTCCTCAATTTCTCCCATATATATATATAGATATATATATATAGATTAACACATAAAATAACACATATATAACATCTAAAAAATGCACAATGTTTCCTTTCGATACACACCACCTACACCGTCCCATACTCACGCCATAAAGAGAATATTTGACGTCATATTTTCAAACCCTCCCTTTTTTCAAACCTCAAAACATTTTTTTAAACAGACTGAATAACAATGCGACTTCCACTCGCTTTCTCGTTATTCTGTGATGAATAATTTCTATGCACCTTCCACATACCAACAAATGCCTTGAAGATGATCTAATTTAATAGATCGAAACACTGCAGCGTCGGCCAATAAACTCACCACTTAACCCATTTAAACCTGTGTTTTTTCATTTTTCTTAATATTACTACACACACACACAACACACACATATATATTTATATATATATATGGAGAAAAGTAGACAAACACGGGATGTTATGGAAACTTGATACGTTTATTGTCAACGAATCTCTCTTCTTNTTTGGCACAAGGCCAGAAATTTGGGGCATCAGTGAGAATTGAATCCACTGTCAATATTATGCTAGTCTAGTATGCTAATAATCGCACCAAGGGAGGCGCCCAGAGCAATGTTGTTTTATTGAATGGATGATTATTAAGAGACGAATAAACAGATTATTGTGTATCACAAAGAAATAGAAAAACATATGCTAAATTTCTGAAACCTCTTTCTCGTTTAAATATCTCTTCTTCTCTTTCATTCTCTATTCTTCTTCTTTCTTCTTCTTCTTCTTCTTCTTCTCTCTTTCTTCTTCTTCTCCTCATTCTATTCTTCTTCTTCTCTTTTTTCTCTTCTTCTCCTCTTCTTCTATCTCTTCTCTTCTTCTTTTCTTCTTCTTCTTCCATTTTCTTTCTTCTTCTTTTTCTTCTTTCTCATTTTCCTTCTTCTTCTTTTCTTCTTCTTCTTCTTCTTTTTTCTTCTTCTCTTTCTTCTCATTTTTTCTCTTCTCTTTTTCTTTCTTCTCCATTTCTCTTCTTCTTCTTCTTCTTCTTCTTCTCTTCTTCTCCATTTTCTCTTTTCTTCTTTCTTCTTCTTCTCTTCTTCTTTTTTTCTTCTTCTTTTCTTCTCATTCTTCTTCATTCTTCTTCTTTCTCCTCTTCTTCTTTTCTTCTTTTCTTCTTCTTCCTCCTCTCTTCTTCTTTTTCTTCTTCTTCTCTTCTTCTCTTTTCTTTTCCTTTTTTTCTTCTCCTTCTTCTTTTTCTTCTTCTTACTCCTATTCTTCTTTCTTCTTTTTCTTCTTTTTTTCTTCTTTCTTTCCATTCTTCTTCTTCTTTTTTCTTCTTCTCTTTCTTCCATTTTCTCTTCTTTTTCTTTCTTTTTCTTCTTTTCTCCATCTTTCTTCTTCTTTTCTTCTTTCTTCATTCTTCTCCATTCTTCTTCTTCTTTTCTTCTTCTCCTTCTTCCTTCTTCTTTTCCTTCTTTCTTTTTTCTCTCATTCTTCTTCTTCTTTTTCTTTTTCTTCTTTTCTTCCATTCTTCTCCATTCTTCTTCTTCTTTTTTCTTTTTTTCTTCTCTTCTCATTCTTCTTTCTTTTTCTTTCTCATTTCTTCTTCTTTTTCTTTATTTTCGTCATTCTCTTCTTCTTCTTCTTCTTTTCTCTTTTCTCTTTTTCTTTTTTCTTCCTCCATTGTTCTTCTTTCTTTTCTTCCTTCTTTTTCTCTTATTCTTCTCCTTCTCCTCCATCTTCTCTTCCATTTTGTCTTTTTCTTCTTCTTTCTTTTACTACTATAGAACTAGCAGGTATCATTCTCATTTTTTTCTTCTTCTTTTTCCCTCTTCTACTTCTATCTAAGCCAAACCTTAGCCCAAATCAAAGGTTCTTTTACAAGAGTCAAGCTTAAATGAACACTAGATATCAAATAAGCAAGAACCAGCTTAGATCAGTGCTTAGATGGGTGACCACATAACAAAATAGCAGGGAGTATAAGCAAAAGGTTCTTGTACAGTCACCGGCTGTTGACCGTGTCTATGGTATCCAAACTTAATATATATATATATATATATATATATATTGTGTGTGTGTGTGTGTGTGTGTGTGTGGATAGATAGATAGATAGATAGATAGATAGATAAAAGGATATGAAAAACACACTTTGTTGTTAAAATGAATATATTTTTATATCTTTTTTTCATTGCTGATATTGACAATATTTCGATTTATTAAAAAAACATCATTAGAGCATATTGATAATTAGGTCCGTTTTTAGATGTAAATTTTTAAAACCGGACTCATCGAGAGAGAAGCAGAAAATAATTTGAAATTCAAACTGGAATATATATATATATTATATATATATATATATATATATATATATAATATATGTAAACAAGGTTTGTTTAGAATAGCTTTTTGCAGATAATTTTTGGGAGAATAAGTGCTTAATTAGAGTCGGACCTAATTTTGAAAATTAATTATTTAATAATGAATTAGGCGGGAATACCTATTAAATGTATGGCAAACAAATCGAGAAAAATCAATCTCTGTATGTACATTTCGGTCTATTAGGCCTCATCAGCAGAGCTATAGATCGAAGACCGCCTTGTGCGTGATTTGAAACCGGACTGCCAAGCTGACAGGCCGATCCCATGACCTCTACACTAAACGGACCTCTTATATTTTATGATTTGTTTAGAGTAGTAATATTCCTCTTCTAGTGACTTTTATTACACGACGATATGATAAGTTGTAAACAAGTTTGTTTAGAATGGCTTTTTGCCGATAATTTTTTGGGAGAATAAGTGCTTAATTGGAGTCGTACCTAATTTTGAAAATTAATTAATTAATAATGAATTAGGAGCCATACATTTAATAGGTATTCCCGCCTAATTCATTATTAATTAATTAATTTTCAAAATTAGGTCCGACTCCAATTAAGCACTTATATATATATATGTGTGTGTGTGTGTGTGTGTGTTATTTTGGAAAAGGTGAATTACCGGTGAATATGGTCACAATGGTTAGTTGATGTAAAATTCAGAAAGATAAGACAGCGATATAACAAATAAAAAGTGCTCAATACGTTAGTAGAGCAAATTTATTATCATATAGGTACATATAGTACACGTGTAGTCGACTGCAATTAATCAATATCTTGATTAATTCAGTGGATTTAACCCTGAAGATCCTTATGGTGAAACTCGAGTAGGTTCATCTCTTATACCTATATATTATATATATATATATATGATCCTGTAGAGCAATCTGCACAATGTTAATGAGTGCGAGACAAAAAAGGAGGAATAGAGTAGAAAAAGTTGTTTTATTTATATAAATAATATTATATATTACATCTATTAATAATGGAGATTCGCTCTTTATTTGTCTGTAACAAAAACTACGTCATTGCTTACATCACATTACCCAAAATCGTCATAACATAGAATTAATACATTCAATATTTGAACATGCAACATTAGACAGTCCTCATTGTTTTTTTAAAACAAGTTTTAATAAATACATACCTGGTATTATATATCTATATATAGTTTGTTTCATTTTAATAGATATTCAAAGTTAATAGAAATTAGTTTCGATTTCAAATTGTTTTTTTTTTTGTTTTTTAATTTAAAATTTTAATAAATTTGATGATTTCATGATTTATGGTTCAAATTCTCCGACATTTAATTTTTAACTTCCACCTTCTCAAACAATATCTTTCAAAAATGTATTTTTACATCGCCCGGGGGTGTTTCTTTTATTTTGGTAGTATATATAATTGATAAATAGAAAAAAATTCTAAATTACTTTTACCTAGCTTAATAGAAATATTTAAAAAATAAACTGCCATTGTTGCTAGCGTCTCCTTGGTGATAAAAACTGAACATGATACGATAGTAGGTATGAACTTTTAAAATTTTTAGTAGTTAAACTATTATTATTTTTTTTTTTTTTTTAGTCGAAAAACAAAGTTGTTCGGAGATCATTTTTTAAGCAAAAAAGAATTATTTATTTGTTTTATGTATGCAAATGTTCCTAAGTTCTGGATCAATAGACATTATTTTATAATATTCTATGATATTCATGTCATATATCAGATCATAAAATTAAAACTTGTATAAGACCAATCACTAGGAAAGTGAAAAACAGTTTTTAATTATTTCTCTGAATTTTTTAGATGAGGCTTGATAATTTGTATTATTTGGACTAATTATCAAGCCTCATCTCAAAAATTCAGAGAAATAGTATATAATCGGTACGGACCCGATATAATCAGTCAATGGAAACTCCTAGAGAAGATAAATCAAAAACTGGCACGAATGACGAACCACCTCACATGTTCTGGTTGGCTGATTATAAAATGGCCGATAAAATGGCCGATAAAATCACTAACCTCATTGGTTAAACTTTATTTCGGAGCTACGTATTTTTTTTTAATATATTCAACTGATTTAAAAATTAATTAATTAATTACCAAGATATACCTGTATCTCCACAGGTCCTGCTAGTTCTTTATCTTTTACAAATAAAAACAAGTATTGCCCTTATGGCAACCCCAACTCTTTTTATCATTTTGTTGTTGTTCGGAGATCATTTTTTAAAGCAAAAAGAATTATTTATTTGTTTATATCGTAAAGGCAGTTCTGGTTGGCTGATTATAAAATGGCCGATAAAATGGCCGATAAAATCACTAACCTCATTGGTTAAACTTTATTTCGGAGCTACGTATTTTTTTTAATATATTCAACTGATTTAAAAATTAATAATTAATTACCAAAATATACCTGTATCTCCACAGGTCCTGCTAGTTCTTTATCTTTTACAAATAAAAACAACTATTGCCCTTATGGCAACCCCAACTCTTTTTATCATATATGTACTAGAGGGCTGTGACTGATGGTCTTATTGTCCTGTGTATGACGTTAAACTTTATCTAATGGTGAATTTCCATTTTTGGAACTCTGGGGAGTGTGGAGTATCCCTTCATCACTATTTCTTCCATGTTCACTCTGACCCGGAGCGGTATTACCTGTTAGATAAAAATGTGTTTTTCAAAAATTGAGTACCCATCAAGAATGAATAAAACGAAAACGTCTTCGGCATAAAATGACCCAACATGGGTTGACATGTCGTTAAATCCAACCAAGCTTCTAGTTCCTTATTTTTAACAAAGCAAATAATGTGAGCATGATTTGAGTTGTTATAAAACTGAAACCAGGAGAAAAGAAGACATTAAATTCCTTTCCATATTTGAAGGAGATTTCCACCACCCAGATCATACCAGTATCCTCACCCCACCCACCCCCACACACCCACAGATTAGTAATGTAAATATACTTTGGGGGTAAGAAGACATGGGGGGTGGGGTGGGGTATCTTTGCGCTGTCCCAACTGATGGATAATTATATTGAATAATATGTTTGTACGAAGCTGGGTGTACGTATAAATATGTGTGAGGTAAGAAGCGTCGGTAAAAAGAGGTGAATGAAAGAAGAAGAAGAAGGAGGAGGAGGAGGAGGGAAGGGGAGGAAGATAGAAAAAGAAGAAGGGGAGGAAGAAGGAGAGAAGGGGAGGAGGAAGAAGAAGAAGAAGAAGAAGAAGAAGAAGAAGAAGAAGGGGAGGAGAATGAAGGCGAAGAAGAAGAGGGGAGGAGAAGAAGGCGAAGAAGAAAAAGAGAAAAGAGAAGAAGAAGAAGAAGAAGAAGAAGAAGAAGAGGGAGGAGGATGAAGGCGAAGAAGAAGAGGGGGAAGGAAGAAGAAGAAGGGGAGGAGGAAGAGAAGAAGAAGAAGAAGAAGAAGAAGAAGAAGAAAGAAGAAAAGAAGAAGAGAAGAAGAAGAAGAAGAAGAAGAAGAAGAAAGAAGAAGAAAGAAGAAGAAAAGAGAAGAAGAAGAAGAAGAAGAAGAAGAAGAAGAAGAAGAAGAAGAAGAAGAAGAAGAAGATGAGTTCTTAAGTGATGGGTAGGTAGCAGCAAAATTTGATAATAGAGGGAAGAGACGGATAAGAGTGCTCAAGGTTACAATGTTCCCAGATTTGATAAGATATTAAAACATCGATTGATAAATTTTAAAAAAAGAAAAGAAAGTACAGAGAGACATTGTGATACCCACCCCCACACACACACACCCTTTTCCCAGGAACATTAGCGCCAAGTGAATGCAAACTAAACTCTCCTTGACGGGGTTTGAACACGGCTCGCCGATTACATTCTCTACGCCATTATCCGTCACAGCATCGCACCTCTAAATACAACTATTATATGTAGACTCCATCTATACATATATAAAGGGCAGTTGTGTGTATGTATGTCCGGAGGAAACTATGAAAATAAAACAATTAACGAGCAGTGTATGCTGATAGTTTTTTAATTTAGGGACACACGGATTTGATTTGAATGAGTCCCCTGGGAAATTTTATGGGTCTCACCTTAAGTTTCTTAATAAATTGTAGAGTTTTTATCTAACAACTAAAGCCATCTGACCCCTACCTTTGCCCCATACAGTGTAATTCGTTTCCAAGAAAATATTGAAATGTATTTAAGTTAGGTAGAAATAGCATGAGGAGAAAAAAAACACTGGGACGCAGGGATACAATTTTTCTGCGTCCTTTTAAATTTTTCTGCGTCCTTTTAAATTTTTCTGCGTCAGTCTCCCCAAATTTAATATTCATTTCTTAAGATTTATATAAAAAAATTAACTATAAAAACGTATGTTTAAATTTTGTCCTGTGGTTCTTACATTAAAAAAAGTTTTGTCCCCCACTCCAACCCGTCCTTCGGGTCGGAGGTCCGGTGTGCTTCGGCCATTGGATAGGTGTGTTGAATTAATAGCTTCGATCCCAGGGGGCTATCCCCCCAGGCAATACCTGCCCCGTTGATTTAAAGGGGCAGGCCTGGGTTTATTGCCCAGCGCCAGAGGCGCCCCCTTGAGGGGAATACCGACGGGATCGACGCAATTTTTTCCACTGCCACCCATGAGTCTCGGCTTGTGGGTGGTCCCACGTAAATAGGGCCTTTGTGCCTGCTTGTACGAGTTACAATGCACCAGTTTCTACTTAGTTATACATAAATTATACACCACCCTGTCGGTGGGGCGTTAGAATGCCCCGACTACACCTCTACAGAGGGGTAAGACTCCCCAAATGGGGCTACCTGTTGGCCGTGGGTGGCGACTCGTGATGCTTAAGTATAGAACCCAGGTGGATGAGCAGTTCATGACTTGCAATACTCCACTTTGGCCTTATCTTGGGCTAGACGGGCGGTCGGAGAGGCCCCCTCCGATCAATCGGCTGGTCACGTCAAGCCCTAGCACCTATATGATTTTCCCAACCCTATTGCCCTTATGGCAAGCCCCAACCCCTTTGGGTGCTAGAAGGCGGTGACTGACGGTCTATATGTCCTGGGAATGACGTTAAATATCTCATGGTGAGATTCCAGTTTTGGAGGTTTGGGGAATGTGGAGCATCCCTTCATCACCATTGCTCCCTGGTCCACTCTGACCTGGAATGGTAGTACCTGTTAGGGTCCCATCTATGGGTTAAATAGAAAAATGTATTTATAAAAAAAATTGTATTATCCATTAAGAATTGATTTATTTCAAAACTTTATCGGCATTAAATGACCCACCGAGGTTGATATGTCGTAAAACAAAACCAAATCCAAACAAATTATACACAAACCAGATCTTAGTTTTTGAGTAAAAAAATGAAAATTTGAATTATATTCGTGAAGATAATTAAAAAAAAAATGTAAATGATAAAAGCATGGATATTTGTTTTGGCATCTCAGTCGGTAAAGCGTTAGGCTAGAAACCGCAAGGTTCCTAGTTCGATACCGGCCCTCGCCAACTCAGCGTTATGAGTAGCACAGGGATCTGTGCGGTAAAGTAAGGAGCTGATGGTAGGTGTGGCGCTCCACCTCAGACGCAAAAACTAATCTCCTTGGTCTAGCGCTAGGGAAAAGGGGATAGACTCCCTCGCTGGTGGCTGATACCGACTTTAGGCCACCCCGACGACTTTACTTTTACTTTTATTTTAAATAGGAGACATTAATTTTATTTTCAGATTGGCTGGATCAACGCAAGGTCTTTTTTATATAGGGATTTTAATGGGGCATCCTGTGAGGATCCAACTCGTGATTCAACGATAATGGATCTGCGAGACCATCTCCCCCTCCCCCGTCTACCCAGGCGACGCTGGGTAGCCGCTTCTTGTTTAATTAAAAGTAGTTTGACACCCGCCAGATAAAAAAAAAATCAGATAAGATTTAATTCAAGACAAACGGGTTTCTTTTTTATAAAGGTCTTGTTTGACCAATCCTACACATAATATGTCAGGTCGCTCAATTATGTCAGCTATGGTTGGTTGGTTGGTTGGTTGGTTGGTTGGTTGGGTTTTATGGCATGTCACGGTCTACTAATATATACGGTCCCTATATGTCACATAAGCCGGCAGGCAATGTCAATTCATTTATATATGTGTACATTTTTGCAAGCCGAAGCTTTGTATCTCTCAGCGGTATTTTAATAAAAAGCTACCTATATATATATATATATAAAGATAAATCTAATGAGTCAGACGAACCTACTAAAAGTTTCGCTTAATGCTCTTCACGGCTCAGATCTCAGCCCTGAAGAGCATTAAGCGAACCTTTTAGTAGGTTCGTCTAACTCATTAGATTTATCTTTATTATTTGCTCTACTTAGGTATTGAGCACTTTTTACTTATTAGCTTTAGTCTCCTGGCGGGTTTGTATGTATATATATATATATATATATATATATATATAATATATATATATATATATATGCATATAAATTGTTTTTCTTTTGGCCAAAATATTGTACCAATAGATTATTTTTGGTTGGTACGATTATCTTGGTCTTTTCTTTTTTCCAAAATTTTTTTTTCTCCACGGTTGATGTTTGGTAGTATATTTTTACAATCAAACTATTTGCTGGGTTCTTTCTCACCGCGAGGATTTACCAATAAGTTTGGTATATTAAATTATATATATATGTGTGTGTGTGTGTGTGTGTGTGTGTGTGTGTGTGTGTGTGAAGAGATGGAGGTGAATCCGACAGTATGTAGTATAATAAGAAATTTGAAAAAAACACAGGCTTAAATAAGTTGAGTGGTAAGTTTATTTGCCGACGCTGCAGTGTTTCGATCTATTAATTAGATCTTCTTCAGGGCATTTGTTGATATAAGGAAAGGTAATAAAAATTTTAATCACAGTATAACGAGAAAAAAATCTGTTTTTTTTTCAATTTTCTTAACATACTACACACACACACACACACACACACACACACACATATATATATATATATATATATATATATATATATATATATATATATATATAAACCGTATAAAAGTGGTAACACTTGCACAGATAGTTTGAAAACAGGATTGTGAAACCAAAGACGAAAGTAAACCAGTAAACGAAAAAAAAAAATGATATTACACATAAATATCGACGTCTTTTTCGAAAAATTTGTCGCTAGCTCTGAACATTGTTATCAAATAGTACAAGCTGTTACGAATAGTCCCAAATTTTCTGATCAGTCTAAGTGTCCAACTATGATAAGCCACGCGTGACTTTATTTTTACTATCCTTATTCCTTTGTCATTATCAAAAAATGTTTTTCTTGTCTTCAAAATTTTCCCATGCTAAACACGCATGACTAAACATTTCATTTGTTTTTATTGTTACTAGCAAGAGTATGCGTCTTCCGCTGGGTATAAGTATTCAGGTTTTATTGTAATAAAATATATTAAATTAGAAAGACTAACGAAATTAAATAAGAACGCATATAAAATGATTACATTTATTTTGATTATATTTTAATTGGTTTCTATATAAAAAAAAATCTTTCATAGGATTGATTTTAATACGTTGGAAATAAAACAATAATATTGTTTGATCAATAAAACCAAGTAATTATTTATTAAACCCGGTTTTGTTAAAACCAGTATGCAAATTAACTATACCATATATTGTGTAAAACTTTATTTCTAAGTGATATATATATATAATTTTAATTAATCATGACAAGCAAATTCGGCGAATACCATGTGCGACGTGAGGAACACTGTGTCAGCTGTTTCGACCTAATTTTGGTCTCATCAGCAGTGTATACCTAAGATCTCCCCCCGACAGAGATCGAACCGGCGAACCCAGGACGCAAAGTAAGAGACTCTACCTCTAGGCCAACCGGACACGCCACACATGAAACTCGCCAAATCAACTTGTCAATCATAAGTGCGCAACTACTATAACATATATATAACATATATATATATATATTCTTAAGACATGTGTTATTGAACAACACGGAGTATTCTTTTTTCATTTTTTGTATGGATATTTTTTCCAGTCTTCTGGCTATCCTTTTTGAATCTGGATCGAGTTGATTCATCATATTTTTCATACTATTTTCCCGAGCGCTTTCGACTGTTGCTCCAGTCGTATTCATGGGGTTATGTAATTAGCCTTTAAAGTCGGAGACAACGTATTAAATATCTTCAATAACTAACACTTACCTAACCCTCCTCTTAAAAAAATAATAGACTCTCTGAATTTGATAAAAGCATAGATAACAGAACTAAGAATTAACTAAAAACCAAATTACATAACCCCATGAAGACGACTGGAGAAACAGTCGAAAGCGCTTGGGAAATTAGTATGCAAAATATCATAAATCAACTCAATCCAGATTCAAAAAGGATGACCAAAAGACTGGAAAAAATATCCATACAAAAAATGAAAAAAGAATACTCCGTGTTATTCAATAACACATGTCTTAAGAATAATTTGCTGCCAAAATACACAAAATTTAATATATATATATATATATATATATATATATATATATGTGTGTGTGTGTGTGTGTGTGTGTGTGTGTGTGTGTTTGGTACATGAAAATTTGTAAACTATTAAAAGTAGAGGAATCATATGTAAAATGGGGAGGTGATATTTTATTATGAAATAAAATATAAAATAAAATTATATATATATATATATATATATATATATATATATATATATATATATATATATATATGAGAGAGATAGAGAGATAGATAGAGATAGAGACAGAGACAGAGGGGAGGAAAGGGGATATTGGTTTTCGAGATATTTAAAATGACCGTATACTTTCTGGTTTCCGGGCAAACCTTTGGATTTTATCCACCTGCTAAATGAATAATATCCGAGAGGCCAGGATTCTGTGAACAATGATACAGTTGTAGATTACGGAAGTTGAGGGTAAGTCACTCGGTGCAAATACAGGGAAAGAGAGACTAGCAGGACTTCCCGATGTTGCCTGGGATAAAAGATAAGAGAGGTAATTTTAACTGTATCACAAACTAACCTCATTTGATAGTTTCTATGTATTGGACCGAGTTAGCTCAGTCGGTAGAGCGTTCGGCTAGAAACCAAAAGGTTCTTAGTTCGATACCGGTCCTCGCCAACTCAGCGTATGAGTAGCGCAGAGATCTGTACGGTAAAGTAAGGAGCTGGTGGTAGGTGTGGCGCTCCACCACATACGCTAAAACAATCTCCTTGGTCTAGCGCTATTGAAAAGGGGATAGACTCCCTCGCTGACTGGCTGATACCGACTTTAGGCCGCCCCGACGACTTTACTTTACTTACTTATGTATTGTAGTAGTAGTAGTAGTAGTAGTAATTGTTGTGGTAGTAGTCAGTTAGCCAATCAGAGCTTGCTAGGGTCTTTTGATATTTCAAGGTGCAATGGATACACGTCACCAATCGCCAGTTATAGTAAAGGGGTATTCATCCGCCCTTTAACAGGTCTTTTATTTAAAATTATCCTGGGTGTCTAGCCAGCCAGACCAGATAAAATTAGTGGAGAGGGATGAATTCAGAGTTTTCCTTTTCTAAATTAATTTCCCTACCCAAACTAGAAAGCCACGTTTTAAAAAAATGTTTCCTATTAAATATTTATTTCCAAGACTTTTGTTTACAAGCACACAGCGGTGGGCGTTGATTTTATCTTATACACCGTAAATCCTCGAGTGTAATCCGCATTTCTCTCCCCAAAAATCTAAAGGTCAAAATCCCTAGTGCGTACTATATACGAGGTTAAAACGGAATAATATTTTCCGATAAAACATTTTATACGTTACATACCCATAAAATGCCTCGTAGATATTATTCTAAATTAGAATTTAATATATTTTAAAATATTATTCTAAATTCAATTTATTATGATATTATACTAAATTATTATAATATTATTCTAAATTATTCTAATATTATATTATAATATCATATATTATAAAATTATTATAATATTATATTAAAATATAATTTTATAATATTATTCTAAATTTAATATATTTTAAAATATTATTTTTAATTTGATTTATTACAATATATACTAAATTATTATAATTTAATTCTAAATTATTATAATTTATATTATAATATTATATATGATAAATTATATAATATTTATTATAATATAATATTATAATATTATTCTAAATTTAATATATTTTAAAATATTATTCTAAATTAAAATTCGAAATAAATGAAATCTTCTGATGTTGACTCTGGATCTGACGATGACGGAGATTTACATTATAATGATGGCTGACATGTTTACGGAAGAACAAATGGAACAGTTATTTAAAGTGACATTAAATTTGAAGGATTTGAATTAATGTTTTTGCTTTTGCTTTTGTAAATGATACTGATAAATATGTAAAGGAATTTACTATTTATTTTATTATATAAATATATTTCATTATATATATTTATGTTATGTTTCTTTGGTGCTGAACATTTCTACATTTTTTCTATTATTATTATTTCATTTCATTTAGTTATTTAAAAATAATAATACATAGAATAATGTACACATGGATAAACTCCTGACCGAAACACGTGTAAGTTAAATTAATTAAAATAATCCTATTTTATCCATTCAATATTTTCTTTCCTTTATTTCTCTTTTCAACATACCGTTGGAATCACTTCCATTTTCAATTTACATATTTATGTTATGTATACAATAATAATAAAGGATGTTACCGTATACATTTTTACAAACCAAGGACGTTATATAGACCTCATTGGCTTAAGTTAGAGAAGGGGTGCGTATTATACACAAGATTTTGTTTTTTCAGAGGTACAACCTCCTAAAAATCCCCTGCGATGGCGTGCCTTTTATTATCATACTCGTTTGCCTCGGGTAGGATGAAACACAAGGTCACAAGTATGGGGCACCCAGTGAGGATCGAACTCGTTATTCAGTTGTAATGGATCTGCGAGACTAACTTGTTAACCATTACACCACGATCGGAATGCCTTTTATTACCATACTCGTTTGCCTCGGGTAGGATGAAACACAAGGTCACAAGTATGGGGCACCCAGTGAGGATCGAACTCGCTTCAGTTGTAATGGATCTGCGAAACTAGCTTGCTTATCATTACACCACGATCGGAATGCCTTTTATTACCATACTCGTTTGCCTGGTAGGATGAAACACAAGGTCACAAGTATGGTGCACCCAGTGAGGATCGAACTCGCTATTTAGTTGTAATGGATCTGCGAGACTAGCTTGCTTGTTATTACACCACGATGGAATGCCTTTTATTACCATACTCGTTTGCCTCGAGTAGAATGAAACACAAGGTCACAAGTATGGGGCACCCAGTGAGGATCGAACTCGCTATTCAGTTGTAATGGATCTGCGAGACTAACTTGTTAACCATTACACCACGATCGGATGCCTTTTATTACCATACCCCTTTGTCTCGGGTAGGATGAAACACAAGGTCACAAGTATGGAGCACTCAGTGAGGATCGAACTCGCTATTCAGTTGTAATGGATCTGCGAGACTAACTTGTTAACCATTACACCACGATGGAATGCCTCGAGTAGGATGAAACACAAGGTCACAAGTATGGGGCACCCAGTGAGGATCGAACTCGCTATTCAGTTGTAATGGATCTGCGAGACTAACTTGTTAACCATTACACCTCGTTGGAATGCCTCGAGTAGGATGAAACACAAGGTCACAAGTATGGGGCACCCAGTGAGGATCAATCTCGCTATTCAGTTGTAATGGATCTGCGAGACTAACTTGTTAACCAGAGTATATGACTTTCTTTTACGTACTGGTTGACATCAGAGAATATTAATGGTATTGCCTCATTCCAGAAATTCAAGCGAAAATTTGGATTAATTTGGAGGGAAATGCATTAAAAAAAAACAAAAAAACAAGTGAATGTTGAATTAATTTCTCTGTAATCGTAATAATTTGTTAGACTTTCTCGCTACCCATTAACCTCACCCCGAGGCGCCCTATTTTACGAGGCGGAACTTTATTTTGGGAACGAGGCCACAAATATGTGACAAACAGAATCAACTTACTACTCTACTCAGTTGCGAGGTACACGTAGTGTAACGGTTATTGCAGTAAGAAATGGACACGGCGACACGAGTTCAAATCCTGGACGAGGGTGGTTGCATTTCACATAGAATGGTACATATCCAGTTATTCTCCTCGATCATACACTAGAGTCTTTAACCTTGGTATTGGAAACCGGTCTAGGAGAAGTAAAACTCTAACCTTTTAAATACCGCTTTAAAAATGACCTTGTGCCACATCATAGACATGTAGGGAATCGATAAATACTTACACGAATATATATGACAACTCAGCGTGTGGTGTAATGGTTAGAGTTGTAGGAAATGGACTCGTTGACGCGAGTTCAATTCCTAGATGATGCTGTTTGCATTTCACATAGCGCTAATACCCTTGGGAAATGTATGGATCCAACTACCCCCCCTCTCTTTGAATTCTTAGTTTCATATATATATATATATATATATATTGGGGGAAAATATGTGCTTAATTGAAGTCATACCTAATTTGGAAAATTAATTAATTGATAATTAATTAATTAGGCGGGCATCCCTGTTCAAATGTAAGGCTAAACAAATCGAGAAAAAGTCATATAACTCTGCTGATGAGGCATAATAGGCCGAAATGTACATAAAGAGACTGACTTTTTCTCGATTTGTTTAGCCTTACATTTGAACAGGTATGCCCGTCTAATTGATTAATTATCAATTAATTAATTTTCAAAATTAGGTATGACTTCAAATTAAGCACATATTCTCCCAAAAATTGTCGGCTAAAAAAGCCATATATATATATATATATATATATATAATAAATAAGTAATCCACAGACACGTGTTTCGATGTTTCACCTTTCATCAGTGTGGCTATACCTTAACAGCTACCCCTGGCCTGGGTTTGAGACCCGAATGAACTTTCGTTCGCCAAGCCTTTAACCCGTACGGCCAGAGGCAGCTGTCAAATATAGGAGAATATTTAATCGCTACATTTCTAAGCGGAAATGAATTCACTAGAGTCCTCAAACATTTGTAAACAAAGCGAGGGTTAGCTAGACGCCAGAACGGTGAATTTGCAATTAAATCCCTATTCAGAGAACTCAACCAAAGTGGGAGTAATATATAATATATAAGTAATCCACAGACACGTGTTTCGAGATTTCACCTTTCATCAGTGTGGCTATACTTTAACAGCTACCCCTGGCTACTGATATCTTAATTCTTTGTGTACTGGCTGATGTTTTTCATTTTTAATTACAGTTCCCATGCAAAAATGAACATGCTCTGTTTTTGTCTGTTTTCTTTGCCACGACTTTCCAATGAAGACGCACTGTAATTTATTAAGCAACATGTCTTCAATGAAGGTCATGGATAGCACGATCAAAGGTCGTGTCTTTCATACCGCAAAGCATGATGGGAATAAATGAGAACACAGCACGTCACTAATCACGTGACACAGTAAATATATGTGACTAATCAAATGGCCAACTAAGTACAACACTCGAATGACATGACCGACTAAGTACACATTATGCAGATGCGGTTTTAACAATGGTACGTATATATATATATATATATATATATATATATATATATATTATCATTATTATCTATATGTTTAATGGATCATTTGTTATCACTGGTTTCAAAGCATTAGATGATAAAAAGGGGTTGGGAGTTGCCATAAGGGCAATAGGGTTGGGAAAATCATATAGGTGCTAGGGCTTGACGTGACCAGCCGATTTATCGGAGGGGACCTCTCCGACCGCCCGTCTAGCCCAAGAAATGGCCAAAGTGGAGTGTTGCAAGTCATGGACTGCTCAACTACCTGGGTTCTATCCTTAAGCATCACGGGTCGCCACCCACGACCAACAGGTGGCCCCATTTGGGGAGTCTTACCCCTCATCTAGAATGAGGAAGGGGTGGATTTATTGTCCAGTGGCTGAGGCTCCTCAAAAGCTCCTCAAAAGCGGAATCCCAATGGGATTCACGCAATTTTTAAACGCTAGCCACGTATGAGCTTCAGTTTGTGCGTGGTTCCCCACTATAATGATCCTTCCACTGACATGGTGGGATGCCTTACTTACTGGCAGTGAGTGTTTGGGGTTAGCTAATTAAAAGACAATGACAGACATGGAGATGAGCAAATGTATCGTTCAGATGAGATGACAGTTTAGCAGGACATTTGGACTATTATTTACCGACAGGAAATATGCCAGTAATTTGTCATCTTTTCGCTTGACTTTCCGCAAATAGAAATGGGGGGGGGCGATTTAATGACATGTTTCCCACGCACCTTCACCATATTTTGCTCTGAGCTTAGTTTAGTACTTGGAAGAAAACACGAGTAGGGGAAAGATATAGAGAGGGGGTGAGCATGTGGAAGTGATAACGCTAATCTGTTTCAATTGAACATAATGAAAAGAAGAAAAGAAGGAAAGAAAGAAAACAAGAGAGTAGATTGAAACAGATTAGCATTATCACTTCCACATGCTCACCCCCTCTCTATATCTTTCCCCTACTCTCTTGTTTTTCAGGGGTCGTCGGAAATGGGTGAAGAAAGAAGAATGTATTGCGCCAATATTCGGATCTGATATCACCAAATATTGGGCACCTCACGTTGTGTAATGGTTAGCAAGCTAGATTTTCAGACCATTGTTAGTGAGTTCGATTCTCACTAGGCGCCCTATACTTCTGGCCTTGTGCCACATCTGAGTTAAGCTTAGTAAATCAGTATATCACCAAATATTCCAAAAGTAATACCCCACCCAAATGGGACCACCTGTTGGCTGTGGGTGGCGACACGTGATGTTTAAGGATGGAGCTTTAGAATACATCGACTGCACCTCTGCAGAGGGGGTAAGACCCCCTCCCCCCAATGGGGCCACCTATTGACCGTGGGTGGCAACCCGTGATGCGTCTGGACGGAATCCTAACCGATGAGCAGTCCATGACACGCAACACTCCACTTTGGCTCTTATCTAGTATAGACGAGCGGTCAGAGATCAATTGGCTGGTTACGTCAAGCCCTAGCACCTATATGATTGCCCCAACCTTCTTGCCCTTATGGCAAACCCTGTCCCTTTTTATCCTATATGTGTTAGAAGACAGTGGCTGAATGTCTTCGTGTCCTGGGTATGATGTTAAACTCTATTTGATGGTAAAGTTCCAGTTCTGGAACTCGGGGAATGTGGAGTACCCCTTCGTCACCATTACTCCCAGGTCCACTCTGATCCGGGTTGGTAGTACCTGTTAGGGTCCCATCTATGGGTTAAATAGAACAAAAGGAGTTCTAAAGAATGTTTAAAACATTGGTTAAAAAAATGAATGCCCAACAAGAATGAATAAAACAAAACGTCTTCGGAATAGAATGACCCAACAAGGGTTGACATGCCGTAAAATCTAACCAACCAACACAATGAATAGTTTCATCTATACATATATAAAGGGCAGTTGTGTGTATATGTATGTCCGGAGGAAACTTCGAAAATAAAACAATTAACGACAAAGTAAATATATATATACACATTAAATATCACCAGGACTTGGTTTTTGAGCAAAAATAATAGAGATTTGTTTTATATTCGTGAAGATAATTAAAAGATAAAATTTAAATGATAACAACATGGAATTTTTTTTCATTTAATATTTTAGATAGTAGACATTAACATTTCTTTTCAGAGTAGCTGGATCAATGCAAGGTCTATTTTTTTTCTTTTTTTTTCTTTTTTTTTATTTACATAGGGATTTAAATGGGGCATCCCACGAGGATTCAGCTCACGATTCAGTAATAATGCATGTGCTGGACTAACTTGGGAAAATTCCCCCCTACCCTGGCGACGCCGGGTAGCCGCTGCTAGTTTATAATATCTATAAACAGCTGTTCAATGATTTTCTTGATAGTATTATAGGTTAAATGAAGATATTGACTAAAATTGTACTAAATAAGAATCTGATAATTTACTGAATAGGTCATGCATGTACTTTAATCGTTCGGTAAGTATTTAGAATAGAGAACCAGTACTAATCTACTGTCGGCTGGTGGTTTAGAATAGACCGACTGCACCTCTGCAGAGGGTTAAGACCCCCACCCCCAATGGGACCACCTATTGGCCGCCAGTAGCAAAGTATTGTAAAGTATGTAAAGATTAGGCTATTGCTATATACAGGGTGACCAAAAAAAAAAAAAAAAGAAATAAAAGAGAACAGAATTTGGGTTCTGTTTTTTCTTTTTTTAAAAATATTTTTTTAATTTGTGCTGGTAATCTGCATCGCTGATATATACAGGGTGCCCCCCCCCAAAAAAAAGAAAACAGAATTTGGGTTCTGTTTTTTGCCTTTCATCTCTTTATATTATACCCCTATGTCTTACTTATCTTAATCTTATTTTGGTAAAATTTGCAAATCATACTCAAAATTCCATGACCCAGAATAAACAGAACCCACAAATTTTGTAATAAAACTGTTAATTTTAACTAGGGTTAGGTTTAGGGTTGGGGTTTAGGGTTAGTTTGATAGGAAAATAAATAATTTGGGTTCTGTTTTTTCTGGGTCACACTGTATACAGGGTTTAGGGTTAGGGTTGGGGTTAGTCTTTAGGGTTAGTTTAAGGTATTTGCCTCTCACCCAACTTATGAGGGCGTGACACAATGACATTTTTATGTGGGCCCACCCACAAGCCGAAGCTCATGGGTGGTAGACACAAATAATGTATCGATCCTGTCGGCATTCCCCCTCGAGGGGGCGTCTCAGGCGCTGGGCAATAAACCCAGCCCTGTCCCTTTAAATCAAGGGGGCAAGTGTTGCCTGGGGGATACCCCCTGGGATCGACGCTGTTAATTTAATTAATAGACACAGGCCCCGAAAGGCCCGTGGTATTAATTTAGGGTTAGTTTAATGGGAAAATGAATAAATAATTTGGGTTCTGTTTTTTCTGGGTCACCCTGTATACAGGGTTTAGGGTTAGGGTTGGGGTTAGTCTTTAGAGTTAGTTTAAGGTATTTGCCTCTCACTCCACTTATGAGGGTGTGAGACAATGACATTTTTATGTGGGCCCACACACATGATACATTATTTGTGTCTACCACCCATGAGCTTCGGCTTTTGAGTATGATTTGCAAGTTTTACCAATACCTGATAGATTGATATTTATCTTCCCCTGTCTATTCATTAATACGCTTGTTCCTTAATCTTCCGACCGCTATCATCTTTTACCCTTATTTTACCCTTATTATTGACTATACCTTATCAGATGTATGTTTAATTTTATTTGATTCTTCTTCCATTGTATTGTGATAGCTTGAGATTTGGAAAATTTCTTAAAGACAATAAACATAAATGAATTAAAGCTTTAAAATATTTAAATTCACAAAAGCTGTGTAAGTGGTGAATACACAGGAGTATGGCATGTACGCAGGAGTATAACATGTACGCAGGAGTATGGAATTTGCCAATTTTTCAATTTCCTGTTTGTTTTAAGACACACATCAAAAGACGATCAAAAGAATTAGAAAAGAAACCTGATATATAATCTTTTTAGCCATGAAAATTAGAGCGTGAAACTGAACGATTCGGTTATTTTTTAATAAGTAGATATCTTAGAAATTCCGAAGGTATTTTATATTTCTGGATTAATCGATGATATATAGTTATTTACTAAGCTTGGCTTAGATGTGGCACAAGGCCAAAAGTATGGGGCAACCAATGAGAATTGAACTCATCAACAATGGTCTGCGAATCTAACTTGCTAACCATTACGCCACATGAGGTGTCCTTAATCGATGATATATATATATATATATGTATATAAATATATATATATATATATATTGCATTAAAATGTTCGCAACGAACATTTAATGCAATGACCACACACGTGAAATCGATTGCTATAAATCGGTGTCTCGATTAATTCAGAGGATTTAACCCTGAAGATCTTTATGATGAAACTCGAGTAGGTTATCTCTTGTACCCAGTTTATAATATATGTGTGTGTGCGCGCGCGCGTGCGCGTGCTTTGACTTACGAGTGTCCCGCTTTATGAGTTTTCCGAGTTACGAGCTGTCACTCGGCTGATGCATAAAATAACCCTAGACAGGTTAACATGCCGTTAAAATCAGCCACTCAATGCAATTCCCTAACGCCTTGGCATAAAATAACCCTAGACTGGTTGATATGCCATTAAAATCAATAAATCAATCAATTGATCAGGTCACCACATTTTTTAGGGGCTGAGTCTTACACCCTCATCAGGAGATACAGTTTGCATGTTCTAAGCCCCACCGACAGGGTGGTATAATATTCGAGTATATGAAAATATGCTGTAGCCCCTTAGAGGAGACCTTTAATGTAACACCAACCATCACCCTGGTGCATAGTTATTTCCCAAACGATTAATTTAGAAATGATAGCACACCACACCACCACCACCAACAACAACAACACCTAAAGGTTTATTTTTAGACCCTTGAAGCTTATATCAGACTTTGTTTCTTCTTAGTATGGGGTATCATAACATTTCTTCCAGTAAAATTCCCTCATGTAATTGATATAGTCTTTCTTTGATGTTGGCGTTTTCTTGTAGGATAAAATCAAGAGAATTATTAACAAACTAGCAGTGGCTACCCGGCGTCGCCTGGGTAGCCGGGGGATTTTTTAAAAGTTAGTCCCGCAGATCCATTATTACTTAATCGTGAGTTGAATCCTCGTGGGATACCCTATTTAAATCCTTATGTAAAAAATAGATCTTGCATTGATCCAGCTACTCTGAAAAGAAATGTTAATGTCTACTATCTAAAATTTTAAATGAAAGAAAAAAATCCATGCTGTTATCATTTAAATTTTATTTTTTAATTATCTTCACGAATATAAATCAAATCTCTATTATTTATGCTCAAAAACCAAGCCTTGGTGTTATTTAATGTGTATATATGTTTACTTTGTCGTTAATTGTTTTATTTTCGAAGTTTCCTCCGGACATACATATACACACAACTGCCCTTTATATATGTATAGACTAGCATGTCCTGTGGAAATACCACAGTATGATAATTTGATTATTACAACGTTTGATATATTTACTTAAGAGCTATTGCATATAGTTCAATATGTGAAAAGTATAATAATCTCGATTTAACTCTCTCTCTCTCTCTCTCTCTCTCTCTCTCTCTCTCTCTCTTTCTCTCTCTCTCTCTCTCTCTCTCTTCTCTCTCTCTCATCTTTTCTTTCTTTCCTTCTTTTCATCATCGATTGAAACAGATTAGCGTTATCGTTTGCGCGTTTCTCATTTTTCTCTTTTCTCCTTTTCTCTTCTTTTCCTTTCTCTCTTTCTTTCTCTTTCTTTCTCTTTCTCCTTTCTCTTTCTTTCTCCTTCTTTCTTTCTTTCTTCTCCTTCTCTCTTTCTTTCTCCTTTCTTTCTTTCTTACTTGTTATATTTTTCTATGTGTCATGCCTTTTCTTTTTATGATAAAAACGGAATGGTCTATTATTTAGCTGAGGTGACGTCACTCATAATGAATGAGAATTCACTGGATAAGCAACACCAGGTAATCTGGATTTCACATATTTGCATTTCATCTAAGGTGATTTGGACGGTCTCATATGTAACCAGAAGATCACCACATATCAACCCTTTTGGGGTTATTTAAGGCCGAAACAAGTTATTTTGATAAAAGTTCTTTATATCTTCCAAAATAATATAAATAATTTTCATTAACTGCATTTGATTTAGTTTGGTCATGATTAGTTTGTTTAATGGTGTAATAACCCGTAGGTTATTTTGTTGGAGTATTTGGCATATAAGGTGTGCTCCAATTTCCCACCTGAATTTATAGACTAGCCAAGGTGGCGTGGTTTATTCCTCCGGCCAATCACTAGCCATACAGCGTGGCTGATACGCTACTTAAACCCCCACACTGGCCATAATTCTAATTGCACTCATTGAGGAGGGACTTACAATACTCAGGATTACCAGACGATTACCAATACTTTGGACTCTTTACCAAGGGACTACCAAGGATCCAATTCCACTGGACAAGCGCTCTTGCTTAAGGCCTACAGGATGGCCCATAAGATTGAAACATATTTAATGCCAAAATTGTTAGAGTGTGAGATAAAAGTTGGTTTTCAAATTTCCTTTTCTTGATGTATTTTTGGAGACATATTTTGTGGGGGTATTTTGATATCTAATTCATAATTTTCTATGTTTTTATTTTTCGCAAGAAGGATAAAATGTCATTCATGTTCGTATTCTCAAACAGATCCCTCATATTATTTGCGTTGAAATATTTATTTCTGATTGGAGTGAAAACTCCACACTCCATGAGGAAATGTTTGACCGTGTAGAGTGTTTGGCATGTCTCGCACCATGGTTGTTCCTTCTGCTTGAGCATAAAAGAGTGCGTAAGTCTTGTATGGTGTTTCTGTGTGATAGGAGGTAAGTGGCCGTACAGCAGCATTTTCGTTGGGTGGCGCTTCTAAGATTTGTGCAGGGCAGCACGCAGCATCCTTATGCTTTTTCCCCCTAGCGTTTCGTTTGTGTCCAAGTGGTGGAGCCATACCGTAGTACTGAAATGACATGGAATAATTCCCATGGACTTCATCCTCTCATGCTAGTGTGTGCTGAGTTTTATTGGGCTTAAATTCAGAGGTTTCCTTCTCCTAGACCGGTTGTCTTACCAAGGCTAGAGGGCCCAGACTAGCCTAGAATTTTACACCTGACAGTCTCGCCGATTCCATTTTTTCCTGCCTATAACCGTTGCCCTACGTGCACTCCTACCACTGTGAATTGAGCGCGTCACACTACTGAGGAATTTGGTTAAATAGAACAGTGATTTGATTAATTACCAACAGCTGTATACTTTAAACATAAATAAACAGGATTTGGTTAGAAGTTAATTAAAATTGAATTAAGGCCATGTTCTAATATTGTACTTATATATATGTATATATATATATATATAATATATATGTGTGTGTGTGTGTGTGTGTGTGTGTTGTGTGTGTGTAAAATGAAACTGGAAGTGAATCCGACGGTATGTTGAAAAGAGAAAGAAAGGAAAGAAAGTATAGAATGGATAAAATAGGATATTTTAATCAATTTTACTTACACGGGTTTCGGTCAGGAGTCTATCCATGTGTACATTCATTTGGTTATTTAAAAATAATAATAGTTTGAATAATGTACACATGGATAAACTCCTGACCGAAACACGTGTAAGTAAAATTCATTAAAATATCCTATTTTATCCATTCTATACTTTCTTTCCTTTATTTATTTTTTCAACACACACACACACACACACACATATATATATATATATATTTGTGTGTGTGTGTGTGTGTTTACTTCGCACGAGCAGGATGTGACACAAGGTCAATTTCTTAAGCGGCGTTTAACAGGTTTAAGTTCAGAGTTTTTCTTCTCCTAGACTTGTTACCTAGACATAAATAGCCCAGTCTGCCCTACTATTTACCCACAACTGGAGTATGAATAGTTGAATGCTTACCTTTTCCCAATGGTATTAGTGCTATGTGAAATGCAAACAGCCTCATCCAAGATTAGGTCGGTGATGCCCCCTTCGATCAATCGGCTAATCATCAAGCCCTAATACCTATATGATTGTCCCAACCATATTGCCCTTATAGCAAAACCCAATCCTTTTTATCATATGGGTGCTAGAAGGCGGTGGCTGAGTGTCTACATTTCCTGGGAATGACGTTAAACTCTATCTGATGCTGAGGTTCCAGGTCTGGAGGTTTGGAGAATGTGGAGCACCCCTTTATCACCATTGCTCCCTGGTCCACTCTGACCCGGAGTGGTAGTACCTGTTAGGGTCCCATCTATGGGTTAAATAGAAAAATGTTTTTATAAAAAAATTGAGTATCCATTAAGAATTAATTTATTTCAAAACTTTATCGGCATTAAATGACCCACTGAGTTTGATCTGCCGTAAAACAAAACAAACAAACAGACAAACACTTTTTTAAACAATGTTACAACTTACAACCAAACATATCCTTCTAAATTGTAACATCCTTAAAAATATCCGCACTAATTACTATCAAGCAAGAAACCCGAGAGACATCTTTAAGAATACAAACCCTAAAACATTTTAAATTTTCTAACAACAAAAAAGCAACCTTTTCAACAAGATATAACAAAACATAACCGAATCTCTCCATAAAATCACTACTTTAAAGACTGAAATCCAAAATAACCTTTTTTTGGCATTAAATGACCCACAGAGGTTGATATGCCGTAAAACAAAACTCAACCCCCATAAAACCACTACTTTAAAGACTGGAATCCAAAATAACCTTTTTTGGCATTAAATGACCCACAGAGGTTGATATGCCGTTAAACAAAACTCAAACTCAAACCCAGCCCTCAATATAATGAGAGACGTTACAGTTCCAAAATTGACCTACCCAAGCTTTCCATTTTCACTTTATTTTATTTTTATACTTATTTGCCGAGACGTCAATAATAAAAAAAATATATAAAATTATATATAAGTATTTTGCTGACCATCCAACAAAAGCATTCTTTCAATTTTGAGAAGATATTTTTGTCGTTGTTGGTCTGACGAAATTCACTAGTTTTACGCTCTAGTTGGTGTCTTTTCGTCAATCCTGTTGCCAGGGCACAGACTTTTTTGTCTTGTTTAGTAAGCATGTAGGTTAGCAACAGATTAAAAGTTACAAGGTCATTTTGCGTTCAACAACACGCACCTTTACATTGACGACAGTACTATGCAAATACTTGGATAAAACTTGCAAATCATACTCAAAATCCCATGACCCAGAAAAAAACAGAACCCACAAATTTTGTAATAAAACTGTTATTTTTAACTAGGGGGGTTAGGGTTAGGGTTTAGGGTTAGGGTTACTTAACTAAGGGGGTTAGGGTTGGGGTTGGGGTTTAGGGTTAGTTTAATGGGAAAATAAATAAATAAATAATTTGGGTTCTGTTTTTTCTGGGTCACCTTGTAATATCATGTTAATCAACTAGGGGCTGGTAGGGTTGGGGTTTAGGTTTAGTATAATGGGAAAATAAATAAATAGTTTGAGTTCTATTTTTTTCTGGGTCACCCTGTAATATCATGGGATTTTGAGTATGATTTGCAAGTTTTACCAGTACCTGATAGAGTGATATTTATTTTTCCCCGTCTATTTATTAATACGCTTGTTCCTTAATCTTCCGACCGCTATCATCTTGCAACCCACTCTGGTTAAAAATGAGATAGACCAAATCAAAATGTAAAAATATGAATCCTGATTATATCATGTTGCTTCTGGTGTTTACCCCGCGTCGCACTTATGCGGGTCAGATACAATGTCCTATAAACGTGCAACCACCCACGAACAGAAGCTCATAGGATGGCAGGCACAAAAAATGCGTGTATCCCATCGGCATTCTACCTTAAGGGGGGCACCTCGGGCACTAAGCAATAAACCCAGTCCACCCATTTAAATCAAGGGGGCAGGTGTTGCCTGGGGGCGGGGGCTGGGATCATGCCGTTAATTTCATTGCTGGGCACAAAAAAACCGGCAATTGAATATACATCGTGTTGCTTATCTGCCGAATTCTTATTTCTTATGAGTGTCGTCACCTCAGCTAAATAATGGATCATTCCGTTGTAATAATTAGATTATCAAACTGTGGTATATTCACAAAAATGTAAATACTGATTATCTGGTGTAGCTTATCCGCCGAATTCTTATTTCTTATGAGTGTCGTCACCTCAGCTAAATAATGGACTATTCCGTTTTTAATAGAAAGAAAGAAAGGGAAGAAAAAAGACATGCTACACAGAAAAATATAATAAGAAAGAAAGTAAGAAAAAGAGCGACTCCTGCGACACTACCGCTGCCAAACTGCATTGATTCCTTACCTTTCCTTTGGATCAACCCAGAGAGAGATAAGAACACCATCTTTAAATCTGATCAAATGCACCTGTGACTTAAAATACATTGACTGTATCCCCTACAGAAACGTACCCCCCGCCCCAAAAAGGAGTGCCCTGTATAAAGACGCTAAACTCAATTGCCTAAAGTCGGTATTAGCCAGACAGCGATGGAGTCTATCCAATTTTCACTAGCACTAGACCAAGGAGATTGTTTTTTGGTCTGAGGTGGACGCCACACCTACCATCAGCTCATCACTTTACCGTACAGATGCATTTCAACTCCGGGTCGGAGGTCTGATGTCGGCCACTGGACCGGTGTGTTCAATTAATAGCGTCGGTCCAGGGGCTATCCCCAGGCAATACCTGCCCCCTTTGGGGCGGGGCTGGGTTTATTGCCCAGCGCCTGAGGCGCCCCTTGAGGGGGAATGCCGAAGGGATCGACGCAATTTTTCTTCTTTCCCACTCATGAGCTTCGGCTTGTGGGTGGGCCCACGTTAAAACGAAGCCTTGTGCCCAGCCTATACAAGTGGGTATGAGGCAAATACACACTACCGTACAGATCCCTGTGCTACTCATACGCTGAGTTGGTGAGGGCCGGTATCGAACAAGGAACCTTGCGATTCCTAGTCAAGTGCTCTACCGACTGAGCTAAACCGACCCTTAGTTCACTGAAAATATTTAAGTTTCCAAATTTTTTGAGCCAAAGTAAAGTGGGTTATTCCCTAGTTGAGTAACAGGATATTACAGGGTGCACCAGAAAAAACAGAACCACATTATCTATTTGTTTTCTCATCAAACTAATCCTAAACCCCAACCCTAACCCTAATCTAAACCAATTTCAAGCTTGTTGGACTTGAACTTGAAAAAATATTAAAATTAACAGTTTTATTACAAAATTTGAGGGTTCTGTTTCTTCTGGGCTCACCCTATATTATCGTTACTCAACTAGGTGGGGTAGGGTTTAGGGTTAGGGTTAGGTTGGGCGTTTAGGGTTAGTTTAATGGGAAAATAATAATTTGGGTTCTGTTTTTTCTGGGTCACCCTGTAATATTCATGTTACTCAACTAGGAGGGTTAGGGTTAGGGTTTAGGTTAGGAGTTGGGTTTAGGGTTAGTTTAATGAGAAAATAAATAATTTGGGTTCTGTTTTTTTGGGTCACCCTGTAAATACATGTTACTCAACTAGGGGGAGTTAGGGTTGGGAGGGTTGGGGTTTTAGTGTTAGTTTAAGGGAAAATAAATAATTTGGTTCTGTTTTTTTCTGGGTCACCCTGTATATATGTTACTCAACTAGGAAAGTAACCGTAAAGTTGTTATGTTATTTTATGAAAAATAACATCATAACATATTTTGGCAGCACATAGTTCATTACATTCTATATTATCATGTTTTTATACAATACACTGATATTTTTCTTTTCCTTAAAAACGTAACAAAAAGGGTAATCTGAACATTAGCTACATAAATGAGAGTAACCTCCCTTTGTTATTTCACTTTGAGGAAGCCTATGTTTTGGTCGGCCATTTTCATTTCACCGTAAATCAATACAACTGCATGTTTTAACATGAAAATATCATAAAATGTGTTCTTAATAACAATTAAGTTCATTTCAAATAATTCGCAGCACAATTAAGAACACCTTTTATGATGATATTTTTGTGATAAAACACGCAGTTGTATTGATTCGAACACATGTATTTTCAATGTAGATTTACGGTGAAATAAAATGGCCGACCTTAACATATGGCTTCCTCAAAGTGAAATAAACAAGGGAGGTTACTATCTTTTATGTAGCTAATGTTCAGATTACCAACAAAAAGTAGGGTGCTTTTTTTTCTTCTTTTTTTTTCTTTTGGTGGGGGTACTGGAATGGATTAATGGCATTTCTGTTTATTTCAATGGTTAAAATTGATTTGACATACGAGGAAATTGAGTTACGAGTGGAACGAATTAAAGTAGTAAGTCAGAGTACAACTGTACTTCTGGTGTTGAACTAGTTCGGTTTTTGGAAAGTAGAGGGCGCTGCTGCCGCCGTGGCTGCTGCTGCTGTTCTGCTGCTGCTGCTGTGTTGCGAGATCGCAAGAGACGAAATATCGTTTACAGAATGAATATCAGTTTAGCTTGTAATCACTCCCCACGTCCCACCTCCGTAAAAAAGCCTTCTCTGTTGTTTGTTTGTTTGTTTCTTTCTTTCTTTTCCTGGCCCAAAACAAAGACTTTTCTTTCTTTCTTTCTTTCTCTCTTTCTTTCTTTCTTTCTTTCTGCATTGCAATAAAATAACCATTCACTGTTTCAATCTGTCTCGACAGAACTGGAAACATGACCACAGGTTGTATATTTTAGAATGGAATGTCGGCAGCAGCAGCAGCAGCAGCAGCAGCAGGAGCAACAACAACAACAACAACAACACAACAATTCTAAACGATTCTATTGAATGATGTGGGAATTAATTAAAAATTAGACAAAACCAAATTAAAACATAATTAAATATGAAAAAGCAATAGATAAAAAGACCAAAAGTAACAATTTTCCAGGAGGCATCAGACAAGAAGAGGCCTCTGGGCAAGCACAGAAAAAATTCCTGGTGCAAAGAAAAAAAATATTTGGATACGCACCTATTGACTTATCCGGGAAATCTCCCCCCCCAAGAAATGTGTGAATCTACGAATAAAAGTCTAACCCTAAAGTTATCCTTATCTTTGTTATTTTCACTGTTTTCCTAAATTGCCTTTCAGCTTAACAGCCCACAAGAAGAGAGAACTATATATTTGGGGTTTAAACATAAACCGGAAGTGACCTTAAAACCACATAAAACACAACCAATGAATCCGATGATAAAACGAGTCTGGGAAAACTGTACAAACATTTGGGAAAGACAAAACATTAACAAACAAAACAAAACAAAAAAGATTAAAAAACATTGTAGTGAAATAAAACAGAGTTGTCTCCCCCTGTTTAAGTTCACTATATATATACGAAAGAATCTTCTCCTTAACCGGACCACAGTTAAATCATATGGAATAAAGCTTGAGTAAAGCAATTTCCCTTTTCATCTTTTATTACACTACTAGCAACGGCTACCCGGCATCACCTGGGTAGAGGGAGATTTTTTAAAGTTAGTCCACAGATCCATTATTACTGAATCGTGAGTTGAATCTTCGTGGGATTTCCCTATTTAAATCCCTAAAAATAGACCTTGCGCATTGATCCAGCTACTCTGAAAAGAAATTTAATGTCTACTATCTAAAATATTAAATGAAAAAAAAATCGATGCTGTTATCATTCAAATTTTATATTTTAATCATCTTCATGTACATTATAAACAAATTCTATTATTTTTGCTCAAAAACCAATCCTGTTTGATATTAATGTGTATATATATTTACTTTGTCGTTAATTGTTTTATTTTCCTCCGGACATACAGATACACACAACTGCCCTTTATATGTACTAGAAGTGACAACCCGCATGCCTGGTAGGAGGGACACGATAAAAAAACTTGTCTCGCAAAGATCATCGATTTTTTTGGGTCTTCCATAATTGATTTGTTTTTGTTTTAATCATGCTGTATCCTTTACATTTATTTTTAGTTATCTTCACGAATATAAATCAAATCTAATATTATTTTTGCACAAAAACAAGCCTGTTGATATTTAATGTGTATATATATTTACTTTGTCTTAATTGTTTTATTTTCGAAGTTTCTTCGGACATACATATACACACAACTGCCCCTTTATCTATGTATAGATTTGTCTGTGAGGAAATCAGAGTTACTCCCCCTGTTTCAGTGTGTAGCATCAACTCGTGCGGGGGGGGGGTGTAAATATGTATAGATATGTATCAAGTTATTTTGGGGTGGGGTGGGGTGATTCAAACAAATATGTTTGTGTTGTATGCATGGTAGCAAAAAAGATCTTTTATTCTCTAAAAAAAATATTTTTAACTTTAGATAAGAAAAATGGCATATTCATGTATTGCATCCAACCGGTATGAGGGGGGGGGGTAAATATCTAAATATTTATAAGTTATTTCTTTTTGTTTGGAGGGTGGTTGTTGATTAAAACAAAGTAATACACTTGGGAAAGGTATGCAACTAACTATTCTCCTCCGGCTATGGGTAAATAGTAGGATAGATCAGGGTTCTTAAGCCTAGGTTTGACAACCAGTCTAGGAGAAGGAAAACTCTGAATTCAAACCTGTTAGACTCCGCTTATGAAGTTGACCACGTGTCACATCCTACTCGTGTGGAGGGGCTGGGTAAAAATGTATATATATTTACCAACCCCTCCGACGAGCAGAATGCGACACAAGGTCATTTCTTAAGCGGAGTTCATCAGGTTTGAATCAGAGTTTTCCTTCTCGACTGTTGCCTAACATGTTAAAGAGCCCAGTCTGACTACTATTTCCATAGCTGGAGGAGAGTAGGATTCATCCTTTCCCAAGTATTAGCGTAAGTGAAATGCAATTAGCACGTCAGGATTTGACTCGGGCGACGAGTCCATTTCCAAAACTTTAACTTACACCGCGCTTCTAAATATGGGTAAATCGTATAAGTATGTATGAAGTTGTTTTTGTTGTTGTTGTTTTTGTGTGTTGTTGATTAAAACAACGCATGTTTATGTTTGTATGCATGGTAGCAAAAAAAAAGATCTGTTATTTTCTGAAGTCTTTTAAAATTTAATAAAACAAAATGGCAGATTTCTGTTGGCATTTTCAACAGGAACATATTCTACAAGAATTTATTTTTTCTGTGGATAGAAACAAATTTTTATCGAAATACCAGAGATTAGATGCAAATTCCTTAAATGAACACAATACCGTCTTTCTATCTAAATACTAATACTGTTGTAACTATTTACTACCTTCGTCTTTGGGATTTTGAATGCGTCACGTTAAGAGGGTTCAAAGGGGTAGATAGACTAAGCTAAGTGAAACCTATCACCCCTACACCCACTCATATATATATTTCCAACCCCTCCGCCCGAGCAGGATGTGACACAAGGTCAATTTCTTAAGCGGAGTTCAGCAGGTTTGAATTCAGAGTTTCCCTTCTCTCTAGACCGGTTGCCTAACCAAGGTTAAAGAGCCCAGTCTGCCCTACTATTTATCCATAGCTGGAGGGAGAGTAGGATTCATACCTTTCCAAGGGTATTAGCGCTAAGTGAAATGCAATTACCACATCCAGGATTTGAACTCGGGGCGACGAGTCCATTTCCCATGACTTTAACCATTACACCACGCGCTTCCATATACGTTTATACTATACGAGTCAACAGACAAGGGTGTACCATCATGGTGTAGTGGTTAGCAAGCTAATCTCGCAGATCCATTACTACTGAATAGCGAGTTCGATCTTCGAAGGGCTGTCCCCTACTTGTGACCGTGTGTCACATCCGGTTAGCGGGAGAGATCAGACCGCTCTCTGTTGTATTATCATCGCAATATCTGTTAGTAAATACCGTGTTCTCAAATAAGACGGGCTATTATTAATTTTCACTCCAAATATAACACTAGGGCTTATTTTCGGGGGTGACATATTCTTTATATATCGAAAAACGACATTATGAAAGTAGAAAATTACTAAATTTTAATTTACGAAAAACGATCTACATCTATTCACCATTAACATGTTCTTTTATTCAAAAACGACAATTAATTAAAAAAAAAATCAATATCATCATCCCTGGAATGTAATTGTTCTGCAAGTCACTGGTTCCAAAATTTGCCCTCTCAACTAGGGTTATTTTAAGGGAATGGCTTATATTAAAATCATCCTGAAAAATCACGCTAGGCCTTATTTAGCAGGTAGTTGTTTAATTCCAATATGTGATCTACCCATTAACTAGCCATTATTTTCCCATTAAACTAACCCTAAACCCTAACCCTATCCTTATTTTTTTCATTGTAGATCACATGCCATCAATAGTAGATCACAAACCTTCTGCAGATCACGTATATTGAAAGAGCACTCTACATCCTTGTAATATTTTTATTTTTATTTTTAAAAAAGAAAAACTTATCTATATACTATTATTATTATTCATGTATAATACGCACCCCTAACTTAATCCTAAAAATAATAAAAAAGTCATCTTGTGTATATAACGATTGCCTTTGGAAATTTGTAGCGGTGAAGAGGGTGAATAAGCATTTTGTCTTTTCTGAAGGTCAAGGTGAGGAGATATGATTTTGAAAGACCTGAAACACCCCAGTGACCCAAGTTATAACATCACTGACGATGCCGTCCAAAATGTAGTACGGAGCGTGTATTTAAAGATCAACTTTTTAGTTAAATTTTTTTCCGACCAAAAACTCATTAACGACAATTAATTAAAATAATCATATCATCATTCTCTGGAATGTTATTGTTCTGCAAAATTCCTGCGGAGTTTTCGTATGACTCAATTTTCTGGAGAAATTTCGTCCTTATTCTCTCATTCGCGATTCGTGGTTACGGTTTGGTAAAAAGCTACAGTCAGCAGACCAACCGGCTTACGGTTCTCCTTGTAACGACATCGCCATGACACCTGTCCCAGCAAACCACCCTCCTCAACATTATCTCGCGTTCGCTGAAATCCTATATATATATAATATCATATATAATATATATATATATATGTGTCTTTTGTTCAATTCAACATGCCCATATATACATACATATATACATACATACATATACAGGGTGTGGCATAAGTAACGCCCCACCCTTGTCTAATTAAATAAACAAAGGACGTTACTTATGCCGCACCCTGTGTGTGTGTGTGGTGTGTGTGTATATATATATATATATATATATATATATATATATGCATGTTGAATTGAACAAAAGACACATCTCCTGTTTAACAATTTTATTAGTGATTTTTTCAAGTTTTCTGGCCAACTTTTTAATATTTGGGTGGAATTCGTGGATTAGTCCACCAAAGTTCATGTCCCTGATGATGGCACTTCGAAGTTTCGAAAGTACTCGGACATGAACTTTGGTGACTAATCCACGAATTCCACCCAAATATTAAAAAGTTGGCCAGAAAACTTGAAAAAATCACTAATAAAATTGTTAAACAGGAGATGTGTCCTTTGTTTAATTCAACATGCATAAATGAAAGAATGCTGCCCAAACACACACACACACACATACACACACACACACACTATATAATATATATATATATATATATATATATTATATATATATACTAGAAGCGACTGTTCGGCGTCGCCTGTGTAGAGAGGGGTAAAAGAAAGGTAGTCTCGGTGATCCATTACTGTTGAATCGCAAGCTGGATCCTCGTAGATGCCCCATTAAAATCCCTATGTAAAAAAGACCTTGTGTTGATCCAAACAATACGAAAAGAAAAATCCATGTCTCCTATTTGAAATACTTAATGCAAAAAAATAACCCATGACAGTTGATATGCCATTAAACAAGAAAACCAAGCCAAATAGTAAGACTGGGTTATTTAACTTTATCAAAGCAAACAGCCAAGAAGATGGGAGACTCTTAATTAAACCAGTTGTACTCCCCTTGAAGATTGACCTTGTGTCGCCTCCAGCTCGTGGCGTAGAGATTGGTTAAATACATGTCGATGGGGTGCCTAATATCGGTATCAGCCAGACAGCGAGAGAGTCTATCTCATTTTTAACCAGAGTGGGTTGCAAGATGATAGCGGTCGGAAGATTAAGGAACAAGCGTATAATAATAGACGGGGGAAAATAAATATCGATCTATCAGGTATTGGTAAACTTGCAAATCATACTCAAAATCCCATGATATTACAGGGTGACCCAGAAAAAACAAACCCAAATTATTATTTATTTTCACTAGCGGGAGATTGTTTTTACGTCTGAGGTGGAGCCCACACCTCTTATCAGCTCCCTATGTTTCTCATACGCTGATTTGTGCGACGCCGGCTTTGAACACGGAACCTTGTGGTTCTGAACCGATGCTCTACCGACTGAGCTAAGCCGAATACCCAGAAATAATGGAACATATTTTCGTTATAACAAATCGATTTTTCAGTTCCTTATTTTCCCTTTGTTTACATATATATATATATATATATATATATATATATATAAATATAATACAAGTAACAGATGGGCAAAATCTCAGTCATTTGGGGTTTTGCTTTTATCGAGGTCAATCCATAATCATAAAGGATCTCTGGATTGAAATCTCTGGATTGAACAATCACGGATTTTTAAAATCGAACAACACGTCTCATATTTTTCTTAGCTTTTTATTACTTGAGCTGTGTTTGGCATCCCCCCGTCTACGAGAGACGATGGAGTAGTGCCAATTTCTTTTTTTTTTTTTTTTTGAATTCGTAGCCTGGGTGGGTTATTAAACAGGATGAGCTGTTGCCCAAGCGGCAATGCCCCCCCTCTCCACACTGCCGCTTTGATCCAAAGGAAAGGTAAGGAATCAATGCAGTTTGGCAGCGGTAGTGTCGCAGGAGTCGCTCTTTTCTTACTTCTTTCTTATTATATTTTTCTGTGTAGCATGTCTTTTTTCTTCCTTTTCTTTCTTATAAAAAAACGGAATGAGTCCACTATTTAGCTGAGGTGACGATACTCATAAGAAATAAGAATTCGCAGATAAGCAACACGATGTAATATTCAATTGCCGGCTTTTTGTGCCCAGCAATGAAATTAACGGCTGATCCCAGCCCCCCCCACGGCAACACCTGCCCCTTAATTTAAATGGGTGGACTGGGTTTATTGCTTAGTGCCCGAGGTGCCCCTTAAGGTGGAATGCCGATGGAATACACGCATTTTTTTGTGCCTGCCATCCTATGAGCTTCTGTTCGTGGTGTTTGCACGTTTATAGGACATTGTATCTGACCCGCATAAGTGCGACGCGGGGTAAAACCAAGAAGCAACATGAATATAATCAGGATTCATATTTTTTACATTTTGATTTGGCTATCTCATTTTTAACCAGAGTGGGTTGCAAGATGATAGCGGTCGGAAGATTAAGGAACAAGCGTATTAATAAATAGACGGGAAAAATAAATATCATCTATCAGGTATTGGTAAAACTTGCAAATCATACTCAAAATCCCTTGATATTACAGGGTGACCCAGAAAAAAAGAACCTCAAATTATTTATTTATTTTCCCATTAAACTAACCTAAACCCCAACCCTAACCAGCCCCTAGTTGATTAACATAAATATTACAGGGTGACCCAGAAAAAAAGAACCCAATATTTATTTATTTTCCATTAAACTAACCCTAAACCCCAACCCCAACCCTAACCCCCTTAGTTAAGTAACCCTAACCCTAACCCTAACCCTAACCACCCCTAGTTAAAAATAACAGTTTTATTACAAAATTTGTGGGTTCTGTTTTTTTCTGGGTCATGGGATTTTGAGTATGATTTGCAAGTTTTTTCCAAGTATTTGCATAGTACTGTCGTCAATGTAAAGGTGCGTGTTGTTGAACGCAAAATGACCTTGTAACTTTTAATCTGTTGCTAACCTACATGCTTACTAACAAGACAAAAAAGTCTGTGCCCTGGCAACAGGATTGACGAAAAGACACAACTAGAGCGTAAAACTAGTGAATTTCGTCAGACCAACAACGACAAAAATATCTTCTCAAAATTGAAAGAATGCTTTTGTTGGATGGTCAGCAAAATACTTATATATAATTTTTATATATTTTTTTTATTATTGACGTCTCGGCAAATAGTATAAAAATAAAATAAAGTGAAAGGAAAGCTTGGGTAGGTCAATTTTGGAACTGTAACGTCTCTCATTATATTGAGGGCTGGTTGAGTTTGAGTTTGTTTAACGGCATATCAACTCTGTGGGTCATTTAATGCCAAAAAAGGTTATTTTGGATTCCAGTCTTTAAAGTAGTGGTTTATGGGGGTTGAGTTTGTTTTACGCATATCAACCTCTGTGGTTTAAGCAGGTTTTTATCATCTTAAATATGTAGGGGTTTTGTTTACGCATACAACTCTGTGGTCATTTAATGCCAAAAAAGGTTATTTGGATTTCAGTCTTTAAAGTAGTGATTTTATGGAGAGATTCGGTTATGTTTTGTTATATCTTGTTGAAAAGGTTGCTTTTTTTTGTTAGAAAATTTAAAATGTTTAGGGTTTGTATTCTTAAAGATGTCTCTCGGGTTTCTTGCTTGATAGTAATTATGCGGATATTTTAAGTGTTACAATTTAGAAGGATATGTTTGGTTGTAAGTTGTAACATTGTTTAAAAATGTGTTTGTCTGTTTGTTGTTTTTTTTACGGCAGATCAACACTCAGTGGGTCATTTAATGCCGATAAAGTTTTGAAATAAATTATTCTTAATGGATATAAATTTTTTTATAAAAACATTTTTCTATTTAACCCATAGATGGGACCTAACAGGTACTACCACCTGGGTCAGAGTGGACCAGGGAGCAATGGTGATAAAGGGTGCTCCACATTCTCCAAACCTCCAGACCTGGAACCTCAGCATCAGATAGAGTTTAACGTCATTCCCAGGAAATGTAGACACTCAGCCACCGCCTTCTAGCACCCATATGATAAAAAGGATTGGGTTTGCTATAAGGGCAATATGGTTGGGACATCATATAGGTATAGGGCTTGATGATTAGCCGATTGATCGAAGGGGCCATCACCGACCTAATCTGGATGAGGCTGTTTGCATTTCACATAGCACTAATACCATTGGGAAAAGGTAAGCATTCAACTATTCATACTCCAGTTGTGGGTAAATAGTAGGGCAGACTGGGCTATTTATGTCTAGGTAACAAGTCTAGGAGAAGAAAAACTCTGAACTTAAACCTGTTAAACGCCGTTTAAGAAATTGACCTTGTGTCACATCCTGCTCGTGCGAAGTAAACACACACACACACACACAAATATTATATATATATATATATATGTGTGTGTGTGTGTGTGTGTGTTGAAAAATAAATAAAGGAAAGAAAGTATAGAATGGATAAAATAGGATATTTTAATGAATTTTACTTACACGTTTTCGGTCAGGAGTTTATCCATGTGTACATTATTCAAACTATTATTATTTTTAAATAACCAAATGAATGTACACATGGATAACTCCTGACCGAAACCCGTGTAAGTAAAATTGATTAAAATATCCTATTTATCCATTCTATACTTTCTTTCCTTTTTTCTCTTTTCAACATACCGTCGGATTCACTTCCAGTTTCATTTTACACACACACACACACACACACACACACACACAATATATATATATAATATATATATATATAAATATATATAAGTACAATATTAGAACATGGCCTTAATTCAATTTTAATTAACTTCTAACCAAATCCTGTTATTTATGTTTAAAGTATACAGCTGTTGGTAATTAATCAAATCACTGTTCTATTTAACCAAATTCCTCAGTAGTGTGACGCGCTAATTCACAGGTAGGAGTGCACGTAGGGCAACGGTTATAGGCAGGAAAAAATGGAATCGGCGAGACTGTCAGGTGTAAAATTCTAGGCTAGTCTGGGCCCTCTAGCCTTGGTAAGACAACCGGTCTAGGAGAAGGAAACCTCTGAATTTAAGCCCAATAAAACTCAGCACACACTAGCTGAGAGGATAAGTCCATGGAATTATTCCATGTCATTTCAGTACTACGGTATGGCTCCCACTTGGAACTAAGAAACGCAAGGGCGTAGGCAGGGCGACATGACACAGCAGCACGGGACTCGTGCTGCATCTTGACAAATCTGACGCACCCAACAAAAATGCTGCTGTACGGCCACTTACCTCCTATCACACAGAAACCATACAAGACTTACGCACTCTTTTATGCTCAAGCAGAAGGAACAACCATGGTGCGAGACATGCCAAACACTCTACACGGTCAAACATTTCCTCATGGAGTGTGGAGTTTTCACTCCAATCAGAAATAAATATTTCAACGCAAATAATATGAGGGATCTGTTTGAGAATACGAACATGAATGACATTTTATCCTTCTTGCGAAAAATAAAAACATAGAAAATTATGAATTAGATATCAAAATACCCCACAAAATATGTCTCCAAAATACATCAGAAAGGAAATTTGAAAACCACTTTTATCTCACACTCTAACAATTTTGGCATTAAATATGTTTCAATCTTATGGCCATCCTGTAGGCCTTAAGCAAGAGCGCTTGTCCAGTGAACTTGATCGGTCTGTAGCTAGCTTGCCGATACCTTGGTAATCCTAGTCCAAAGTATTGGTAATCGTCTGGTAATCCTGAGTATTGTAAGTCCCTCCTCAATGAGTGCAATTAGAATTATGGCCAGTGTGGGGGTTTAAGTAGCGTATCAGCCACGCTGTAATGGCTAGTGATTGCCGGAGAAATAAACCACGCACCTTGGCTAGTCTATAAATTCAGGTGGGAAATTGGAGCACACCTTATATGCCAAATACTCCAACAAATAACCTACGGGTTATTACA
The DNA here is from genome assembly GCA_023376005.1 of Doryteuthis pealeii. Lineage (NCBI taxonomy): Eukaryota > Metazoa > Mollusca > Cephalopoda > Myopsida > Loliginidae > Doryteuthis > Doryteuthis pealeii. Next base: position 89,329,055 of record CM042160.1, read on the forward strand.
CCATTAAACAACTAATCATGACCAACAAACCATGACATTAATGAAAATTATTATATTAATTTTGAAGATATAAAGAACTTTTATCAAATAACTTGTTTCGGCCTTAAATAACCCAAAAAAGGTTGATATGTGGTGATCTTCTGGTAATATAGAACCGTCCAAATCACCTAGATGAAATGCAAATATGTGAATCCAGATTACTGGTGTTGCTTATCCAGTAATTCTCATTCATTATGAGTGACGTCACTCAGCTAAATAATAGACCATTCCGTTTTTATCAAAAAAGAAAAGGCATGACATAGAAAAATATAACAGTAAGAAAGAAAGGAGAAGAAAGAGAGAAGGAGAAAGAAGAAAGAAGAAGAGAAAGAAGAGAAAGGAGAAAGAGAAAAGAAAGAAGAGAGAAGTGGAAACGCGAAAACGATAACGCTAATCTGTTTCAATCGATGATGAAAGAAGGAAGAAAGAAATGAGAGAGAGAGAGAGAGAGAGAGAGAGAGAGAGAGAGAGAGAGAGAGAGAGAGAGAGAGAGATTAAATAGATTATTATACTTTTCACATATTGAACTATATGCAATAGCTCTTAAGTAATATATCAACGTTGTAATAATCAAATTATCATACTGTGGTATTTCCACAGGACATGCTAGTCTATACATATATAAAGGGCAGTTGTGTGTATATGTATGTCCGGAGGAAACTTCGAAAATAAAACAATTAACGACAAAGTAAAATATATACACATTAAATACACCAGGGCTTGGTTTTTGAGCAAAATAATAGAGATTTGATTTATATTCGTGAAGATAATTAAAAAATAAAATTTAAATGATAACAGCATGGATTTTTTTCTATTATATTTTAGATAGTAGACATAAATTTCTTTTCAGAGTAGCTGGATCAATGCAAGATCTATTTTTTACATAGGATTTAAAATAGGGTATCCCACGAGGATTCAACTCACGATTAGTATAATGAATTGCGGGACTAACTTTTAAAAAATCCCCCGGCTACCCAGGCGACGCCGGGTAGCCACTGCTAGTTTGTTAATAATTCTCTTGATTTTATCCTACAAGAAAACGCCAACATCAAAGAAAGACTATATCAATTACATGAGGGAATTTTACTGGAAGAAAGTTATGATACCCATACTAAGAAGAAACAAAGTCTGATATAAGCTAAGGTCTAAAAATAAACCTTTAGGTGTTGTTGTTGTTGGTGTGGTGGTGTGGTGTGCTTATTTCTAAATTAATCGTTTGGGAAATAACTATGCACCAGGGTGATGGTTGGTGTTACATTAAAGGTCTCCTCTAAGGGGCTACAGCATATTTTCATATACCTCGAATATTATACCACCCTGTCGGTGGGGCTTAGAACATGCAAACTGTATCTCCTGATGTGTAGACGCCACCTGAAAAAATGTAGACCTGATAATTGATTGATTTTATTGATTTTAATGGCATATCAACCAGTCTAGGGTTATTTATTGCAAGCGTTAGGGAATTGCATTGAGTGGCTGATTTTAACGGCATGTAACCTGTCTAGGGTTATTTTATGCATCAGCCGAGTGACAGCTCGTAACTCGGAAAACTCTAAAGCGGGACACTCTAAGTCAAAGCACAGCGCACAGCGCGCGCGCACACACACACATATATTATAAATGGGTACAAGAGATAACCTACTCGAGTTTCACCATAAAAGATCTTCAGGGTTAAATCCTCTGAATTAATCGAGACACCGATTATATAGCATCGATTTCACGTGTGTGGTCATTGCATTAAATGTTCGTTGCGAACATTTTAATGCAATATATATATATTATATATTATATATATATTATATATATATATATATAATATATAATATATATATATATATATAATCATTAATTAATAATATAATAATATATAGTATATAATAATATCGATTAAGGGACCTCATTGCGTAATGGTTAGCCACGAGAGCATTCTAATGCAATGACCACACACGTGAAACGACTGCTATGTCGGTGTCTCGAATTAATTCAGAGGATTAAACCCTGAAAGATCTTAATGGTGAAACCGAGTAGGTTATCCTTTTGTACCCATTTTAAATATATATATGTGTGTGGTGTGTGCGCGCACGCGCGTGTGCGTGCGTGCATGCTTGACTTTGAGTGTCCCGCTTTACGAGTTTCCGAGTTACGAGCTGTCATCGGCTGATGCTAAAAATAACCCTAGACAGTTTGACATGCCGTTAAAATAGCACTCAATGCAATTCCTAACCCTTGGCATAAAATAACCCTAGACTGGTTTGATATGCCATTAAAATCAATAATCAATCATTCCAGTTAATCAGGTCGCCACATCAGGAGATACGTTTGCATGTTTCTAGCCCCACCGACAGGTGGTATAAAGCGGGTATATGAAATATGCTGTAGCCCCTTGAGGAGACTTAGTGTAACACACCATCACCCTGGGCATAGTTAGTTCCAACGATTAATTTAGAAATGATAGCACACCCACCACCACCACAACAACAACAAACCTAAAGGTTTTTTTTAGACTTGAAGCTTATATCGAGACTTTGTTTTTCTTAGTATGGGTAACATAAATTTCTTCCAGTAAAATCCTCAATGAATTGAGAAGTCTCTTTTGATGTTGGCGTTGAGGAGTAGAGACAAAGAATTATTAACAACTAGCGCAGTAAGGCTACGCGGCCTGGGTAGTCCGGGGATTTTTAAAGTTAGTCCGCATTTCATTATTACTGAATCGTGAGTTGATCCTCGTGGATACCTATTTAAATCCTTAATGTAAAAAATAGATCTGCATGATCCAGCTACTCTGAAAGAATCTTAATGTCTACGTATCTAAATATTAGATCTGTTATCATTTAATTTTAATTTTTTAATTATCTTCAGAAAATAAAATTCAATCTCTATTATTTTTGCTCAATAACCAAAGCCCTGGTGAATTTAATGTGTTAGTATATTTAACTTGTCGTAATATGTTTTATTTTCGAAGTTTCCTCCGACCATACATACACACCAACACTGCCGCTTTATATATGTCTAGACTAGCAGTCTGTGGAAATACCACAGTATGATAATTTGATTATTACAACGTTTGATATATTTACTTAAAGCTATTGGCATATAGTTCAATATGTAAGTAAATAATTCGATTACACTCTCCCTCTCTCTCTCTCTCTCTCCTTCTCTCCTCTCTCCTCTCCTCTCTCTCCTCTCATTTTTTCTCTTCTTTTCATCATCGATTGAAAAAAAACAGATTAGCGTTATCGTTTCGCGTTCACTAACCTCCTCTCTTTATACCTTTCTCCTTCTCTCTTTCTTTCTCCTTTTCTCTTCTTTCTCTTCTCTCTTTCTTTTCTTACTTGTTATATTTTTCTATGTCATGCCTTTTCTTTTTATGATAAAACGGAATGGTTATTATTTAGGCTGAGGTGACGTCACTCAAATGAATAAGAATCGGTGGATAAGCACACCAGGTCAATCTGGATTTACATATTTGCATTTCATCTGGGGTGATTTGGACGTTCTTATTTAACCAGAGATCACCACATTCAAACCTTTTTTGGGTTATTTAAGGCCGAAACAAGTTATTTGTAAAAGTTTCTTTAATTTCAATGATATAGATATTTCATTAATTTCATTTGGTTTTTTGGTTTGTCAGGATTATTTGTTTAATGGTGTAATAACCCCGTAAGTTATTTGTTTGGAGTATTTGCATATAAGGTTGCTCCAATTCCACCTGAATTTATAGACTAGCCAAGGTGGCGTGTTTATTCCTCCGGCCAATCACTAGCCATACAGCGTGGCTGATTAGCTACTTAAACCCCCAACTGGCCATAATTCTAATTGCACTCATTGAGGAGGACTTACAATACTCAGGATTAAAGACGATTACCAATACTTTGGACTCTTTAACCAAGGGATACCAAGGATCCAATTCACTGGACAGCGCTCTTGCTTAAGGCCTACAGGATGGCCATAAATTGTAACAGGTTTTGGGTCCAACACGCTTCCACGGACAGCGCTCTTGCTTAGGCCTACAGGATGCCATAGATTGAACATATTTAATGCCAAATTGTTAGAGTGTGAGATAAAAGTTGGTTTCACTTTTAAAATTTCCTTTTTTATTATTTTTTGGAGACATATTTTTGTGGGGGTATTTGATATCTAATTCCATATTTCTATGTTTTATTTTCGCAAGAAGGATAAAATGTCATTCATGTTCGTATTCTCAAACAGATCCCTCAATATTATTGGCGTTGAAATATTTTATTTCTGATTGGAGTGAAAAACTCCACCTCCATAGGAAATGATTTGACCGTGTAAGTGTTTGGATGTCTCGCACCAATGGTTGTTCCTTCTGCTTGAGCATAAAAGAGTGCGTAAGTCTTGTATGGTATTCCTGTGTGATAGGAGGTAAGTGGCCGTACAGCAGCATTTTTGTTGGTGCTGTTTTGTTCAAGAATTTGATCAAGATTTCCTTGCGCACCTTGTTGTAGTCCCACAGATTGTTCTAAGAACTTGTTTGAGTCCCAAGTGGTACAGCCTTACAGTAGCACTGACACGGCTCAAACTTGGAAAGATATTTCCAATCTAGCTTTCCCCCCAAGTGGGAGCCATACAGTAGTACTGAATGACATGAATAATTCCAATTGACTTTATCCTGTCACGCTAGTGGTTGTCTGAGTTTAATGGGCTAAAATTCAGAGGTTTCCTTCTCCTAGACGGTTGTCCTTACCAAGGCTAGAGGCCAACAGCCTAGAATTTTACACCTGAGTCTCGCCGTTCCATTTTTTCCTGCCTCTAACGTGCCCTACGTGCACTCTCCCTACCGCTTGTGAATTAGCGCGTCACACAATATGAGGAATTTGTTGTTAAATAGAAAGTGATTTGATATTACCAAAGCAGCTGTATAATCTTTAAACATAAATATAACAGGTTTGGTTAGAAAGTTAATAAAATTGAATTAAGGCCATGTTCTAATATTGTACTTATATATATAATATATATATATAATATATATATATATATGTGTGTGTGTGTGTGTGTGTGTGTTTGTGTGTGTAAAATGAAACTGGAAGTGAATCCGACGGTAAAGTTGAAAAAAGTAAATAAAGGAAAGAAAAGTATAGAATGGATAATATACGGATATTTTAAATCAATTTTAACTTCAGGGGTTTGGTCAGGAGTTTAATCCATGTGTACATTCATTTGGTTATTTAAAAATAATAATAGTTTGAATAAGTACACATGGATAACTGCCTGAGCCGAAACACGTGTAAGTAACAGTTCATTAAAATATCCTATTTTACCATTCTATACTTTCTTTCGCTTTATTATTTTTTTCACACACACACACCACACACAAACACATATAATTATATATATATATTATATATACCATTATATATTAATATATATATTTGTGTGTGTGTGTGTGTGTTTACTTCGCACGAGCAGGATGTGGACACAAGTCAATTTCTTAAACGGCGTTTAACAGGTTAAGTTTCAGAGTTTTTCTTCTCCTAACTTGTTACCCTAGACATAATAGCCCAGGTCTGCCCTACTATTTACCCACAACTGGAGTATGAAATAGTTGAATGCTTACTTTTCCCAGGTATTAGTGCTATGTGGATAATGCAAAGCAGCCTCATCGAGATAGGTCGGTGAGGCCCCCTTCGATCATCGGCTAATCATCAAGCCTAGCACACTATATGAGTGTCCCAACCATATTGCCGTATAGCAAAAACCCAATCCTTTTATATATGGGGCTAGAAGGCGGTGGCTGGGTTGTCTACATTTTGGAATTGACGTTAAACTCTATCTGATGCTGAGGTTCCAGGTCTGGAGGTTGGGAATGTGGAGCACAACCTCATCACCATTGCCGCTGGTCATTCGACCCAGTGTGTAGTACCTGTTAGGATTGCCATCTATGGGTTAATAGAAATGTTTTTTATAAAAAAATTTTACTATCGCATTAAAGAATTATTTCAAAACTTTCTCGGCCATTAAATGACTCCGCTGAGGTTTGATATGCTGTAATACAAAACAAACAAACAGACAAACACTTTTTTTTAAATGTTACAACTTTACAACGCAAACATATCCTATCGTAAAGTTGTAAACAGACTTAACATATCGCATCAATTACTAATCAAGCAAGAAACCCGAGAGTCATCTTTAAGAATAACAACCCTGAAACATTTTAAATTTTTCTAACAAAACAAGCAAGCCTTTTTCAACACAAGATATAACAAAACATAAGGCGAATCTCTCCATAAATATCACTACTTTAAAGACTGAATCCAAAATAACCTTTTTTTGGCATTAATGACCCACAGAGGTTGATATGCCGGTAAAACAAAATTCAAAACCCCAGTAAACCCTTACTTTAAAGACTGAAAATCCAAAATAACTTGGGGGGGGCATTAAATGAGCCACAGAAGGTTGATATGGCCGTAAAAACAAAACCAACCCCATAAAACCACTACTTTAAAGACTGAAATCCAAATAACCTTTTTTGGAATTAAATGACCCCAGAGATTGATATCGTGTAAACAAAACTCAACTCGAACCAGCCCCAATATAATGAGAGACGTTACACCAAAATTGACCTACCCAAGCTTTCGTTTCACTTTATTTTTATTTTCATACATATTTGCGAGACGTCAATAAAAAAATATATATATAAAATTATATATAAGTATTTTGCTGACCATACCACAAATAGCATTCTTCATTTGAGAAGAATATTTTGTCGTGTGTTGGTCTGGACGAATTTCACTAAGTTTTACTGCTCTAGTTGATGTCTTTTCGTCAATCCTGTTGCCAGGGCACAGACTTTTTTGTCTTGTTTATGTAAGCATGTAGGTAGCAACAGATTATAAAGTTACAAAGGTCATATTTGCGTTCCACAACACGCACTTTGACAATTACGACAGTACTATGCAAATACTTGGAAAAAAACTGCAAATCATACTCAAACCATGACCCAGAAAAACAGAACCCACAAATTTTGTAAAAAACTGTTTTTTAACTAGGGGGTTTAGGGTTAGGGTTTAGGGTAGGTAGGGTTACTTAACTAAGGGGGTTAGGGTTGGGGTTGGGGTTTAGGGTTAGTTTAATGGGAAAGATAAATAATAGTTTGGGTTCTATTTTTTCTGGGTCACCCTGTAATATAATGTTACTCACTAAGGGGGTTAGGGTTAGGGTTTTGGGTTGGGGTTTAGGGTTAGTTTATATGGGAAAATAATAAATAATTTGGGTCTGTTTTTTTGGGTCACGCCTGTAATATCAAGGATTTTGAGTATGATTTGCAAGTTTACCAATACTGATAGATGAATTTATTTTTCCTGTCTATTTATGTATACGCTTGTTCCTTAAATCTCCGCCGCTATCATCTTGCAACCCATTTCACTCTGGTTAAAATGAAGATAGTCTCAAATCAAATGTAAAAATATGAATCCTGATTAATCATGTTGGCTTCTGGTATTTACCCGCGTCCGCACTTATGCGGGGTCAGATACAATGTCCTATAAACGTGCAACCACCCACGNAGCGGCAGTGTGGAGAGGGGGGGCATTAGCCGCTTGGGCAACAGCTCATCCTGTTTAATAACCCACCCAGGCTACGTAGTTCAAAAAAAAAAAAAAAAAGAAATTGGGCACTACTCCATCGTCTTCTGTAGACGGGGAGGATGCCAACAACAACAGCTCAAGTTAATAAAAAGCTAAGAAAAAATATGAGACGTGTTGTCGATTTAAAAATCCGTGATTGTTCAATCCAGAGATTTCAATCCAGAGATCCTTTATGATTATGGATTGACCTCGATAAAAGCAAAACCCAAATGACTGAGATTTTGCCCATCTGTTACTTGTTATTTGATTATATATATATATATATATATATATATATATATATGTAGACAAAGGGAAAATAAGGAACTGAAAAATCGATTTTGTTATAACGAAAATGTTCCATTATTTCTGGTTCATGTTCGGCTTAGCTCAGTCGGTAGAGCATCTGTTCAGAACCACAAGGTTCCGTGTTCAATGCCGGCCGTCGCAAAATCAGCGTATGAGAAACATAGGGAGCTGATAAGAGGTGTGGCGCTCCACCTCAGACGTAAAAACAATCTCCCGCTAGTGAAAATAAATAAATAATTTGGTTCTGTTTTTTCTGGGTCACCCTGTAATATCATGGGATTTTGAGTATGATTTGCAGTTTTACCAATACCTGATAGATCGATATTTATTTTCCCCCGTCTATTTATTAATACGCTTGTTCCTTAATCTTCCGACCGCTATCATCTTGCAACCCACTCTGGTTAAAAATGAGATAGACTCTCTCGCTGTCTGGCTGATACCGATATTAGGCCACCCATCGACATGTATTTTACCAATCTCTACGCCACGAGCTGGAGGCGACACAAGGTCAATCTTCAAGGGGAGTACAACTGGTTTAATTAAGAGTCTCCCATCTTCTTGGCTGTCTTGCTTTGATAAAGTTAAATAACCCAGTCTTACTATTTGGCTTGGTTTCTTTGTTTAATGGCATATCAACTGTCATGGGTTATTTTTTTGCATTAAGTATTTCAAATAGGAGGCATGGATTTTTTCTTTTCGTATTGTTTGGATCAACACAAGGTCTTTTTTACATAGGGATTTTAATGGGGCATCCTACGAGGATCCAGCTTGCGATTCAACAGTAATGGATCACCGAGACTACCTTTCTTTTACCCCTCTCTACACAGGCGACGCCGAACAGTCGCTTTCAGATATATATATATATATATATATATATATATATATATATATTATAGTTTGTGTGTGTGTTGTATTGTGTGTGTGTGTGTGTTTGGGCAGCATTCTTTCATTTATGCATGTTGAATTAAACAAAGGACACATCTCCTGTTTAACAATTTTATTAGTGATTTTTTCAAGTTTTCTGGCCAACTTTTTAATATTTGGGTGGAATTCGTGGATTAGTCACCAAAGTTCATGTCCCGAGTACTTTTCGAAACATCTCGAAGTGCCATATCAGGAAGACATGAAACTTTGGTGGCATAATCACACGATATCCACCCAAATATTAAAAAGTTGGCCAGAAAACTTGAGAGTAGATCAACTATGGTAATAATATGATAAAAATTAATAAAAATTTCTTTCTAAAAACATAATCCATTTTGCGGACCTTCTTTTTTTATTAAAGATATTGAATTTTCTCCCGTTGGAACCAGAACAACTCTCTCTCTCTCTCTCTCTCTCTCTCTCCTCTCCTCTCTCCTCTCTCTCGCTCTGTGTGTTGGCATCATAATTCACGATATGAAAATTGCAAGGCAAAAATTGAACGACCCTCGTACAGAAGCTCATAGGATGGCAGGCACAAAAAATGCGTGTATTCCATCGGCATTCCACCTTAAGGGGGGCACCTCGGGCACTAAGCAATAAACCCAGCCCACCCATTTAAATTAAAGGGGCAGGTGTTGCCTGTGGGGGGGGGGGCTGGGATCACGCCGTTAATTTCATTGCTGGGCCCAAAAAAGCCGGCAATTGAATATACATCGTGTTGCTTATCTGCCGATTCTTATTTCTTATGAGTATGTCACCTCAGCTAAATAGTGGACCATTCCGTTTTTTTTATAAAGAAAGAAAAGGAAGAAAAAAGACATGCTACACAGAAAAATATAATAAGAAAGAAAGTAAGAAAGAGAGCGACTCCTGCGACACTACCGCTGCCAAACTGCATTGATTCCTTACCTTTCCTTTGGATCAAAGCGGCAGTGTGGAGAGGGGGGGGCATTTGCCGCTTGGCAACAGCTCATCCTGTTTAATAACCCACCCAGGCTACGAATTTCAAAAAAAAAAAAAAGAAAGAAATTGGACACTACTCCATCGTCTCTCGTAGACGTGGTGGTGCCAATAACAGCAGCTCAAGTTAATAAAGCTAAGAAAAATATGAGACGTGTTGTTCGATTTTAAAAATCGTGATTGTTCAATCCAGAGTTTCAATCAGAGATCCTTTATGATTATGGATTGACCTCGATAAAAGCAAAACCCCAAATGACTGAGATTTTGCCCATCTGTTACTTGTTATTTGCATATATATATATATATATATATATATATATATATATATATATGTAAACAAAGGGAAATAAGGAACTGAAAAATCGATTTTGTTATAACGAAAATATGTTCCATTATTTCTGGGTATATCGGCTTAGCTCAGTCGGTAGAGCATCCGGTTCAGAACCACAAGGTTCCGTAGTTCAAAGCCGGCGTCGCCAACTCAGCGTATGAGAAGCATAGGGAGCTGATAAGAGGTGTGGCGCTCCACCTCAGACGTAAAAACAATCTCCCTGCTAGTGAAAATAAATAAATAATTTGGGTTCTGTTTTTTCTGGGTCACCCTGTAATATCATGGGATTTTGAGTATGATTTGCAAGTTTTACCAATACCTGATAGATTGATATTTATTTTCCCCCGTCTATTTATTAATACGCTTGTTCCTTAATCTTCCGACCGCTATCATCTTGCAACCCACTCTGGTTAAAAAATGAGATAGACTCTCTCGCTGTCTGGCTGATACCGATATTAGGCCACCCCATCGACATGTATTTAACCAATCTCTACGCCACGAGCTGGAGGCGACACAAGGTCAATCTTCAAGGGGAGTACAACTGGTTTAATTAAGAGTCTCCCATCTTCTTGGCTGTTGCTTTGATAAAGTTAAATAACCCAGTCTTACTATTTGGCTTGGTTTCTTTGTTTAATGGCATATCAACTGTCATGGGTTATTTTTTTGCATTAAGTATTTCAAATAGGAGACATGGATTTTTCTTTTCGTATTGTTTGGATCAACACAAGGTCTTTTTTACATAGGGATTTTAATGGGGCATCCTACGAGGATCCAGCTTGCGATTCAACAGTAATGGATCACCGAGACTACCTTTCTTTTACCCCTCTCTACACAGGCGACGCCGAACAGTCGCTTCTAGTATATATATATATATATATATATATATAATATTATATAGTGTGTGTGTGTGTGTATGTGTGTGTGTGTGTGTTTGGGCAGCATTCTTTCATTTATGCATGTTGAATTAAACAAAGGACACATCTCCTGTTTAACAATTTTATTAGTGATTTTTTCAAGTTTTCTGGCCAACTTTTTAATATTTGGGTGGAATTCGTGGATTAGTCCACCAAAGTTCATGTCCCGAGTACTTTCGAAACTTCGAAGTGCCATCATCAGGGGACATGAACTTTGGTGGACTAATCCACGAATTCCACCCAAATATTAAAAAGTTGGCCAGAAAACTTGAAAAAATCACTAATAAAATTGTTAAACAGGAGATGTGTCTTTTGTTCAATTCAACATGCATATATATATATATATATATATATATATATATATACACACACACACACACACACAGGGTGCGGCATAAGTAACGTCCTTTGTTTAATTTAATTAGACAAGGGGTGGGGCGTTACTTATGCCACACCCTGTATGTATGTATGTATATATGTATGTATATATGGGCATGTTGAATTGAACAAAAGACACATATTTATATATATATATATATATGTATATATATATATAGGATTTCAGCGAACGCGAGATAATGTTGAGGAGAGTGGTTTGCTGGGACAGGTGTCATGGCGATGTCGTTACAAGGAGAACCGTAAGCCGGTTGGTCTGCTGACTGTAGCTTTTTACCAAACCCGTTAACCACGAATCGGAATGAGAGAATAAGGACGAAATTTCTCCAGAAAATTGAGTCATACGAAAACTCCGCAGGAATTTTGCAGAACAATAACATTCCAGAGAATGATGATATGATTATTTTTTAATTAATTGTCGTTAATGAGTTTTTGGTCGGAAAAAATTTAACTAAAAAGTTGATCTTTAAATACACGCTCCTTACTACATTTTGGACGGCATCGTCAGTGATGTTATAACTTGGGTCACTGGGGTGTTTCAGGTCTTTCAAAATCATACTCTCCTCACCACCCTCTCAGAAAAGACAAAATGCTTATTCACCCTCTTCACCAGCTACAAATTTCCAAAGCAATGCGTATTATACACAAGATGCTTTTTTAAAAAATTTTTTAGGATTAAGTTAGGGGTGCGTATTATACATGAATAATAATAATATATATAGATAAGTTTTTCTTTTTATAAAAATAAAAAAATAAAAATATTACAAGGATGTAGAGGTGCTCTTCCAATACGTGATCTGCAGAAGGTTTGTGATCTACTATTGATGGCATGTGATCTACAATGAAAAAAATAGATAGGGTTAGGGTTTAGGGTTAGTTTAATGGGAAAATAATGGCTAGTTAATGGGTAGATCACATATTGGAATTAAACAACTACCTGCTAAATAAGGCCTAGCGTGATTTTTCAGGATGATTTTAATATAAGCCCATTCCCTTAAAATAACCCTAGTTGAGGGCAGAATTTTGCAATCCAGTGACTTGCAGAACAATTACATTCCAGAGGATGATGATATGATTTTTTTTTTTTTAATAATTGTCGTTTTTGAATAAAAGAACATGTTAATGGTGAATAGATGTAGATCGTTTTTCGTAATTTAAATTTAGTAATTTTCTACTTTCGTAATGTCGTTTTTCGATATATAAAGAATATGTCACCCCCCGAAAATAAGCCCTAGTGTTATATTTGGAGTGAAAATTAATATAAGCCCGTCTTATTTTCGGGAACACGGTATTTACTAACAGATATTGCGGTGATGTCGTCAAAGGGAAAACCGGAAGCTGGTTTGTCTGCCTACCCGCTAACCGGATGTGACACACGGTCACAAGTAGGGGACAGCCCTTCGAAGATCGAACTCGCTATTCAGTAGTAATGGATCTGCGAGATTAGCTTGCTAACCACTACACCATGATGGTACACCCTTGTCTGTTGACTCGTATAGTATAAACGTATATGGAAGCGCGTGGTGTAATGGTTAAAGTCATGGGAAATGGACTCGTCGCCCCGAGTTCAAATCCTGGATGTGGTAATTGCATTTCACTTAGCGCTAATACCCTTGGGAAAGGTATGAATCCTACTCTCCCTCCAGCTATGGATAAATAGTAGGGCAGACTGGGCTCTTTAACCTTGGTTAGGCAACCGGTCTAGGAGAAGGGAAACTCTGAATTCAAACCTGCTGAACTCCGCTTAAGAAATTGACCTTGTGTCACATCCTGCTCGTGCGGAGGGGTTGGTAAATATATATATGAGTGGGTGTAGGGGTGATAGGTTTCACTTAGCTTAGTCTATCTACCCCTTTGAACCCTCTTAACGTGACGCATTCAAAATCCCAAAGACGAAGGTAGGTAAATAGTTACAACAGTATTAGTATTTAGATAGAAAGACGGTATTGTGTTCATTTAAGGAATTTGCATCTAATCTCTGGTATTTCGATAAAAATTTGTTTCTATCCACAGAAAAAAATAAATTCTTGTAGAATATGTTCCTGTTGAAAATGCAACAGAAATCTGCCATTTTGTTTTATGTAAATTTTTAAAAGACTTCAGAAAATAACAGATCCTTTTTTTTGCTACCATGCATACAAACATAAACATGCGTTGTTTTAATCAACAACACACAAAACAACAACAACAAACAACTTCAACATACTTATACATTTACCCAACAAAAATCAAAACGTGCTAATTGCATTCACTTAAATACAACAAGCAAATAGTAGTCAGAAACATGGTTAGGCAACAAAACTCATTCAAACTGATGAACTCCGCTTGATGGTAAATATATATACATTTTACCCAGCCCCTCCACACGAGTAGGATGTGACACGTGGTCAACTTCATAAGCGGAGTCTAACAGGTTTGAATTCAGAGTTTTCCTTCTCCTAGACTGTTGTAAACCTAGGCTTAAGAACCCTGTATATCCTACTATTTACCCATAGCCGGAGGGAGAATAGTTAGTTGCATACCTTTCCCAAGTGTATTACTTTGTTTTAATCAACAACCCCCTCCAAACAAAAAAGAAAATAACTTATAATATTATAGATATTTACCCCCCCCCCCCACCGGTTGGATGCAATACATGAATATGCCATTTTGTCTTATCTAAAGTTAAAAATATTTTTTTTAAGAGAATAAAAGATCTTTTTTGCTACCATGCATACAAACACAAACATATTTTGTTTGAATCACCCACCCCACCCCCAAAATAACTTGATACATATCTATACATATTTACACCCCCCCCCCGCACGAGTTGGATGCTACACAACTGAAACAGGGGGAGATAACTCTGATTTCCTCACAGACAAATCTATACATAGATAAAGGGGCAGTTGTGTGTATATGTATGTCCGAAGGTAAATATATATACACATTAAATATCAACAGTTTTTGAAATAATATAGTGTATGGTCGATGATCTGCGAGACTAAGTTTTTTTATCGTAATGCCGGTAGTCACTTCTAGTACATATATAAAGGCAGTTGTGTGTATCTGTATGTCCGAGGAAAATAAAACAATTAACGACAAAGTAAATATATATACACATTAAATATAAACAGGGATTGGTTTTTGAGCAAAAATAATAGAGATTTTATATATGTACATGAAGATGATTAAAATATAAAATTTGAATGATAACAGCATCGATTTTTTTTTCATTTAATATTTTAGATAGTAGACATTAAGATTTCTTTTCAGAGTAGCTGGATCAATGCAAGGTCTATTTTTAGGGATTTAAATAGGGAAATCCCACGAAGATTCAACTCACGATTCAGTAATAATGGATCTGTGGGACTAACTTTAAAAAATCTCCCTCTACCCAGGTGATGCCGGGTAGCCGTTGCTAGTAGTGTAATAAAAGATGAAAAGGGAAATTGCTTTACTCAAGCTTTATTCCATATGATTTAACTGTGGTCCGGTTAAGGAGAAGATTCTTTCGTATATATAGTGAACTGAAACAGGGGGAGACAACTCTGTTTTATTTCACTACAATGTTTTTAATCTTTTTTTGTTTTGTTTTTGTTTGTTAATGTTTTGTCTTTCCCAAATGTTTGTACAGTTTTCCCAGACTCGTTGTTATCATCGGATTTCATTGGTTGTTGGTTTTATGTGGTTTTAAGGTCACTTCCGGTTTATGTTTAAACCCAAATATATATGGTTCTCTCTTCTTGTGGGCTGTTAAGCTGAAAGGCAATTTAGGAAAACAAGTGAAAATAACAAAGATAAGGATAACTTTAGGGTTAGACTTTTATTCGTAGATTCACACTATTTCTTGGGGGGGGAGATATTTCCCGAGTAAGTCAATAGGTGCGTATCCAACGTATATTTTTTTTTTCTTTGCACCAGGAATTATTTTTTTCTGTGCTTGCCCAGAGGCCTCTTCTTGTCTGATGCCTCCTGGAAAATTGTTACTTTTTGGGTCTTTTTATCTATTGCGTTTTTCATATTTAATTATGTTTTAATTTGGTTTTGTCTAATTTTTTAATTAATTCCCACATCATTCAATAGAATCGTTTAGAATTGTTGTTGTTGTTGTTGTTGTTGTTGCTCCTGCTGCTGCTGCTGCTGCTGCTGCTGCCGACATTCCATTCTAAAATATACAACCGTGGTTCATGTTTCCAGTTCTGTCGAGACAGATTGAAACAGTGAATGGTTATTTTTATTGCAATGCAAGAAAGAAAGAAAGAAAGAAAGAGAAAGAAAGAAAGAGAAGAAAGTCTTTGTTTTGGGCCAGGAAAAAGAAAGAAAGAAACAAACAAACAAACAACAGAGAAGGCTTTTTTACGGAGGTGGGACGTGGGGAGTGATTACAAGCTAAACTGATATTCATTTCTGTAAACGATATTTCGTCTCTTGCGATCTCGCAACAGCAGCAAGCAGCAGCAACAGCAGCAGCAGCCACGGCGGCAGCAGCGCCCTCTACTTTCCAAAAACCGAACTAGTTCAACACCAGAAGTACAGTTGTACTCTGACTTACTACTTTAATTCGTTCCACTCGTAACTCAATTTCCTCGTATGTCAAATCAATTTTAACCATTGAAATAAACAGAAATGCCATTAATCCATTCCAGTACCCCCACCAAAAGAAAAAAAAAGAAGAAAAAAAGCACCCTACTTTTTGTGGTAATCTGAACATTAGCTACATAAAAGATAGTAACCTCCCTTGTTTATTTCACTTTGAGGAAGCCATATGTTAAGGTCGGCCATTTTAATTTCACCGTAAATCTACATTGAAAATACCAATGTGTTCGAATCAATACAACTGCGTGTTTTATCACAAAAATATCATCATAAAAGGTGTTCTTAATTGTGCTTGCGAATTATTTGAAATGAACTTAATTGTTATTAAGAACACATTTTATGATATTTTCATGTTAAAACATGCAGTTGTATTGATTTACGGTGAAATGAAAATGGCCGACCAAAACATAGGCTTCCTCAAAGTGAAATAAACAAAGGGAGGTTACTCTCATTTATGTAGCTAATGTTCAGATTACCCTTTTTGTTACGTTTTTAAAGGAAAAGAAAAATATCAGTGTATTGTATAAAAACATGATAATATAGAATGTAATGAACTATGTGCTGCAATATGTTATGATGTTTATTTTTCATAAAATAAACATAACACTTTACGGTTATTTCCTAGTTGAGTAACATATTACAGGGTGACCCAGAAAAAAACAGAACCAAATTATTTATTTTCCCATTAAACTAACACTAAACCCCAACCCTAACCCTAACCCCCCTAGTTGAGTAACAGGATATTACAGGGTGACCCAGAAAAAACAGAACCCAAATTATTTATTTTCTCATTAAACTAACCCTAAATCCCAATCCTAACCCTAAACCCTAACCCTAACCCCTCCTAGTTGAGTAACATAATATTACAGGGTGACCCAGAAAAAAACAGAACCCACATTATTATTTTCCCATTAAACTAACCCTAAACCCCCAACTAACCCTAACCCTAAACCCTAACCCCCCTAGTTGAGTAACATAATATTATAGGGTGGCCCAGAAGAAAACAGAACCCACAAATTTTGTAATAAAACTGTTAATTTTAATATTTTTTTCAAGTTCAAGTCCAACAAGCTTGAAATTGGTTTTAGATTAGGGTTAGGGTTGGGGTTTAGGATTAGTTTGATGAGAAAACAAATAGATAATTGGGTTCTGTTTTTTCTGGGTCACCCTGTAATATCCTGTTACTCAACTAGGAAATAACCCACTTTACTTTGGCTCAAAAAATTTGGAAACTTAAATATTTTCAGTGAACTAAGGGTCGGTTTAGCTCAGTCGGTAGAGCACTTGACTAGGAATCGCAAGGTTCCTTGTTCGATACCGGCCCTCACCAACTCAGCGTATGAGTAGCACAGGGATCTGTACGGTAGTGTGTGTATTTGCCTCATACCCACTTGTATAGGCTGGGCACAAGGCTTCGTTTTAACGTGGGCCCACCCACAAGCCGAAGCTCATGAGTGGGAAAGAAGAAAAATTGCGTCGATCCCTTCGGCATTCCCCCTCAAGGGGGCGCCTCAGGCGCTGGGCAATAAACCCAGCCCCGCCCCCAAAGGGGGCAGGTATTGCCTGGGGGATAGCCCCTGGGACCGACGCTATTAATTGAACACACCGGTCCAGTGGCCGAAGCACATCAGACCTCCGACCCGGAGTTGAAATGCATCTGTACGGTAAAGTGATGAGCTGATGGTAGGTGTGGCACTCCACCTCAGACCAAAAAACAATCTCCTTGGTCTAGTGCTAGTGAAAATTGGATAGACTCCATCGCTGTCTGGCTAATACCGACTTTAGGCAATTGAGTTTAGCGTCTTTATACAGGGCACTCCTTTTTGGGGGCGGGGGGGGTACGTTTCTGTAGGGGATACAGTCAATGTATTTTAAGTCACAGAGTGCATTTGATCAGATTTAAAAGACTGGGTTCTTTTTTGTTTTTCATCTGCAAATTCAGTGGAGAGTAACTTGCTTTATTGAATGACATCTCTTTTTAACCACTTGACTTAATCACCGAGGCGTAACAGCAAAAGCTAAAAATATCGAAAGAAGACCCTTACCTACTTTGTAGCCCTGTCGGCTGGGGCTTTAGAATACACCGACTGCACCTCTGCATTAAATGTTTCTGTGTATGTAAATGAGATTATCTTGTCTTTATCAATTATTTATTTATTTATTATTTATTCATCAAACCCAGTTTTGTTAAAATCATTATGCAAATTATTCCCACCATATACTATGTAAATCTTTATTTCTTAGAGTTGTATAACAGATATTTCAGGATTTGAGATGCATTAATAATATGGGCAGTTTTGCGGCAAATCTAACTTAGCTAGACTTTAATAGAGATCATCGTTAATGAATAAGATGCTAATTAAGATTAAATAATGACTAATCTATTAATGCTAATTAAGATTAGAATAATGCTAATCTATACATATATAAAGGACAGTTGTGTGTATATGTATGTCCGGAGGAAACTTCGAAAATAAAACAATTAACGACAAAGTAAATACATATACACATTAAATATCAACAGGGTTTGGTTTTTGAGCAAAAATAATAGAGACTTGATCTATATTCGTGAAGATGATTAAAAATTAAAATTTAAAATGATAACAGCATGGATTTTTTTTTTCATTTAATATTTTAGATAGTAGACATTAACATTTCTTTTCAGAGTAGCTGGATCAATGCAAGGTCTTTTTTTTTTACATAGGGATTTAAATGGGGCATCCCACGAGGATTCAACTCACGATTCAGTAATAATGGATCTGCGGGACTAACTTTAAAAAATCCACCTCTACCCAGACGACGCCGGGTAGCCGCTGCTAATAATAACTAAAGAAGTTGAAATCTTTTCCTACAAACTCTTTTATACCATCATGGCTTATGGGTGTCCCATTTGTGATTAGCAGAGATTCAGAGTAGCTGATCAATGCAAGGTTTTTTTGGTTTTTTTTACATTGGGATTTAAATGGGACATCCCACGAGGATTCAACTCGTGATTCAGTAATAATGGATATGCGGAAATAATTTTAAAAGATCCTCTTCTACCCGGGCGATGCCGGGTAGCCGCTGCTAGTTAAGATTAAATCAATGACTATTTCATAATCGTTGAGAATATAACTTAAATAACTAAGGAAATAGGGACGTCAGTGGTGAAGTTTCCGTTACAGGCAGTTACATAATCTTCATCATAATAAGAGGTATATTTTTCATCATTTTAATAAAACTAAAATGTTGTTTTCTGCGCATGCGTATGGGTATGTTAATAAGACCACAATTTCATTTTGACCTCCATAAAGACAAACGGGAATATTTGAAGTGATTATTTGAAAGGCAAACGAGTATATAACATTTGTCATACTTTATTTTCTTCTTTATGTTTCTTGTTATAGTTCGCTGGTTTTCTTGTTTATTCATTTGAAATATGTAAATCCATATTTAATAACGTTAAGTGGGAGTGGAATTTTCTGCGTTAATTATTAGTGGCTCAGAGCCATATTTATCAAGATGGCGGAAAGGACATAGAAGATAAAAGAATGTAGCCATGAATTTGAATAGTGTCTTTTATTTGGCTGTTGTCGACTAAATAGTAAGGTGCTGTGCATGTCCGATTAGCTCTGGGGGAGGGGGTGACTAACAAATTCAACTTTTCTTAAAGGCTTTTCTCTTTTTATTTACATGTTTTTTCTATCTTTTAAAACATCTATAAATAATAAATTCTCATTATATATATGTAAGTTGAAAATGGAAATGAATCCGACGATATGTTGAAAGGATAAATGAATAAAGGAAAGAAAATGTTGAATGGATAAAAGAGATTTAATTTGAGTTACCAACACGTGTTTCGGCCAGGAGTTCATTTATGTACACATGTATTCTATTTATCATTATTTTAAATATAAAATAAAATAATAATATTATAAATTATTTTATTGTCTACTTCTCGTTTGAGGTTAACATTGTAAAACGCCTCTTCCTCATATCAATAATCGTCATCAAGGCGAGCTGACAGCACGGATTCCCCTGACTCTGTCTCACCATTTGTCCGTATCGACCATTGCCCTTAATAAGTCCTCTAGAGGGCGCCCAGTGGCTGCACAAACCTGGTAAATGTAATTTTTCCCCTGTCGGCCAACACTGGTGTGTCCATGTATGGTAGTCCTTAGTTAGTTGCATTATAGTGTTAGTTGTATGGTTAGTCCCTTATGAGTTCATTCGTACTCCTCCAGTAGAGCACAAAATGTCTTAATTGGATGGTTTATGTGATAAGAGGCGAGTTGCCATACAGCTGCTTCCAGGTTTTGTTCAAAACAGCACGCAGCATATTTACGTAATTTCCATCATGCTTTTTTTGTTGTTAAAGTCCTAGTGGTACAGCCATATAATAGTACTGATGCAGCTACAAGAATTCCAGTTTTATTTTATCAAAGGGATCAGATTTCCATCTAGTCGTTAACCTGTCAATAGCAGTCTGTTTTTGGTTTGGTTTGTTTTACGGCATATCAACTTCAGTGGGTCATTTAATACCGAAAAGTTTTGAAATAAATTCATTCTTAATGGATAATACAATTTTTGTTTATAAACTCATGTTTTTCTATTTAACCCATAGATGGGACCCTAACACGTACTACCACTCTGGGTCAGAGTGGACCAGGGAGCAATGGTGATAAAGGGGTGCTCCACATTCCCCAAACCTGACGTCATTCCCATGACATATAGACCCTCAGCCACCGCCTTCTAGCACCCATATGATAAAAAAGGGTTGGGGCTTGCCGTAAGGGCAATAGGATCGGGGCAATCTTATAGGTGCTAGGGTTTGACGTGAACAGCCGATTGATCGGAGGAGGTCTATGTGTGTGTTGGCATTGATTTTAACAGATGAGATATTGCTACCGAGGTATGTGGGCGGGTCCACTAATTTCATAGGTTTGCCATTTAATGCGGGGTTGGAACCATCTTGATTAAAACTTTGTTACCGCCCAGAGATAATGGACACTTTTACGGTCTGTTCTTGGTGTACAATAAAGCCTTGTGAAAAAAATAAAAAAAATCAGATCTATCAACAAATTACAATCTTCATGGTTAGGCGAACTTAAGCGAAGAATTACCGACAACCCCCCCCCCCCCAAACTCGGAGTTTAATAGAAGGAAATTCTCTTTTCACTTTTTCATTATTTGATATTTCGTTTTTCTGTTTATCTACTTTAGAAATATTTACATTTCACATTTTGCAGGAACTTTTTTTTTTTTTTCAATTACAAAAACATCTGCTTGATTCCCTCTACAAAACTTAATTCAAAATCAACAGTTTTCTATAGAATTATTTGGGTTATTTCCTATAAGTCTAACATAACAAAATATCAAAGGGGAACCACTCTTGACTGATAAATTATTTATTTATTGATCTACTAGGAAAAAAGAAGACGGGGTTAGGGTTAGGGTTTAGGGTTAGTTTAATGGGAAAATTAATAAATAATTTATCAGTCAAAAAACTGATCAAACCTTTTCATGAAAACTCTAAATTGAAATAATAAAAATTGCTGCAAAATTTAGAGCTGCATTTGATAACAATCTATCAATAATGGAAATTCGGTTCCTATTTGTCTGTAACCAAAACTATGTCACTGCATTCGTTACAGTCATTTCAGGAATTAATTAAGTTTATCAATGAATATTTAATTTATAGTCAGTATCATTATTACATAAATATATTAAAATTCTATGAAAAATCAATTAATAGTCAAATTTTCACAAAATTTTGATACCTATTCACCTTTAAATGGGTCTATATTTAAAAAAGTTTTTTCCTAAAATATATTAGGGGAAATATGGTTATTTCCTATAAGTCTAACATGATCAAAGGGGAACCACTCTTGACTGATAAATCATTTATTTATTTTCCCATTAAACTAACCCTAAACCCTAACCTAAACCCTAACCCTAACCCTAACCCCGTCTTCTTTTTTCTATTAGATCAATAAATAAATAAACAAATAATCAGTCAAGAGTGGTTCCCCTTTGATCATGTTAGACTCATAGGAAATAACCATTATTTTTTTACTAGATATATTTTTGTTGTTGCTCATATTGTAGCTATGGCCGACATTTCACGTTGGTTGGAGATTCGGTGTATGTCTGTAACCGAATCTACGTCACTGCTTACGTCACAATACCCTCAGGAATTGCCGAAGTTTATCAATGAGTATTTAATTTATAGCCAGAATTATTAATACATAGAATAAAGAACAACCCTGTATTATATATGTACTCAGAAATTAAATATGCAATATTTAGTGATCCGAATTGTTTGCTAAAACAAGTTTTAATAAATACATGCCTGGTGTTATTGATTTATATATAGTTTTTTTATTTTAATATATATTTAAAGTTATTTAATGTATCTATTTTACGAGGTTGTCCCCAGTCTTATGGACAGGAGACACAATTGGTGTGTTTTACCTCTGAGGACTTGGGTGTATCGGGGGTTAACAGGGACGGGTCACGTAGGCATGGGTCACATGGGCAAAGAAAAAAGTTCATGTATCTCATAAGCAAAAATTCCTGATGATGAGCAGTCATTAAAAATGACGCCCAGAAACCATTGGTAGAACGAAATCATTATTATCTCCAATACTAATAATTAACTATATATATATATATATATATATATATATATATATATATATATATATATATATATATATATATGTGTGTGTGTGTGTGTGTGTGTGTGTACGGAAATTTTGGTCATACTTATAATATTGTCATAATGTCATACAGAGAGGATCACGGGACGGAAAAAAACTTTAAAATACTTCTCTCGGCAGAATGAGTTTATAGTAGCGGAAAGAAAAGAAGGAAAGAAATGAATGAAAAACTGAAAAAATAGTCAGAAAGAATGAAAGCGATAGGAAAAACGAGGGAAAAAATAACAATAGAAAGAAAAAAGAAGTCCCAAAATACTTATGAAAAAATGAATGAATGAATGAAAAATAAAAAAATGAAATCGAAAGGAAAAACAAGAATAAAAAAGGAAGATAAAATCGTTGGTTGAAACTAGAGATTGTGAATGAATGAATAAATGAATTAAATCATTTTTCATTCATTCACTGTCACTTGCTTCACCAAACGATTTTTCTCAAATAAAGCGAAAGAAAAAAATAAGATAGAAAGAAAGTAAAATAGAAAAAAAAGAAAAAAAAAGAAAAATAGAAAGAAGGAAATAGAAAGAAAAACTAAGATAAAACTAGAGATTTTGAATGAATGAAAAAAATGAAAAAGAGAAAGAAAGAAGAAAGGAATAACAAGAAAGAAAAACAAAATAAAAAATAACAACAGAATAAAATAGAACGAACGATAAATAATTGAAATGAAAGACTGTGATGAATGAATAAATGAATGAAAAAAACTGAAAGAAATAAAGCAAAGAAAGAAGAAAGAAAAAAAAAAAGCTAAAAGAAGATAAGAAAAATAACAAAAGAAAGAAAGCGAAAAAAAAAGAAAGTGGAAGGGAAAGTAAGTAAAAATATTTAAAAAAAAAAGAAAGAAAGAAAGAAAAAAAAAAAATAAAAAGAAAATGAATGAATAAATGAAAAAAAAGAAAGAAAGAAGAAAGAAAAAAAAGAAAAAAATGAAAAAAAAAAAAGAAAGAAAGAAAAAAGAAAAAGCGAAAAAAAAAAGAAGAAAGAAAAAAAAAAACGAAAGAGAATGAATGAATAAAAAGAAAGAAAGAAAGAAAAGAAAGAAAGAAGAAAGAAAGAAGAAAGAAAGAAAGAAAGAAAGCTAAAAAAAAAGAAAGAAAACAGAAAGAAAGAAAGAAAGAAAAGAAAAAAGCTAAAAAAAAGAAGAAAAAAGAAAGAGAAGAGAAGAAAAAAAGTCGTTGGGTGGTAATATAAACGTGTTCTTTTTGCCAAAGTGAAAACATTCGTTTTCTGTGAGTGAAGCCAGCAAAAAGCCGACAACTTCTGTTTACCGACAGATGCATCACTTCGAAGAAATCACTGTTTGCTTTTCAATGACAATAAGTTTACAGAGGATTGGTACTCGCACACATAACACATGACTGCCAATAAATAAGCAGGCGTGCGTGTGTGTGTCTGTCTGTGTGTGCACGTGTGTGTGTGTTCACGACACTCAAAATATGTCACTGTCACCTGAGTAAGTAACTGTGATGGTGTTCTACAATTCTACCTTGATCTTCAACCTACCACACCCGCACACCGCCGGGGATGGGGGGCAATCCTCGTTATATCACCATAAACAGTCATAGAACAAGTCCAACCTCTTCACCAAACAATCATTTCTAGATGCATGGCTTTTCTTAAGAACACCTCCCACGATTTTCTGATCAAAGGTAATTAATCTGGAGACAGCGATGCTGTTGTGACTGAATTATCAAATAACAACATCGAAATCCGGAAGAAAAGATTAACAAAATAAAATAAGATATAATAAAATAGAGTCCAACGCGCAGCTTTTCAACAACAGTAATTATATCCTCTCTAGCAACTAGCTACTATTCGATCCGACTACTCGACTGTGTAAAAAAACATGTTGTCGTAGTGGCCTATTGTCGGTATCACTTGGACAGAGAGGGAGTCTATACCATTTTCTCTAGCGCTAGACCAGGGATATTGTGGGTTTTTTTTGCTGAGGTGGAGCGCCACACCTACCGTCAGTTCCTCACTTTACTACACATACTAGATTATCCAATTATCCAATAATTGGGTGAAATGAAATATTATGAATGAATGAAAAAAACTGAAATAAAGAAAGCAAAAGTTGGCGGGAACCGGGATCGAACCAGGAACCGTACGATTCCTGGCCGAGTGCCCTACCGACTGAGCAAACTTCTTGTAGCGGAGAAATATCTTCCTTTGCAACATATACTGATAACATAAACGGCTTTGTATACAAAATCCAAGTTAATCTCTCGAATGTTTAAGGATTAAGTCTTAAGTAGAAGAATTTCAGGTTCTGTGGCTGGTTTCAAATTTGAGCACCTTAAACCGCTGGCAAAGAATATCAAAGATTGAAAAAAAAAGCAGAGAATTCTCCTTTTGACCTGAAGAGAGTTGATATTCTGTAAAACAAAACAACCAACTAATCATGCTGAAAGCAGCAGTCTCTGGTAGATCACCAAAGTTAAGCAGCTATGAGCCTGTTCAATACTTAATTGGGTGACCACTTAAGCAAAAGCAGGTATTCTAAGCAACCTGAGTCCTTTGGTTTTGAAAATGACTTGATTTGGCATTAAATAACCCGAAAGGGGTTGATATGCCATAAAACAAAACAACAACACACACAAAATTAAAGGATTAAAACACTTGCTTAAGCCACCTTTGGTTTCCATTAACTTCAATTTTGAACCACATCCTTTTTATAGAATTTATATTATGATTAATTGTAAATGAATAAATAATAAATAGATGGAAGTAGGCTATATTTAGTATTTAAAGTTATCTCCCTTGAGAAATTATAACAATT
The DNA here is from genome assembly GCA_023376005.1 of Doryteuthis pealeii. Taxonomy (NCBI): domain Eukaryota; kingdom Metazoa; phylum Mollusca; class Cephalopoda; order Myopsida; family Loliginidae; genus Doryteuthis; species Doryteuthis pealeii. The sequence continues at coordinate 89,354,572 of CM042160.1, forward strand.
AAGTCCGTAGCCTCCCAAACAAAGATTTGATTGACCTATCATCGCCCCCCCCCTTTATATTCCTGTCTACTTTGTTTTGTTGTTTTGTTGGAACCAATTTTGTAATTAATGAATTCTGCACAAATGTTTATGTAAAACTGTTAATTGTAAAATAACCGTAAAATAAACAGTAAACAGTAAAAGTGAGCATAATATATAAAAAAAAAAAGATCCGACCAACGCCAGAGGTCCAGTGACTTCGGTCCTAGATCTTTACGAGTTAATAGCGTTAATCCCATTGGGCCATCCCGCCCCCAGGCAACACCTGGCCCCTCGATTTAAAGGGGCATGGCTGGGTTTATTGCCCAGTGCCTGGGGCGCCCCCTTGAGGGGGAATGTCGAAGGGAAAAACGCAATTTTTACCTGCCACTCATGAGCTTCGGTTTGTGGTCTCACGTTAATAGGGCCTTGTGTCTAACCCGTACAAGTGGGGTACGAGGTAAATACCATGTAAACAAAAGAACTGCAAATATTTAATACTAACTTAATAACTTACCAAAAAAGCACATTCTTTAATATGATGGGTGAAGCTGATGTACTTTTGATAAGTTCATGAATATTGGACTTAAACTTTTGAAAATATATCAACATGAGCAAGTTCTCCAGGATTTTTGTGGAATTGATTTCTTCTAATTACTAAGAAGGCTTAGTAGTTTCCATAGACAACTTGTAGAGCCCCCGAATATTTAAAGACCCCCTGAGTTATTGTGTAGACCAGTGATTCTCAACGTGGTCCAGCTGGACCATCTGTGGTCCACAGAACATTTCTAGTGGTCCACAGAGAGTTCGAAGCCACAAAAATGTTTTAGCCATTTCACAAAAATTTAACTAATTTAGCTCTTCTCATAATGACCCTCCCTAGTTTAAAATCTCTATTTAAGCTCACGTCGATGATCGGCGGAAAATGAAATTGTCTTGTCTTACTTTAACATGTGTACTAGCCGCTCACAGCAACATTCAAGAAAAGTAGGATTGGTCCATGGGAATTTTTTGAATGAAAAATGGTCCATAAGCCAAAAAAGGTTGAGAAGCACTGGTGTAGACCTCAGGAATTCTGTCCTAGATTGAGTATGATAAAACATTGTTGATTTTGGGTTGGCGTTTGAACATGTCACCATCTTTAGGCGAAATAATCGTTAATAGCTTTTAAGATGCCAAATTCAAACCAAACTAGCAGGCCAAACACCGCACGAAAGTTCTCGCTAAAAAACAAACGAAAAAAAAAAACGACAAACAACAAACAACAAACAAGCAAACAAAAACAAAAAATAACAATCTTCGGTAATCTGAACATTAGCTACATAAATGAGAGTAACCTCCCTTTGTTTATTTCACTTTAACGAAGCCATATGTTTTGGTCGGCCATTTTCATTTCACCGTAAATCAATACAACTGCATGTTTTAACACGAAAATATCATAAAATGTGTTCTTAATAACAATTAAGTTCATTTCAAATAATGCGCCAGCACAATTAAGAACACATTTTATGATATATTCGTGTTAAAACATGCAGTTGTATTGATTTACAGTGAAATAAAAATGGCCGACCAAAACATATGGCTTCTTCGAAGTGAAATAAACAAGGGGAGGTTACTCTCATTTATGTAGCTAATGTTCAGATTACACAATCTTCTCCCTCTACAGTTTAAAGAATAACTAATTCTTCAACTTAGATACCCCCACGTCCTCGCACGCACTATGGTGCCAACGCATGACCCACATTCTCTCACTACCTCTCATTTTACCAACCCTGTCAACTTAGCTACCACACATCCTTAAACAGCAAATCCAAGGTCAACTATACACCCGGGAAGTCACATTGGCTGACACCGTTTACCCTTCTTCTCAATGTACGACCAGCACTTTCTCATACAAGTCTTCTACCATCTCCTCACAAAATTTCACCACGAGCAGGTTGCGACACAAGGTCAATTTTTTAAGCGGAGTTTTACAGGTTTGAATTCAGAGTTTTCCTTCTCCTAGACTGGTTACCTAGCCATGGTTAAATAGTCCAGTCTGCCCTGCTATTTAACCATAGCTGGAGGGAGATTTGGATTCATACCTTTCCCAAGGGCATTAGCGCCATGTGAAATGCCAACAGCTTCGTCCAGGAATTGAACTCGGGTTGACGAGTCCATTTCTTGCGACTCTAACCATTAGTCCACGCGCCTCCATTATATCTTATTATAGTTGCTTTTTAGATGAATCATTTTTACTATTATTATCTAATACAAATTAAACTCTATCTTATTATTTTCATTAATTTTTTTTTTTTTTTTTTTTTTTGCAGCTCAGCCAATTTCAGCGAAATCGGTCGCACCGCTAGAGGCTGCAGTGTCTGAGACCCTTCATGCGGTTAACGATGTGGAACTGGCAGCAGAAGCAGTGGATGCGGAGGCTGAAGAGGCAGTGGCCGCTGTACAAGAGGAGGTCGAAGAAGCTCCCCTGGAGAGCACGGTAACAACCGGGGTAGAGGCAGCGGCTCCTCTCGATGACCTCGTCGCGGCTCAAATAGACGAGGCCACCAGCGAGAGGGTGGCCGCAGCGGTGATGAACGAGATGCAGAAGAGCGAGAAGACTATTGGGGAATCTACAGTGGCTGAGGCCGTAAAGGAGGCCATCACCGAAATGGAAACAAAGACCGAAGAAGCCGCCGCACCCGTGGAGAAAGTCGCCGAGGAAACCATTGCAGCCGTAGAGAATGCCGTCGAAGAAGCTGCTCCGGCAGTGGAGAAGGCCGTTGAAGAAGCTGCACCCGTTGTGGAGAAGGTCGCAGAAGAAACAGCCACGGCTGTTGAGAAAGCTGTGGAAGAGAGCATTGTCGCTGCGGAGACAGTCGCCACTGAGGCCGCTCCTGTAGTGGAAAAGGCCGCCGAGGAAGCGGTTAAAGAAGTGGAGAAAGTTGTGGAAGCTGTAGTTGTTCCGGAAGTAGAAAAAGTTGTCGAAGCAGAAGCTCCAAAAGTGGAAGCCGCGATAGAAAAGGAAGTTGAAAAAGTTGTCGAAGCAGCAGTAGAAAAAGAAGTTGAAAAACTTGTCGAAGCAGCAGCACCCCTCGAAGCTGACAAAGTTGTCGAAGCAGCAGCTCCGGAAGTAGAAAAAGTTGTCGAAGCAGCAGCTCCGGAAGTAGAAAAAGTTGTCGAAGCAGCAGCTCCGGAAGCGGAAAAAGTTGTCGAAGCAGCAGCTCCGGTAGCAGAAAAAGTTGTTGAAGCAGCGGCCCCGGAAGTAGAAAAAGTTGTGGAAGCAGCAGCCCCGGAAGTAGAAAAGTTGTGGAAGCAGCAGCAGCTCCAGAAGCTGAAAAAGTTGTTGAGGCAGCAGCCCCGGAAGTAGAAAAAGTTGTCGAAGCAGCGGCCCCGGAAGCAGAAAAAGTTGTCGAAGCAGCGGCCCCGGAAGCAGAAAAAGTTGTCGAGGCAGCAGCTCCGGAAGTGGAAAAAGTTGCCGAGGCAGCAGTCCCGGAAGTGGAAAAAGTTGTTGAAGCGGCGGGAACCGAAGTGGCTGCCGCCGCTGAAGCCGCTGCCCCGGCCGTAGTAGCAGCAACAACGACGGCAGAAGCCGCCGCAGAAAATATTCCTGAGAGCACAGTGGCCACAGAAGCCGTGAAACCGACAGAGACATCGACGGAGGTCGGCGCAAATGAAGCCGCTGTCACTGAATCCGCAAAACCAGCCGAAAATGTAGCCGAAGCAGCAGCCACACCGGCAAAGACAGGTAAGTGAGAAAATTGATTTCTAAAAAAAAATTTAAAATTCTATAGAATATATATATATATATATATATATATATATATACTAGAAAAGATGTGACCCGTTGGTTCACCCATTGAGCTTGGGTTAGATTGTTAAAAAATCACAATAATGTAATTTATTTATTT
>CM042160.1:89365979-89368479 GCA_023376005.1 Doryteuthis pealeii
GTTGTTACATTTGTATATAAATTTCATACACTGGATGTACCAACTATTATGGGACAAAGATAGTATTCTCACCCCGTAAATAGTAGGACAGTCTGGTCTCTTTAGCCATGGTATGGCAACCAGTCTACGAGAAAGAAAACTCTGAATTCGAAACAATAATGAACCATAATAGTTGTTATATTTACATATAAATATTATTACTTCTGTCCCATAATAGTTGTTACATTTACGTAGAAATTTCATATACTAAATGTATCAACTATTATGGGACAGAAGTAGTTAAACATACAACCTCTGTCCATAATAGTTGTTACATTTACATAGATATTTCATACACTAAATGTATCAACTATTATGGGACAGAGATAGTAAAACATACAATCTCTGTCCCATAATAGTTGGTACATTTGCATATAAAATTTCATACACTTAATGTCCCAACTATTATGGACAGAGATAGTATTCTTTATATCGAGCATTCTTTTTAGTAAGCGGAATTTGATTATTATAAGATGAAATATTATTGCTATTGCTCATTGATATTTCTGGTTAATCATAATAGAGTATAGCACCTAAAGACACTTAGGTTAAGTCCTAAACGCACATGCCACAATGATAAAAACAAAAATACAATAAAGATAAAGAGAAACTCGTGAAAAACGTTTAAGACTATTACAACTAGAATGGCGACAATTTCGTATTATAATTATCTAGAACTCAACTGAACACAGTCAACAACTCCGATGATAATACTATTAATTAAAACCTGGTGTTCATATTACATTGTACTTAAATACCGGGTGCTCTGATAGTGCATTGGACTGGCGGTCTCAAGGACTGGGTTGAGACACACGACCGCAAGTAACAATATTCTCTTGCTATAATAAAAAATAGTGTAAAGTGTGTAAATATATTTAATTTAGCTAAGGAATTACATCAACTTAGTTAACGTAGGGTAGGGTCCTGATGAAATCATTTCAATTTGATTGAAACCATGGTAGACCCTTTATTTTTCATCTAATGATAATATTAGTAGTATTATTACTACTCTTTATTTTTAATATATTGAACACTTTTGTATTATTTACTGATGCCACTGCGACGGAAAAGTTAAAGCGGCAATTGAATAATATATATATATATATATATATATATATATATATATATATATATATATAATCCAAAAGTCCAGAGAAGAAATCTTCCTTACGACACAAGAGTTTTATTTAAAAAAACCTGTCGCAGTTCGAGAGCTCAATGTGTGCTCTTAATGTTAGAGTCACAGAGCAAATATATAAGTAAAGAAATGACAAAGACTTAGAGATTTAGAATTATAGTCTATTTCAGGGAGCTTAGACAAAGTATCTAACTCTCCCGACTCATCAGATGCAAATGATGAAAAAAATAAATAAATAAAACAAATAAATAAAAAATCTGTTTTCAAATGTCTTTAAGGTAATAACTTTAAAGGCATTTGAAAACAGATTTTTAATTATTTATTTATTTTATTTTTATTTTTTTTTTTTTTTGATGAGTCGGGAGAGTAAGACACTTTGTCTAAGCTCCCTGAAATACACTATAATGCTAAATCTCTAAGTCTTTTGTAATTTCTTTACTTATATATATATATATATATATATATATATATATATATAATATATTAATATATGAATTTATTTTGTGTTTTGTTCTTGTGAACGTTTTTTGTGATATCAGGAAGCGTAGGAAATGTATAAGTAAACAAAAAAAATAAAAAAGGACAAAAAAAAACAGAGTTCCATAACTTAACCATTGTTTTGTTCCTGTTCGCTTTATTTTTTCCAATATTTCGGGTCACCTTCACCGTTTATCAAGGTAATTTTGACAACAATAACAGTATAGAAAAATTAGATGAAATAAATATCATTATATATATATATATATATATATATATATATATATATATATATATATATATATATATATATATGATATATATATAATTATATATATAATCTCTCTCTCTCACACACACACACACACACACATATATATATTTGTGTGTGTGTGTGTGTGTGTGTGTGTGTGTGAACTGATGTATCTAACAAAAAAATAAAGAAAACAGGAAAATCATATATTTCACACATCAATTTTACACAAAATTCTAGGTATTTATTTATTTGCAAACTTTTTTGTTACTGAAAAATAGGACGAGAGTAAAAAATAACAACTTTTATTTATTTTATCAATATTAATTATTCTTTATTCTATGAATCGACGATTTTGCGTAATGTGACGTAAGCAATGGCGTAGTTTCGGTGACAGACAAATAGAGACCGAATCTCCATTATTAATAGATAAGATAAAATACATAAATACACTAGTACTAGACTACCATACAGTACATTTGGAAAGCACTTCACTTTTTTGGTGGCGGTGTGTGGGGCATATGTAAGTGGGCGGAGGTGAGAAGGAGTTATTGCTGAGAAGGGGAGTCCCCTTCCATAGAAACTTTAGGCAA
>CM042160.1:89373479-89388479 GCA_023376005.1 Doryteuthis pealeii
CAGCTATCTAATAATAACACTAATCATTTGTAAAATGAAGTTGGGTGTAGAGGATTCGCTTCAAGTTGCTGTTGTTTATGTTGTTTATTGATTTTAACGGCATATCAACCCGTCTGGGGTTATGTCATGCCTAACGGTTAGGAAGTAATACATATTGTGTATTTATATTCATACTTTTTAGTAATTGGTTTTAACAATGTGTTAGCACCATTGGGGATTATGTTGTATGGTATTGATTAGTTTCATGTCTATATTCTATGGTATAATTTTATTTCCCTCAAAAATTGAGAATATCCTCCATGTTGACATTTTCAAACAGATCTTTCATATTTTTTGCTTTAAAATAACAGTCTTTTTTTTTTTGCTTTGCTTTAAAATAACAGTTATTTTTTGCTTTAAAATAACAGTTATTTTTTGCTTTAAAATAACAGTTTCTGATGTGAGCATTCCATGAATAAGTGTTTAACACTCAAAGGTGTTTTACATGTTTCACAATGTGGTTGTTGTTCTTGTTTGACTATATAGGAGTGCGTTAGTCTTGTATGACCAATGCGTAATCAGGACACAATGACTTGTTCCTTTCTAGACTTCCTTAAAGTTGGTTTCCAGCATCCCAAAGTGGGTTCGATTCGCTTCAGGGTCCTTAAACAAAGAATTGACAAGTTTCGGATTAACATAAAATAAGAAAATCAAAGCAACCCGATGTATTTCAGAGACTGCTGAAAGAACACCACAATGGCCATGGATAAAACGGGGGGAACACATGTATTAAGAATTGATATTTAAAATCTACCACAGCCATTATTTTCTGGGTTGTAAGATTAACGCCAAACTCGAGCTAATACTTACACATATATATGGCCCACAATTGTAGGAATCAAGTGGTGTAATGGTTAAAGTCATGGGAAATGGACTCGTCGCCCCGAGTTCAAATCCTGGACGTGGTAGTTGCATTTCACTTAGCGCTAATACCCTTGGGAAAGGTATGAATCCTACTCTCCCTCCAGCTATGGATAGATAGTAGGACAGACTGGGCTCTTTAACCTTGGTTAGGCAACCGGTCTAGGAGAAGTAAAACTCTAAATTCAAAACCTGTTGTACTCCGCTTAAGAAATTGACCTTGTGTCACATCCTGCTCGTGCGGAGGGGTTGGTAAATATATATATGGCCCAGCCATCGGGAACGATGGTGTCCCACTTAGTGTATCACGACATTAAATAACCAAGAAAGGTTGATGTGCCGTAAAACTAACCAAACAAACCATTAATAATCTGAGATTTAACTTTCTTTAAAAGATGGGATTTTATAAGCTACCTGACCTATGAATTGAACTCATGACCAACAGGTAACTGGATACATTGTACCCAATTATTTTTGTTCACTCGGGCAATGTACCGTAAGATATTAACATATCTAATTACCCCTCTACCACTGATAGGATGTCACACAAGGTAAATTTGAAATGGAGTACTTCCGGTTTGAAATCTGGTTTGAATCCGGTGCGGGGTTTAGAAGGAGAATGACCACCACCCCCACCACCCCCAAAAAAGACCACCCGTCTAACCTAAGTAAGGGCTGCATGTCATGTACTGCTCAGCCACCAGGGCTCTATCCTTAAGTATCACGGGTTGTCACGCACGGCTAACAGGTAGACCCATTGGGGGGGGGGGCGGTCTTACCCCTCTACAGGCCATATTTGCGTGTACATTGATGAGTTTTCAATGATGAAAATTGGCGGTTGTCTTTTTTCAATTAGATTCTTGCATCATTTCTCTGAATGTTTGAGATGAGGCTTGATGATTATACCTGAAATATTATATATAGTCATCCACAGACATGTGTTTCGACTTATCAAGTCTACAGCTACAAATCCGAGTTGGGCATTAAATATCCTTGTAGGAGTTGAAATGCAGTTAAAAATAAATCTAACCAAACCAGAATGACAAGGCTCATAGAATATGATTTCACTAATAAGATATGTGTATATACCACAGTATGATAATTATTCCAACGTTTGATATGTTTATCTAAGAGCTATTGCCATACTTCAGTATGTAAAATGTATAATCCACTTGACCTATCTCTCACTCTTTTTATCCTTTCTTTCTTTCTGTTCATTTTGATTAGTTTTCAGATTAGTTTCATCGCTTCCACGCGCTCGCCCCCTCTCTTTATCTTTCCCCTATTCTCTTGTATTGTTTTCTGTGTAGCCTGTCCCTTTTCTTCTGTCTTTGTAATACAAATGGATTGAGGTGACGACACTCTTAAGCCTACAACCGGGATCGTACTCCGATCGATTCAGCATCAATCGGACACCTTAACCACTCGGCTGTCGCCACCCACAGAATGCGAAGGGGATTTTAATTGTTTTTATTACTGATGTGATAATACCTGAAGAAGGTCGAGGGCACATCGGCCGAAACGTTGTACAAATAACAATGAAGATGAGGACAATAGTCCGAATAACGCAGATAATAAGATTCTTGCATGCTTTTATGACCACTAGATCCACGAATATCGATCCACGAATATCGATCCACGATCCACGACCCTCTGAGCCTTATAAAATCATTAATTTAGGGGTTTCCATTTAGATACCCGTATTTGCAAGAATCATAGAATATTGAAAGGCTTCGCATTTCTTTCTTCTCTTTGAACTCTCTCTCTCTCTCTCTCTCTCTCTCTCTCTCTCTCTCTCTCTCTGATGTTCCTATCTCTCTCTATATCTATCTATCTATCTATCTCAATCTGTTACTATCTATCTATTTATCTATCTATCTATCTATCTATCTATCTCAGTTTGTTCCTATCTATCTTTCTCAGTCTGTTCTTATCTATCTTTCTCAGTCTGTTCTTATCTATCTATCTATCTATCTATCTATCGACTTATCTATCTATCTCAATCTGTTACTATCTATCTTTCTTAGTTTGTTCTTATCTATCTATCTATCTATCTATCTCAATCTGTTACAATCTATCTATCTATCTATCTATAGATTGATCGATCAATCACATCTGTCTGTGTGTCTTTTCCGTCGTGACAGGTTTTTGGTGCCGTTCCAGGCATCAAATGTCATGTTGTAATTGTCTTCCTATTTACATTGGCGCTCGGCCGCGCGGATCTGGCCACAGGGTCAACAGCCAAAAAGCAAAAAGAAAAAAAACCGGGCTAGACACGTGACCAAGAAATACACACACTGCCCGCGAAATTGATTGAAAACAAAACAAAGCAAACACGAGAAACAAGACCTCAATCTGACCGCGCAGTATCGTAAGTTGTTTTTGAAAAACAATCTTTCACGATTTTCATACAAACACCTTGAAACACCTGGGTACAAGTAGAGAAGGGGGGTGTTTACATCTACACTATGTACGAGGGCAATCCCAAAAGTAGGGTCTTCAAACTTCAGTCTGTTCCTATCTATCTATCTATCTATATATATATATATATATATATATATCTTATTATAATGGAGATTGTGTGTTTTTCTGTCTGTAACCGAAACCACATTACTACTTAAGTCATAATTCCCTTAAGTTATTGACGTCACATTCTCAATGATTTTATTTTTATTTTAACCTCAATGATTAATAAAATTGTTTTACATTATTAATACTGTTAACCATATCTACATTCTAATAACATGCAATTGTATTTATATATACAACAAAATAGCTGTTCACAGTGTGAATGGGAAGGCTAATTTGCATATAGATATTAAAGATTTGATTTTAATAAATATGTGCTTAGTATTATTGATTTCTAATTGTTTGGTTTTATCTTATTGAATATGAGCAAAAATCTCGGGGCTAAATCTTAAAAGAAATTCATTAACAAGAAGAAATAACTGTAATATTATTCTTTATTTCCTATTTTAACTAAATAGTTGAATTAGGAAAATTTATCAATGAAAGACGGGAGTAACGGAAAATGATGGAAGAGTTAGTTTCAAAGTTGTTCTATTTTTTAATCATACCCCCTCTGTTCCAAATCTTTTTATCTGCATTCTTATTCAGTTTCATTAGCCTTTCTAATTTAATATGATATTTTATTATATTAAAACTTAAATCCTTGCACCCGGAGGGTGCATATATTTGCTAGTATTTATAAAGATAAAAGGTGGCTTACCGGTGAATATGGGCACGATCGTTGGAGGTGCACAAAATCCAGGGGTTAAGTCAGCGATATAACAAATACAAAGTGCTCAATACAAAGTAGAGCAAATTTATTAAAGAAATGTGAACACACGTGTAATCGGCTGCAATTAATCGGTACCTTGATTAATTCAGTGGATTTAACCCTGAAGATCCTTATGGTGAAACTCGAGTAGGTTTCTATTGTATCCATTTCTTTAATAATTATCTATCTATATATATATGTGTGTGTGTGTGTGTGTGTGTGTGTGTGTGTCTACCTCAGTCTGTTCTTATCTCTTTCTATCTATCTGTCTATCTATCTCTTTTATTCTATTCTTATCTATCCATCGATCTTTCTCAGTCTGTTATTATCTATTTATCTATCTATCTATCTATCTATTAATCTCAGTCTATTCTTATCTATCTATCTATCTCACTCTGTTACTATCTATCTATTTATCTATCTATCTTTCTCAGTCTGTTCTCATCTATATATCTATCTATCTATCTACTAGTTGGGGGGGGGCGTTTATATCTACACAATGTACGACGGTAATCCCAAAAGTTAGGTCTTCAAACTTCAGCCTGTTCCTATCTATCTATCTATCTATCTATCTATCTCAGTCTGTTCTTATCTCTTTCTATCTATCTGTCTATCTCTTTTATTCTATTCTTATCTATCCATCGATCTTTCTCAGTCTGTTTATATCTATCTATCTATCTATCTATCTATCTCAGTCTATTCTTATCTATCTATGTATCTCAATCTGTTACTATCTATCTATTTATCTATCTATCTGTCTATCTCAGTCTGTTCTTATCTATCTATCTATCTATCTATCTATCTACTAGTTAAGGAGGGTGCTTATATCTACACAATGTACGACGGTAATCACAATAGTAAGGTTTCTAAAGCGCTGAGGTCGCAGGGATGCTGTTCGTGTGGCTACTGCGAATGTACCTGCCCCTGCCCATGTGCAAACTGCGCAACCACACCCAGTCTTTCCTTGGCAGTCGTTTCTAAAGGAGCTCCCGATTGACACTACTGCCAACTATGAAGTTCGCACAGTTATTCGGTTTTAGAACGCAAAGGGTATGAAACCGATTGAAATTCATCGCCAAATAACGAAAGTGTATGGTGAGTCGAGCATGGATGTCAAAAACGTCCGCAAATTATGTAGGGAATTTGCAACGACGACGAGATTCAATGTCTCCTCAACAACACGGCGGCTAGTCCCTGTGGCTAACATGCTTGAATGGGGGTGCCTGATATAATGGCTAGTTGTAGTTGTGAGTAGTCTCACAAACACCCGTCCTTCGGGACGGGGGTCCAGTGAGCTGCTAAATTAATAGCGTCGATCCCAGAGGGCCGTCCCTCCAGGCCATACCTGCCTCATTGCACTTAAAGGGGCAGGGTTGGGTTTATTGCCCAGCGCCTGAGGCGCCCCCCTTGAGGGGGAATGCTGAAGGGATCGACGCAATTTTTCTACCTACCACCCCATGAGTCTCTGCTTGTGGGTGGTGCCCACATAAAACGGCCTTGTACCATATCGTGTGAAAGTGGGACACATGTAAATACCAGTCGTAGGAAATGGACTCATTGACCCGAGTTCAAATCCTAAACGAGGCTGCCTACATTTCGCATAGCGCTAATACCCTTGGGAAAGGTATGCATCTACCTGCTCTCCCTCCAACTATGGGTGAATAGCAGTGCAGAATGAGGTCTTTAATCTTGGTTTGGTAATAAGTCTAGGAGAAGGAAAACTCTAAATTCAAACCTGTTAAACTCCGCCTAAAGAATTGACCTTGTGTCACATCCTGCTTGTGCGGAGGGGTTGGTAAACATGAACATGCTTTGACTGAGACATCGTCTGGCACACAGGACCTCAGCTTGCTTATTGTACCTAACTGATCACTCATCTAAGTTATTTAACTTCTATATTTATTTGTGATAACATATTTAAAATTAAAGATCTTAATGACAATTAATACAATTTATTAGGGAGCATCTGCTGTTATTTTCGAGGAGGGCACAGAGGAAACTGGGTTAGAAAAGTCATCCGCCCACAAATTTAAGTGTAAGTGTATCAGTAAAAATATCAATAGTCGGGTATTAAAAGTTTATTATAAAATATTAATAATAGCCAGTATATGAACACAGGATGCGTGCAAAAAGGTTTATTTAGGGGCTTCCATTAAGATATACGTTTTAGTCATGTTGGGATTACATTCCATACTTACCACGGTTTTACTATTTGACGTTACGGGACACGAGAGGTAATTACCTCCCGTGTCTGCCAGTGGGCGCTAGGTGGCGTAGTGAGCAGCCTTATAAAACCAGAGGCACCAAAGTCAAATCCTCTTTTACTCTCCAGCTTCCGTAGAGGTGAAACGCACCAGTTTCGAATCCTGTCTACAGAATAGGGGGGGGGCTTTGAGCCCCCAACGTTGTGTAACATGACACACTATATCATGCTTGAGAGTATTTTTTAAATAATTAATAATTAACTCCCGTGTCTGCCAGTGGGCGCTAGGTGGCGTAGTGAGTAGCCTTATAAAACCAGAAGCACCAAAGTCAAATGAGGCTTGAGAGTATTTTTTTAAATACTTTGTTCTTTTACCAGTCGTCTCAAGACTTTAACTATAAAAGACTATATGTCATCTAAAACATTTAATCTTATACAACTATATATATATATATATATTAATAAGCCATCCACATATATATATATGGAGGCACGTGGGCTAGTGGTTAGAGTCGTGGAAAATGGACTCGTTGATTCGAGTTCAATTCCTAGACGAAGCTGTTGGCATTTCACATAGCACTAATACCCTTGGGAAAGGTATGAATCCATATATTCTCCCTCCAGCTATGGGTTAAATAGTAGGGCAGACTGGGCTCTTCAGCCTTGGGTAAGTAACCAGTCTAGGAGAGGGATAACTCTGAATTCGAAATTCCTGAGGTCGGTCGTTGATTGGGTTTGTGGCAACCCTTGATGCACCAATTCTTTCCTGTCGACTGTGCCAAAAAGTGTGGATGGTCCAACACAAGCCTTCACCACTATAAATAAATCACTGTGTAGATGTTCATTGTGTGTGTGAACCCTCATACGTCGAAAATCGACAGGAGAGTTCATAACAGAATATATATATATATATATATATATATATATATATATATATATATATATGAAATGTAAAATGGATATGAATCCGACAATATGTGTAGAAAGTTTTGTAGAAAAAACAACAAGATGTTTAAAGTTTTGCTGACAGAAATCTTTTATGAGGTCTTTCTCAAAGCAACATTGTAAACGGAAATTATCCGGGCAGTTGTATGTATATGTATGTCCGGAGGAAACTTCGAAAATAAAACAATGAACGACAAAGTACATATATATACACATTAAATATCACCAGGGCTTGGTTTTTGAGCAAAAATAATGAAGATTTGATTTATATTTGGGAAGATATTTAAAAATTCAAATTTGAAAAGTAACAGAAAGTAATTTGCATATTATTTTGTTTATCCTTCTTTTTTTCTTCTTTTTTTTTTCACTTTGAAATATAATATTGATTGATTGAATTAAATGCATCATTTATATATATATATATTTTTCATTGTAAATCATTGAATGGAAATGTCTTACTATATTGTTATATATTTCCGTGGGGATTTTTATGGGACAACCAGTGAGGATCTCACTCGCGATAATTAATGATGGATCTTCGAGACGAACTTTTTAAAAAATCCGCCTCTACCCAGGCGACGCTGGGTAGCCACTTCTAGTACAGTTCTAAGAGATAATCATCTCTGAGCTGCGGGTACAATCCTATCCAAGGGCAATAGTAACATAGAATGCTTAACATTTGAATCCGATCCTGGTTAACATGGATTCGAAGTTCTGTGAAGGCTTCCGGTCATGACAAGAAATGCCTGAAGAAGGCGGGAGGGCACATCGGGGGAAACGTTGTGTATATAACAATGAAGATGAGGACGATAGTCCGAATAATCTAAATAATACAAATTATCAAGCCTCATCGCAAAAATTCAGAGAAATAGTACCGGCAAATTTATTGACCATTTTTTGTCTTTTTTATTTTATTTGTAGAACCAGCAGTGGAACCCGCAGCAGAAGCAACAGCAGCAGCAGCAGCAGCCACTGATGCCGCATCTGCAGGCGAAGTCAAAGTCGCAAAGCAGGATTGAACCTAAACCGTTCGCTTTCTTTCAACATTCGACTCCAACGTACGTCGGCAATATCAATATATATATATATATATATATATATATTAAATTACGTTTGAATTTTTTTTTTCAATTTTTTTTCAATTTTCTAAATATGAGATTTTTTTTAATTTTCTAAATTTAAAATTTAAAAATATTTTTTACTTTTTAAAATTCTGAATATTTTTATTTTTAATCCTTGATTTTTTTAATTTTCAATTTTTAATCTTTGATTTTTTTTTTTAAATTTAAATTTTAACTTTTAAACTTTTCAATTCTTCAACTTAAATTTTCTAAATTTAAATTTTAAAATATAAAAATATTTTAAAATTTAAATTTAGAAATTCTGAATTTTTTTATTTTTAATCTTTCATTTTTTTTTATTTTTAATTTTTAATCTTTTATTTTTTTTTTTTTTTATTTAAATTTCATAAATTTTAAACTTTTAAACTTTTCAATTCTTCAACTTTTAATTTTTTTAGTATTTAGAAAATTTAATTGTTTTTTAGATTTAAAATTTTTTCGATTTTTAAAATTTTAAATTGACAAATAAGAACTTTGACCAAGACGTATAAAAACTGAAGCTTTATATTTTTCGAAATTTTGAAATTTAAAATTTAAATGAAACTATTTGCACAGCAGAGCAACTTATTCAATACAGTGATATCTAGTCGTTCAACCTCCCGTCAGTGAGGCTTAGAATATGTTAAATGTATCCTCGGCAAAGACGTAACCCCCCCCCTCCATCGGGATGTCCTGTGTAAGGCACTGATTTGCTCTGATGGTGAGGCTCCAGTTCTGGCCAAGTCCAAGTAATTTGTCTATCTTTTTGTATTATTATTATTATTATTATTATTATTATTATTTACTCCTTTTGAGTTTTCACATCAGCATTAACTGATGGTCTTTCACTGGAGTCTGAGTGACAGCAAGTCTCCTCAGGTCTCCAGGACTCTTCTGAGTATTCTGGCAGATTGCAGCAGTGCAGTGTTCTGAATGGTTTCAATCCTTCCTCTGATTTCCAAACTTTCCAAACCCTTTTCCAATCCTTTTGGGGAACCGTTCCAAGTGCACCAACTACAATTGGTATCACTTTCACATTCCATAACTTTTTCAGTTATCTGGCAATGTCCTTTTTTTTCATTTTCCTTCAGCTTCACCCTGTGATCTGCTGGAACTGCAAAATCTACCAGTTGACAAGTTCTTTCTATTTTGTTTATCAACACTAGGTCTGGTCTTCTTGCTGGGATAAGGTGATCCGATTTAATTTCAAAGTCCCAGAGAATTGTATGCGTTTCGTTCTCAAGTATTATTATTATTATTATTATTATTATTATTATTACTAGCAAATATATGCACCCTCTGGGTGCAAGTATTTAAGTTTAAATGTAATAAAATATTAGATTAAATCAGAAAGGCTAATGAAACTAATTAAGAATTCAGATAAAAAGATTTGAAACGGAGGGGGTATAATCGTAAAATAGAACAACTGAAACTTACTCTTTCATCACTTCCGTTTTTCAATGCTAAATTTTCTAATGTAAACTGTTTAGTTAAAATAGGAAGTAAAGAATAAAATTACAGTTATTTCTTCTTGTTAATGAATTTTGTTTAGGATTTATTGAAGAGATTTTTACTCATATTCATTAAGATAAAACCAAACAATTAGAAATCAATAATACCAAGCACATTTTTATTAAAATCAGTTTTTTAATATCAATATGCAAATTAGCTATACGTTTACACTGAAAACTGGTATTTTGTTGTATATATAAATACAATTGCATGTTATTAGTATTTAGGTAAGGCCAACAGTATTAATAATATCAAACAGTTTTATTATTAATTGAGGTTTAAATAGAAATAGAATCATGGAGAATGTGACGTAAACAACTAAGGGAATTGTAACTTGAATAGTAATATAGTTTCGGTTACAGACAGAAAAACACACAATCTCCATTATAATAAGATTATTATTATAGCTGATGCTTCATTACTCTTAACCTGCCAGTTTAGACAAAGTAGATAATCGAGCAAATCTTTAGATAAGTGATGTGAAAACAAATCGATTATATATTTCAAGTTCCGGGGGTGGAGGAGGGTTCTATTTAAATTGGACCACATAGCTTTAGGTCTACACATTTGAAATGTTACTACTACAACTACTACTACTACTACTAGCCCTGTCGGCTGGGGCTTAAGAATACACCGACTGCACCTCTGTAGAGCAGCAAGACCTCCTCTCCCTCAATGAGACCACCTGTTGGCTGTGCGTGATGCTTAACGATGGAATCCTGGTGGGTGAGCAGTCCATGATATGCAACACACAACTTTGACCCTAACATGGCTATAGGAGCGGTAGAAGACGCCCCCCTCCGATCAATCAGCTAGTCACGTCAAGCTGTAGCTCCTATATGATTGTCCCAACCCCATTGCCCTTATGGTAAGCTCCAACTCTTTTTATCATATATGTGCTAGAAGGTGGTGGCTGAGGGCCTTAGTGTCCTGGGTATGACGTTAGACTGTATCTGATGATGAAGTTCCAATTCTGGAGCTCTGGAAGTGTGGAGTACCCCTTCATCACCATTACTCTCAGGTCCACTCTGACCCGGAGTGGTAGTTTCTGTCAGGCTCTCATCTATGAGTTAAATAGAACAAAATGAGTTCTAAAAATGTGCTGAAAAAATTATGTTAAAAAAATTGAATACCCATCAAAAATGAATAAAACAAAACGTTTTCGGCATAAAATGACCCAACAAGGATTGACATGCTGTAAAATCCAACCAGCCAACTGTGTGGGTAGGTTAGAGTAACCTCGCTTTATTGGTAGGTAACTTAGAGTTACCGATCGTGGTGCTATGCAGATATTAGTGGCAGGCCGTCGGTAAGTCTCTAATTAATGACTGGTGGGCGCCGCCATTTGTATTCTGGACTTCGTACATCGTATGAGACGGTCGATTCGTGTTACTCTTCTTACACCAACCAGCTACTACTACTACTACTAATAATAATAATAATAATAATAATAATAATAATAACAAAAAAGAAAGAACTTGTCAACTGGTGGATTTTGCAGTTCCAGCAGATCACAGGAGGAAGATGAAGGAAACAAAAAAAAATGGACAAATATCTGGACCTTGCTAGAGAACTGAAAAGTTATGGGAATATGAAAGTCAAAGTGATACCAATCGTAGTTGGTGCACTTGGAACGGTCCCAAAATGCTTGGAAAAAAGCTTGGGAAATCTGGAAATCAGAGGAAGAATTAAGACCATCCAGAATTCTGCACTGCTGCAATCTGCCAGAATACTCAGAAGAGTCCTGGAGACCTGAGGAGACTTGTTATCACTCAGACTCCAGTGAAATATTTAGCTAACGCTGATGTGAAAAACTCAAAAGGAGTGAACAATAATATAATAATAATAATAATAATAATAATAATTTTTAATCAAATTAACTAATTCTTTCTTTTTTTTCTTTTTTTTTTTTCTCTTTTGCAGGTGGCGAGATGCCTCAATCGTTGACCATTTTTAACCGAAAACCCATTGTTTCGTATCTTCAGGTCGACTCGGTGGCCAGACACAGTTTCGTATAACCAGTGAAAGTCTCTTCCTTGTTCAACTGAATTTAACTTTCTTCTTTTTTGCATAATTTCCAAAAATTTCGGTTACAACTCCTCTTGTATATAATGGAATCATGCAATGATAAGAACATTTATTTGTATATAGCTCCGTCTGAATGATTACAAACAATATATATAAGGCAATGAAATAAAAAAAAAATGAAAATAAATATTTTTTAAAAACGTAAGGCCCTGATCGAACAATCAGCCCGGAATTACTTCGTCTTTCGAAGCCGACATGAAAAGTTCTCGGTCTTACTAGGGTTGAGGCACTGACATATATGGACAGGAAATAGGGGAATACCTGGAAAGATTATTCGATAATTTCTGCCAATAGAGTGTTTGTTATATTAATCCTGCCACGTTTCCTTTTTTTACCAAGATTAAAAAAACCGATTTTTTGTAACAAAAAAAAGAAAAAAGAAAAAAAGAAAAGAAAAAAAAAAAGAAAAGAAAAAAGAAAAAAAAATTATAATCTTTGTTGAAAATTTTGATATTGCTACTTGACACTTTGATAGATGCTCTTATTTTTCTGAAACGTTTGACAACATTTTTTTTTTCTTTTTTTAAATCTTTATTTTTAGTAATTGGTTCTAAACGAAACCTATCCACCTATTAATAATGATAATAATAATAATAATAATTTTAAAAGAAACACCCAGAGAGTGTTTAAGACCCCCTTTTAACGCTCAACTGAAATCAAGACATTTAAACCCTGAGCATCCGGTGCCATTCTTTCCAGGTTAGGAAAATAATCCATTAAGTATATATCCTACCAGCAAGTTTCTCACATATGTTGTGGTCAACGAGCCGCAGTTTTTATCCCCGGTCTCTATGAGGCTAAAACTTCCAAACCCTTTTTGATAAGAAAGCCTGATGAAAGACCTGCTAATCAAGGGACAGGGGAAGAAATTACCTTTCTCAACCTCTGATCCGCTCCTAATAGAGCACAATCTGTCATTTCTGTTTTTTAGATTAAAATAAGTTAAACTAAGTTTCACTTGACTAAGTTTCACTTGACAAGTTACACTTGACTAAGTTACTTGACTAAGTTTCACTTGACTAAGTTACACTTGACTAAGACTAAGTTACACTTGACTAAGTTACACTTGACTAAGTTTCACTTGACAAGTTACACTTGACTAAGTTACACTTGATTAAGTTTCACTTGACTAGTTACACTTGACTAAGTTTCACTTGACCAAGTTACACTTGATCAAATTACACTTGACTAAGTTTCACTTAAGTTACACTTGACTAAGTTTGACACTTGACTAAGTTTCACTTGACTAAGACTTGACTTAAGTTACACTTGATCAAATTACACTTGATCACTTGACTTAAGTTACACTTGACTACACTTGATTAAGTTTCACTTGACTAAGTTAACTTGATTAAGTTTCACTTGAAAGTTACACTTGGTGATATTTGCTTCTTTTTTTCTATTCCTGGATGAATATGGAACCACCTTAGCTACTAAAATACCTTAATTAACTAAAGACAACTAGGCGACGGATAAATACTCGGGAACAGCTGATTCGAATTGTGTATTCTGCAACATCAAGGGACAGATAAGGAACAAGAATAAAGTCACACGAGACTTGAACTAAGTCTCTTTTGCTTTGATTAAATTGCATCAAGGCAAAAGGGGAAATGAGTTATCGTCTCACCGGGTGAATATCCTTTATTATTGCTTCCTATTGACACTATTACTTGCCATTGGAAAATGATGACCCAAGTAAAAAGTTTTAACAAAATTCAAATAGAATAGATATATCTATCTTCTATTAATAATGGAGATTCGCTTCCGGTTTTTGTCTGTAACAAAAATAACGCCACTGCTTACGTCACATTACCCAAAATCGTCATAACATAAAATAAATACACTAAAAATTTGAACATGCAACATTAGACAGTCCTCATTGTTTTTTAAAAACAAGTTTTAATAAATACATGACTGGTATTATATATCTATATATAGTTTGTTTTATTTTAATACATATTTAAAGTTTACATTTCAAATTGTTTTAATTTTTAATCCTTTAATGAATTTGATGATTTTACTTACTTAGGGTACAAACTCGCTGACATTGAATTTTTTACTCCCCCAGGCAATATGTTTCAAAAATCTATTTTTACATCGCCCAGGGGTGTTTTTTATTTTGTACTAGTATGAACAGATTGAGATAGACATATGGGTGATCTAGAATATGAATAGATATTTAACTAAAAGGTTCTTTGTTTAGAGCAATGGTTCTCAATCTTTTTTACCTATTGTCCCCCTTTTAATCCTATTTTACTGTGGTGGAACCCCCCTAGCCATTCGTTGTTTTAAAATCCCATTGTATTTTTATAGTTAAATACATTTTACTTACCTGGGTCCCAAAAATAGTATATGGTCCCCTGGGTTCCATATGGACACCGGTTCTGGGTTAGAGTGTTACACTGGCAGTAAAACAGACAACGATTCAAGATACTTTGCACATATTCATGAAAGTGGTATAAGCAATGATTGTCCTGCAGCTGCTGACGGGATATATTTTGCGATATTTCTTTATTGTGGATCTTCTAATTGTTTCAATGAATTAGATATTGACTCAATAAATGACAAGCAATGACTGTCCCGAAGCAACTGACTTGATAACTCTTGAGAATTCTTTTCTTAGACTGGCACTGAATCCAACATGGATTCAAGACTAGATTCATAAATGATAATGACAACAGTGAACGCAATGATTGTCCTACAGCAGCTGACGGGATATATTTTGCGATATTTCTTTATTGTGGATCTTCTAATTGTTTCAATGAATTAGATATTGATTCAAAACAGTGAAAGCAATTACTGTCCCGAAGCAACTGATTTGATAACTCTTGAAAATTTTTTCTTCCGTCTTCTTAGACTGGCATTGAATTCAATATGGATTCAAGACTAGATTCATAAATGATAATGACATCATTAAAAACGATTGTCCTGGGGCAGCTGACGGGATATATTTTGCGATATTTCTTTCTTCT
>CM042160.1:89395979-89427031 GCA_023376005.1 Doryteuthis pealeii
CGAAATTAATTTTTACACCACCTGGAAGGCGTTTTGTTTTTGTTTTTGATTTTTGCTAGTATATATAAATATATATATATGTGTATGTGTGTGAATTTTTTTAGTAAAAAAATAATAATAATAAGCCTATCAATTATTTTACGTAGATTTATATTCGTGTTGAGAGCAGACTCGGTGAGAAGTGGACAGATTTGATGGACAAGTACTCGATGGCATGAACAGGTTTAAAGAGAAGAAGAAGAAGAAGAAGAAGAAGAAGAAGAAGAAGAAGAAGAAGAAGAAGAAGAAGAAGGGCGAGGAGAAGGGCGAGAAGAAGAAGAAAAAGAAGAACAACAACAACAACAAGGACGATAATAATAATAATAATAATAATAATAATAATAATAATAATAATAATAATAATAATAATAATAATAGAAGAAGAAGAAGAAGAAGAAGAAGAAGTGAGAGGAACAAGAACAAGAAGAACAAGAACAAAAAGAACAACAAGAAAGAACAAGAACAAGAACAAGGACGATAATAATAATAATAATATAATATAATAATAATAATAATAATAATAATAATAAGAAGAAGAAGAAGAAGAAGAAGAAGAGAAGAAGAAGAAGAAGAAGAAGAAGAAGAAAACACGTAGAAACTTGCATTGTTTACATCTGTTGTTGTCAAAGGACGGACCCAACAGTTTTTGCCAGCAGGTGCTTATAGCAAACCTGTGTTATTTTTTTTTTTTTTTTTTTTTTTTGTTAAATACAGGTGTCTGAATATTAAGGCACACCTACTACAGACATTGTACGTATTCATCGCTAACCATTGCTCACCAGGGTGGGGGGGTCGAATATGACAAAATGCGCTGTAGATAATTTGAAGAGAGCGCGAGAACTTGTTTTCACGATTGGCAGGGGTGGGTGAGGGTCAAGCCCTAGCACCTATATGATTGCCCCAACCCTATTTCCCTCATGGCTAGCTATCAACTTTTTTTTTATCATACATGTGCTGGGAGGCGGTGCCTGAGGATTTTAATATCCTGGCTATAACTTTAAACTCTATCTGATTGTAAAGTTCCAATTATGGATATCTGGAGAATGCGGAGTACCCCTTCATAACCATTACTCCCAGGTCCACTCTGACCCGGAGCGGTAGTACCTGTTAGGATCCCATCTATGGGTTAGATAGAAAAAAAAATGAGTTTAAAAAGAAATATTAAAAAATTGTGTTAAAACCCATCAAGAATGAATCAAATAAAATGTCTTCGGCATAAAATCACCCAACAAGGGTTGACATGCCATAAAATCCAACCAAACAAACAACGATTGGCAAGTGAACTAGTGAATGGAAATATAGTGGAAAAGACAGGAACTATGAGTCTAGGTAAAAAATCATACATAAAATGAATAGGTAACAAGACATAAGGTTTATAAGTTCCCAAAATTCACAATTGATTGTCCAATTGGACACATGGCCTAGTGGATAAGGTAGTTAGGTTAAGACAGTTCCAAGTGACAGTTATCTCTGGATTCCGGGTTCAATCCTAGAAAAATAATTAACACAACTCCAGCTATGGTTAGCGGAATGAGAACAGGATACCCCCGTGGACTGAATAAGGGGTGATTGTTCCCGAGTTCGAAAATAAGGTTCCCGTGTCCGACAAGAAATATCTAAAGAAGGCCGGAGGGCATATCGGCCGAAACGTTGTACAGATAACAATAAAGATGAGGACAATAGTCCGAATAACGCAGATAATACATACAAAACGTTATAATAATTAAAATTATCACATTGTTGTATATCCCCATGTCCTGTTAGCTCGAAATGTGTCTATATCAATCACTTCTATTGAACCATTCATGTTTCAAATGACGTGAGGCATCATTTCTTAGCAAGAGAAGAAGATGGCGTCCACACATGCCTGGATTGTTGATGCGAACTGATTGAAAATATCAAGGTGTGGTTTTCTTTTTATCAGCAATGCGAAACAGTAAATGATACGACTGAAGATTTTAATAGAATTCATCTAATCTTGAAATATATACGGATTATATTCTTATTAAAATAACTCAGCGAACATTGGTGATGTTTGGATGAACTAAATACAAATAGAAACTATATTGGTAACAGCTTTTTATATTCTATACTTTTTTAACACCTTCATTGTCGTGTGTAAATAGTAGGGCAGACTGGGCTCTTTAACAACCTGTATGCAACCTGTATGCAACCTGTATGCAAATTTGGAGATTCTCAAATTTTCTGATATGGTCCATTGTGAAAATATTTTGTTCTTACATAAACTATTCCACAATAAAATGCCTGTTTCTGTTCAGAATGCTTTTGCAGTTGACTTCACCCATGCTCATGTCACTCGTGCTGACCAATCTGGTTTGCTTAATTTCCCTATCATCAACACTGTTAGTTTTGGGCATAATTCGATTCGTTTTAATGCAATTAATTCTTGGAATACTGTTCAGTCGTTATTTTTTGATAAAGAAAAGATGAAGCTTGTTTCAGTTAATTATTTTGTCCTTAAAACACTTTTGAAAAATCATTTTATTGCCTCTTATAAACAACAGATTTGCATTTAGATTCTCACACGGCTAATTTGTCTCATGATATATATGTATATGTTTACGTTGTGTGTTTCATGTATTGTTTCCTGTGAGCGTCCAAGGGTGGTCATGTCCATGGGATTAGCTTCACGCTATTAGGCATGGTCTCCCTTCAATAGTAGTTTAAATCAATAAAGTTTTTCTTTTACTTATATTTTTTAATAATTTGTACTACTATTGATTAATAAATTTCTTATTTATTTATTTTTATTTTATTTATTTTATTTTTTATTTATTTAATATTTATATATCATATTTTTTTCATTTGATATTATTTAGCAATGGTAAAGATTTTTTTTTAAATTAGATGAAGCACAGAAAATTCAACAAAACAATTGTAACATTTTTTTTTTTTTCAATTAAATATGCACTTTAGTCATCCCCATTAAACAAGAACTGCTAAATTGGCCTCAAGATTCTTTTTCTCCTAGCATTCACTCTCCGACCAGAATTAGTGTCTCTTAGACTTTTAGAATTAAGATTTTGCACAGTTCCAAACTCTCTGAATTTCTGGACCCAATCAAAAATCCTGCTTTTTGATGGAGCACGGCGACAACGAAACTTTCTCCGAAAATTGGGTTGCACTACGTATGATTTTTTTGGTGAAATAGGCCTCCATGAAAAATGTTTTTTCCTTGGGTTGACCAGGACATATTGGGGAAAATTAATATATATATATATATATATATATATATATATATAATTATATATATATATATATATATTATATTGGGGAAAATTATCTTTTACAATATTTTAAGCATCAATTAATTGACTGTATATTCTGAAAGAAAGAAAATTAACAGTTTTATCACAAAATTTGTGGAATCTGTTTTTTCCACCGAAAACATTTAAAGTATATATATATATATATATATATATATATATATATATATAATATATATATAGAGATATATATATATATATATATATATATATATATATATAGTTTAGAATAAATTTGATATATTTATATTTGGTTATTTTTCTCCGTAGGTCTGGAGGTATTGACACACACTACGTATCATTTAAAAAAGTTTGGACCTTCTTCATTCATATACGTGATGACAGATAGAATGGATGACTGGAACCCACTTGAATCATGGAAGAGAATAACTTGTATTATAATGATCTGCGTCAGCCATTAAAATAAGGAGATAATGGTTGCATCACAATGCTCCCTGAACACTGTAAAAACAATCAGGCATGAACTGGAGAATTGAATTGGAGACTACGAGGCTGTGGCTAGAAGAAAGCAACATAACAGACGATTTGATTGGGTTCGTACAGCAGAATTCCTTAAAAATCTGCAGAAAAATGTGTGTTGGAGGACCCTGGTATTAGAATTCGGGCTTTGTCACGTGAATTGAATGTTTCAGCCTCTACCATGAAGCTTGCACTCAATGAAGACCTTCGCTACCACTCGTACAAGCGTCGCAGAGGTCAACTACTCCCAGAAAAGGCCCGTGAAAATCGTCTGACACAGGCAAAGAAACTTCTGAGCAAAGTGAAATATCCTGCTGAACCACAAACAATCTGGTTTTTTTCCGATGAGAAAAACTTTTGACAAGATCAAAAGCACAATACCCAAAATAACAGATGGCTTGTATACAGCCCAAAGGACACTCCTCGTGTCCTGCAGACTAAATTTCCCCAAACTGTGATGGTTTTTGGATGTGTGTCCACTGAGGGAGATATGATGCCTCCGCATTTTTCAGAGAGGGTATCAGGTTGAATTTAGATGCCTACATGGAGTTGCTAAACACTGTAGTCAAGCCCGGGATAACAAGGGTAGCCAATGATAGGCCATATGTATGGCAGCAGGATTCGGTCCCCTGCCACACCTCTGGGAAAAGTCAAAAATGGTTGTCGGCGAATTTTTACGACTACACCAGTCCCAATGTTTGGCCTCTGAATTCCCCAGATATTAACCTCATGGATTATTATGTATGGGGCGCTGTTGAGAAAGACACCAATCGCCAAGCCAGTACTACAAAAGCCCAATTAATCGATAGAATCAAGGTAGTTTTTGAGGCCCTTTCCAGGGAAACTGTAACATCAGCTTGCTGCAGGTTCCGGAGCAGGATTGAGGCTGTGATCGACGCTAATGGCGGTTATTTTGATTGATACATAAAACTTGTGTACAGCAGTGTAATTTCCGTGCCTATTGAATTTCTTTACAATCTTTCAAATCTTGTAGTTACCAAGCACTTTTTTCTTAATGAATCTGAATTTTGAAAAAAAAAATGTTTTAAAAAATGTGAGTTTTAAAAAAATTGAGTACCCATCAAAAATGAATAAAACAAAAGTCCTTCGGCCTAGAATGACCCAACAAGGGTTGACATTCCGTAAAATACAACCAACTAAAACACAACAAACTAATGTCTGGAATGAGCCCTCGCTATATTTACCCGTAGAATGCTGTCTACTTCTTTTTTAAAAAAACTTACCCCGGAAGCCAACACCCTCGTTCTGTTTATCTAACCCCACGGAGCGGTCTACTAGTCTTATTGTCGGCTAACCAACTAGACTGACTGCCATATGACATGTGGAGCCTCTTTATCGATTAGAAACGTAATTAATAATATTTTCTCTTTCTAACTGCAATAACAAAACACAAGTAAAAAAAAAACACAAGTAAAAAAAAAAAAACACAACGTGTATATAAATATATCTATGGAGTGGCTCCGTGGGTGGTAAAGTATATATATTCATTGTCGACGGTTAAAAATAAGAAGGAAAGATTTACGTTCGTCTTATCTCGACGTAGTACGGGGTTCCTCTTTGCATACCATTCCATTGTGTACAAAAATCTTTGGGCTTTACACTAAGTTAACATAAATGAGAAAAGAGAGAAAAGAAAAAAAGACAAGTGAAATTCTTACTGACTGAACGGGAAAAGACAGATAAATCTATAAATAGATTCTCATCTGCTTCCGTTTTAGACAGACATCTTTCTTTTCTATTTTTTTTTATTTTTATTTATTTATTTATTTTTATTTATTTTTATTTTTTTTGTTGATGCTGCAAACTTTTTTCGAATTGAATTGAAATTGAATGTAGACTTTTTAGATAGATAGATAGATAAATAGATAGAAAAAAAGAAAGAGACCGAATTTAAGTTGAGTTATTTAAATAGATAGAAAAGTAAGAAAGTAGAAAAAGAAAGAGATTGAATGTAAACTTAGTTATTTAGATAGATAGATAGATAGATAGATAGATAGATAGATAGATATGAACAGACTGAGATAGATAGATAGATAGATAGATAGATAGATATGAACGGACTGAGATAGATAGATAGATAGATAGATAGATAGATAGATAGATACGAACAGACAGATAGATAGATAGATAGATAGATAGATAGATAGAAAAAAAGAAAGAGAATGAAATTAATTTGAGTTATTTAAATAGATAGAAAAGTAAGAAAGTAGAAAAAGAAAGAGACTGAATGTAAACTTAGTTATTTAGATAGATAGATAGATAGATAGATAGATAGATAGATAGATAGATATGAACGGACTGAGATAGATAGAATAGATAGATAGATAGATAGATAGATAGATAGATAGAAAAAAGAAGAGAATGAAATAATTTGAGTTATTTAAATAGATGAAAAGTAAGAAAGTAGAAAAAAAAGAGACTAAATGAACTTAGTTATTTAGATAGATAGATAGATAGATAGATAGATAGATAGATAGATAGATAGATAGGTACAACAGACTGAGATAGATAGATAGATAGATAGAAAAATAAAGAGACTGAATTTAAGTTGAGTTATTTAAATAGATAGAAAAGTAAGAAAGTGGAAAAAGAAAGAGACTGAATGTAAACTTAGTTATTTAGATAGAGATAATAGATAGATAGATAGATAGATACGAACAGACTGAGATAGATAGATAGATAGATAGATAGATAGATAGATATGAACGGACTTAGATAGATAGATAGATAGATAGATAGATAGATAGATACGAACAGACTGAGATAGATAGATAGATAGATAGATAGATAGATAGATAGAAAAAATAAAGAGACTGAATTTAAGTTGAGTTATTTAAATAGATAGAAAAGTAAGAAAGTGGAAAAAGAAAGAGACTAAATGTAAACTTAGTTATTTAGATAGATAGATAGATAGATAGATAGATAGGAACTGACTGAGATAGATAGATAGATAGATAGATAGATAGATAGATATAAACGAACTGCGATAGATAGATAGAAAAAAGAAAGAGACTTAATTTAAGCTGAGTTATTAGATAGATAGATAGATAGATAGATAATAGATAGATAGATAGGAACAGGCTGTGATAGATATATAGATAGATACATAGATAGATAGATAGATTGGAACAGACTGGGATAGATAGATAGATAGATAGGAACAGACTGAGATAGATAGATAGATAGATAGATAGATCCCATCCATGTGGCGCATATATATATATATATATAATATATATATATATATATATATATATATATATACATATATATATATATATATATATATATATATATATATATCTTATGAGAGAAATGTGGAAATTTAGTAAATTTGCTCACTCAGCGCCAGGACAATTAATTGGTTCTTATTTCTTTCTTTTCTTTAGAATACCGAAACATTTACGTATATTATAACTAATGGTGGCCTTGAGCGATATTGACTCCTTTCTTTCCTTCTTACTTTCTTTCTTCTTTCTTTCTTTCTTTCTTTCCTTCTTAGTGTGGCTAGTAGCAATCATTCCAAATATATATATATTTATATATATATATATATATATATATATATATTATTGGGTACAATACATTTAAGGTGCGATTGTTACCATTGGTTTCAAAGCATCGTTATCGTCAAGACAATACACCCGTTAAGAAATGTAGCAAATATCAATTCATTTATATATGTATATACTTGTGTGAGCCGATTATTGTATTTCTCCGCCGAAGCTTGTCATAGTGGACCATATTACCTTAAGGCACCCCTTTTCAATTTCGTATTCATTCCTTGTAAAAAATAATGACTGAGAAATAAATTATACGATTTTTAAAATAGGAAAGGGAGTTACTTTACAATCGCCCTATATATATATATATATATATATATATATATATATATATAAATGTTGTTTTGGTTCCAAATATATATATATATATATATATATATATATATATATATATATATATATATGGTGATTGCCGCTTCTTGACAGAACAAGGCCATTTCTACAAGTAGTTCAGTTGTGAGCAGTTGTGAGCACGCAGATGGCCCACGAATCCAGCTTGTTTTTATGTACCCTATCAAACATATGAAACCCTCGGCATACAGGCCCTGCCACACAGTTCAGACTTCAAATGTAGGAAATGTTTCCATGGCGTCCGTCATGTGTTGCTTCAGAATGGAGGGCTCGAGTCACCTTACCTCAAACTTCTTACAGCTACCATCGGCCTGTCTTTCCATGAGGATCAGTATCCAGCCCACCCCCTTCGATCTTATAGCTGAAGCTGATTTCCGCAAGAGCATCGATGTCTGCCCCTTATTGAGATGCTTCCCTGTCACAATACCAGTACATATTTTGGGGTTTCCCAATCTCTCAAGATCGGGAGGTATCCAGACATTCCAGGTGGCTATTCTTAGCATTGTTTTGTGTTGTTAGTATTTTCTAGTTTTCCGCCAGCTAATGGGACAACCCTCGAAGCGTTGGTTTCTGGCCAGTTGATAGGTGACCGGCATTTGTTTAGGTCACCTTTCCTAGACACTTCCCAAATGGCTGGGTGAACAGTGTTAACCAAGGGGCTGNGAGCCCAGTCTTGTCCTACCTATTTATCCATAGCTAGAGTGAGAGTAGGATTCAGTACCTTCCCCCAATGTATTTTAGCCCTAAGCTGAAAGCAATTACCACATCTAGTATTTGAACCGGAGCGACGAGTCCATTCCCATGACTTTAACCATTACACCACCACTTCCAAGCACATATATGATTTTTTTTTAATTGTGAGTTTACCATAAGGACAATGGTATTGGGACAATCATATAGGTGCTAGGGATATACATGACAAGACGATTGATGGACTCCCGGGGACCATATAACATTTTTGGGACCCAGGCAAGTAAAATGTATTTAACTATAAAAATACAATGGGATTTTTAAACAACAAATGGCTATGGGGGTCCACCAGAGTAAAATAGGATTAAAAGGGGGTCAATAGGTAGAGAAAAAGGTTGAGAACTATTGGTCAAGCCTAAGTAAGAGTGTTGCATGGCATGGTCTGCTCAGCCACCAGGGTTCCATCCTTAAGCATCATGGGTCGCTACCTACAGCCAACAGGTGGTCCCCTTGGAGGAGGGAAGAGTCTTACCTCTCTAGAGAGGTCCAGTCGGTGTATTCTAAAGCCCCAGTCGACAGGACTTTGGGAAAACACTACAGAGAGACGGGGGGGGGAAATAATCCCTTGTCTTTAGCTCTGGTGTTTCTCGAAGGTGATTCGTTGTTTGCCTTCTGCTATTGTCTGGCTCGATGACCATTCAATCATTGTTGGACAAAAGCTGAAGACAATTGAATATTGTTCAGGTTCTCTCAAATTTGTCAAAATAAGATGAATTGCTTGAGACATGTCAAATGATGGACAAGCTGCGTAATCTGTTTGGCGGAAAGAGAAATAAGAAAGAATTAAAAAATATTATTCGGACTATTGTCCTCATCCTCATTGTTATCTGTACAACGTTTCGGCCGATATGCCCTCCAGCCTTCTTCAGGTATTTCTTGTCGGACTTGGGAACCTTCTTTTCGACTCGGGAACCTTTTTGTCGTAATCGAGAACCTTCTTGTCGCAATCGGGAGCTATCCCGTCGTAATCGGGAGCTATCACGAAACTTTGATCCTAACCCTTTATTCAGTCCACGGGGGTATCCTATTCTCATTCCGCTAACCATAGCTGGGGTAGAGGCGTTAAGCTGTGTTAATTATTATTCTATGTTACTGCTGCCCCTGACCAGGATTGAACCTGCAGTCTAGAGATAACTGTCACTTAGAACTGTCTTAACCTAACCCCTTTATCCACTAGGCCATGTGTCAAATTGGAAAAAAGGTTTATGACATATGTGGCAATGCATGTCTCTCTTACATCACAATTAATAATTGATGTTGTCATTTTTTGGCAAGAGCAGCGTTCTCTTCAGTAAGACTTTTGGAAATCTTTGAGAAGCACCAATAATCAGACGTTTTTTTCCCTCAGCAGATCTTTTCTGATGTTTGATGCATTCTATAACAGCTGTCACATTTTTGGTTATATGTTGGCAGAGTGGTCTATTGTCGATATCAGCCGGATAGCGAGTGTTATATATCCACTTTATCTACTTGGTACATATGGCGAGAGTTCGTTCTATTAAGATTATGAGAGCATCCGTGGTTATGCCCCCATGTTTAAATCTTTATTTTACTTACTTTAGTAGCTGGCTGGTACCTTACTTTTTCTGTAGTCTGTTTTGTGTTTGTGTGTGTGTGTGTGTGTGTGTGTGTTGTTGTGTGTGTGTTTGTGTGTTGTGTGTGTTGTGTGTGTGTTTGTGTGTTGTGTTGTTGTGTGTGTGTGTGTGTGTGTGTTGCGTTTGTGTGTGTGTGTGTTTGCGTGTGTGTTTGTGTGCGTGTTGTTGTGTGTGTGTGTGTGTGTAGCTGGAGTATTTCTTCTTACTGTATTTGTAGCTTGTATTCTGTTGCTATCTTCATTTCGGACTATATGACCTTAGGCACCCCTTTTTGATCTCGATTAAGAAAGGACATGTTTTTCATTTACCCCGTCAATATCCGGTTGTTTTAACAGACGATTTTTAGATTTTTTTAAAATTATAAAACTAACCCTAACCCTAACAAACAACCGGATATTGACGGTGTAAATGAAAAACATGTCCTTTCTTAATAGAGATCAAAAAGGGGTGCCTAAAGGTAATATGGCCCTTCATTTCTTCTTATAACTGGTCTTTCTTAATCTTCTATTTTTTTCTATTGTTGACTGGTCTGGTGTGATTTCACCAAGGCTGCTATTAGTTCTCTCAGAAACAACGCAAGGCATATATTTTGTGATCACATTTTTATTCAGAATCAGAACTTGCTCAACCGCACAGAGCGAAACCGGTACGTGCTTACATTACGAGCATCCGTGGTTATGCCCTCATACCTAAATCTTATTTTACTTATTTTAGTAGCTGGCTGGTACCTTACTTACTTACTGTAGTCTGGGTTTTTTGGGCTGGGGCATTTCTTCTTACTGTATTTGTAGTTTCTAATCTGTTGCTATCTTCATTTCTTTGAAGTGGAAAAAAATAAAATAAAGAAAGTAAAGAAAGTAAAAAAGAATCATGGAAAGATTAAAAAAGAAAAACGTTTCGCATCGTGACGTTGCCTGGTCAGAACAAAGTTTTTTTTCTAATTTGATGTGAAGAATTGGTGACAGTCAGTATTAACAGATTATTGGAAAACACAATACTGCATTGGCCTGTTATAAAAGACACTGTGACGATACAGGCTCATTTATCTCTAGGTGCGCATAGTAGGTGCTCTATGTATTTAACCAACCCCAACGCTACGAACACAACCCTGTCTGCAGGGGCTTCAGAGTATGCCGATTACAGATGCGTAAGACCCCACCCTCCAATGGGACCACCGTGGCCGTGAGTGGCGACCCGTGATGCTTAAGGACGGGAACCTGATGGCTGAGCTGTCCATCACATGTAACGCTCTATTTTGGCCCTTACTTGAAAATGTCAATCCCTGAATGTACATTTCGACTTATTAGGTCTCATGAGCAAGGTTATAGACATGAGACCTAATAGGTCGAAATGTACATTCAGGGATTGACACTTTCTCGATTTGTGTAGCCATACATTTGAACATGTATGCCCGCCTAAATCCATTAATTATTAACTAATTAATTTTCAAAATTAGGTATGACTTCAATTAAGCAAATATCCTCCAAAAATTGTCGGCTAAAAAGCCATATCAAATAAACACATTGTTTATTTACTTATCCTCATATATATATATATATATATATATTATATATATATATATATATATATATAACCTTGGAGGTTATTTATTTATAAACTCAAACACTCCCAAAATTCTACTGATATTTCGAAATTAATGCGAAACAGTTAATTACACACACACACACACACACACACACACACATATATATATATATATATATATATATATATATATGTGTGTGTGTGTGTGTGTGTGTGTGTGTGTGTGTGTGTGTGTGTGTGTGTGGAGTGCTATTTAACAGAGCACAAATTTATATGTGACAACATTTTGTCAATTCCAGTCTAATATTTAATAGGCATTCCTGATTAATTCTCTTCCGAGCAGATCCCAGATTACACGCTTCCCTTGCGATACCCTTTGTATCTTTCTCATTACACAGCCCTGTCGACTGGGGCTTTAAAATACACCGACAGCACCTCTGCAGAGGGGTAAAACCCTTCACCAATGGGGCCGCCTGTTAGCCGTGGCTGGCGACCCGTGATGCTTAAATATGGAACCCTGATGGCTGAGCCGTCAATGTCATAGAACACTCCACTTTGGCCCTTACTTAGGCTAGACGGCGGTCAGATAGACCTAACCTCCGATCAATTGGCTCGTCACCTCAAGCCGTAGCACATATATGATTATCCCAACCCAATTACTTAGGTTAAACGGACGGGTGGTAGGCCCCCTCCGATTAATCGGCTGGTCACGTCAAGCCCTAGCACTTCCATGACTGTCCCAACCCTATTGCCATTTATGGCAAACCCCCAACCCTTTTTATCATATACGCGATGACTGAGGGTCTTAATATCCTGGGTATAACGTTAAACTCTGATGGTGAAGTTCCAGTTCTGGAGCACTGGGGAATGTGGACCATTCCTTCATCACCATTACTCCTAGGTTTAAAAAGATTGAGTTTTAAAAAGATTGAATACCCATCAAGAATGAATTAAACAAAAACATCTTCGGCATAAAATCACCCAACAAGGGGTGACATGCCGTAAAAAACAACCAACCTCATTACACTCTGCTCAATTTCTTATACCACTCTTCTATCTATTTCTCCCTCCCCCACTCTCTCTCTCTCTCTCTCTCTCTCTCTCTCTCTATCTATCTATCTATATCTATATATATATATATATATATATATATATATATAAGGTAATTCAAATGACTGGTTGTAAGGGATGATTCTATTTGGGATCTTCAAAATCTCACTGTATAACCATACTGTATGCTCTTGTAAATGCAAACATATATTCATACAAGGATTTTTATAAATCCCTAAAGAGAGCTCAATGTATAATAATCAATAAATTAGATTATATACAGAGCAATATCTAACTTTCAAAGAAAGAAAAACTTAACAAACCATCATTTCGTAATAATTTATTTCGACCAGAAACTCAAAAGATTTTTTTTTTTAATTTTTTCAGATTTTTAAAAATTCTTATGAGCCTAGCCTCATCACCTATATATCTATATCTATCTATATATCTATCTATCTATCTATCTCTCTCTCTCTCTATATATATATATATATATATATATATATATATATATATATAAAGTACTCCTATTATAACTTTAAGTAACTGTTCTTAATACAAATAATTTACAGTTATATGCTATCAAGTATTCCTTTGCGATACTAATATTTTTAAGCATATCAATTTAGACAATAGATGGAACCCTAACATGTACTACCAGTTGATCTGTGTGAATTCCTAAGTGAATAATTTTTGGTGGGTGGAGAGGGAGCGGGAGAGCTAAAGTTGTTTCGCTAGGTGGGAATGAATTTTATTTCCCAATGTGTGTTGGCATCCTTCTGTCTACTAAAGACGATGGCGTAGTGTATACTTTTTTTTATATCTGCAACTGCGTGAATGGCTGAACAGACCAATTCTTGAATGGCAGTCTCTGGTGCAGTGACTGCAAACAAACAATGATGCTTGCTCTAGTTGCTGTTGTCTCTCCTTCCTTCTGGCTCTCTTTTCCGTGGCGGCTTCTTTCCTCTCTTTTTCACTCCTTCTCGTTTTTTGTTTGACGAGGAGTCAAAGTAAAAGTAAAATTGGGTGTTGGTAAAAACCAACACGTAATCTGCAATCCAGTAACGCAAAAGTTTGGCCACCGGGATGTTTAGTCACCCGGTACGTATAGCCACTCGGATATTTAACCACCCGGGCATTTGTTTTGGTTGCTTAGTGCAGTGTTTCTCAACAAAGGCCATATGGCCCACTTGGAAGCCATGAGATTTGCTGGGGGAGCAAATTTGAAAGATTGGGGCCACGAGGAGCCAGAGGGTGCCTCGGAAATTTTAGGACGCACAGCAAATATATATGGAGTATTTTTTTAAAATTAATAATGATTATTTGAATAAAATATTAAACTTATTATTTAGTTAAAAAAACGGTTAAATAAATCTGTTGTATAGCCTACCTTTGCTTTCATTGCAGCTCGGTTTATTATCATTTAGCTATTTTAATTTTTACATTGTTGGCCATCCATAGCAACAAAATGTATCACTGGTGCGCTCCTATGTTATGGTAAAAATTTTCGCGAGTTTTTTTAGAGCCCCATCTACAGGTCAAATAGATGTTTGAAATAGAATAGATAGATAGATAGATAGAGAGAGAGAGAGAGAGAGAGAGAGAGAGAGATGGATAGAGAGAGAGAGAGATTGGAAGAGGGGTTGTCAGTCTAGGGTATATTAATATATATATATATATATAATATATAATATATATATATATATATATAGATAGATAGATAGATAGATAGATAGATAGATAAACAGGCTTGCACACACACACACACACACATATATATATATAGAGAGAGAGAGAGAGACAGACAGACAGACAGACAGAGAGACACAGAGACACAGACAGACAGACAGACAAACATTGTCAGACTAGTATAGAGAGATTAAAAAAACTAACATAGATAGATAGATAGATAGATAGATAGATAGATAGATAAACAGGCTTGTATCTCTATATATGTGTGTATATATATATAGAGAGAGAGGGGGAGAAAGACAGACAGACAGATACACAGATTGTCATATTAGTATACATTGATTAAAAAAAACTAGCATATATTGATAGATAGATAGATAGATAGATGTTCGCATCTCTATATATGTGTGTATATACATATAGGTAATTTATGAGGAAGTGCGTCCCGGTCTCCTGCCTCAAAAATTGCTACCCGGTGACTATTAAAATAACAAACCAGCTCAGTCTATTCAAAACTATCCAACTTCATATCTATCTATCTATCTATCTCAATTTGTTCATATTTATCTATATTACTTTAAATACTAAGATTTTTTTTATTCATGTTTGTTTAATGTCTTGTTTTTAGTTTAAATGAACAAGAATTACGACAAAAAAAAGAAGGACCCCCCCCCCCAAATACATTTACTTGTCGAAAATATCTATCTATCTCCATTTGTTCATATCTATCTATATTATTTTGTTTGTTTATCTATCTATCTCAGTCTATTCCAAACTATATATCCATCTTCATATCTAAACAAGAATTACGACAAATTACGATAAATAGACAAGAATTACGACGAGCTGGGGTTGTTATTTTGATATTCACCGCGTAGCAATTTTTGAGGCAGGAGACCGGGACGCACTTCCTCATAAATTACCTACATATATATAGAGAGAGGGGGAGAGAAATAGACAGACTGACAGATGCACAGATTATCAGATTAGTATACATTGATTAAAAAAAAACTAGCATAGATAGATATAGATAGATATGGGCAATACAGTAACTGTATCCATGTAAACATATCCGTGTTTACAGATTGACTGGCCGTTTTTCGTCTCAGCCAATCAGCGACGTTGAGGAAATTGCCTTAAGTGTAAAAAAAAAAAAAACCTTTTCATTATGACGGTATTGTAGTGGCCTACTTGAAATTCATGCAACCATGAATTGAAAATTGCTTCAGGTGTCACGTGGTGTCACGTGACCGATTAGACAATTTGAATCCTTCAAACGCCCCCTTTTTTTCTCTTCATTTCCGCCTCGATTCACCTACAAGCAGGTGTCGATATTGATTTTTATACTTGCCTTGTAAAAATGTTATTCTTATTTTTTTACTTTAGATATCCGCTCCATACTACATTTGGGGCGCTGGTAGGCGTCGTCAGTGATGTTATAACTTGGGTCACTTGGAAGTTTCGGATCTTTCAGCATCATACTCCCCCTCGCCTGGCTGACCCTATCAGAGATGATCAAACTATGATCCACTTACCACCTTTGAGATCCCTAACGAGCTTTTATTGATTTTGGATGAATGTAAAACTCTCTACCGAGCATCTGATTGGCTGTTTCCAAAAACCAGTCAAATGTGCGTCATGGTCTAGTTAAGTGGTTTACAGGGACATTGGCACTTTTCTTCTTTATCGAAATGGATTGTGAGCCTGAGGAGAAAATGTAAGGTGGTAATCCTACATTATTACAAACAAATGGCTGACTTCTGATTTAGGTCGGAAAATTAAAACGGAAAGTTTTTTGGTGGTACCCAATGACAATTTAACTACCGTCTATGAATTAACATTTTGCGAATTGGGTTTTTAATTACGTATTGCTTAAAAAAATAAACAACAAAAAAAAACAAATTACTATACATTTAATGTTGAAAAATATTTTTTTAAACTAAGTTTAATTGAAATTATACATTGCAATACTAACACAAACAATTGTCTCACACCCCTTCATCACCATGGCTCCCTGGTCCACTCTGACCCGGAGTGGTAGTACCTGTTAGGGTCCCATCTATGGGTTAAATAGAAAAATGTATTTATAAAAAAATTGTACTATCCATT
This sequence comes from Doryteuthis pealeii, assembly GCA_023376005.1. Taxonomy (NCBI): domain Eukaryota; kingdom Metazoa; phylum Mollusca; class Cephalopoda; order Myopsida; family Loliginidae; genus Doryteuthis; species Doryteuthis pealeii. Next base: position 89,412,462 of record CM042160.1, read on the forward strand.
AAGAATTGATTTATTTCAAAACTTTATCGGCATTAAATGACCCACTAAGGTTGATATGCCGTAAAACAAACCAAACCAAACCAAACAATTGTCTCAATAATAGATTCAATAATTAATTTCAATGGTTAATTAAATGTATAGTAATTTGTTTTTTTGTTTTTGTTGTTTATTTTTTTAAGCAATACGTAATAAAAAATAACCTTAATCCCCTAAAACCGTAACCCAATTCGCAAAATGTTAATTCATAGACTGTAGTTAAATTATCATTGGGTACCACCAAAAAACTTTCCGTTTTAATTTCCGACCTAAATCATAAGTCAGCCAAACAAATTTACAATAGTTCATCTCGTTGCAATGACAATGATGAGCTGATGGTATGTGTAGCGCTCCATCACAGACGTAAAAACAATCTCCTTGGTCTAGCGCCATTGAAAAGGGGATAGACTTTGCTTAAGTGCCGGATTAGCTCAGTTGGTAGAACGTCCGACTAGGAACCACAAGGTTTCTGGTTCGATACTGGCCCTCGCCAACTCAGCGCATGAGTAGCACAGGGATCTGTGCGAGAAAGTAAGGAGCTGGTGGTAGGTGTAGCGCTCCACCTCATACGCTAAAAAACAATCTCGTTTGTCTAGCGCTAATAAAAAGGGGATAGACTCCCTCGCTGTTTGGCTAAGGCACCTTACTTATACATATGGCAAATTATATTATCAATATTAATATATATATATATATATATATATATATATATATATGTGTGTGTGTGTGTGTGTGTGTGTGTGTTAAAATAAGATAATAAAACAGTATAAAAACTTGCGACCCGTAGTTTCATGTTGACGATCCTCAGGTGAGCTAGCGTTTGTATTTGTTAGATTCAACTGAACAAATATCTACTTTTTAATACTCTTTTCGAGTCAAGTGACCATTATTTGGTTGACATATTTAGTCACGTGGTTTCAATCTGGCGCCATATTGCAAAGTAGATATTTTATTTTTATGCCGGCATTTAGCTACCATTTAGTAAATTAGACGGAACGGAAAACTTATTATATGGTATTTTTCCTTCAAACATAATTTACAATTTTTCAATCCATTAGCATATTTCAGTTCAAGCAAGACCATTTAACCTCTAGTCTCTTTCTGTGGGTTTTTTTTCTTTGTTTTCCTAGAAGGGTGGGGTCAAAGTTTAAGTCCCAGTCATGTATGCCGAAAAATTATGGTATTATAATGTGATACTATGGTTGAAGACGAACATGGTCAGAATAAATAAATAAATAAATAAATAAGAAAGAGAGTAGGTTAAGGTCCGGCATAAGTAAAAGGGGTGGGTGGCTGACCTTTTTACGAATCCAAAGATTAGGTCGTAAAGTTTAAAGAGACCTGTATGCCACCATGAAATGGGACCACTTGGTGATAATATCTTAGGCACCCAGGTATTAAAAGCAAAAAGGATTTTTTTTAGGAGAAATTCTCTTTTGAAAAAATTAATGATCAACATATTGAAGATGGATTGTCTGGAAAAATATTTGAGTACTTTAATTTTAAGGGTTAATGGCGACTCGAAGTCTGCGATTTATTTAAGTTCTGGCCATTTGTGTGGTCCGGAGAAGATGGTTTGGGGTAGGGAAATTTGACATAAATACAACTAAACTCGAGCCCTAAGTTAGTTAGAACCCGGGGATCGAAGGGTTAAGTTCGCCAGTAGAGTTACAACTCGGCCGTTGAAGTGTCAAGATCGCCGGTAGGGGTAGACAGTAGCAGCCAGCGAGTATCAACACACCCTTCTTCCATGTGTCTTGTTTACACTTGTTGTTGTTGTTTTGTTCTTAATCCTTGTGAGCCTGTTTTCCGACTCGTGCTTTAAATTCGGCCAGTACATAATTCACAACGTTGGGATCTAGACAAGTACATCGAAAGAGCAGAGTGCAGAACAGGTCGTTTCACAATAAAAAGGATTATTTCCTATAAATCTAACATAAACAAAGGGGAATCCCTCTTGACTGATAAATTATTTATCTATTTTCCCATTAAACTAACCCTAAACTCTAAACCCTAACCCTAACTTCGTTTTCTTTTTTCCTAGCAAATAAATAAATAAATAAATTATCAGTCAACAGTGGTTCCCCTTTGATTATGTTAGACTTATAAGAAATAACCCTTTTTATAATAATAAAAAAATAACCATTATTAAATAAATAACTATAAAAAGTGTCCGGTACTTCTAAAGGGGGTGGAGGTCATTCCTAAAATAAGGCAACCAAGCGATTACTGTAGTAATTTTGTAATTTAACCATTGTAGTTCTTTTAGACAATAACAAAAATAAAAAATTATTCTAATCAATTATTATTTATAATAAAATTATATATTATCTATATTATAACTCCATGTAATCTATTAGATTTCCATATGCCACAGTTGAATGAGGTGTCTATCTTTATTACATTCTAAAATGACTCGATTAGTTAAGTTAAAAGTTAAATTTAATTTTTTTTTAATGACATAACTTGCATTTAAACAAAATTTGAAATAATTCTGTAGAATAGGGCCAGTCGGGTTGTAGTAGTGTCGCTAGTAGTAGTAGTCATCGTTAGTTCAGAAACAACATACGCAAGTCGTGTAGTCACAAAGGGGTTGTGTATTCCTTTCTAGGCTCGTGGTTTCTTTTTCAGAGAGGAGAGGGAGGTCCAGCCGAAAAAAAAACGATTTTTCTCTTCTTCCGTTTCTCGTGCCAGGGTAGTGGGTCACCCACTTCCGCTTCCGGTCAAAACCCGGAACTTCCGTTTTTATTTTTAAATCTAGTTCCGGGGTTATTCGTCGGTCAATTGTTTGCCCCCCGTTGAGTGTTTACCCTTCTAAACTTTAACCTTTTTTTCTTTTTTCTTTTTCTTTCTCCAGAAATCCGTTTACCATTTTCTTTTCAATCCCCAAATTCCCTGTAGACCATAATAATTATATACGTTCACTGCACCTCTGCAGAGATAGGACCCCCCCCCCTACACACACCATGAGACCACCTTTTGGCTGAAGTTGCGACCCATGATCGATGAGCAGTCCATAAAATTAGCTTTAAAATGTGGTTAAAAAGAATGAGTTTAAAAAGTGTTTGAATTGGAATTTTATGTATTTATGAATATAATACGTTAATTGTTGAATTAAAGCTCCGAAACCACGCTTGAAGGTGGTGAGTTGATCTGATGAGTCGGATTGGAAATCAACACTTTATTCATAAAATTCCAAATTAAGAAAAATCCTAGGAGAATACGATTTGGAATAAAACAAGATCTTTTACGTTTCCTGTAGAATTTTCCCTATCACAAATTAAACCTATCAACAGCCTATATATATATATATATATATATATATATATATATATATATATATATATATTTGGGAGAATATGTGCTTAATTGAAGTCATACCTAATTTGAAATTAATTAGTTGATAATTAATGAATTAGGCGAATATATCTGTTCAAATTAAAGCGTAAACAAATCGAGAAAATGTCAATCTATGTATGTACATTTCGGCCTATTATGACTTACAGAGATTGATTTTTTTCTTGATTTGTTTACACTTTTAAGCACATATTCTCCCAAAAATTGTCGGCATAGCTGTTTGCGTACTTTCATATATATATATATATATATATATATATATATATATATATATATATATTTCAAAAAATGTTTAATTCATACTGTCGGATTCACTTACCATATATCACGTTATATATATATATATATATATATATATATATATATATATATATATATATAAAATGCCCGATTTTAATTCCTCTATTAATGTAATCAGCCATTGCTAAACTGTCGAGCATTCATACTTCGTGCTCGACGGAGTGGTATATATATATATATATATATATATATATATATATATATATATATATATATAAATAATATATATATATATATATATATATATATATATATATATATAATTGAAATGGGCATTATATATATATATAAAGTGCCCAATTTTAATTCCTATATTAATGTAAAATCGGCCATTACTGAACTGTCGAGCACTCATACTTCGTGCTCGACGGAGTGAAGCCAAGAATTTAGAAATGGGTACATATATATATTTAAATTTATTAAGACCTCGTTAAGGAGTGGCTTATTTCTCACTGGTATCATTTGGTGGCGTCATAGGCGGCTGTTCATTAATTTCACAGCGTATACACCGTGCCACCATGTTGAAGTTCCGAGTTTGACGAAAGAGGACTCCTCAACGAGGTGTAATGGTTCTTCAGAGCCAGGGTTTCAGTGGCTTCGGCCTAGACCGTGTAGGCTAACATAGGAAGCGCGTGGTGTAATGGTTAAAGTCATGGGAAATGGACTCGTCGCCCCAAGTTCAAATCCTGGACGTGGTAATTGCATTTCCCTTAGTGCTAATATCCTTGTGAAAGGTATGAATCCTACTCTCCCTCCAGCTATGGGTAAATAGTAGGGCAGACTGGGCTCTTTAACCTTGGTTAGGCAATCGGTCTAGGAGGAGGAAAACTCTGAATTCAAACCTGCTGAACTCCGCTTAAGAAATTGACCCTGTGTCGCATCCTGCTCGTGCGGAGGGGTTGGTAAATATATATAAGCTAACATCGTTAATCCCAGGGGGCCATCCCCCCATGCAACGCCTGGCCCCTCGATTTAAAGGGGCAGGGCTGGGTTTATTGCCCGGTGCCTGAGGCACCCCTTGAGGGGGAATGCCGACGGTATTAACGCATTTTTGCACCCGCCTCCCATGAGCTTCGGTTCGTGAGTGGTCCCACATTAATAGGGCCTTGTGCCTAACCCGTACACATGGGGTACGTTGTAAATATTCACAGGGGTGTAATGGTTAGCAAAGTAGTCTTGCAATTCAGTTCATATTTACAAACCCCTCCACTCCTGGGAATGACGTTAAACTCTATCTGATGGTGAGGTTCCAGGTTTGGGGAATATGGAACACCCCTTCATCACCATTGTTCCCTGGTCCACTCTGGTCCAGAGTGGAAGTACCTGTTAGGGTCCCATCTGTGGATTAAATAGAAAAATGTATTTTTTTAATTGTGTATCCATTAAGAATTAATTTATTTCAAAACTTTATCGACATTAAATGACCCACTGAGGTTGATATGCCGTAAAACAAAACAAACCAAACCAAACCAAACTTAACCCCTCCACACGATCAGGATGCGACTCAAGGTCAATATTTTAGGCGCAATTTGAATTCAGAGTTGTCCTTCTCCTAGACTGGTTGCCAAACCAAGGTTTAGGAGAAGACTACTTCTATTGGCTAATTGCTTAACACGTAAGTAAAAGCCCTGTTGGTTGGGACTGTAGAATACTCCGACTGCACCTCTGCATAAGGGCAAGACCCCCACCCCACCAAATGGACCACCTGTTGACCGTGGGTGGCGACCAGTGATGCTTAGGATGGAATCCTTGTGGCTGAACAGTCCATGACAGTCAACATTCCATTTTAGCCTTTACTTGTGCTGGACGGACGTTCGGAGAGGACCCATATAATCAATCGGTTGGTTACATCAAGCCTAAGCACCTATATGATTGTCCCGAACGTATTGCTCTTATTGAACTCCCCCCCCAGCTCTTTTTATCATATAACGGTGACTGTGGATATTAATATCCTAGGTATGACGCTAAACTGCATCTAATGGTGAGGTTCGAATTTTAGAGCTCTGGGGAGTATGGAGTACCCCTTCATTGTCATTAAGAGGCCTACTCTTACCGGGAGTGGTAGTACCTGTTAGGATACCATCTATGGGTTAAATAGATCAAAAATGTTTTTAATCTGTTTAAAAAAAATGAATTAAGAAAAAAAATTGAATACCCTACAAGAATGAATAAAACAAAATCGTGTTCAGCATAAAATAAGCCAACAAGGGTTGATATGCCGTAAAATCCAACTGACCAACCAACCTATCGTGTAAGTAATTAAAAGCGATTCTACTAATATATCTTATTATAATGGAGACTGTAACCGAAACTATATTCCTACTCAAGTCACAATTCCCTTAGTTATTGACATCACATTCTCCATGTAAAATTGTCTTACATTATTAATACTTGTCTACATACTGACAACATGCCAACAAAATAGCGGTTGACAGTGTAACGGGAAGGCTAATTTGCAATCTGTGTAACTGTCATTTTATTCTTTACTTCCTCTTATAAATAAATACTACAATCTAATCATCTGAGTTTCATTAGTAGGGTGCATATATTTGCTAGTATTAATAATGGAGATTCGCTTCCGGTTTTTGTCTGTAACAAAAATTACGTCACTGCTTACGTCACATTACCCAAAATCGTCATAACATAGAATACATACACTCAAAATTTGAACATGCAACATTAGACAGTCCTCATTGTTTTTTAAAACAAGTTTTAATAAATACATGACTGGTATTATATATCTATATATAGTTTGTTTTATTTTAATACATATTTAAAGTTTACATTTCAAATTGTTTTATTTTTTAATCCTTTAATGAATTTGATGATTTTACTTACTTAGGGTACGAACTCGCTGACATTGTATTTTTAACTCGTTTTTTATTTTGTACTAGTATTACTAAAATGCTTACGCAATCATCATCATCATCATCACCATCATCATCAGTTCATGTCGACAGCACAGGTCTTCATGAATCTTCCACGCCACCCGTCTATCGACCATCGCTGCCAGAAGGGCCTCTGCGCAGCATCATGAATCCTCGCAGAGCTGATCGATGTAGGTTTTTGATGGCCTGCCCACATTAGTTTGTTCAAGTGCATGTGCCCACAGGAGAACGTCACTTATGAGAACGTCCGTTCTTCTCCAGCAGTGTCCAGCATGTCTTGTTCCTCTTACTTGGATGGTTTGTGTGATAGGAGACAAGTGGCCGGACAGCCGTTCTTTAGTGTGGTCTTTCTTATATGATTTGTTCACACGTTTACACACACAAACACAACACACACATACACACACACACACGCACACACAACACACACACACTATACTATATATATCATAGTGTACAATACATTTAATTAAATGTATTGTACACTATAATAAATAAATAAATACAGCTCTTACACACGTAATCGAGAACTTTATTTTCAAGTCACCAATACTAACAAAGGACTACATATATATATATATATATATATATATATATATATATATATATATATATATGAAACGGATAAGAAATAGATATTGAAAATATCTAGATAGAATATAGAAATATTGATTGATCAATAGATAAGTGAATATATAAGTAAATAAATATGAAAATCTATTCTAATAGATATTAATATTTATTCATTTATATACCTATCTGTATATCTATCGATCTATCTATCTATAGATATATAGATATATAGATGAAGTATAAACTGATATAGATAGATAGATAGAGAGATCTAGCTCCTACCTGTGGTAGTAGATAAACTAGTCTTACAAACCACTAGGAGTGCCGTTTAATCTTCATTGGCCACCTCAACAATGTAGCCTTATGCAAGAGCTAACAAAAGGTCAATAAATGTATTTAATTGCTTATATATATATATATATATATATATATATTATATATATATATATATATTATTATACACAACATGTATATGTATTTATGTCTGTGTGTGTATGTATATATATATATATATATATATATATTTATGTCTGTGTGTATATGTATATAAACATAGATGTATATATATTTATGTGTGTGTATAGATATGTATATCTATTTATGTCTGTGTATGTGAGTATATATATGTATTTATGACTGTGTGAGTGTGTATATATATATATATTATATATATATATATATATATATATATATTAGTCATTCACAGAAACGTGTTTATACATTTTCGTCTCATCAGGGTGGCTCGACATATATATTAATATATATATATATATATATATATATGTGTGTGTGGGTGGGTGTGTGTACATATCCACTGTTTTTTACTTCGTCACATCAGGGTGGCTCGACATATATATATATATATATATATATATATATATATATATATATATATATATATGATGTTTGGGATTCCACGTATGCTTTTTTGTCGATATATCTGATGAGTATCTATTAGGGTAGCGAAAACATAAGGTCACCAGCGCTGCTTGGTAACTGTCATTTTCTCGACTGCGTGATTTTCAAACCAAGATTATATATATATATATATATATATATATATATATATATATATATATATATATATATATATATATATATATATATATATATAATATATATGTTGTTTCTGGTTCCAACGGGTGAAAATCTAATATTTTATAAAAAAGAAGAAAGTCCGCAAAATGTATTATGTTCTCAGAAAAAATGTTTTATTCTTTTTATCTTACATACGCGACACGTGTTTCTGATCTGTTGTCGTCTTCAGGCATTATTTGATAGGTTGTGTGTGTTTCAAATATCGGACATATTCTGCCAAATTAATAACTCAATGCCTGAAGAAGACAACAGATCAGAAACACGTGTCGCGTATGTAAGATAAAAAGAATAAAACATTTTTTTCTGAGAACATAATACATTTTGCGGACTTTCTTCTTTTATATATATATATATAAACACGAGCAGAATTCTTTGATAATCTTTTAGGTGGAGTTTTCCTTCTCCTAGACTGGTTACTTAGCCTTGGGTTAAAGAGCCCAGTTTGCCCTACTATTTACCCATAAATGGAGGAAGAGTAGTTGGATTCATCTCTTTCTCAAGGGTATTAGCGCTATGGAAAATGTAAACAATCTCGTCCAGGATTTGAACTCAGGTCGACAAGACCATTTCCTACGACTCTAACCGTTACACCACGGGCACCTTCTATATTGTGTATGTTTTTGTATGTCTGTGTATGATAATGGAGATTCTATTGATAATGGAGATTCGCTTCCGGTTTTTGTCTGTAACAAAAATTACGTCACTGCATACGTCACATTACCCAAAATCGCGTCATAACATAGAATAAATACACTCAAAATTTGAACATGCAACATTAGACACTCCTCATTGTTTTTTAAAACAAGTTTTGATAAATACATGACTGGTATTATATATCTATACATAGTTTGTTTTATTTTAATATATATTTAAAGTTTACATTTGAAATTGTTTTAATTTTTAATCCTTTAATGAATTTGATGATTTTATTTACTTAGGGTACAAACTCGCTGACATTGAATGTTTTACTCCCACCTCTCAAGCAATATGTTTAAAAAATCTAATTTTACATCGCCCGGGGGGGTATTTTGTACTAGTATTACTAAAATGCTTACGCAGTCATCATCATCATCATCATCATCATCATCATCAGTTCATGTCGATAGCACAGATCTTCATGAATCTTCCTCACCACCCGTCCCTATCGACCATCGCTGCTAGAAAGTTATCTGCACAGCATCCATAATCCTCGCAGAGCTGATCGATGTAGGTTTTTGATGGCCTGCCCACATTAGTGTGTTCAAGTGCATGTGCCCACTGGAGAACGTCACTTATGAGTACGTCCTTGCTTCTCCAGAAGTGTCCAGCATGCATTGTTTCTCTTACTTGGATGGTTTGTGTGATAGGAGACAAGTGGCCGGACAGCCGCTCTTTGGTGAGGTCATTCTTCCATGATTTGTTCACACACAAACACAAACACAAACACACACACTATAATATATATATTATAGTGTACAATACATTTAATTAAATGTATTGTACACTATAATAAATAAATAAATACAGCTCTTACACACGTAATCGAGCACTTTATTTTCAAATCTCCAATACTAACAAAGGACTACATATATATATATATATATATATATATATATATATATATATATATAAGATTTTTGGATGTTTGTTTATTTTAGAAGCATTGTTGAATAAAGTATATATTATTATTTATATTTTTACTTGAAGGCAATTACAATGCGTATATCGCATAAAATTCGATAATTATAGAAGATAATAATGACAAGTGAATTTCGGTAAAGAATTATTCTGTGTGTAGAACAAACAGTCTGTACGATGTTCTACACACAGAATAATTCTTTACCGAAATTCACTTGTCATTATTATCTTCTATAATTATAAAATTTTATGCGATATACGCATTGTAATTGCCTTCAAGCAAAAATATAAATAATATATATATATATATTAATATATATATATATATAATATATATATATATGAACAGATAAAAATAGATATTGAGAAATATAATATGATATTAATTCTTCGATAGATAAGGGAATATATAAATAAATAAATATGAACATCTATTCTAATAGATATTCATATTTATTCATTTATATACCTATCTGTATATCTATCGATCTATCTATCTATAGATAGATAGATAGATAGATAGATATGTATAAACTGATATAGATAGATAGAGAGTGAGATCTAGCTCCTACCTGTGGTAGTAGATAAACTAGTCTTACAAACCACTAGGAGTGCCGTTTAATTTTCAACAATGTAGCCTTATGCAAGAGCCAACAAAAGGTCAATAAATGTATTTAATTGCTTATATATATATATATATGTATATATATATATATGTGTGTGTGTGTGTGTGTGTGTGTTTTTGTATGTTTGTGTGTGTGATAGAGAGAGTGAGTCTCTCTGGAAGGCGATGCCTGAGGGTCTTAATATCCTGGCTATAACTTTAAACTCTATCTGATTGTAAAGTTCTAATTATGGATATCTGGAGAATGCGAAGTACCCCTTCATAATCATTACTCCCAGGTCCACTCTGACCCGGAGTGGTAGTACCTGTTAGGATCCCATCTATGGGTTAAATAGAAAAAAAATGAGTTTAAAAAGAAATGTGTTAAAACCCATCAAGAATGAATCAAATAAAATGTATTCGGGATAAAATCACCCAACAAGGGTTGATATGCCATAAAATCCAACCAAACCAGCCAACCAATTAACGATTGGCAAGTGAATGGAAATATAATGGAAAAGACGGGAAACAAATCGAAGTGAATATGTTGGATAGATATAGATATATCATCATCATCATCATCATCAGGCCGTGTTTGACAGCACGAACTCTCTCTCTCTCTCTCCTCTCTCTCTCTCTCTCTCTCTCTCTCTCTTACACATACACTCATATACGCACAACACATTCTCTCTCGTTCTCTCTCTCTCTCACTCACTCACACACACATACACACACACTCACATCTCTCTCTCTCTCTCTCTCTCTCTCTCTCTCTCTCTCTCTCTCTCTCTCTCTTCTCTCTCTCTCTCATCTCTCTCTCACTCTCTCTCTCTCTCTCTCTCTCTCTCTTCTTCTCTCTCTCTCTCAACTCTCTCTCACTCTTCTCTCACTCTCTTCTCTTTTCTCTCTCTTTTCTCCTCTCCTCCAGTCTCTTCTCTCTCTCTCTCTCTCTCTCTTCTCTCTCTCTCACTCACCTCTCTCTCACTCTCTCCTCACCTCTCTCTCTCTCTCTCTCTCTCTCTCCCACTCTCTCTCTCTCTCTCTCTCACTCTTTCTCTCCTCTCTCACTCTCTCTCTCACCCTCTCCTCTCCCTCCCTCTCTCTTTCTTTCTCTCTCTCTCACTCTCTCTCACTCTCGGCTCTCTCTTCTCTCTTTCTCTTCTCTCTCTCTCTCTCTCAACTCTCTCTTCTCTCACCTCTCTTCATCCTTCTCCTCCTTCTCTCCGTTTCTCTCTCTTCTCCTCTCTCATCTCTCTCTCACTCTCTTCACTCTCTCTCTCTTCTCTCTCGGTGCTCAAACTCTCTCTCTCACTCTCTCTCACCTTCCTCTCTCCTCTCCTCCTCACTCTCTCTCATCTCTCTCTTTCTCTTTCTTTTTCCTCTCCTCTCACTTCTCCTCTCTCATCTCTCCTTCACCTCACTCTCTCTCTCTCTCTCCTCTCTCTTCTACCTTCGTCACTGTCTCCTCCATCTCTCCCCTCTCCCTTCATCCTCCTCCCCCTCTTCCTCGCTCTTTCTCTCTCTTCACTCATCTCTCACTCCTCCATCTCGATCTCACCTTTCTCTCGTCTCTCTCTCCTCTTCCACCCCTCTTCACTCGACTCTCTCTCCTTTCTCCCTCTCTCGTCATTCACCTCTCTCTCTCACTCCTCTCTTCTCTCTCATCTTCTTTCTGCTCTCTTCTCTCTCACCCGTCTCCTTCTCAGTTTCTCTCGTCACTCTCCCTCTCTCTCTTTCCTCTCTCATGTCCTCGCGCTCCTCACTCCTCTCACTCCTCTCTCTCTCCTCTCTTCTTTCTCAGCTCTCTCTCACTTCTCTCACTCTCGTTCTCTCTCACATCTTCTCTATCATCATGTCCTTCCCTCTCTCTCATAATCTCTCTCAACTCCTCTCCTCTCTTTCTCTCTCTCTCTCACATCTCTCTCTCACTCCTCTCGCTCATAACCGTCCTCATACTCCTCTCTCTCTCACTCATCTCGTTCTCTCTCTCTTTCTTCCTCCTTCACTCTCTCTTCCACTACCTCCTCAAATATCCCTTTCTCTCTCTCATTCATTCTCTCTCTCACTCTCTCCATCTCTCTCTCCCTTTTCTCTCTCTCATCACCTCTCCTCATCCTCCTTCGGCCTCGGTTCCCTCTCTCTCGCACTATCTCTCGTCTTCTTTCTCTTTTTATTTGTCTCTGCTCTCTCACACTCTCTCTCTTCCGATCACAAATCTCCAACTGTCTCCTCGTCAAGACCTCCTCTCTCTCTCCTCAACTCTCTCTGTCTCCTCATCCTCTTCTCACTCTCATCTCCTCACTCATCTCTTTCTTTCTCCCTCTCATCTTTTCTCTTCCCTCTTTCTCTCCTCCTCTTCCCCTCCCTTTTCTCTCTCTCGTTTCCTTCTCCTCTCACTCTCTCGGTCTCTCTCTTTTCTTTTTCTCCCTCTTCTCTCTCTCTCACTCTCCCCTCCTTCTTCCACTCTCTCTCACACTCTCTACTCACTCCTTCAACTCTCTCTCCTCACTCCAGCGCTCTTCTTTTTTTCTCTCTCCCTCCCCTCTCTCTTCTTCTCCCTCCCCCCGTCTTTTTCCCTCTCCTTCGTCTCTCTCTCATTTCTTCTCTCTTCACTCTCTCTCTCCCACTCTCATCCTCTCACTACATCCTCTCTCTCTCTCTCCTCCTTTCTCCCTCACTCTCTCTCTCACTCTCCTCTCCTCTCAAACTGTCTTTCCTCCACCTCTTTTCTCTCTCCTCTTTTTTTCCCTTTCTCTTCACGTCTCCTCTCTCTCATCTCTCTCTCATCTCTCATCACTCTCCCTCTCTCCCCTCCCTCCTTCCCTCTCTTTCCCCCCCTTTCCCTCCTTTCTCTCTCTCTCACTCTCTTTACGCTCTCCGTCTCTCCTCTCCTCCTCTCTTCACTCTCTCCATCTCTCTCGTCTCTTCTCTCTCTCTCACCTCTCTTCATCTCTCAACGTCTCCCTTCGGTCCTCTCCTCCTCTCCTCAGCTCACGTCCTCTCTCCTCCCCTCCCTCGTCCTCCTCCTCCTCCCCCTCTCTCTCCACTTCTCTTCTCCCTCCATCTCTTCCTACTCCCCCTCTCTCTTCCTCCTCTTCTCTCCTGCTCACCTCTCCTCCTCCTCACTCCTCTCCAGGACCTTCTTTCCCCTCTCTTTCTCTCTTCTCTCTTTCTCTCCTTCTCTCTTTTCTCGGGTCTCTCATCGCACTCTCCTCTCGACTCTCTCTCGCTCACTCTCCCTCCTTTCTCTCCACTCTCTCCCTCTTTTTCTCTCTCTCTCATCACCTCTCTCTTTTTCCCTCTTCTTTCTTCTCTTCTGCTCTCTCTCTCTCTCCACCTTCCTCCTCTTTCTCCGCTCCGAGAATTCCTCCCTCTCCTCACGTCCCTCTCCTTCATCAACTCTCTCACCTCTCCTCTCACTTTCTCACCTCCACTCTCCCCTCTCTCCTCTCTCTCCTCACTCTCCTCGTCTCTTCTCATCCTCTCTTCTCCGCTCCTCCTCTCCTTGTCCTCCTCACTCCCTCTCTTCCTCCTCTCTCTTCTCTTTCCTCCTCTCCAGCCCTTCTCTCTCCCCCCTTCACCCCACGTATTTACCACTTCCCTCCCTCCGATCCCTTTCCACTCTCTCTCCCTCTCCTCTCATCTCGTTCTTCTCCCCTCCTCTCCCACCTCCCTCTCCTCCCTCCCTCTCCTCCACTCCCCCTTGTCTCTCATCCTCCTCTTTCTCCTCATCTTCGTCCCTTCCTCATTCTCTCCTCGGACTCTCTTCCTTCTCTCTCTCCCCCCTTCCCTCCCCCTTGCCTTTTTTTTTTTCTTTCTTCCCCCTTTTCCCTCCTCCCTTCCTTTTCTCTCCAGTCGCTCTTCCTCCCGTCGTCTCTCTCTCTCTTTATCTCTTTCCCTCCGTCTCCTTTTTTCATCTTATTTCTTCTCTCTCCTCCCCTCCTCCTCTCTCCTCTTCTTTTCCTCTCATCCGATCCCTCCCTCTTTCTCCCTCCTTCAATCTCCTCACTCTCCTGTCGGTCATCGTCTCTTCCTTCTCCTCCCCTCTTTTTCTCCCATAATCAATCTCCTCTATTCCCTCCTCCCCCTCCCCTGTT
>CM042160.1:89427131-89432131 GCA_023376005.1 Doryteuthis pealeii
AAGAAGAGGAATTCGTTTCAATTTTTCCTGCAAATTAACAAAAATCCCTGATGAAGATCTATTGAAACAGATCGAAACACTGCAGCGTTGGCAAAATAAACATCACTCGTTTTATGAACCGTATGGATCCATGCGGTGCGTATCGGTTGGCCGAGCGGTAAAGTCTCTGACTCTGCATGCTGGACTCCCGGTTTTGATTTCTGTCGGGGGGAAATCGTTAGCATACATCGCCGATGAGACTTGATAAAGTTGAAACAGTCTGTACGATGTTCTACGCGCCGCACAATCGCTTGCCGGAGTTCGCTTGTCATGATTACTTTCTATAATTATCGAATTTTATACGATATACGCATTGTAATTGCCTTCAAGCAATATATATATATATATATATATATATATACATTAATGAATTTAGGCGAGCATATATGTTCAAATGTAAGACTAAACGAATCGAGAAAATATATATATATATATATACACGCGTAGGGTCTCAGATACCCATGGGTGGAAATGGACCATAATCGCTTAATACCCGGTCTTTAAGCCTTTTTTCTTTTTACAAATTACTCTGCTCTGTTTATAAAAAGTAAACATTGAGCTCTCAAACGGACCTGAACTTTGCAACACCCAACATTTGGAGGAAAGTACCAGTTTAGAATCATTCTAATACCAAAGGAATTGGTACCCCACAAAGAATATATATATATATATATATATATATATATATATATTATATATATATATATATATATATATATATTGGGAGAATATGTGCTTAATTAGAGTCATACCTAATTTGAAGATTAATTAGTTGATAATTAATGAATTAGGCGAATATATCTGATCAAATGTAAAGCGTAAACAAATCGAGAAAAAGTCAATCTCAGTATGTACATTTCGGCCTATTATGTCTCATCAGCAGAGTTATAGACTGGAAGCCGCTTTGTGCGTGATTCGAACCCTAACTACCAGGCTGACAGGTGGGGATTTTAACCCTTACACTAGCTGTTTTCCCAGATTTCTGATGAGGCATAATAGGCCGAAATTTACATACAGAGATTGACTTTTTCTCGATCTTCAAATTAGGTATGACTTATATATATATATATTATATATATATATATATATAAGATTTTTGGATGTATTTTTTAGAAGCATTGTTGGATAAAGTATATATTATTATTTATATTTTGCTTGAAGGCAATTACAATACGTATATCGCATAAAATTCGATAATTATAGAAAATAATCATGACAAGTGAATCTCGGCAAAGAATTGTTCGGTGTGTAGAATATATATATATATATATATATATAGTAATCCACAGACACCGTGTTTTGGTGTTTCACGCCTCTTCAGTGAGGCTAGACACAACAACTACCTCTGATCAGGAGCGACTGCTTTTTCGTCCGCCCGATTCGTTAACCTCTCGGCCATTTAACAGCTGGGTGGCGTTTAAACTATTAAATACATACATTTGTTTATATATTTTACGATCACCAGAGAGATCCAGTCTGTAAACAGACCATCATTGCTTTATATATGCTGTCAGTGAAAGTTAATTCAAGTCACCCCTAGAGAGCTCTACCGAGTTTTGGAGGCATATAATAAGTCATCCACAAACACTGTGTTTCCGCGTTTCGTATATATATATATATATATATATATATATATATATATATATTATATTATATTCTTATCTTGAAGGCAATTACAATGCATGTATCGCATAAAATTCGATACTTTTTTTTTTAGAAAATGAACTTGACAAGTGTAATCCCGGCAAAGGATCGCTCGGTGTGTAGAACATCGTACAAACTGTTTCGACTTTATTAAGTCTCATCAACGATGTATACTAATGACTTCTCTCCGACAGAAATCGAAACCGGGACCTCAGCAGGCATAGTCAAAGACCATATTGCCTCGACCACTGTACACAGCGAACAATCCCTGCGAAATCAACCTTGTCAAATGTGCTTAAAGCATTGTGTCTATATTGGTTTGGTGGTTGGTTTTGAAGGTTATCACAATGCAAGAAAAATGAGGTAACTATGATGTTGTTTGTCTACGTTTCATTTATTTTCTTAATATTTCGAGATAAAGATCCCTTCGTCAGAAGATTTCTGGAAGCTAAGTTCTGGAGCTGTTACCTTGCAGCTAGGATCTGTCTATACTGTTGTATGTGTGGTGATATCTTCCTCCGAATTCTTCGTGTGTATATGTGTGTAAGTGTGTGTGTGTATGTGTGTAACTATGTGTTTATATGTTTATGTGTGTGTATGTGTCTATCAACAATGTCTTAGTATCAATCCAGATTTTGCTTATCTCTTTTCTTTTTTCCTTTTTCTTTTTTCTTTTTTTTTTTTTTTTTTTTTTTTTTTGCTAAGGCAGGTACCCCAGTCATACTCGGTCCTTAAGCCATGGTTAGGCAACCAGTCTAGGAGAAGGAAAAACTTAAAAATTGACCATGGAGGGGTTGGGTAAATACCTATTTAGCGTTATCGTAAGTAAGTAAAGTCGTCGGGCGGCTTAAAGTCGGTATCAGCCAGTCGGCGAGGGAGTCTATCCCCATTTCAATAGCGCTAGACCAAGGATATTGTATTTGGCGTCTGAGGTGGAGCGCCACACCTACCATCAGCTCCTTACTTTACCACACAGACACCCTGTGCTACTCATACGCTGAGCTGGCGGTATCGAACTAGGAACCTTGTGGTTTCTAGCCGAACGATATCAAATTACTTGAATATACTTCATCAGAAAGGTACACGTCTATAGGAATGTATGCATGATGTTTACTTAAATAGATAGATAAGAAAATAATAAACCGTTTAACTAAAGGCAGAGATATGGATTGCTATCGGCGTCCATTTATTGGGGAATGACGATAGCGATATAGAGTATTAACTCTTAACATCCTGTTGAGAATTCCAAGTCCAGAGCCCAATTCTTATAAGGATTTATCAAAAAAATGGCTAAAAATGGCCTTTTCATTTAAAGTTACCTGTTATTTCTCTTAAATCAAAGACTTCTAAATGTGTTTGATATTACATTTAAACAAAGTCCAGATCCCCATTCCTATAAGGATTTATCAATGAATGGCTAAAAATGGCCTTTTCATTTAAAGTTACCTGTTATTTCTCTTAAATCAAAGACTTCTAAATATGTTTAATATTACATTTAAACAAAGTCCAGATCCCCATTCCTATAAGGATTTATCAATAAATGGCTAAAAATGGCCTTTTCATTTAAAGTTACCTATTATTTCCCTTAAATCAAAGACTTCTAAATATGTTTAATATTACATTTAAACAAAGGCTATCGTTTGGAGTAGATTAGAAAAATGAATGTGACTTCCGGCTGGGTGGAATGAGACGGTATAGGACTTTTTAAACGTGTGCCTTTCTGACTAAGGGGGTGGTGACAGCAGCGGAAATATAAAAGCCTCCTAATCCTCATGGGCTTAGTGGCAAGAATAGAACGGTGCAATGGTTTATGTGCCAGCAACAGGAGCCAGGCCCGTTTACCGATTTATTTGCTGCTTCTCCCGTGATGGGTTTCGGTAAGTCGAGGTTTGCCAAATAAACCCCGTCTCCCTGGTTTGAGTCTCCCTAGTTTGAGTCGCAAACCGTATATCTACCAACCCATCCGCACGAGCAGGATGTAACACAAGGTCAATTTCTTAAGCGGAGTTCAACAGGTTTGAATTCAGTTTTCCTTCTCCTAGACCGGTTGCTTAACCAAGATTAAAGAGCCCAGTCTGCCCTACTATTTATCCATAGCTGGAGGGAGAGTAGGATTCATACCTTTCCCAATGGCATTAGTGCTAAGTGAAATGCAATTACCACGTCCAGGATACGTCGCAAACTGTATATCTAAAGGCAGAGATACGGACTGCTATCGGCCTGATGGGTTTCCATTTATATCATAGCAGTGACGATAGCAGTAGGGTATCTGTTTATAATGTAGGATACTGGTGTGTGATTTGGGGTATATAATTGAACTAAGGTAGAGAAATTCAAATTTATATTTTTTTTAAATTTGTGTATGATATGTGTGTAATATGTGTATGATATATGCGTAGGATATATGTGTATGTGTATGATATGTGTGTGATATGAGTATGATATATAATATGTGTGTGATATGTAAATGATATATGTGTATGATATATGCGTATGTGTGTGATATGTGTATGATGTTTGGTTTGGTTTGTTTTGTTTTACGGCATATCAACCTCAGTGGGTCATTTAATGCCGATAAAGTTTTGAAATAAATTAATTCTTAATGGATAATACAATTTTTTTATAAATACATTTTTCTATTTAACCCATAGATGGGACCCTAACAGGTACTACCACTCCGGATCAGAGTGGACCAGGGAGCAATGGTGATGAAGGGGTGCTCCACATTCCCCAAACCTCCAGAACTGGAACTTCACCATCAGATAGAGTTTAACGTCATTCCAGGACATGTAGACCCGCAGCCACCGCCTTCTAGCACCCATATGATAAAAAGGGGTTGGGGCTTGCCATAAAGGCAATAGGGTTGGGAAAATCATATAGGTGCTAGGGCATGACGTGACCAGCCGATTGATCGGAGGGGGCCTCTCCGACCGCCCGTCTAGCCCAAGATAGGGCCAAAGTGGAGTATTGCATGTCATGAACTGCTCATCCACCTGGGCTCTATCCGTAAGCATCACGGGTCGCCACCCACGGCCAACAGGCGGCCCCATTGGGGGAGTCTTACCCCTCTGCAGAGGTGCAGTCGGTGCATTCTAACGCCTCAGCCGACAAGGAGGGTGTATGATGTGTATATGATGTGTATGATATATGTGTATGTGTATGATATGTGTGTGATAAACCGTTTAACTAAAGGCAGAGATACGGACAGCTATCGGCGTGCTAGCTTTCCATTTATTGGGGGGATGACGATAACGGTAGGGTATCTGTTTATAATGTAGGATACTGGTGTGTGATTTGGGGTATACATTTTTTTAGAA
>CM042160.1:89434631-89471535 GCA_023376005.1 Doryteuthis pealeii
AGGCGACGCCGTGGTAGCCGCTGCTACTATAAACTAAAATTGGAAATATATTTCTAAAAAAAATATCAAATTTGTTCATTTTCTCCTCTTTACCACAATGGCTATTTTGCCATGTTTTCGCCTACATTGTTTTATGGAGATCTAATTTCCTTTTTATAAATTTCAGCACTGCAACCTTGATCTCTAAAGAGAAGGGCAGTTATTGGGTGCAAGTCCTCATCACTTACTGAAACCAACATAACATACGTGACACTCTTTTTATTCAAGCCAAGACATGACAAATTGACAAACCGCCCAGTCGGCTGGGGCATTAGAATGCACCGACTGCACCGCTGCAAAGGGGTAAGACTCCCCCAAATGGAGGCACCTGTTGGCCGTGGGTGGCGACCCGTGATGCTTAAGGATGGGGTCTTGGTTGATGAGCAGTCCATGGCCTACAACACTCCACTTTGGCCCTTACTTAGGCTAGACGGGCGGTCGGAGAGGCCCCCTCCGATCAATCGGCTGGTTACGTCAAGCCCTAGCACCTATATGATTGCCCCAACCCTATTGCCCTTATGGCAAGCTCCAATCCCTTTTTATCATATGGGTGCTAGAAGGCGGTGGCTGAGGGTCTACATGTCCTGGGAATGACGTTAAACTCTATCTGATGGTGAGGTTCCAGTTTTTGATGTTTGGGTAATGTGGAGCACCCCTTCATCACCATTGCTCCCTGGTCCACTCTGACCCGGAGTGGTACTACCTGTTAGGGTCCCATCTATGGGTTAAATAGTAAAACATGTTAATAAACAAAATTGATTATCCATTAAGAATTAATTCATTTCAAATCTTTATCGGCATTAAATGACCCACGAGGTTGATATGCCGTAAAACAAAACAAACGAAACTAACAAATTGACAAATAAGAAGTAGTCACTGTTCCCATTGACTACACACTGAGGGTTAGATAGGCGGTTGGATAGGCTCCCTCCAGCCAGTCGGGTAGCCACATTATGTCCTGGCAACCTATATGATTGTCCCAACCGTATTGCTCTTATGACACACACCCCCATCCTTTTATCATATATGTGTTACAAAGCGCACGGTGTAATGTTTTGAGTCGTAGGAAGTGGACTCGTCGACCGAGTTCAATTTTACATGGCGCTAATACCCTTGGGAAAGGTATTAATCCAATTCTTCCTCCAGTTAAGGGTAAATACCAGGCCAGACTGGGCTCTTTAAACATGGCTAGGTAACCAGTCTAGGAGAAGGAAAACTCTGAATTCAAACCTGTTAAACTCCGCTTAAGAAATTGACCTTGTGTCGCATCCTGCTCGTGCGGAGAGGTTGGTAAATATATATAGTCGGGAGAGTTAGACACTTTGTCTAAGCTCCCTGAAATAGACTATAAAGCTAAATCTCTAAGTCTTTTGTTATTTCTTTACTTATATATTTGCTCTGTGACTCTAACATTAAGAGCACACATTGAGCTCTCAAACTGCGACAGGTTTTTTAAATAAAACTCTTGTGTCGTAAGGAAGATTTCTTCTCTGGACTTTTGGATTATATATATATGTGGGGGGGGGGTGCTAGAAAGCGGTGGCTGAGGATCTTAGTGTCCTGGGAACAACTTTAAACTGCATCGAAAAAGCTCGAATTTTGATTACTCCCAGTTATACTCTGACCCGGGGAGGTAGTACCTGTTAGGGTCCCACCCATAGGTTAACTAGATAAAAAATGAAATGCAAAAATGTAAATACTGAATATCTGGTATTGCTTATCCGCCGAATTCTTATTTCTTACGAGTGTCGTCACATTAGCTAAATAACGGATCATTACGTTTTTACTATAAAGAAAGAAAAAGTACATGCTACACAGAAAAATATAATAAGAAAAAGAAATAGAGATGGGGAAATATAAAGAGCGGGATGGGCGCGCGGAAGAGATAACGCTTATCTGTTTCAATCGAACATGATGAAAAGAAGGAAAGAAAGAAAAAAAAAGGAGTGAGAGAGAGTTGAATGAAGATTATTATACTTTTTACATATTGAACTATTTAGTAATAAGTAAGTAAACGTCTCAAATATCTATTGATAATGGAGGTTCGCTTCCGGTTTTTGTCTGTAACAAAAATTACGTCACTGCTTACGTCACATTACCCAAAATCGTCATAACATAGAATAAATACACTAAAAATTTGAACATGCAGCATTAGACAGTCCTCATTGTTTTTTAAAAACAAGTTTTAATAAATACATGACTGGTATTATATATCTATATATAGTTTGTTTTATTTGAATACATATTTAAAGTTTACATTTCAAATTGTTTTATTTTTTTAATCCTTTAATGAATTTGATGATTTTACTTACTTAGGGTACAAACTCGCTGACATTGAATTTTTTACTTCCACCCCTCAGGCAATATGTTTCAAAAATCTATTTTTACATCGCCCGGAGGGGGGCGTTTTTTATTTTGTACTAGTATTACTAAAATGCTTACGCAATCATCATCATCATCATCATCATCAGTTCATGTCGACAGCACAGGTCTTCATGAATCTTCCACGCCACCCGTCCCAATTGACCATCGCTGCTAGAAGGGCCTCTGAACAGCATCCAGAATCCTCGCAGAGCTGATCGATGTAGGTTTTTGATGGCCTGCCCACATTAGTGTGTTCAAGTGCATGTGCCCACAGGAGAACGTCACTTATGAGCACGTCCGTAATAATAAAATTATCATACTGTGGTACATCCACAGGTCCTTGCTACTTAATGATATCCTCTATAAAAACATTGTGGGCAACTTGCCTTTTCATTTTTTTTAAACGGCGTCTTATTTACTTTTTTGTTTGTATGGGGGGTCGGGGGAGGTTGGGTGGGGGGTTCTTTCTTAAATTTCCCTTTAACAAAATCCATTTTCTTCGGAGAACCATTTGCTTAGCAACAAACGATCTAAGTAACTTGAACACAAATCATAATAACTAAATCGATACTCTACTCGGCTAATTATAGTGGGGGACAAACGGATTTCTCACCTAGAGGCTTGGCATCCTTTAAGTGTTCCATAAATCGTATAAGCAATATATATATATATATATATATATATATATATATATATATATATATATAATAAATATAAGAAATCTATCTATCGATACATACATAAAGGGCAGTTGTGTGAATCTGTATGTCCGGAGGAAACTTCAAAAATAAAACAATTAACGACAAAGTAAATATATATACACATTAAATATCACCAGGGCTTGGTTTTTGAGGGAAAAAATAATGAACATTTGATTTAAATTCATGAAGATATCTAAAAAAAATGAAATTTAAATGATAACAACATGGAATTTTTTTCATTTAATATTATAGACATAAATTTCTATTTTCAGAGTGACGGATCAACGCAAGGTCTTTTTTACGTAGGGAGTTTAAATGGGGCATCCAGTGGGGATCCAACTCACAATTCAGTAATAATGGATCTGCGAGACTAACTTTTTTTTTTAATCCTCCTTCTACCCTGGCGACGCCGGGTAGCCACTTCTAGTATATATATTAAGGGCAGTTGTGTGTATATGTATATCTGGAGGAAACTTCGAAAATAAGACAATTAACAACAAAGTAAATATATATACACATTAAATATCACCAGGGCTTGGTTTTTGAGCAAAAATAATAGAGATTTGATTTATATTAGTGAAAATAATTAAAACATAAAATCTAAATGATAACAGCATGGATATTTTTTGATTTAATATTTTAGATAGTAGACATGAAGATTTCTTTTCAGAGTAGCTGGATCAATGCAAGGTCTATTTTTTTACATAGGAACTTAAATGGGTATCCCACGAGGAATTCAACTCACGATTCAGTAATAATGGATCTGCGGGACTAACTTATAAAAAATCCCCCTATACCCAGGCGACGCCGGGTAGCCGCTGCTAGTAAATGAGTAAATAAAGATATAAAAATGAAATTATTATCATATTATTTTCGTCTCCGCTATTGATAAGTCTGGAGTATAAACAAGCTCTGAAGATGATTTTTATAAATCGAAATATTGTTCAATATTAGCTATGAATATGATATAAAATCTTTTCACTTTAACAGCATATTGTGTTGTTTTCATAGCCTTTTATCTATACTCATACCGTCGGATTCATTTCCTTTCTCTTAACTTATATAAAATAAAAATAAAACAATCAAAATAGAACACGCCTGAATTAACGACGCCCATTCGTTAGTGAATGCATCACATTATTTCATGTGTAACCATATTACAAAGTTTGATCATGAATAAAACATGGGGTTATTTATTCTTCTTTTCACACCTCAACGGTTCGAGCCAAATTGTTGCTTATCGAACACCCTTCATTTTACTAGATAAGTGCGATACTATTGTCTCCAAGCAACTGTTGCTTTTTTTCTTTCTTTCTTTTTCTTTTAATGTTTTATTGTACACCTGCTTTGGGGTAACTATTTGCATGTAGAAACTCCTTTAATTTATACTAGCAGTGGCTACCCGGCATCGCCTGGGTAGAGGGTGGATTTTTTAAAGTAAGTCCCACAGATCTATTATTACTGAATCGGGAGATGAATCCTCGTGGGATGCCCCATTTTAAACCCCTATGTAAAAATAAAGAAAATAGACCTTGCATTGATCCAGCTACTGTGAAAAGAAATGTTAATGTCTACTATCTAAAATATTAAAGGAAAAGAGAAGTCCATGCTGTTATCATTTAAATTTCATTTTTTAAATTATCTTCACGAATATATAATCAAATCTCTATTATTTTTTCAAAAACTAAGCCCTGTGATATTTAATGTGTATATATATTTACTTTGTCGTTAATTGTTTTATTTTCAAAGTTTCCTCCGGACATACATATACACATGTATTTCTGATGTATCGCTTTGTAAAGAAATCTGTGTCACCATCAGTTGAACGAACCATTGCTTTCGTGTCTTTGTGGATCATCATTATGGCAGTAATAGTTTCTAAGGGGATACCATATGCTAGTTGTATTTGCTCCATCTTTTCTCTGTGTATGGAGTCTGATGCCTTGAAGAAATATACAAAGAAACGTATTGCCTCGATTTTTTTAAATATAATTTTTATTGGAGGTGCGTGTTGTAATGGTTATCGCCGTAAGAAATGGACACTGCAAGACGAGTTCAAATCCTGGATGAGGCTGGTTGCATTTCACATACCGCTAATACCCTTGGGAAAGGTATGAATACAGCTATTCTCCCTCCAACCAGGGAAAAAATAGTAGGTCAGACTGGGCTCTTTTAACCTTGGTTAGGCAACTGGTCTAGGAAAGGGAAAACTCTAAATTCAAACCTGTTAAACCCCGCTTACGAAATTGACCTTGTGTCACACCCAACTCGTGCAGAGGGGTTGGGTAAATGTATACAATTTTTAAACATGACCTCAGAATGAAAACAATGTGCTAAACAGGTTTAGCTCAGTCGGTAGAGCATCCACCTCGGAACGACAAGGTTCCGAGTTCGATACTTGCCCTTTCTAACTCAGCGTATGAATAACACGGCTTGGATCTGTGCGGTAAAATGCGGAGCTGATTCTAGGTGTGGTGTTTCACCTCAGACACAAAAACAATATCCCTGGTCTAGCACCAAAGAAAAGGGAATACGTATTTACCAACCCCTCCACACGAGCAGGATGTGACTCAAGGTCAATTTCTAAGCGGAGTTCAACAGGTTTGAATTCAGACTTTTCCTTCTCCATACCGATCGCCTAAGCAAGGGTAAAGAGTCCAGTCTGCCCTACTATTTATCCAATTATTAGTGCTAAGTGAAATGTAATTACCACATCCAGGATTTGAACTCGGGGCGAGTCCATTTCCCATGACTTTAACCATTACACCACGCGCTTCCAGGTTTTAATTCAGAGTTTTCCTTCTCCTAGACCAGTTGCTTAACCAAGGTTAGAGAGCCCAGTCTGTCCTACTATTTATCCATAGCTGGAGGGAGAGTAGGATTCATACCTTTTCCCTAAGGGTATTAGCGCTAAGTGAAATGCAATTACCACATCCAGAATTTGAACTCGGGGCGACGACTCCATTTCCCATGACTTTAACCATTATACCACGCGCTTCCAGGAAAGGGGATAGACTCCCTCGCGGTCCGACTGATACCAATAATAGGCCACTCCCCCTACTTTGCATATATCAGAATGAAAGGAAATTTTCATTGTTGGGCTATTCTGTACTGAAATCTTCTTCCTCTTGCGTAATGTTCCTGCGTCATATTCTCAAAACCGAACCCCGCCCTGTCGGCTGGGGCGCTAGAATGCACCGACTGCACCTCTGCAGAGGGGTAATACTCCCCCAATGTGGGTCACCTGTTGGCCGTGGGTGGCGACCCGTGATGCATAAGGATAGAACCCAGGTGGATGAGCAGTCCATGACTTGCAATATTCCACTTTGGCCCTATCTTGAGCTAGACGGGCGGTCGGAGAGTCCCCCTCTGATCAATCGGCTGGTCACGTCAAGCCCTAGCACCTAAATGATTGCCCCAATCCTATTGCCCTTATAGCAAGCCCCGACCTTTTTATCATATGTGCTAGAAGGCGGTGGCTGCGGGTCTACATGTCGTGGGAATGACGTTAAACTCTATCTGATGGTGAGGTTCCAGTTTTGGAGGTTTGGGGAATGTGGAGCACCCCTTCATCACCATTGCTCCCTGGTCCACTCTGACCCGAGTGGTAGTACCTGTTAGGGTCCCATCTATGGGCTAAATAGAAAACATGAGTTTATAAACAAAATTGTATTATCCATTAAAAATGAAATTATTTCAAAACTTTGTTAGCATTAAACATTTTTTTTTTACCAATAGAAGTATTCGGCATAAAATAACCCAAGGGGTTGACATGCCGTAAAACCCAACCAACCAAACCAAACCAAACCAAAACCGATCGATTTGAAGTATTTGTTCTGTATGTTCAAATATTTATGAGTAGTACTGTACAAAGGAGACAAATTGTTCGACCAATCACTGTGTCTCTACATTGGTATGTAACCCAGTTCTACCTGTTCCATAATCGGATCATCGGCGACTAGACCGGTAACCACACAGATCTTTTCTAGCGAGGCGTGTGGCTAGACACCGAGCAGAACGAAAGACAAGACCTGTAAAAGGGCGGAGGAAGCTCTTTGCTCAACGGCCATCTAGCATATTATTTCTAAAATCCAAACCCTTCTCATTGCGGTAGGGCCGTGTAAACCTGGAATTGTCAGGGCCATGTCGTGGGAAACTTAAGTTTCTGGTACGGTCACCAAAGGCGGACAGGTCTTGAACTCAGTCGTATTAGGCCTACAACCCGACCAAAAGGGCTCTAACGGAATCGAAAGGGCGTCTCCATCATCAATAGGAAACAACGGCTTTGGCATAATTGTCACTGCGTCTGTTGAAAATCTAGGGCCGTGTAAACCTGGTAGTGTCAGAGCAAGTCGTTGGAAACTTAAGTTCTGGTAGGGTCACCAAAGTGGACAGGTCTGGCACTCAGTCGTATTAGGCCTACAACCCGACCAAAAGGGTTCTAACGGAATCGAAAGGACGTCTCCTTAATACTTGTCACTGCGTCTGTTGAAAATCTACGGCAAACAAGGGCATCTCCTCCCTTGACCGGGATATGCGTGCGGAGTTTTTGGGGTACCGCTTGTCAATTGTCTATTCCCTTGTTACCCATTCTGTGGATTCAATACAGGTGAATTCGTTGGCTGGAACCGGCTCAACCGATCCCAGGGGGTGAATGCTGTCCCTGAACAGAACAGAACTGGTAAAATAACATTGGCATGTACAACTTTATAAACCCATTCGCCGTGCTCCAACCAAGCCCGCCCGCCCGCATTTTTCAACCCACACGCTCTCGCTGGTGATCACTCACCTAATTGTAGCTGTCCACCAATAGATAAGATCCTCACAAGACAGACAAACTGAAATTTAGTGTCGCACTTGGTGAACTGTGGAAGCGGGTTGTTATTTCGATCGTACCTCCACCTCCACCACCTCCTCTTCATCAACGGCTTCCTTCGACACCCCCTCCACCCCTCCACCCTTTCCCGCCCACCGGCCATCACGAGAATAAGAGTATAAAAATAATTGAAAATCCAGTTCGAAGCGAACCTGTAATAGACTCTCCGTACAGGGAGCAATGCCAACCCTTGTCTAAACCGGCAATAGAGTCAGTGACCTTTGACCTTTCTTGTCTTAATTATTTATTTATTTATTTATTTGATGCTCAATTCCTTCGGCACAAGTCACCTCCCAAGCGCAGACGTTGACACACTCATGGCCGATGTGTGTGGGGGGGGAGTATTTTTTTTTTTTTTTTTTTTTTTTGACCGGGGGCCGACCATCCACTGTTATGTCGATTGTAATTATAGGATAGTCCAGTGGCGCACCTGTGGACGACGACGACGACGACGACGACGGTGGTCATATGAGCGGCGAGATGTTCCATCTTAGTAATTTAATACAAAATGTCGTCGAGGTTTTTTAACTAATGATGAAAATATCAGTGACTAATCAAATTGTTCGTGTGGCTCGTCTTTCTGGCCGAAATAAACTTTCTGTGCCGGTGCGAGAATGCAGAGAAGTACCTGTGCATATAATTATATATATTGACACAATCATATCAATATTCGCAATACATAGACAGTATCGCCCATAAATAGATGGCCTTGTGTTAAACTAGGTATCATATAAAGTATCGCCCATAAAAAAGTGGCCTAGTGCTAAACTAGCTATCATATACTAAAACGCTCCTAAATAAGTAGCCTTGTGCTAAACTAGAGAGCATATACAGTATCGTTCATAAATAAGTGACCTCGTGCTAAACTAGATAGCATATACAGTATCGCTCATAAATAAGTGACCTTGTGCTAAACTAGATAGCATATACAGTATCGCTCATAAATAAGTGGCCTTGTGCTAAACTAGATAGCATATACAATATCGCTCATAAATAAGTGGCCTTGTGTTAAACTAGATAGCATATACAGTATCGCTCATAAATAAGTGACCTTGTGCTAAACTAGATAGCATATACAGTATCGCTCATAAATAAGTGGCATTGTGCTAAACTAGATAGCATATACAGTATCGCTCATAAATAAGTGGCCTTGTGCTAAACTAGATAGCATATACAGTATCGCTCATAAATAAGTGACCTTGTACTAAACTAGATAGAATATACAGTATCGCTCATCAATTTTAAGTCAAAATATGACATACACTCCAAATGCTCCTTTAAAACACTCCTTTGTGTGAAAGAAGTTTCAATTCCTAGTTTCAGCTAAATTTGAACATTAGCTCTGGGTTTATAAATATATATACCAGACAAAACGTGAGCCGTTGTGTCACCCATTGAGCTCTGGGTAGATAATTGGGATTAGGGAAAAGTGAGTTTGCAAAGTGTAATAGATTTTTTAAACATAAATTCAACCGGAGAATTAAAAAAAAAGAAAAACATTAAAATCATTTTGTAATATTTCTAAGAAAGGGAACGTTTGACCTAATTTGAATTTATTAAGAGCCAAGATGTTGAAGCTACTTGCTCGCTGCTTATGAAATTTAACATACAAATACGTTCCTCTCTCTCTCTCTCTCTCTCTCTCTCTCTCTCTCTCTCTCTCTCTCTCTCTCTCTCTCTCTCTCTCTCTCTCTCTCTCTCTCTCACACACACACTGAGAAACAAACAAGTATAACGATGAGGTAATTAAGATATACACAGAGAGGGGGAAAGTGACAGGCAGAACGTAGGTAAAAGACGGGTCAGTTTTTTACTTAATTGCAAATTACGATTAATTAGAACCAATTAAAATGGATTTTTTCAAACATGACTCAATCCTAAAAGTAAGGAATAATTTTGTATAACTTTCGTGTCATTAAACTAAACAGTAAAAAAGCCTTTAGGAGACAAACATTGATTTGTTCTGCTTTAGTATAATAATATAATAATATATATATATATATATATATATATATATATATATATATATATATATATCAGTCATCCACAGACACGTGTTTCGAAGTTTACATCTCATCAGTGCGGCTCGACTTTTTAACAGCTACCTCTAGCCGGGATCGAACCCGACAGAATTTTCGTCTGCCAAGTTCCTTACCCTTGCGACTGTCAGTCAGGGGTGAACAATTAATTGCTACATACTTTACGGCGGTATGTTTTTACAATCACCAGAGAACTCAAATCTTTAAAGAGAAGGGTCACGACTAATGCTAAACGGTGAAGTTACAATTAATGTTCCCCTACAGTGCTCAACCATGGGAGTGGGAAGCATATGTGTGTGTGTGTGTGTGTGTGTGTGTGTGTGTGTGTGTGTGTGTGTGCATATCCACTGTTTTTGACTTCGTCTCATCAGTGTGGCTCGACATTTATATATATATATATATATATATATATATATATATATATATATATATATAAGAGTAAGTTTTTGGTATGTACGTGTCGATCTATAACACAGAAAAGAGAAGTCACTCAGATTTGAAATCTTGCATATAAATTAATATCCTTCTAACTAAGAAACATGTCAAATTTGGTTATTGATTTTTACTAATTAAGGGATATAATTAGTTAATTAAGCCAAAATCACCCAATTTGCAGAACTGTCCATATACCAGAACCTGCTGATAATAAAATATTGTCCGCTGGCTGACTTTTTTTTACAGCCATTCATAGTGATTTACAGCAGAAATGTATAATTTTAGCGAATAAATTTCGCAGTCTAAGTCGTTCTGCTAGGAATTTATCACCTATTCTTGGTCCAATCTTTAAAATATTTATATCATTGAATAGAAAATAATATAATCTTTCTGAATATGCAATTTTTATGCGTTTTTATTAATTGAATTGTTTTTTACAGCGAGTTTTTTTTAAATTGGCTTCGGAGAGCTGATATCTATAAATTTTTTTTCATTCTAAATTTCAAGAAAAAAAAACAAATTCTTTTTTCTCGCCTATTTTCTGTTCAATCTTCTTTAAGATATCTATATGGTTCGAAAGAAAATGAAATAATCTCTCTAAATATGTAATTTGGTTGAGTTTTTATCAATTGAATTATTTTTTACAGCGAGTTAAAAAAATTATATTTTGCTTCAGTCAGCCTAGAATTCGTATCATTTTTTCATACTTAAATTTTAACATAAAATCAAATCTTATTTATCGCATATTTCTGTTTCTATCGTTAAAATATTTATTTCGTTAGAAAAAAGATCTTTCTAAATATGTAATTAGCATGTCTTTTCATACATTGAATTATTTTTAAAGCGAATTAAATAACAAATCAAACGAAAACATTTAACGACAAATCAACGTTTTTTTTATAAATTCCCGTGGTTCGTCAATTGTAAACAAAACCGTTTTTTGGGGGTTTTTTTTTTTTTCATAATCGCGTTAATTTATTTATTTTAATATTAGAAATACAAATAAAATCATGATACTAATGTAGAATAGTGCACAAGACATAATACCATTAGATTACCTAATACATTTCACGGAAATATCTGAACACTCAAATTGTTATCAAATTTATGATATAGTATACTTTACTATAATAATTTGACATTCGATCGACTACGTTTTTGAATTAATAATGTTATAAGATTATTTATCGTTTTACATAAATCTAATTACTTTATTTAATTCTTCTTTTTCCTTTTTTTTTTTTTTTTCAAATATTAATTTGAAATTTAGCAAATCGTGTAATTTATATTTTATTTAAAAAATATAGTTAATCATTGAATTAAAATTTCTTACTATATCATTATGTGATGGGCTAAACTTGCAAATCGGTCGGAAAATTTAGGGTGACCCAGAAAAATACAGAACGCATAAATTTTGTAATAAAACTGTTAATTTTAACTAGGGTTTAGGGTTAGGGTTAGAGGTGGGGTTTAGGGTTAGTTTAATGGGAAAATAAATAATTTGGGTTCTGTTTTTCTAGGTCACCTGTAAGTAAGTAAAGTCGTCGTGGCGGCCTAATGTCGGTATCAGCCATGCAACGAGACAGTCTATCCCCTTTTCACTAGCGCTAGACCAAGGAGATTGTTTTTGCATCTGAGGTGGAGCGCCACACCTACCATCAGCTCCTTACTTTACCGCACAGATCCCTGTGCTACTCATAACGCTGAGGACCGGTATCGAACTAGCAACCTTGTGATTTCTAGCCGAATGCTCTACCGACTGAGCTAACCCGGCTGTAATATGTTTTAATTTTTCGACCGATTTGCAAGTTTTGCCATATGATGTCATTCACTCAAATCTGACGAAAAGAAAATTCCCTGACCTCCCACCAGGCAGAATTAAATTAAGATCGTTTTTAAGTGGTTATTTTTAATGGGTCATCCTGCGAGGACCGAACTCGCTATTCAGTAGTAATAGATCTGCAAGCAATTATTAAACCATGTTTTTATCTCCACTACCCGGGTGTCGCCGGGTAGCCACTGCTAGTATATATATATATTTATTTAATTTGTTGTGTTTTTAAAGATAAATGTTTATTATAGACAGCTACCCAGGTTTCTTATAAATATTAGCTCTCACAATTTGTGATTGAGCACTGTATTTTCTTTGTTTCATAACAAAAAAAATTATTTATATATATATTATATATATATATATATATATATATATATAATGTTCTTATGGGTTCCACGTATGATTTTGGCGGTATATCTGATGAGTACCTATATTATAAATAAAATATAAGGTCACCGGTACTGCTTGGTAACTGTCATTTTCTCGACTGCGCGATTTTAAAACCAAGACATATATATATATATATATATATATATATATATATATATATATATATATATGGGGGGGTCCACGTATGCTTCTTAGTTTATACATATGTATTCATATACATCTCTATTAATAATGGAGATTCGCCTCCGGTTTTTGTCTGTAACAAAAATTACGTCACTGCTTACGTCACATTACCCAAAATCGTCATAACATAGAATAAATACACTCAAAATTTGAACATGCAACATTCGACAGTCCTCATTGTTTTTTTAAAAACAAGTTTTAATAAATACATGACTGGTATTATATATCTATATATAGTTTATTTTATTTTAATACATATTTAAAGTTTACATTTCAAATTGTTTTATTTTTTAATCCTTTAATGAATTTGATGATTTTACTTACTTAGGGCACAAACTCGCTGATATTGAATTTTTTAACTCGCACCCCTCAGGTAATATGTTTCAAAAATTTATTTTTACATCGCCCGGAGGGGGGCGTTTTTTTTTTATTTGTACTAGTATTTATAATATCTATTATTTGGGATTTCGTATGAAGCATTAGGTGTGAAATATAAGAAACTCTGTTTTTGAATAGTAAGTTTCGTTTTATTTCGTATGCATTAAAGTTAAAAATTGAATATTGATTGGTTGATTAAATCTTTGAAAGAAAAAAACCGGAAGTCTTCAGTAGAGGCAAACAATTTCCGGTTGGTTGAGGCACGAGGGGAAAGTGGCAATTTCCCACTCCTTTTCGACAATCAAATGGACGATATCACACATTACCATTTACACGACACAAAATGGTTGCAGTTCTAATGATCGGTTTGATGATTTAACACATTACCGAATGAAAACAGTAAGTAATGCTGTAAAACTTTAGTGTATCATTTGCAGCCAATCGTCCTTTACAAAATGCTAAAATAAATAAATACAATTTAAGCCGTGTATTAAGAATTCTGGGGTATGGGTTATCGTCCCTTGTCTGCGAGCCTCTGTTTCAAACCAACCAATCATGAGTCAGCATACTTTAGCGCCAAACTCAAAAGTGCACTCACATTCCATCTCTTCTGCAACAGCAACGAAAGGAATCGGACCGTACAAAGGTCGCTCCTACTATATTACAACAGATCGGAGTCGGACGCATTCAGAAGTCCAAATATATCCGAATTATAAACAGAAGGCCGTAGCAAGGGGCTCCGTTAATACCCCATATCCCAGGATAAACAGCTAAGTGACATTTATATAAATATTATATACATATTGCATACATATTGCATACACATTATATACATATTATTATTTGTCTGCAAACGAGACTAAAGTTTGCAAGCTTTATATTTAATACAGTCTTTTATTCTTATCTTGTCGTTGTTTTACTTCTTTAACTCTTAACTCGTCTGCCACATTTGCGGTTAACTCCAGTCAAACCTAGGAGTACTGCCGCTGTGTTACTTTTCTTACATTTTGCAAACTTTTAGTGCGTCTGCACAAATGTATAATTTGTAAATAACTTAGCTGACTCCTGAGGTAGGGTGAATTATCGGATCCCCTGCTACGGCTTCTCTGTCGCAATGCTGGATTTGAGAGACGTTCAATTTGAGGTCCGTCTTCGATGCTGGTCGAGCAGAAAAAAAATGAGTTTCCCACTTTGGGTTTACCGCCAAAGTATTCTAGCTTGTGATTGGTCGTTTGCAACAGAGGCTCACAGACAAGGGACGATAACCCCATACCCCAGAATTCTTAATACGTGTGGAGCATGAAAATTATTTGATAAAAATAAAATCCGAATTTATTCATACAATACATTAAATAGTAATCTACTGAATTAAAACTTAATGTAAACAATAACATTGTTACTAAAACCGAAAGTTTAAAAAATTAAAAGTTTTTAATTCAAGCGTTTAGTTATTTTAATAAGCCCAAACCAGTAATAACTAACCTTAATTTTACTTCCGGGACCGTATTCTTTGCATTAAAAATAGCTATTTACTAAAAATAACCAAAAAACATTTGTTTAAATAAGGGTATTAAAATATCGGATGTTTAATAAAATTATCATGGAGCAGACGAGTGTAAAAAGCTTAAGGCATGTCAATATTATTTACATTCATTCATTCATTACACTTGAATTATTTTCATTGATAACTATAATTCAACGATTTAATTTTGTATGTTATATTTGATACTCTAATTTTTTTTCACTGAAATAAAATGTAACTCATTATCATAATTCCCTCGAGGGAAAATCAACAGCACCACCGCCGGCGCCGGCGGCGATATCGTTCCAGGTGTCTATTTTGAGAATTGGCTGAATTGGTACACATTAATGGACATATCAGAAGAGATCTATTTGTGGACAGAGAGACATAAAGAGTTCATACGTAGCCACATACTAACACACACACACACACATATATATATATGTGGAGAAAAGTAGACAAACACGGGATGTTATGGAAACTTGATGTTTATTGTCGACGATGCAACGTTTCGGTCTCTTATTAGACCATCTTCAGGACTTGGATATAGTTCTTACTCCAATGATGGAAATTCTCAAAATGCTGAAAACGGAAGGTCGTCAGTAGGGGGAGGTGTAGTTGGGGGGTGTAGTTGGGGTGGTTAGTGGATTCTTTTTCTCTCTGGAATGGGGAGTGCCGAAATGGTGGATGGTGGTACCACAATCTAACACTTGTGGTACCACCATCCACCGTCGACAATAAACATCAAGTTTCCATAACATCCCGTGTTTGTCTACTTTTCTCCACATACTGTCGGATTAACCTCCTCACATTTCTACCATATATATATATATATATATATATATATATATATATATATTGTTTAGCCTTACATTTGAACATATCTGCCCGCCTAAATTCATTAATTATTAACTAATTAATTTTCAAAATTAGGTATGACTTCAATTAAGCACATATCCTCCAAAAATTGTCGGCTTAAAGCCATATAAAAATAAACACGTTTGTTTACTTAACCTCATACTGTCGTATAGCAAGTCAATAAAAAGTGGAATATAAATAAGTTTCAAAACAAACAAAGAATGTGGAATGGCAAGCTAGTGTAACGGTTAGAGACTTCGCCTGTCAGCTTGACAGTCGAGGTTTCAAGTCACACGGAGCAGTCTCCCATGTCTATAACCTTGCTGATGAGACCTAATAGGTCGAAATGTACATTCAGGGATTGACATTTTCTCGATTTGTTTAGCCTTACATTTGAACATATATGCCCGCTAAATTCATTAATTATTAACTAATTAATTTTCAAAATTAGGTATGACTTCAATTAAGCACATATCCTCCAAAAATTGTCGGGTTAAAGCCATATAAAAATAAACACATTTGTTTGTTTACTTAACCTCATATATATATATATATATATAAGTTAAGGTAGCGTAGACATGGAGTCAACACCTGGTTTGAAGATCGCATAGGTGAGAAACTATATGTAACCAGGTGATGACTCCATGTATGCTAAGTTAAATATAAATGCTCTATTAATGATATTGAGCACTGTCTACTTATAAATATAGCACGTATATTATCTACTATATATATATACATAATAATATATTTTTGAAGGCGAAATAATGCAAATTTATGTTTAAAAACATATTTATTTAATTTTTTTTTTTTTTTTTTTTTTTTTGGTCCCTTAATATTTTCAGGCTATGCCTATCTTCAGAGAGTTGAAAAAAATTTTTTTTTAAATTTCATCTGTATTTGATAAACTCAACTGTGATGTTAATCCGTTGAATGTTTTAATGTAAATGCAAACGTTCGGCAAAGATTGTAAAGTTCTGCTCGGCAAAGATCGTAAAACTCCGTTAGATCCCGTGCGGCGTCTTGTTTCGTGGGATGTTTTGAAAATCATTTCATATATAAATATATATTTTTTTTTAATACTATAAAAATAATGAGGCCCTGCTCGGGGATATTGAAATAAAGATTTTTTTTTAAATCATTTTTATAGTGAGTTCGAAGCATTAATTAAAATGTAATAATATATTTTAATTAATGCTTCTAACTCACTATAAAAATGATTTTTTTTAAAATCTTTATTTCAATATATATATATATATATATATATATATATATAAGTAGAGCTATGCAATTTTTGCGTAATTTTGCGTAATTAAATACTGCTAGCATATGGCCTACCCAAGGAAACAGTTAACGCCATAATGATGCTCTTCCAAAATACAAAAGCAATGGTACGATCACCAGATGGCGACACGGACTTCTTTGACATTGTCGCCGGAATCCTACAAGGGGATACACTAGCGCCATATATATTCATAATGTGCCTAGACTACGTACTCAGAACATCAAAGCAAGAAGCAGGCGATATCCCGCACATACTATTACGGATGCGGACTATGCTGATGACCTGGCACTACTCGCAAATACACCTGCACAAGCCGAATCCTTGCTACACAACCTAGAAAAGGCAGCACGAAATGTCGGCCTATACATAAACTCTGATAAAACTCAGTTCATGTCTTTCAAAAACAAAAGCGACATCTCAACCATCGATGGCAAACTCCTAAACTCGGTAGAACAATTTAGATACTTAGGCAGTAACATCTCCTCCACAGAAAACGACGTTAATGCATGTATAGGAAAGGCATGGGTCGCTATAAATAAATTATCGGTCATATGGAAATCCAATCTCACAGACAAGTTAAAGAAACAGTTCTTCCAGGCCGTTGTCGTGTCAGTACTGCTGTGTGGCTGCACCACCTGGACCCTAACGAAGCGACTAGAGAATAAACTAGATGGGAGCTGCACAAGAATGCTGCGGGTGATCCTGAACAAGACGTGGAAACAGCACCCCACGAGAAAACAGCTATACGGCCACCTGCCACATATCACCCAAACCATCCAAGTAAGACGGACAAGACAAACGGGACACTGCTGGAGAAGAAAGGGCGAACTCATAAGCGACGTCCTCCTGTGGAAGCCAGCACATGGTCACGCCAGTGTGGGCCGACCAGCAAAGACGTACATTGATCAGCTCTGTGCGGATACAGGATGCTGCATAGAGGACCTCCTGAGAATGATGAGCGATAGGGACGGATGGAGAGAGATTGTCATGGATATCCGTGCTAACAGCGCGACATCATGATGATGATGATGATGATGATGATATATGTATAAACGCACGCGCATATGTGTGTGTATGCATATTATATATATATATATATATATATATATATATATGGATGATAAAAAATGAAGTTAGTGGTAGGAAAAGCACCTCGAGATCAAAGATAAAAGCAACCGGCCAAGAAGATAGACTTCTGAAATGGAAAGAACACTTCAATAAACTGATTGGAAGCCCTTCTCAAATCTCAGATAAGAACCCCCCCCCCCAAAAAAAACATTAATAGCCAACTAGACATTACGCTAAGACACATTGAAATTAGTGAAGTCCTAAAAACAATACAAAGTAGAAAATCTGCAGGACTTGACGAAATATTTCCTTCTTCCGATTTATAGAAGACAAGGAACTTTGACAATATACTTCTTCGACTATGAAAAATAGATGGAAATTAATCCGACAATATGAAATATAACATTTTGAAAAAACATATGATGTTTGTTATGTGATTGCTGACAGTACTGTTTCGACCAAATCGATAAGTTGGTCTTCATCAAAGAGCGACATAGACGAGAAGAAAAATATCCGTTAAAAAGACTGTTTACAAAACGAACGCTGAAATCCACCGCTGAAATTTTTTGAAAAATGCATGTTCTGTTTTAAAAATAAAATAAATTTTATTTTTAATTTTTTAAAAATCAGAAGTTACTCGCCTGTTTACAGACAGGCGGTCTAAATTTCCGTTACTCGCCTGTTTACAGACAGGCGGTCTAAATTTCCGCTCGAGAAATTCCTATTTCTACATCACTATTGCCCATAAAATGTTGTAATGTGATATTTAACAGCTTGAAAGGTTCTTAAATATCATATTACATTTTACATTCTCCATTATTTTTCATCAAGGGGTCCAGGGTGAGGTGGGGGGACAGACGTTGGGGGGGGGAGGGTCTGTAAGGGTTAATCAATAATCAATTCTGGAAGCTGTTACTCCTCACAATCTACCCTAACAACTAAGATAGATTTTATTGTCACTGTGTAACATAAAGTAAAGTCGTCGGGTGGCCTAAAATCAGCATGGGAGTCTATCCCCTTTTCACAAGCACTAGATCAAGGAGATTGTTTTCGCGTCTGAGGCAGAGCGCCACACCTACCATCAGCTCATCACTTTACTGCATATATCCCTGTGCTACTCATATGCAGAGTTGGCGAGGGCCGGTATTGAACCCGGAACCTTATGGTTCTTAGTCGGATGCTAACATACTGGGTCTTAATTTCTTATAAATGTGGGCTTGTTTTTTCTTCGTGTTTGAAAAAGTCCCTTCAATTGAGTTACCGGGTAACCCCTCTTTTGGATTTTAAAAACAAACTCGAGCGTTGTCATACGAGAGGAGGGCCTAAGGACATCATGGCCGGTGAAGCAAATTTGTCCAAATGGGAAAAAGGAAGAAAGAAAGGTTGGCTAATTTTCGGCTGAATAACATTTCGTTTCTGAGTTATAGGTCGACAAGTACATACCAAACTTTCTTATATATACTAGCAAATATATGCACCATCTGGGTGCAAGTATTTAAGTTTTAATGTAATAAAATATTGTATTAAATTAGAAAGGCTAATGAAACTAAATAAGAATACAGATAAAAAGATTTGAAACAGAGGGAGTATAATAAAAGATTTGAAACAGAGGGAGTATAATAAAAAATGGAACAACTGAAACTTACTCTTCCATCACTCTCGTCTTTCATTGTTATTTTTTCTAATTTAAGTATTTAGTTATAAGAGGAAGTAAAGAATAAAATGACAGTTATTTTTTCTTGTTAATGGATTTCATTTAAGATTCATTGAAGAGATTTTTGCTTATATTCATTAAAATAAAACCAAACAGTTAGAAATCAATAATACTAAGCACATATTTATTAAATTCAATTTTTTAATATTGATATGCAAATTAGCCTTCCCGTTCACACTGTAAACCGCTATTTTGTTGTATATATAAATATGATTGCATGTTGTCAGTATGTAGACATAGTTAACAGTATTAACAATGTAAGTCAATTTTATTAATAATTGAGGTTTAGATAAAAATAAATCATGGAGAATGTGATGTCAATAACTAAGAGAATTGTGACTTGAGTAGGAATATAGTTTCGGTTACAGACAGAAAAACACACAATCTCCATTATAATAAGATAGATATATACCCGATATGAAGTGTGTATATAACAGTCGGTCTTTTTCTATTTTTAGATTTGATGAAACTAATTAATGATTGCTCCATATTGATAACGATTAGAGTTTTTTAAAGCAAAATATACAAATAAGGAAAGAAATACATTGGAAGAAGTGGTTGTTTTGGTGACACAGAACTCAGACCTGGAAAAGCAAACAAATGTAGCAGCTTTGTAAACATAGATGGTATCAATTTTCAAAATATCAAAATGCTTCAATGAATTCCATTAACAATTTTCTGGTACGATAGATTTGATAAATATATTCAAATGTTGGTTATTTCCTAGTTGAGTAACATGGTATTACAGAGTTACCCAGAAAAAACAGAACACAAATTATTTATTTTCCCATTAAACTAACCCTAAATCCCAACCCTAAACCCTAATCCTTGTTGGACTTAAACTTTAAAAAAATTTAAAATTAGAATTAACAGTTTTATTACAAAATTTGTAGGTTCTGTTTTTTTCTGGGTCACCCTGTAATATTATGTTACTCAATTAGGGGGTAGAGTTAGGGTTTAGGGTTAGAGTTGGGGTTTAGGGTTAGTTTAATGGGAAAATAAATAATTTGTGCTGGGTTTTTTTTCTGGGTCACCCTGTAATATCATGTTACTCAACTAGGAAATAACCCAAATGTCAGTGTGTCAGTATGTCACATTTTTACAACTTTACTCCAGTTTGGCTGTAGCTCAAAATATTATGCCATTTTGGAATCAGGTCAACTCCGTGAGCAAATTAAAAACATTCTAGGCTGAAATTTTTTTAAATATTCCGGGCTGAAAAGTTTTAAGATATTCCGGGTTGAAAATTTTAAAAATATTCCAGGCTGAAAAGTTTTAAAATGTTCCGGGCTGAAAAGTTTAAAAACATTCAAGACTGAAAAGTTTTAAAATATTCCAGGCTGAAAAATTTTTAAATATACCGGGCTGAAAAGTTTTAAAATATTCCAGGCTGAAAAGTTTTAAAATATACCGGGCTGAAAAGTTTTAAAAATATTCCAGGCGGAAAAGTTTAAAAACATTCAAGACTGAAAAGTTTTAAAATGTTCCGGGCTGAAAAGTTTTAAAACATTCCGGGCTGAAAAGTTTAAAAACATTCCAGGCTGAAAAGTTTAAGAATATTCCGTGCTGAAAAGTTAAAAAATATTCCGAGCTGAAAAGTTTAAAAACATTCCGTGCTGAAAAGTTTTAAAACATTCAAGACAGAAAAGTTAAAAAACGTTCCAGGCTGAAATTTTTTTAAATATTCCGGTCTGAAAAGTTTTAAAATGTTCCGGGTTGAAAAGTTTTAAAATGTTCCGGGTTGAAAAGTTTTTAAACATTCCAGGCTGAAAAGTTTTAAAATATTCGGGGCTGAAAAGTTTTAAGACATTCAAGACTGAAAAGTTTTAAAACAATCCAGGCTTAAAAAGTTTTAAATATTCCGGGCTGAAAAGTTTTAAGATATTCCGGGTTGAAAAGTTTTAAAATGTTTCGGGCTGAAAAGTTTAAAAACATTCAAGACTGAAAAGTTTAAAAACATTCCAGGCTGAAAAACTTTTAAATATTCCGGGCTGAAAAGTTTAAAAAATATTCTGTGCTGAAAAGTTTTAAAACATTCAAGACTGAATAGTTTAAAACATTCCAGGCTGAAAAACTTTTAAATATTCCGGGCTGAAAAGTTTTTAAATGTTTCGGGCTGAAAAGTTTAAAAACGTTCCGGGCTGAAAAGTTTTTAAAATATTCCGGGCTG
The DNA here is from genome assembly GCA_023376005.1 of Doryteuthis pealeii. NCBI lineage: Eukaryota > Metazoa > Mollusca > Cephalopoda > Myopsida > Loliginidae > Doryteuthis > Doryteuthis pealeii. The sequence continues at coordinate 89,456,488 of CM042160.1, forward strand.
AAAAGTTTTAAAAATATTCCGGGCTGAAAAGTTTTAAAATATTCCAGGCATTAATAATTTAATTTACTTATACTTTTAAGAACATTTATAAGTATTTACATTTTTTTTTAATTTCTTTTTTTATTAAATTAGCTTATTCTCAATCCTACTTACAATGTCATCAGAAAATGTTCCTTTTCTTTTTGGTGTTTCTGCAGCGACTATTTTTATCCATATTAATTCCTAATTTAAGCACACTGGGTTTGTTTTTAGAAAAATCATAGCTGAGTTGAAACACGGTGTCTGTGGATGACTATATATATATATATATATATATATATATATATATTAAAGATAAATCTAATGAGTCAGACGAACCTACTATTAGTTTCGCTTAATGCTCTTCAGGGCTAAGATCTGACTCTTCAGTGCAAAGAGTCAGATCTTAGCCCTGAAGAGCATTAAGCGAAACTAATAGTAGGTTCGTCTGACTCATTAGATTTATCTTTATTATTTGCTCTACTTAGGTATTGAGCACTTTTTACTTATTAGCTTATTCTCCTAGCGGTTATATGAATATATATATATATATCTTATATACATATATATACCTATAAATTGTTTTTTCTTTTGGCCAAATACTGTACCAATAGATTATTTTTTGTTGGTACGACTATCTTGGTCTTTTCTTTTTTTCAAAATTTTTTTTCTCCCCGGTTGATGTTTGATAGTATATTTTTACAATCAAACTATTTGCTAGGTTTTTTCTCACCGCGAGGATTTACCAACACGCTTGGTATATATATATATATATATATATATATATATGGATACAGTCATTCATACGCACACAGGCGTGTGGATACGGTTATAACATCACAGTCTACACGCATTTTCATGCACACACGCATGACAACATACGCACACGTACAAACAAAAAAGTGCATTTACGTAAACATGCAACACGAGAATACAGTTATGAAAAAATACCATCTTTAACATTAAAAAAAAAAATTCATTTAACTAGAAATGCCATAACAAGACGACAACTACTTCAGTTCCAGTGTTCTTCTGAAAAAGAGATTTTATCTCGAAATATCAAGAATAAATTACAGGTTAACAAACAACACCATTGTTACCTGATTATTTTTTTCTTTACACCTGCATTGTGATAGCCTTCAAAATCAACCTCCTAACCAATATATATATATATATATATATATATATATATATATATATATTGGATGCCCGAATTAAGCAATATGTCCCCATAAAGATTAGAAATGGAATCGTCGGTCCAAACGATGTACTGAGGAATACGTATGGTTGCTCTATAGGTGAGCACCTCATAAATAACCCCAATTGCGCCAACTCATTTAGTATTGACTGGTTCTCAGTTGAGAGCAAGTCACACTCTTTTTACCACCTCAAGATTTTAGAAACATTGTATATTCTGACCAATAAGCCTGTTCTTTGTAAACAAAGAGAGGGCTTACTTGGTTTGAATATTATCAATCTTTAGATCTCCCCCCCCCCTTTTTGAGGTAAAGAAAAGAAATTGTTCTTTTCTTCTTTTTTATTTTCTTACTCGTCCCATTTACCGTTTATTCTATTATCCTCGATATTTAGCTCTGTTGAGCGAGGATCGAATCTAGTCAGCATGCAACTCGTTTTTATTTTCCCTTTACCCCCCCCCCCTTCTATTGTAAAAAAAAATTAAAAAACATAATATTTTTTTTCTCCATACAATGAATCTTTTAGGTCTTTTTAAAGCATTAATAAAATTCTATACCCCCAAACAAATTTATAAATATATTTTTGTTTGTGAACTGATTTGACATTCTTTTCCTACCCAAACAACTACGGAGTGAATTAGCTCTGATGATGATTTTTGTAAAATCGAAATATTGATCAGCTATGATTATATTATAAATTGTTTTCTCTCTAACAGCATTGTGTGATGTTTTCATTCCACCTTTTCATACTCATATTGTCGGATTCATTTCCTTTCTTTTAACTTATATATATATATATATATATATATATATATATATATATATATTTAAGACATGATTTGGCATTGAATAACCCACAAGTGTTGATATGTCATTAAACCTAACAACCAACTAAATACTTTTTGGTCGCATTCCATCTAGTGTGTATGTGTGCGTGTGCGTGTGTGTGTGTGTGTGTATATATATATGTGTGTGTGTGTGCGTGCGTGTATGTGTGTGTGTGTGTGTGTGTGTTTGCACTCATACACATTTGCCTCGGTATATCAGAGTCTGAGATTGTAAGTGGATGCATCTGTTTTCTTGCTTACAACATGTACAACATTTCCTCATGAAATAATCAGCGAGATTCAGTCTTGCATAAAATCATTAACCATTTTTAATTGAATAAAGGAAATAAAATAAACATAAAAAGAGAAATTAAAATATTTCTTAACCATTATCCAATATTCCTGCGCTGATTTTAAACGGTTGTACATTTTTAATCACTTAAATTATTTTTGCATAAATTCCACTGCGTTATTAACAATGAACCTTGTACAAGTTGTAGACTAAATATTGAGAAGTGATCCTAATAGGATCAGGTCTCAATATTTAGTCTGCAACTTACGAGTGGTACCTTGACTTACAATTGCTCCAACTTATGAATGGTACCTTGATGTACAAGTTCCCCCAAAATACAAGTGGTACCTTGACTTATGAGTGACCCAACTTACGAGTGGTACCTTGACTTACAATTGCTCCAACTTATGAATGGTACCTTGATGTACAAGTTCCCCCAAAATACAAGTGGTACCTTGACTTATGAGTGACCCAACTTACGAGTGGTACCTTGACTTACAATTGCTCCAACTTATGAATGGTACCTTGATGTACAAGTTCCCCCCAAAATACAAGTGGTACCTTGACTTATGAGTGACCCAACTTACGAATGGTACCTTGACTTACAACTGCTCCGACATATGAATGGTACCTTGATGTACAAGTTCCCCCCAAAATACAAGTGGTACCTTGACTTATGAGTGACCCAACTTACGAATGGTACCTTGACTTACAATTGCTCCGACATATGATTGGTACCTTGATATACAAGTTCCCCCCAAAATACAAGTGGTACCTTGACTTATGAGTGACCCAACTTACGAGTGGTACCTTGACTAACAATTGCTCCACCTTACAAATGGTACCATGATGTACAAGTGCCCCAAATTACAAGTGGTACCTTGACTTATGAGTGACCAAACTTACGAGTGGTACCATGATGTACAAGTGCCCCCCAAAATTACAAGTGGTACCTTGACTTATGAGTGACCCAACTTACGAGTGGTACCTTGATGTACAAGTGCCCCCAAAATTACAAGTGGTACCTTGACTTATGAGTGACCCAACTTACAAATGGTACCATGATGTACAAGTGCTCCAAATTACAAGTGGTACCTTGACTTATGAGTGACCAAACTTACAAATGGTACCTTGATGTACAAGTGCCCCCAAAATTACAAGTGGTACCTTGACTTATGAGTGACCCAACTTACGAGTGGTACCTTGATGTACAGGTGCCCCACCTTATGAGTTTGCAGTTACAAGCTGTCACTTTGTCACTTTTTAGCTTTGTATTGCAAGCTAAAATTTGCGGCAGGAGCGAGCTTCAGATATGTTTATATTAACTCTTAATGTCCTATACCATCTCATTTCCACCTGGCCAGAAGTCTCATTTATTTTTCTAATCTGACCCAAATGATGGCCTTTGTTTAAATGTAATATTAAACATATTTAGAAGTCTTTGATTTAAGGGAAAAAACAGGTTACATTAAATGAAAAGGCCATTTTTTGATAAATCCTTATAGGAATGGGGCTCTGGACTTAGAAAAATCTCAACAGGATGTTAAGAGTGAATAAGTTCACTAAAAACATTTAAGTTTCTAAATTTTTGTACAAGATTATCAAAAAGTTGTGCCCTACTAGAGTTATCGCTGTGCCATAAAGAAGCAGTTTTTGATAAAAAGATCATTTTATTCTAAGCCAAAGATACCAGGAGTGGAACATCTTTCAAAACAGATATCATTAGGTATTATTTAATACTAAACTCTACAGCATTGTCTTTCTGTCACTCTGTAACCAAAACTATGTCACCACCACCGTCAAAATTTCCTTAGTTATTTAATTTATATTCACAATGGTTATTAAATAATCATTATTTAATCTTGATTAGCATCAGTTTACAATATAACTGCTATCGTAAAATGGACCCTTACTTTCAGTCCAGAATTGGACGCACTAATGCAGAGAAAAGCCTAAGAGTTTCTCTGTTCACTTGATAACTGTATTAGTTTTAAAAGTTCTATGGACTACTACATATAGACACACCAGTAACAGCTAACCAGCAATAACTTACATTCATCAATTTTTCTGTGAGAACACCAGGTGCCGCCTAGAGGACTTACCAAGAATGATGACTGACAGGGACTGATGGTCTGAGAGTGAGAGAGAGTCAGGGACTCCATGTTGTCGACACACGTTGGAGGATGAAAATTGGTTGTATCGTTTGTAGTTACAGTGATTAATCTGAGGCACACTTAGTATAACAGTTATCATCAATGGGAATGGAAGTTCAATTTCTGGGTGAAACAGTTTGCATTTCAATTCATGCTAATGCCCATGGGAAAGGCATTGAATCCATCAGCAAAAACCTGGAAAGTAACCTACAGGGTGGTCAGAAAGTCATGTCACCCCTACATATCTTATTATAATGGAGATTCGGTGTCTGTCTGTTTATAACTGAAACTATGTCACTGCTTACATCACACTACCCTCAGGAATTGCATAAGTTTATCAATTAATATTAATCATTAATACATAGAATAAATCGTATTCATTAACAATGTCTCTATGAAAATCTGAGATAGATTTGCCTCAAAACAGCCCATGTTATTAGTGCGTCTAAAATCCTGCAATGTGTCTCATGTTGTCGGCATCCTTCCATCTACTAAAGACGATGGCTTAGTGTTCACTTCTTTTTTTCTTTCTGCATCTGTGTGAGTGGCAGAACAGGCCAATTTTTGAACGGCAGTCTCTGGTGCAGTGACTGCATACAAACAGTGATGCTTGCTGGAATTGCTGTTGTCTCTCCTCCTTTCTGGCTCTCTTTTCTGTGGCGGCTTCTTTCCTCTCTTTTTCATTCCTTTTAGTCCCTTGTTTGACGAGGAGGCGCTAGGTCGCTCAGTTTTCTGCACACGCCTCCCATGTGTTGGTGTTGATGTGGCATGTCTTCATGTCCCTCTTGTAGATATCTTTAAAGTGCAGGTGTGGTCTCCCTACCGGTCGGATGCCTTCTACTAATTCGCTATACAATAGGTCTTTGGGGATGCGGCCTTTGTCCATCCTCTGACGTGACCAAGCCAACACAGGCATCTCTCGCAGATGATGACGGACATGCTGTTCATGTTTGCTTGTTCCAGCATGTCTGTGTTGGGCACTTTGTCCTACCAGTGTATGCATAGAATGTGGCGTAGGCATCTGAGGTGGAAATTGTCCAGTTTCCTCTCGTGGCATGAGTATGTGATCCAGCTTGGTTCTCTTAGTAAGGCTGGCATTGTTCCAAACTCTCTGTGCCATGACTTTTGTCTTATTTAGACTTATAAAAAGTAAGTAAAGTCGTCGGGGTGGCCTAAAGTCGGTATCAGCCATTCAGCGAGGGAGTCTATCCCCTTTTCAATAGCGCTAGACCAAGGAGATTGTTTTTACGTCTGAGGTGGAGCGCCACACCTACCATCAGTTCCTTACTTTACCACACAGATCCCTGTGCTACTCATACGCTGAGTTGGCGAGGCCGGTATTGAACTAAGAACCTTGTGGCTTCTAGCCGAATGCTCTAGCGACTGAGCTAACCCAGCCCTTAAACCCAACTCCTTGCAAGCATGTGTGAAGTGGCTGACAAGCTATTGCAGGCCGTGCTCAGTGTGTGACGTTAAGGCTGCGTCATCGGTGACTAGCGAGTATCACTAAGCAATAAAGGTTTACATAATATATGGTGTGGTTAATTTGCATACTGGTTTTAACAAAACCGGATTTAATAAATAATTACTTGGTGTTATTGATCTCTAATATTATTGTTTTATTATCCAATGTATTAAAATCAGTAATCTGAACATTAGCTACATAAATGAGAGTAACCCCCCCCTTGTATGTTTCACTTTGAGGAAGCCATTTGTTTTGGTCAGCCATTTTCATTTCACCGTAAATCTACACTGAAAATACGAATTTGTTCGAATCAATACAACTGCATGTTTTAACACGAAAATATCATAAAATGTGTTCTTAATAACAATTTAGTTTATTTCAAATAATGGACAAGCACAAGTAAAATGAAAATGAAAATGGCCAACCAAAACATATGGTTTCCTCAAAGTGAAATAAACAAGGGGAGGTTAATCTCATTTATGTAGCTAATGTTCAGATTGCCTTAAAATCAATCCTATAAATGCATTCTTATCTAATTTCAATAGTTTTTCTAATATATTTTATTACATTAAAACTTAAACACATATGCATGGAGGGTGCATATTTTTGCCAGTTGTTTTAACTTACATTATTTTAATAATATAATTTATAAGTCATGTTTTTACCTTGAAAAAAAAATTCAACATATTTATTACAATACAAATAAAATGTAGAGATGTTACCAGCACTACTATGTTACTTTTTGACATAGTGGTCATCAAGAATGATGCACTTGTATGATTGGTGTACAAAAGCATAAATAGCTTTCTTAAAAAGTCCTATACCACCTAATTCCACCCGGCTGGAAGTCACATTCATTTTAACTAATCAGCCCCAAACAATAGCCTTTGTTTAAATTTAATATTAAACATATGTAGAAATCTTTGATTTAAGGGAAATAACAGGTAACTTTAGATGCAAAGGTCATTTTTAGCCATTTTTTATATGTATCCTTATAGGATGTTCTGGACTTAGAAAAATCTCAACAGGATGTTAAGAGTTAACTCTTATCTTCAGGGTAATTTTCACCTTTAGTTGTCAAAATTCCTAGCAAATAAGGCAATTAGAGTAACCTCCCTTGACTTTCACTTTTGAACCAAGCTGGTAGCTATTTTGAAAGTCTCCGTGCGAAATAAACAAATCTTAGTAACTTCAACTGCATGCTTTAACACAAAAATATCATAAAATGTGTTCTTAATAACAATTAAGTTCATTTCAGATAATGCACACGCACAATTTTATGCTAGGAATTTTTGACAACTAAAGGTGAAAATTACCATCTTCAGTTGGTTTGAAACGCAATAAACTGAACTTAAAGCTGGAAATAAAAGGGATAAAAAATTGCAGTTATTATCAAGAATTTTGGATGGAGAGAATATTTATTGTATTTTGTTATTTTATATACTCAGAGTTTAAATTGAATAATCAGTATATACAACCGTGCCACACTGACAATGGACAAGTTTTTTTGTTTTTTGGGGTCTTTTTTCTCGCAGATGTATATACGAGAAGTCTTTTTGTATCTCATTTCTTTATTCTTTTTTTTTTTTCTGGTTGACAAGATTCGAAGGATGTAAGCTTCTCTATATTTCTGGGTAAAAAGCCATAGTTCATAAGATCATGAAGTGAGAGGGAAATATTTTGGTTTAACAAACAGAAATGGCTGAAGAATTTAAAAAAAAAAAAAAAAAAAACAGGAAAAAATGGAGAAGAAAAAAAATGGGAGAAAAACAGAAAAAAATACTGGAAAAAAAAAAAAACAGGTTTTAATGAACAAAGAAAAAATGGGAAAAACAGAAAAAAAAAAACAGAAAAAAGTGGAAAAGGTTTTAATGAAAAAGAAAAAAAAATGGGAAAACAGAAAAAAAAAACAGAAAAAAATAGTGGAAAAAAACAGGTTTTAATGAACAAAAAAAAAAATGAAAAAACAGGAAAAAAAAACAGAAAAAATAGTGAAAAAAAACAGGTTTTAATGAACAAAGAAAAAATGGGAAAAAACAGAAAAAAAACAGAAAAAAATAGTGGAAAAAAAAACAGGTTTTAATGAACAAAGAAAAAAAAATGGGAAAAAAACAGAAAAAAAAAACAGAAAAAAAAAAACAGGTTTTAATGAACAAGAAAAAAAATAGTGGAAAAAAACAGAATGAACAAAGAAAAAAAAATGGGAAAAAAACAGAAAAAAAACAGAAAAAAATAGTGGAAAAAAAGGTTTTAATGAACAAAGAAAAAAAAAAACAGAAAGAAATAAACAGAAAAAATACTGGAAAAAAAACAGATTTTAATGAAAAAAAAAAAACTGGGGGTAAAAAAGAACAAAAAAATTGCCCCCAACCCCCCCAGCCAAAAAAAAAACTGGAGAAAAAAAACAGGTTCAAATGAACCCAATTTCCATTCTTTTCTGTTTTTTAGCTTCCGACCATTTCAGTTTCCAGTTTTTCTTGAACTCATATCTTCTTGATCTGTCATAGGTGGCAGCAGCAGCAGCAACTGCAACACCCTCTAGAAACCAGTCAAGTCTTCTTCCTATGGACACCTTCACACAACAGATAATTATCAAACTTTTTGTTTTATCTTTTTCATGGCTACCGACTGTTCCACTGCACCTTTTCGTTTTCGCTGGAAGAAAAAAACATTTTTAAAAGAGTCATTAGAATGATAACGACTAATATTAAAAGAAAACAAATAAAATGAAATGTGGAAGTTTCCAACAAATTTTAATAAAGATTCATTACAATGGTCTGCGAATGTTTACAAGGTCAAATATATAATAGCGGATTTCAAGGCAGTTTTTTTACACTGAATCTAAAAATTATACTCATTTTTTCTAATCGGATCAAATTTTTAAGGGTTATTTCCTAGTTGAGTAACATGATATTACAGGCTGACCCAGAAAAATGCAAAAATGAATGGTTAGTTCCTCGTTGAGTAACATGAGTGACCCAGAAAAAAAACAGAACACAATTATTCATTTATTTTCCCATTAAACTAACCCTAAACCCCTCCTAGTTAAAATTAACGGCTTTATTACAAAATTTGTGGGTTCTGTTTTTTTCTTGGTCAGCCTGTAATATCATGTTACTCAACTAGGAAATAACCCTTTTATGATACAAACTCTGATTTGAAATGTAAAATTGGGTGAAATAAAATGGGACAAATAAGAAATCTGTGATTAAATGACAACAGATACATTCAGTTGTATTGATTCAAACAAACTCCTATTTTCAGTGTAGATTTATGGTGAAATGAAAATGGCCGACCAAAACAGACTGCTTCCTCAAAGTGAAAGAAACAAGGGGAGGTTACTCTCATTTATGTAGCTAATGTTCAGATTACCAAATATTCTATTATTGTAAGTATAAATATTATGAGTATAAATAAATATAATGATAAAATAAATAAACAATAATGAAAATAATAAAATATAATATATAAAATAATTATGATAATTAATAATAATAAATAAAATATTATTATTGTAAGTATAAATATCATAAGTAAAAATGAATATAATAAGATAAATAATAAAATAAATATATAATATATTAAATATTAAATAATTATGATAATTAATAATTATAAGTATATATATATAGCAACCCCTCCGCACAAGCAGGATGCGACACAAGGTCAATTTCTTAAGCAGAGTTTAACAGGTTTGAATTCATCAGAGTTTTCCTTCTCCTAGACCGGTTGCCTAACCAAAGTTAAAGAGCCCAGTCTGCCCTGCTATTTACCCATAGCTGGAGGGAGAGTAGGATTCATACCTTTCCCAACGGTATTAGCGCTAAGTGAAATGTAATTACCACATCCAGGATTTGAACTCAGGGCGACGAGTCCATTCCCATGACTTTAACCATTACACCCACGCGCTTAAATATTATAAGTATAAATGAATATAATAATAATTAAAAAAATAAAATATAACATAAAATATTAAAAAATTATGATAATTAATAATAATAAATAAAATATTATATTATTGTAAGTATAGTTATTATAATTATAAATAAATATTAATAGAGTAAGTGTAGGGTGTGAAAGTTTAAATCCCAAAAATATGAAGATTGTTTAGATTGGTATCAGAGATGAAGATAAGGAAGAATGGAGAAAAACATTATTTTAGCACGAAAGAAATAAAAAGGTCTAAATGAATAACAAATGATGCAAACATTAAAAAAGAGTTATTTACCTTTCCAGATGGAGACAAAGTTTCATATTGATGACGAAGAGTCTGCAACTCATATTCACAATTGGCCAATGCCAATTTAAGTTCGTACAAGAGGACAATGTCTTGACGTAATTCATTAAAATGTTGGACGATCTCATCTGTTGCCATTGGATTGTATTCTGGAAAAAGAAAAAAAAAGAAAAATGCAAAATCACAGAAGAAAAATAAATAAATAAAAAGAATCATGAACTGAAAAGATATCTTATGGTTATTTCCTATAACTCCAACAGAAACAAAGGGGAACCACTCTTGACTGATAAATTATCTGTTTATTTATTGATCTACTAAGAAAAAAGAAAACAGGTTTAGGGTTAGTTTAATGGGAAAATAGATAAATAATTTATCAGTCAAGAGCGGTTCTCCTTTGTTTATGTTGGATTTATAGGAAATTCTTTGTTTCTTTCACTTTGAGGAAGCCGTCTGTTTTGATCATATTTGCATTTCACCATGAATCTACACTGAAAACACAAATTTGTTCGAATCAATACAACTGAATGTTTTAACACGAAAATATCATAAAATGTGTTCTTAATTGTGCTTGTACATTATTTGAAATGAACTTAATTTTATTAAGAACACATTTTATGATATTTTCATGTTAAAACATGCAGTTGTATTGATTACGGTGAAATGAAAATGGCCGACCAAAACAGACAGCTTCCTCAAAGTAAAAAAACAAGGGGAGGTTACTCTCGTTTATGTAGCTAATGTTCAGATTACCAATAAAACATAATGCAAATCTAGGCATCATTTAATAAATATTAAAACTGTCAATTTATCAAATATGTCTGGTAGGTGTTTACCCAACCCATTTGCCGTGGGTAGGATGTGACACAAGGTTGCAAGTATGGGGTATAGGGTCAGGACAATGATATAGGTGTTAGGGCTTGACGGGACCAACCGATTGATCGGAGGTGGGCCAATTGGGGGAGGGTCTTAATCTTCTACAGAGATGCATTCGGTATATTCTACAGCCTGAGCTGACAGGGTAAACATTCAGTAAATAAATATTAAAAGGTTAAAAAAAATTATTTGGTGCAAATATTTTTTCTTTTTTAATTTTTGGTATGGAAGTCTGTTAGCATAAAAACAGTATAAAGGGCGATAACTCTTTTTTCTATTATTAACCCAACTAACTGACTGAGCTGATAGGCACAATGTCTGTTGCAAAAAAACAAACATTTTTTGTACATTTCACAGCATCCTTATACAACTCGCTAACAAACAAAATATAATGATGAAAGTAAACTCGGTGGGGGGCACAGTCAAGTCCGACGTATATGTTCTCCCAACTGATAAAGTCCTCAGTCTGCAATAATCTCTCACAAAAGTACTACTCTCTTCTTAACAGCAAAACTCCTACTATCGTTCTCTCTCGGTCTGAGAGAACAGGCTCTTAAATACACAGTTAATATGTACATCCGGGCTTCTTACTCTGGTCTGGCATTGGCCGTTTAGAACTTCAATATTCACCAGCATTTTGAGTACGCGTCAATACTGTTTACATCTGGGTTACTGCCAACAGCATTTCATCGACGAGGAGGTAGCGAGTTCAAATATCCGTGGCCGCTCGCCACACTCCTCCCCCTCGCATAGGCCAAACATATCCGGACGCGCTTTGTTTGTGGGGGCTGGGAATCCGCTCGCCCACAGTTCTGCCCTTCAATTTTGCTATAAACTCACATCAATCCTTTTCTCTTAATGCTTTGTTAGAGTCCAAGTGGTGCAGCTGTACAGTAGCACTGATACAGCTACAGCTTGAAAGAATTTGTGTATTATCTTATCAGATGATATGATTCATAATCTGTTTATAGCAGTCTATGCTAAATGTTTAAAATTCTGCAATGTGTCTTGTGTCTCCTAAGTCCAAGAAGGTTCCTGAGTTCAACAAGAAATACCTGAAGAAGGCTGGAGGGCACATTGGCCGAAACATTGTGTAGATAATAATAAAGATGAGGACAATAGTCCAAAAAAAAATAATACAAGCCTCATCTAAAAAATTCCCGATCTATGTGACGCGACACACCAGTGTGTCACGAGATGTCATTAGGTGTGTTGCGGGAAGGTATTCAATATTTAAGGTATAAACGAAAATATTATTTCAACAAAGTCTGGCCTATATATTATATATATTGATGTGTAAGTTTTTTTTTGTTTTTTTTGGATAATGTAAAATTTAAATTTGTTAGGAAGTATATGTCGGAAATGGTTATGTGAAGGGGATTTTATGACAACCAGCACAAATCATTTTCAACAAAACATATAAAAAAACTAATTGGCAATATATATTGATGTAGAAGAAACTGCAATATAGAAGGAAAAACTTCACTGTAACGATGTAGGGCGATATGAAAAACACCTTGGTGAGGATTAGAATCGAAGACCATATATGTACGCAGAATTTCAATGTAAGACGTTGCTCACTGTTCCAGTAGAGCCTATCTTAGTGCATGAAATATCATATATATTTATGTGTAAGTTTTTTTTTGTTTTTTTTGGATAATGTAAAATTTAAATTTGTTGTGAAGTAGATGTCGGAAATGGTTATGTGAAGGGGATTTTATGACAACCAGCACAAATCATTTTCAACAAAACATATAAAAAAACTAATTGGCAACATATATTGATGTAGAAGAAACTGCAATAGAGTAGGAAAAGCTTCACTGTTTCGATTGTAGGGCGATATGAAAAATGCCTCAATGAGGATTAGAACCGAAGACCATATCTGTACGCAGAATTTCAATGCAATACGTTGCTCACTGTTCCAGTAGAGCCTATCTTAGTGCATAAAATAGGTCCTATAGGTTGAATCCACACCAACACAATAGTGTCTAGTGTTATAACACTACATTCACTTTTATTAAAACTAGCTAAGAATAAATGGGTCGGGTTAGCTCAGTCGGTAGAGCGTTCGGCTAGAAACCACAAGGTTCCTAGTTCAATACCGGCCCTCGCCAACTCAGCGTTTGAGTAGATCAGGGATCTGTGCAGTAAAGTAAGGAGCTGATGGCAGGTGTGACGTTCCACCTCAGCCGCAAAAACAATATCTTTCGTCTAGTGCTAGTGAAAAAGGGATAGACTCCCTCGCTGATTGGTTGATACCGACTTGAGGCCACCCTGACAACTTTACTTTTAATAATAAATATTTTTGTATTCTTTCATTCTTGGATCTATAGAATGTATTCCTTTTATGGGTGTGCCGCGAAAATCTTAAACAGTTCATTGGTGTGTCACTATACAAAAAAATTTGGGAACTACTGATCCAAAAGATTCTTTATGTTTGTAACTTTCATTTTCATCTATCATCTCTAGGGTAGAGAGCCTTGTGCATGGTCATTAACTTTCTCGTCCTTTGGTCAATCTGTCCGAGTTCTTCTTTTGTCCATTTTAAGAATGGTCCTGTGTATTTTATAATGGGGACGGCCCAGGTATTGATTCCTTTGATTAGATTTCTGCTGTTAAGTTTGGTTTCTAGAAGTTTTCTAGTTCTCCTGAGATATTCTTTTTTAACTTTTCCTTTCATTTCTGTTTGCTTAATATTGTCCGCTTCTAAAATTCCTAAGTATTTGTAACTTTCATTTTCATCAAGTGATTTTGTAGTGTCCCGGTTTGGCAGTTGTATTCCATCCATTAATTTTCTTTCGCCCTCTTTCATTACCAGTATAGCACATTTTTCAATTCCAAATTCCATTCTTATATCTTGGCTATATATTCTAATAGTTTGTACCAGGGTTTCTAATTCTTTTTCATTTTTCATGTCATCCATGTACATAAGGTGGTTTATCTTTTCTTGTGCGTTAGCGAATGTGTATCCCCCTGTACATTTTTTAAGTATATGATTGAGAGGCATCATTGCTATAATAAACAGTAGTGGTGATAACGAGTCTCCTTGGAAGATACCTCTCTGGATTTTTACTTCTGCCAGGGATTGCTTTCTGGCTTTTAATTGAACTCGCCAGTTTTCCATGGCTTTTTCAATGAAATTTATATTGAAGCAATAAAAAAAAAAAGAAAGAAAACTAAACACCAACCTATTGACAATTCCTCCAAGACTTGTTCAATCGCTTTGGTTTTCTTTTGGCCAATAGATGCGGGTAATTTCATCTGAAAAGAAAAACAAAAAAATAAAGTAAGACAAAATAAGAAACAAAACTAAGAAAACTGCATTTCTGCTAAAAGGGGAGAATTATTAATAAGCATTTCTTGTGTTTTTGATAATGGATTGGTATAGCTTATTATTTTTAAATAACTGTTTTATATATATATATATATACGCTTTATATATATATATATATACGTTTATATATTATATATATATATATACACGTATATATATATATACACGTTATATATTATATACGTTATATATACGTTATATATATATATATACGTTATATATATATATACGTATATATATATATATATATATATATATTATATATATATAATATATTATATATATATAATACGTTATATATATATATATATTATATATTATATATATATATTATATACGTTATATATATATATATATATATATATATACCGTTATATATATATATATATATATATATATATACGTTATATATATATATATATATATATATATATATATATATATATATATATATATATATATATATATATATTATATATATATATATATATATATATAATATATATATATATATATATATACGTTATATATATAATATATATATATATATATATATATATATACGTTATATATATATATATATATATATATATATACGTTATATATATATATATATATATATATATATATATATATATATATAACGTGTATAT
>CM042160.1:89471635-89574135 GCA_023376005.1 Doryteuthis pealeii
ACCCCGCGAACCATCCAAATTCCATTCTTATATCTTGGCTATATTCTAATAGTTTTGTACCAGGGTTTCTAATTCTTTTCATTTTCATGTCAAATCCATGTACATAAGGCTGGTTATCTTTCTTGTGCGTTACAATTGTGCTAACCCCCTGTACATTTTTTAAGTATATGATTGAGAACAGGCATCATTGCTATAATAAACAGTAGTGGTGATAACGAGTCCCTTCCTTGGAAATACCTCTCTGGATTTTTATCTGTCTGCACAGGGATTGCTTCTGCTTTTAATAGAACTCGCCAGTTGACCATGGTTTTTCAATGAATTTATATGAAGCAATAAAAAAAAAAAGAAAGAAAACTAAACACCAACCTCATTGACATCTCCAAGGACTTTGTTTCAATCGCTTTGGTTTCTTTTGGCCAATAGATGCGGGCTATAATTTCATCTGAAAAGAAAACAAAAAAAATAAAGTAAGACAAAATAAGAACAAAACTAAAGAAAACTGCATGTTCTGCCTAAAAGGGAGGAATTATTAATAAGCATTCTGTGTTTGATAATGGATTGGTATAGCTTACTTATTTTTAAATAACTGTTTTTCTATATATTATATTATTATATTACCTATATATTATATATATTTATATACGTTTATATATATTATATATATATATATTACCACGTTATTATATATTATACACGTTATATATATATATATACTTATATATATACACGTTTATATCAATATTATAAAATAAAAAATAAACATATATATACACTTACTACTACATAATATATACGGTTATATATATATATACTATATTAAATTACTATTACTATACGTTTATACTACTATATTATATACGTCTATTATATAGTTATTACTAATATATACGTTATATATATACTAATATTACGGTATATAATATATATATCTATTATATATAACACGTTTATAATATATTATATATATATATTATTATACATTATATATATATAAAGTATATATATATATACGTATATATACGTATACTAATACTATATATATATATATATATATACGTTATAGTATATATATATAAATATTATATATATTATACGTTAGTATATTTATATATATTATTATATATATATATATATATATATATATATTATATATATATACTATATATATACGTTATATAGTATTATATATATTTATATATATACTATATATATATATATATACGTTATATATATATATATATATATATATATATATATATATACGTTATATATATATACTCTATATATTATATATATATATATATATATATACGTATATACATATATATATACATATACGTTTGACTAGCAGCGTTCTGTTTTTACTAACGGTCTTTTTCCCGTCTTATTTTTTGTTGATGACCGACCCACGTGCGGTTGATACATTATATTGCAATAGGGTCCTCATATTAGTTAGGATGGGCGAGTGTTGCTTTTTTAAACCGTCAAGAGAATTAGGCCCCGAAACGGTTTGCACACTTTCTCTTTTCTGATGAGCCTATTTCAGTTGTAAACAATCGTTTGTTTTTCATTATATCTTATTCATACTGTCGGATTAATTTCCATTTATTTTCACATTATATATATATATATATATATGTATATATTATATTATATATAAGTAAAAAGTAAGTCGTCGGAGCGGCCTAAAGTCGGTCGGTATCAGCCAGTCAGCGAGGCGAGTCTTATCCCCTTTTTCAATAGCGCTAGACCGAGGAGATTGTTTTGGTGTCTGAGGTGGAGCGCCACACCTACCACCAGCTCCTTACTTACCACACAGATCCCTATGCTACTCATACGCTGAGTTGGTAGAGGACCGGTATCGAACTAGGAACGTTGTGGTTTCTAGCCGAACGCTCTACCAACTGAGCTAACCCAGCCCTATATATATATGTAATAATATGAAAATTTGAAAAAAAAACAAAGTTCATAAACGAGTAATGTTTATTTCGCCTATGCTGCAGTGTTTCGATCTGTTTCAATAGATCTTCATCAGGGCTTTTGTTAGTTTGAGGAAAAATAAATGTATCACAGAAAATAAGGAATCTACGAGATTCATTTGCTTAATGGTCTCACAGATTCCTTATACGTTTCAAAGTTCAACGAAAGATCCCGAGTTCGACAAGATATACCTTAAGGAGGCCAGAGGTCACATCAGCCAAAATGATATGTATATAACAAGGAAGCGTGTGGTGTAATGGTCAATGTCATGGGAAATGGACCCGGCGCCCTGAGATCAAATCCTGGACGTGGTAATTGGATTTCACTTAGCGCTAATACCCTTGGGAAAGGTATGAATGCTACTCTCCCTCCAGCTATGGATAAATAGTAGGGTAGACTGGGCTCTTTAACCTTGGTTGGGCAACTGGTCTAGGAGAAGGAAAACTCTCAATTAAAAACCTGGTAAACTCCGCTTAAGAAATTGACCTTGTGTCACATCCTGCTCATGCGGAGGGGTTGGTAAATATATATATATATAACAATGAAGATGAGGACAATAGTCCAAATAATCAAAATAATCTGTAATCAGGAATGACAGTAATCTCGGGGGGGGTCACAGTCAAGTCTAACGCAATGTTCTTCCAATCGACAGTCTTCAGTCTAAACACTCTCCCAGGTGTATCACGCTGGTCTCACCAACAATATCCAAAAGTATTTCTCTATCGGGCTCGTCTCGACAACAAAATGCTACTGCAGTTGTTCTCTCCCTCGTCTGGGAGGGTAAGTCCTTAAAATATACCTCAATCTCGCCACATCTGGGTTCCTCACTCAGAATTGTCCGTGCAGCACGTGCGACACTCGTCAGCACTGCAAGTACGCGTCAATCCTCACGGCGCGACTATTTACATCCGGGTTACTCTGCACTGCTCTTCCACAGCCCTTTCACATTCTGAAGGACGCGGGTTTGACTCTAGGTCAGTCCTACACACCAGGCAAAGCCTAGCCCGCTTCCTTCGAGAATACTGCAAGTCTTCATGCCCGCACCTCTCTCTGTCACACCGTGTTGCACGAGGTAGGTCTCTTCTCTCACTACATTATCAAGCCGTATCTCATAAATTAAGATAAACTCAGTTTCATTTATTTATTTTTTTTATCTCAATGTTTTTAAGGACATATCTTCTATCTATACATATATAGAGGGGAGTTGTGTGTATGTCTGGAGGAAACTATGAAAATAAAACAATTAACAACAAAGTAAATATATACAAACATTCAATATCACCAAGGCATGCTTTTTGAGCAAAAAATAATGAAGATTTTATTTATATCTAAGAAGATATCTAAAAAATTAGGATTTGAATAGTAAGAAAAGGAAAAGTCATTGGTGACGTTTCGTGATTAAAAACATTAACAAATCAATTATGTAAGACAAAATCAATCAATGGATCTGCGAGACTAATGTTTTATTAACTCCCCTTCTACCTAGGCAATACCGGGTAGCCACTTCTAGTCTTATCTAAAAATTAAAATCAATTTAAGTCATTGGTGACGTTCGTGATTAAAACATAAACAGATCAATTATATAAGACAAAATTAATCAATGGATCTCGAGACTAATGTTTTATTATCTCCCCTTCTACCTAGGCAACACCGGGTAGCCACTTCTAGTCTTATCTAAAATTCAAATCAATTTTTCAAGATGTGCTGATTCATCAGGTGACACAATAGTTTAAGATCCAAGTAAACATTCTTTTTTTTTTAAAATTCAAAAACCGAATGATAATTCAGTGTATGGGTTGGCAGACAAAACCAGAAACAAATATCAATTCAGCATACAGGTCAGCACTTGTTTGGGGTAAAAATCATGACGACATTTATCCCCACCTACCACAGTGTAAATACTCAGGTCGTCTTATGTGAAATGTTAAGATTTTGAATTTTTGTTTTGTTACTGGTTGCTGTAATCAGTCTGTCTTTGCTCTTGTTTATATATTCTTCAAACTCTTGCATTGCACCATCTACACAATCCTTAATACTTTACAAGTCTTTTTTTTTTCTTTCTTTTCTTGTCACATAGAATCTGTCAATGTCATCTCTTAGGTGTAAGGTCTCAAGCATTTTATTATTATCATTATTATTGCTGGTTGCTGTAATAAATCTCTTTGTGTTACATAATTGTTAGTACCCTAACAATTGTGTAGGGTTAGTGTAGAAATCAAGATGGCTGTTAGAAATTACAGCTAGCAGTTTTTTTTTGAGTGTGAGTATGTGACGATATCATGGAAGATTGATTGGCACATGTTAAACTCATGTTAACCCTTTTTCCAGTAGATACCATGAGAATTAGTAGAGAAATGAGAAACAAAGGCTCTTCCAGTTTTGATTTGAAAGAGTTAAGTCAGTACTGGGCAAGCCATGGCGATAGCAAGTCGCGATAAACACGCTCCCATACTCACACTCTGCACAGTTAGTCTGGATGGGGATTTCTAAATAAAATATGATATAAAGAAAATCTAAGTCTTGGGTTATTTATCCAAAAACTACTAATGACCCAGGGCTTCTGATAGACGAGAAATTCCGAATGGAAGACCAGACACGAAATCTCCAAATGAAAGTTCCAGATTCTAGAAGAACTCCCAGCTATTTACCAACCTCTCCGCACGAGCAGGATGCGGCACAAGGTCTATTTCTTAAGCGGAGTTTAACAGGTTTGAATTCAGAGTTTTCCTTCTCCTAGACTGGTTACCTAGCCATGGTTAAAGAGTCCAGTCTGCCCTGCTATTTACCCATAGCTGGAGGGAGAATCAGATTCATACCTTTCCCAAGGGTATTAGCGCCATGTGAAATGTCAACAGCTTCGTCCAGGAATTGAACTCGCATTGACAAGTCCATTTCCTACGACTCTAACCATTAGACCATGTGCCTCCTACTCCCAGCTACATAAGATAGTGAAAGATGATCAGAAGGGAAGAATATATAACATTTGCTCTTCGAACCCTTGTATTGCTCTATCTACACAATCCACAATGTTTGCAAGTGTACAGTATAAGAATGCGACATAAGGTCAGTTTAGTGCGGGGTGCCCCGCAGGAAACAAAACTCCCAAGGGACATAAGCAAAAATTACTCATGTTTTATTAGCCTTCTCCTTCAGGGGTACAAGGCAATCGACCTAGTCTTTACTACTTTTAAGCAAGAGGGGAGGTGCTGCCTGTGAGAAGGGTCCCCTGGAACAGAGCTGATTGATTTTCCGACTACCCAGCACAAATGTTAGGTAGTATTTATTAGACCCCCTACGAGGACAAAACGTGACACAAAGGTTGGTTTTGATGGGGGGGGAGTATGCAAAAAGTGAATAATATATGTTTGGTTTGGTTTGTTTGTTTTTTGGTTTGTTTTGTTGCATATTAACCTCAGTTGGTCATTTAATGCTGGCAATATTTTTAAAGATTTGTAGCGATAGTTTGGAAGAAAATTTTTTAAACAAATTTTCTATTTAACCCATAGATGGGACCCTAACAGGTACTACCACTCCGGGTCAGAATGGACCAGAATGTAATGGTGATGAAGAGGTGCTCCACATTCCCCAGATCTCCAGAAACAGAATTTTAAAAATGCAATATAAATTTAAACATAAGAGAAAAATTCTTTCTTACCCTCTGGCTGCGGAGTGAAACACCAGATTGTTTGTAGTCGGGAAATTTAATACCTCCAGTCTCAGGAGTTGTCTGTTTAAAAAACAAAGAGATTTAGAAAATCATATGAATATATGTATACTAGCAGAAGTACTGGACTAAAAAGATTTTTAGAAACATCAAGGAGTGAAAGAGAAAACAGAATGAACAAAAAAAAATAATGATTTAGTAAATTTCTTTGTCAAATTGAAAAAAAAAAAATATACAATTTTTAGTATAACAATTTTGGGTTATTTCCTGTAACTCCAACATAAACAAAGGGGAACCACTCTTGACTGATAAATTATTTATTTATTTATTTATTGATCTACTAGGAAAAAAAGAAGACGGGTTTAGGGTTTAGGGTTAGTTTAATGGGAAAATGAATAAATAATTTATCAGTCAAGAGTGGTTCCCCTTAATGTTGGAGTTATAGGAAATTACCCAATTTTGTTTTTTTGGTTTACATTTAAAATAGTATTTAAAAAAGGTACAAATTGGTTTAAAACTTTTTCAGGATTTCTTTAGTTCTCCAAAAAATAAGATTTTTCTTTTTTACAATTAGTACTTAATTACAAAACAATAATTTTTGAAAAACTTAAAGATAATATCTTTATGTGACTAGTTTTAAGAAAAAATGGATCTTGAAAAGGTTAATGGTTGGAATATGGGTGTCCAATAGTCTAGAAATAGATTAATGTGTGCAATTTTAGGAGAAATTGGAGTCTTTATTCTGCCTTGAAAAAGTTAGTAACTATTTTCAGAGTGGTCAAATCAAGGGCAGTGTGTAGGGTGGAATCTGCATATATTCAGCCGTCTCAAACCCCTTCAACAGATCCAGACTGGCCGATAGAGTGAGAGCTTGGTCCAGTGGGCAGATGATAGATAGGAAATAGGTAAATACCCACATGATAGTCAGACTTGTAGTTAGGGCCACAAGGATTACATATGTATGTCAGGAGGGCTGCATTGGATTACATATGTATGTCAAGAGGGCTGCATGGATTACATATGTATGTCAAGAGGGTTGCATGGATTACATATGTATGTCAAGAGGGACGCATGGATTACATATGTATGGCATGGATTACATATGTATGTCAAGAGGGACGCATGGATTACATATGTATGTCAAGAGGGACGCATGGATTACATATGTATGTCATGAGGGTTGCATGGATTACATATGTATGTCATGAGGGTTGCATGGATTACATATGTATGTCAAGAGGGACGCATGGATTGCATATGTATGTCAAGAGGGACGCATGGATTACATATGTATGTCATGAGGGTTGCATGGATACATATGTATGTCATGAGGGCCGCATGGATTACATATGTATGTCAAGAGGGTTGCATGGATTACATATGTATGTAAGAGGGTTGCATGGATTACATATGTATGTCAAGAGGGACGCATGGATTACATATGTATGTCAAGAGGGTTGCATGGATTATGTATGTCATGAGGGTTGCATGGATTACATATGTATGTCATGAGGGTTGCATGGATTACATATGTATGTCAAGAGGGCCACATGTGACCACTAAATCTTTAAATCCTTCTTCTACATTAACAGAACAAAGTGATGATTGATATCATAAATTTTTTTTATCATCAACTAAAAGCCAATGAATACATATCTAAAAAACATTTTTGTTAAAAAGAAAGGAAAAAAGAATATTACTGACCGAGTTCAAATAATAAAATGTACAAATGTCACTCTCACTTTCAATTATAGGCATTTGTTGATTGAAAGCAGGAGAAGGCTAGAGGAAAGACTCACTCCCTTTCATTGTCTGAGTTAGCTTCCTCATTAATTATCTATTAAACCCAGTTTTGTTAAAACCAGTATGTAAATTATCTACACTTTATGTAAACCTTTTATCTTTTATTGATATATAAGACACATTGCAGGATTTTAAATGCACTAATAACATGGAATGTTTTGAGGCAAATATAACTCAGATTTTCATAGCAACACTGTTAATAAATAAGATTTATTCTATGTATTAATGATCTTGATTATAAATCATTCATAAATTTATGCAATTCCTGAGGGT
Organism: Doryteuthis pealeii; assembly: GCA_023376005.1. NCBI lineage: Eukaryota > Metazoa > Mollusca > Cephalopoda > Myopsida > Loliginidae > Doryteuthis > Doryteuthis pealeii. The sequence goes on from CM042160.1 coordinate 89,479,356, forward strand.
ATTGTGAATGTAAGCAGTGATGTAGTTTTGGTTACAGAGAGACAGCAAATCTCCACTATAATAAGATTTAAATAATATTAATAAGATCACCCCCCCCTCCAGCAAAAGAAAGAAAGCCACACAGTACGCACCCCTCCTTCTTTGAGTTTCTGTTGTTGATAAACTTTCTTTTTCGTTGTTTTTCTTTCCACACGTCGATTATCAATGTTACTATCAGCAGCTGTAATTAATTTCTGCAAATCTTGTGTTTTCTTTTCTCGCTCTTTTTTACGCAATTCAATCTTTTTCAATTCGGCTATTAAATGTTCCTCTTCTTCAACCTGAAAACAAAACAAACAAAAAAGTAAATTTGGAAAAGAAAATTCAGTTATGAAAATTTTGTTTCCTTTCAACAAAGGAAAAAAAAAACTGGAGACAATAAAAGATATTTGCATTTTTAAAAAGAATAGAAAATACAAAACAGAAATGAGATCATTATATTATGGGATGCCCATTTAATCCGCACACAGGATAATGTGGCATTTAATCTGCAAAATGAATATTTTGATTAATCTGCAAACCAGATCACACTGCATTTAATCCACAAACCGGATAACTAACACTGCATTTAATCAGCAAACCAGATCACGCTGCATTTAATCCACAAACCGGATCCGCACGCTGCATTTAATCAGCAAACCAGATCACGCTGTATTTAATCCACAAACCGGATCCCACTGCATTCAATCTGCAAACCAGATCATGCTGCATTCAATCTGCAAACCGGATCCCGCTGCATTCAATCTGCAAAATCCAGGAATATTGTTGTTAAGCTGTACAGACGGGTGGCCCTTGGCCCACTTCAACACCAGTGTCCACACTGCTGTTTTGACGATCAAAGGAGACGGTGCAGGTGGGTCCTGCATCAGTTGCGCTGCAGCATGCTAGATGTTTCTTTACTTAATCTGCCGACGCCACTTTTTCGTTAACATATACGTCACTGATATAGGGCTATTTGGTTATTATTAGCAGCATGGCGAATATATACAATTGGAATTCCTGAATGTGTTTGGTCAGGTCGTCATGGAGAATTATGGCTGAATTTTTTTATTTAGTTTCTGCATGCACGAGTTAAAATTGAGCATGTTGCATCTCTTGTCTTCTTTTGGTGCAGTATTTACCACATACCCCACGTGTACGGGTTAGGCACAAGGTGCTATTAAAGTGGAACCACCTACAAACCAGAGCTCATGATACGTTTTCATTTGAATATTTTTGTTAGAGGAGAGTTATCTCCCCTGAACGAACTTTTGTAGCCGAAACAGCTTACAACAAGCACAAATCCCCGTTGGGTCGTGCAGCCGAATTTTTTTCTCTTTCACCATCTTTCGTACGTCCGCATTGGTGACTGCAGGGTTATTCTGCCGTGCGAAATACAGCGGGCGCCCAAAGGGGTCATTCGGGCATTTGGCGCACGCTGTACTTTGCATGGCAGACTAACCCTGCAGTCACCAAAGTGTTGTATTCCTAGCGAATATACAATTGGATTTTCAACTCATTCCCGAATTCAGCGGAATGACTACAGATGTGCCGGTAACTAAATGGTTGGAAAACCTGAAGCTGACCTGTGAGCTATGCAGTGGAGCAGGTCTTGCCACTGCGATTGAAAGGGGCGGCTCAAGAAACCTATCGACAGTTGACGAAAGAGCAACGTGGTAACATGGTAATTGAATGGTTGGAAAACCTGGAGCTAACCTGTGAGCTATGCGAGATAGACAAGGTAGAGCATATCCTGCCACTGCGATTGAAAGGGGCAGTCGAGAGACCTATCGACAGTTGTCGAAAGAGCAACACGGTAACGCCAAAGACATTAAATGTGCCCTTGTAACAGCTTACGGAACAGATTCGTTTGTGGCCTTCAACCAATTTACCACGCGCCACCTGCATAAAATCTGAAAAACGGATCTCGCTGCATTTAATCTGCAAACCGGATAATACCAAAAATGTTAGGAAATTCTTCAATTTTAAATTGATTACATAAAGAATTTCTTTTTTTTTTTTTTTTCATGGATTTTTGGTTTGGTTTGGTTTGTTTTGTTTTATGGCATATCAACCTCAGTGGGTCATTTAATGCCGATAAAGTTTTGAAATAAATCAATTCTTAATGAATAATACAATTTTCTTTTATAAATACATTTTTCTATTTAACCCATAGATGGGACCCTAACAGGTACTACCACTCTGGGTCAGAGTGGACCAGGGAGCAAAACTGGAACCTCACCATCAGATAGAGTTTAACGTCATTCCCAGGACATGTAGACCCACAGCCACCGCCTTCTAGCACCCATATGATAAAAAGGGGTTGGGGCTTGCCATAAGGGCAATAGGGTTGGGAAAATCATATAGGTGCTAGGGCTTGACGTGACCAGCCGATTGATCGGAGGGGGCCTCTCCGACCGCCTGTCTAGCCCAAGATAGGGCCAAAGTGGAGTATTGCATGTCATGAACTGCTCATCCACCTGGGCTCTATCCTTAAGCATCACGGGTCGCCACCCACGGCCAACAGGTGGCCCCATTGGGGGAGTCTTACCCCTCTGCAGAGGTGCAGTCGGTGCATTCTAACGCCCCAGCCGGTCATGGATTTTTCTTGATTTTGACAGTAAGTTGTCATACCATTAAAATCATTCAATTTATTATTTTCAATCCATTAGTAAACTAGTCTCGCAAATACATTACTACTGAAAAGTGAAATTGGTCCTCCCAGAGCGACCTTGTGTCACATCCTACCCATCCTACCCATGGGTTGGGTAAATACCTTGGGCATCCCATTGTGGTGTAATGGTTATTAAGCTTGTCTCCCAGATATTAGCTTGCTAACCATGGCTCTATGATAGGCCGCCCTTAATACAATATCTATATACAGATTAAATTATGTTATTTCCTATAACTCCAACCTAAAAATAGGGGAACCACTCTGAATGAATTTTATCTGTTAATTAATCTACCCATTATTTTCCCATTAAACTAACCCTAAACCCTAACCCTAACTTCTTTTTTCCTAGTAGATCAATAAATAAATAAATAATTTATCAGTCAATCAGAGTAGTTCCCCTTTTTTATGTTGGAGTTATAGGAAGTTCTTTCACATCAAAATTTAAAAATAAAGAGCTTACTTGTTTTGGCGTACGGTTAAATAGTTGAATTAATTGAAGTTTTCTCTTTCTTTCATGATTTGCATCGAAAACCCAAATTTTAGGTTCTTGTCCCTGTGTTGCTCGAACCTGAAAAGAAAGAAAATTAAATTATATAAAACATAAGATACACTATTTCAGATGGCTCTGCTATCAGCAACAATATCATACAAAACTTAAGAAAATACCATATTTTAACAACAGTTAGCATTAGTATCATATGCATTATTCCTTTTTTATTGCAGGTTCCTTCTCTTAACTTCCTGCTTTTTTCTTTCTTTCTTTTTTTCATCTACTCTGTTCAGTTCTTTCTTTCTTTCTTTCTGCTCGTTTCTTTCTTTTCCCTTTGAAACAATTCTTTCTTTCTTTCTTCAATTCTACTTGTGTCTTCCTTTCTATCCCCATGGTAAGGATTCTTTCTTTCTTTCGCCTGACTCGTTTATTACTGCCTTTCTTTCTTTCTCTTTTTTTAATTCTTTTTTCTTTTTGTATATCAATTTCACTGCATTCTTTCTTTCTTTCTTTCTTTCTTCTACTCTATTCGATCCTTTCTTTCTCTTTTTTCAATTCTACTCGTTACGATTTTTTTTTTCCATTCTTTCTTTTTTTTTCTTTCTTCTACCCAGCTCATTTTTTGTTATCTGTACAACGTTTTGGCCGATGTGCCCTCCGGCCTTCTTCAGGTATTTCTTGTCAGACTCGGGAACCTTCTTGTTGTAATTGGGAGCCATCATAAAGTTCCATGATGGTTCCCAATTACGACAAAAAGGTTCCTGAGTCCGAGAAGGTTCCCGAGTTCGACAAGAAATACCTGAAGAAGTCTGGAGGGCACATCGGCCGAAACGTTGTACAGATGACAATGAAGATGAGGACAATAGTCTGAATAACACAGATAATACTAATCATCAAACATTCAGAGAAATAACAGTTAGTATCTATAATATTGTATTTACGTAGTAAAACACAGCAGAATAATTACACTGGCCTGCAATGTTTTCAATATATAATAACTGATTTCAAGGTAGTTTTTTTATGCTGAATCCAAAAATCCTTTTTTTCTAATCAGATCAAATTTTTAAGATACAAGCTTTACTTGAAATGTATAGACAAGTATTTTTTAATATTAGGAGGAGGGAGGAGTAGGCTTAGCACATGGTCAGTGTTTAAAGAAGAAAAAAATATTCATTTAAGTTACATTAAAGAAGTAAAATATTAAAATTGGACTAAAAACAGTATAGTTTAAGACAGAATGAATCTTTCATTTTGGCCATTATATGACACTTGAAAAAAGTATCTTACTGAAGCTAGTATATCTAATTGTGGATGTGAAAACATTACAAGAACTAGTATAAAATAAAAAAAACACCCTCCAGGCGATGTAAAAATAGATTTTTGAAACATATTGCCTGAGGGGTGGGAGCGAGTTTGTACCCTAAGTAAGTAAAAACATCAAATTGATTAAAGGATTAAAAAATAAAACAATTTGAAATGTAAACTTTAAATATGTATTAAAATAAAACAAACTATATATAGATATATAATACCAGTCATGTATTTATTAAAACTTGTTTTAAAAAACAATGAGGACTGTCTAATGTTCAAATTTTGAGTGTATTTATTCTATGTTATGACGATTTTGGGTAATGTGACGTAAGCAGTGACGTAATTTTTGGAAGCGAATCTCCATTATTAATAGATTAACAAATTGTTTCAGAAAAAAAAAGTAAATAATAATTATCTTTTATAAAATAAAATAATTATTTATCACTTATAAATTGTCTTATTGACTGAATCTTTTTATTTGTTTGAAAAGAAAAAAATTCCATGTTTTTCCCCTGAAATATTTTTTTCCTTGGAGAGTCAATTGCCTAACCACTTAGGACCCACACACGACTTGGCAAAGGCGTTTGAATAAATAGACAGAACACTTCGTGACACAAACAAAAATAAACAAAAAGAAAGAGATATATAAAAACAGTATGTTAGTATATCTAATTGTAGACGTGAAAACATTACAAGAATTAACGAAAGAAAATCATCAAAATAAAAAAGCAAAATGCTTTAAAAATAAAAATAAAAATAAAAAAATAAATAAATGAATGAATGAAAAAAGTTGATGCTGCTGTACTCCCTTACTTTAACCAGCGTATTGCAAATGTTGTAATATCGTTCCTTTAAATCTTCTACACTTCTGTTTGGATACTTTTCTCGGTCCCATCTATCGTGAATGAGAATAAATCGAAGGTCAAATCGTCGACATAAATCAAATAAATGGTCCGTTTCATGACGTGTCCAATTGTCCTCGTGAAGATGTTGTTGATATTCAAGGTCAGAATAAGTGGGAACATCAACAGTCTGAAAATGAAAAAGAATTTAATTAGAAAAGCAATCATTAATACTACTTTGTTCCTTAAAAGTATGACTATAACTGCAGGTGTGAAGGTGGGAGTGTTGCGGCGCGGTTGGGGGTTTCAGCGAGGATCAAACTCACGACCTTCTGCTTGTAAAGCAGAATTGCAGCACAGTTGTTTGTATACTGGGTCATTTGCATGCGATGTGATATATTAGTACATATAGTACATGAAAGAAGACCTTGATATCATTTCACTACCAGCCCAGGAGGAAGTAAAAGTTGGTAAGTTGCATTGTAATTAAAATTTCTCTTTTGTTAACTGGTTTATTTATGCATTTGTTATAATTTTAGTTTACGGTAAATTGACGTCGACTGTATCAAAGACTCAAGGGTACAGAAGACAAATAAAGACCTGTAAAAATCCAAAACACTTTTTTCTTCCTAATACTGGTACAATGACCATTATCATCTTGCAACACCCTCTGGTTAAAAATGAGACTTGCTAAATCTAATTACCTTCACAAATATAAATCATATTTTCATTATTTTTCGTTCAAAAAGCAAGATCTGGTGATAGTGAATGTGTGTGTGTATGTGTATATATATATATATATAAGCTGTCTGACCGCTGCTGAATCGATCGGAGTTCTATCCCTGCTGTAGGTAGCTAACAAAATGTCTAGCCACACAATGCTCTCCTATAAAATGGGATAGAGCACTATGGCAGCCTTTACATACATACAGATGTGTGTATTAAAAGTTAAAATCCCCTTCGCATTCTGTGGGTGACAATATGGCCAAGCGGTTAAGCTGTCCGACTGATGCTGAATCAATCGGAGTTCTATCCTGGCTGTAGGTAGCTCACAAAATGTCTAGCCACACTGAAGAGACTTGATAAATCAAAACACATGTCTGTGGATGACTATATATATATATACTATAAAGCATATACTATGAAAATAAAACAATTAATGACAAGGTATATATATATATATATATACCTTGTCATTAATTGTTTTATTTTCATAGTTTCCTCCGGACATACATACATACACACAAACTGCCCTTTATATATGTATAGATAGATAGATGAACATCATTGCAAAGAGATATTATCATTAATAATACTAATACTTGTGTTCCTATTTTGGGACTTTTAAATACAGACGGATCACCTTATCCCACCCAGGAGACCAGACCTAGTATTGATTAACAAAATGTAGCTAATGTTCAGATTACCAGATTTAATTACAAAACATACATAAACAATACAAAGAAACATAATACCAAAATTCAGTTGCCTGAAATTCATTACACTGTCTTTTGCTTTTTTTTATTATTCATTTCAACAAAAAATTCATAAAGATATAAGATTAAAGGGAAATAACTTTAGTTTTTGAAAGCATGCAATGCAAATTCGGTATTTACTGCATACAACACATTTTAGGGTCAAGCACAAGGCCCTATTAATGTGGGACGACCCACGAACCGAAGCTCGTGGGAGGCGGGTACAAAAAATATGTTGATCCTGTCAACATTCAAGGTTGGTCTTTTTTGTTGTTTAGGGATGATAAATAAAACTTACCTTATTAAATCTGGCAAAGGATAATCTTTAGCCTCATCTGCTACTCGCCTCCAATGTAAGAAAATGGTTCCATCCTTAGAAAGAAAAAAAAAACAATGAAGATAATGTTATAGACATAATGATCAAAAGCCAAAAGAATTGATATTAAAAACAAACATGTTTATATCTACGCCAGAAAATGAAGGGAGAAAGGAATAATCAAATACAGTGGAACCTCAATTCTCAAATATAATTCATTCCAAAATTATGATTGAGAACTGATTTCGGTTATTTCCTATAAGTCTAACATAAACAAAGAGGAACCACTCTTGACTAATGAATTATATATTTTTCCATTAAACTAACCCTGTCTTCTTTTTTCTTAGTAGATCAATGAATAAATAAATTATTTATCAGTCAAAAGTGGTTCCCCTTTATTTATGTTAGACTTATAGGAAATAACCCTGATTTCTTTAAAACTGAAATAATATTTCCCATAAGAAATAAAGAAATAAAGTGGATTTATGGGTTCTTGACCATCAGATGAATGTCTATTAGTAGTATCACTGCTGCCTTTCTTAGGATCCACAAATACCATTGTTCCCTTTCTAAGGATCCACAAATATTATTGTTCCCTTTCTAAGGATCCATGAACATCACTGCTGCCTTTCTTAGGATCCACAAATACCATTGTTCCCTTTTTAAGGATCCATAAATAAGGGTTAAAGTAGCCGTAAAATAGACAATAAACACAAACAAAGCAAAGGATTTGCACAAAGCAATATATGGGATACTCATTCAATATAGCGACCGACTCTAATTGATACTGTTCAGCCATCTTTGATTTGCCTTGTCATGTATGACTTCAGTTTTACTCAGCTCAACTTGTGTGTTTGAAGTCCGAAAATTTGTTTGACACTGAGGCCTTTCTCACACAAAATTTTAGTTCAAACTCTGAATTGTTTGAGAACCAAAGTGCCATTGTATATAAAAATTAATTTCTTGTTTGTTGGAAAATCAGCAGGAGAATTTAGCAAAAAAGAAATAATTAATATATAGAATTATTTATTAATTTATTAGAAAATTAATAAGGTTTCTTTGTTTAATGGCATATGAACCTTCATGGGTTATTTAATGCCAAAACCATCCTTGTAGAAGAATAGTAATAATATTATTTAACACATAGCTGGGGCAAGTGAACAATATAAATTTAAGTTTAAATAAAATAAAATTTTGAACATTAAAAAAATGAAAATTAAAATAGATGAGGAAATTTTTTTTTAAATAATAATATTTAAAAAAATAATGAAATTTTTAAAAAATGAAATTTAAAAAAAAAAGAAATGAAATTTTTAAAAAAAGAAATGAAATTTTTAAAAAAAGAAATGAAATTTTTAAAAAATGAAATGAAATTTTAAAAAAATGAAATCTTAAAAAAATGAAATCAAATTTTTAAAAATGAAATCTTAAAAAAATGAAATCAAATTTTTTAAAAATGAAATCTTAAAAAAAATGAAATCAAATTTTTTAAAAATGAAATCTTAAAAAAATTAAATCAAATTTTTAAAAATGAAATCAAATTTAGAAAGAGAAATGAAATTTTAAAAAAGAAATGAAATTTTTAAAAAGAGATGAAATTCAAAAAATAAAATAAAATTCAAAAAATAAAATTTAAAAAAATAATGGTTAGATCAGTGGTCCCTAAAATTTGTTCCACAAATATCCTCAAAATGTACATTTATTCTAAAATACATAAATATTTATATTTCAAGCCTTTACATTACAGCCAAATATAAACAAATGTATATTATTTCTAAACACTTGAGGTGCTCTGTATGAATTTACCCAACCCCTCTGCCACCAAGATGTGACACAAGGTCAAAACTATTTTGAGAGCTCCTTCTCCAATACCCCCCCCCCAACACCTATATACAAGGGTCATTCAAATGAATAAATAAAAGCAATCTTACTTTTCGTGCAGGATTTGTAAAAGGCATCCATTTCCATGGCCGAACTTTTTGGCTCCCCAATTTTGCTTTTAATTGCTTGTAACCCTGATTCATATCCGTCGGCAAAATTGGGGAGAATCTTTCATGTATCTAGAAAAAGAGAAAAATGAAATTCATAATAAAAACATTTTTATATGCGGTACAGCAGAAATACCTCCCACATTTCAAACTGTCATCTGTGTAGTATAAGGAAATTAGGCAACTAGTAGTGGTAGCTCCATCGAGCTAATGGCTTCACAATTATTTTTTTTTTTTTTCAGATACAATCATGAGTTAGACCGGTGCATACACTGCGTTTATTGTAGAAATGTTTTGCTTAACACGTTAGTTGCAATTGCTAATGCAATACTTATTCTAGTTATTTGCTCTAAGTCCAACATAAACAAAGGGGAACAACTCTTGACTGATAAATAATTTATTTATTTTCCTATTAAACTAACCCTAAACCCGTCTTCTTTTTTCCTAGTAGTTCAATAAATAAATAAATAATTTATCAGTCAAGAGTGTTCCCCTTGTTTATGTTAGACATATAGGAAATAAAAGTCCAACCTAAACAAAGGGGAACCACTCTTGGCTGATAAATTATTTATTTATTTATTGGTTTGGTTTGGTTTTGTTTTACGGCATATCAACCTCAGTGGGTCATTTAATGCCGATAAAGTTTTGAAATAAATCAATTCTTAATGGATAATACAATTTTTTTTTATAAATACATTTTTCTATCTAACCCATAGATGGGACCCTAACAGGTACTACCATTCCGGGTCAGAGTGGACCAGGGAGCAATGGTGATGAATGGGGTGCTCCACATTCTCCAAAACTGGAACCACACCATCAGATAGAGTTTGACGTCATTCCCAGGACATGTAGACACGCAGCCACCGCCTTCTAGCACCCATATGATAAAAAGGGTTGGGGCTTGCCATAAGGGCAATAGAGTTGGGAAAATCCTATAGGTGCTAGGGCTTGACGTGACCAGCCGATTGATCGGAGGGGCCTCTCCGACCGCCCGTCTAGCCCAAGATAGGGCCAAAGTGGAGTATTGCAAGTCATGAACTGCTCATCCACCTGGGCTCTATCCTTAAGCATCACGGGTCACCATCCACAGCCAACAGGTGGCCCCATTGGAGGAGTCTTACCCCTCTGCAGAGGTGCAGTCGGTGTATTCTAATGCCCCAGCTGACAGGGTGGTTTATTTATTGATCTACTAGGGAAAAAGAGGACGGGGTTAGTGTTAGGGTTAGTTTAATTGGAAAATAAATAATTTATCAGTCAAGAGTGATTCCCCTTTGTTTATGTTGGACTTATAGGAAATAACCCTTATTCTCACCATGTTCCAAGTCATATGATTTCAGTACTAAGCCAGATATCAAAGTGAAAGGTGGTGTGCAGCTGTAAGTCCTTTCAGACTTACCTCTCCAAAGCTGCACAAAATACTTTGATGATTTTTGTGAATAATTTGAAGGCATCTAACTAGGATTCATTGAAATGCAACGATGTGAATTTTTTTGTCATTTGCAGATACAAATAAAGATTTTTGGTTATTTCCTATAAGTCTAACATGATCAAAGGGGAACCACTCTTGACTAATCTGAGATAAAATTGAAAAATTCAAATGCTGATTTTCCAGGCTGGTTTTAGTTAGGTAATGTTGGGTATTTACACGCACATATACATTTCTTTGGTTGATTGATTTTAACAGCATATCAACCCGTCTGAGGTTATGTCATGCCTAATGGTTAAAGTGAATAAGGGAAGGGATGAGGTTATTTCCTATAACTCCAACATAAACAAAGGGGAACCACTCCTGACTGATAAATTATTTATTGATCTACTAAGAAAAAAAGAAGATGGGTTTAGGGTTAGGATTAGTTCAATGGGAAAATAAATAATTTATCAGTCAAGGGTGGTTCCCCTTTGTTTATGTTAGACTTATAGGAAATAACCAGATTTTCTGTTATATTGTGGTTTACTTTGAACATTCCTTAACAGTATTAATGTTTTGTATTTTGAAATTTGATAATTAAAACTGATTTATGGCCATTTTAAGAATATATATACTTTTATAGGTGTGTACCATATGTGGTGCCCATCACAGTTTTGGACAGTTCTGTCTAAAACCGCGATGCATGTCTCATATGATACATAAATAACCCTGGACGAGTTGACATGCCATTAAAAATGAATCAAAATTTTATAAAACAGGACTAGAAATTTTCTAGATTTAAATATCGAAATTTATGAATCAGATATTAAAAAAAAACATCCTTGAAATACATCTACAAAAATTACATATGTAAAGGAAACTTGAGTACAAACTTTTTATCTCACACTCTAACAGTTTTTGGCATTAAATAACCCACAGGGTTATTATACCATTAAATAAACCAAACTGAACCAAATGAAGTTAATGAAAATTATTTATAGCAATTTGAAAATATCAAAAACTGGAAATATAGAAACTTTTATCAAAATGACTTGTTTTGACATTAAATGACCCAAAAAGGGTTGATATGCCGTAAAACAAACAAACAAATTTTTTTCTGCATTTTTGTCAATTTATACTCACTTGTTGTCTGTCCATAAAAGTCCCCATAATTCTCTGTGCATTCCTTCGGGTCGTTTAAAAGTTGGATCAGCTTTTTTATTTTTATTCTAGAAAAAAAGAAAAATAAGACAACAGAGAGTCAAATGTTAGATGATTTCTTTTTAGTAACATAGGAATTAGAAGATAAAAGTAGCAAAGCAAGCCATAACTCAATACGGTTCCTGCATTGCTACAAGCACAGTACAGAGTGATGGGGTTATTTCCTATAAGTCTAACATGATCAAAAGGGAACCACTCTTAACTGATAAATTATCTATTTATTTATTGATCTACTAGGAAAAAAGAAGGAACCAATGTCTTTTACCAGATGTTAGCTCTCCATACAGGATGTCTTTCGGGATTCGTCCATCATCCATCCGACGTACATGACCCAACCATCGGAGATGACATTGTCTCAGTAGAGAGTATAAGCTGAGGAGTTGAGCTCTCTCTAGGACTGCTGTGTTAGTGATCCTGTCCCTCCAGGTGATGCCCAGTACACGTCTAAGGCAGCGAAGGTAGAAGGTATTTAGCTGCCGCTCTTGGTGGGAGTATAAGGTCCATGTTTCACTTCCATACATGAGGGTGCTGATAACACATGCCCTATACACTTGTACCTTTGTACGGATAGTAAGCTTGCTGTTGTCCCACACTCTTGCTGTGAGCTTCCCAAAAGTTGAGGCAGGTTTTCCGATCCGGCAACTGAGTTCAGTATCAAGTGACAGGTTGTCGATGATGGTGATATAAATTGATCATGTTGGACTTATAGAAAATAACCAAGTGATGGTTTATTTATCTAAGCACCATAACCCCCACTTAAGTCAGCAGCCAATCAGGACTCAAGGAATGGTATCACCCATATGCAAATATGGAACATTCCTTAGTGCTATATATACCAACTGATTCATGTCAAATTCATTCAGACTTACCTGGTTGTTCACTTCAACTAACTCACTCAGTTCAACAGGTGTTTTTTCTTCATATTACAAGGTGTGTTAATCAACAAATAATCAAGACTCTAGCAAACGAAATGTAATTCCTTTTGTCGTCAGCACAGTCTCTACCAACTGAGCACGTTACTCTCACATCCTGACACCCCCAAACACAGCAGTCATCAAATTTCACTTCTGGTCTAACCAACTTGCTTTTTTCTCTCTCGCAGTATCAGTCACTCTCCGTTTTTTATCATCGCTTGGCCACGCTTTATGCAAATTCCGACTGTCTCATCCGGGTTTCTGCCACAGTGGTGGACTGAATAAAGGGTTAGGTTCAAAGTTCTGTGATGGCTCCTGATTACGACGAAGGTTCTCGAGTTTGAAAAGGTTCCCGAGTCTTTTTTTATTTTTTTATTTGTCAAATCTTGAATTTGTTTTCCATATAGACCCACTGCCTTTAGGAAGGATATCATAGCATCTATTTTAACTTTTTTTTTTTAAGAGTTCTCTCATTTTTCTTATATTTTAAAATGTCTCTTTTGTAGGAGGAAGATCAATGCATTTAGTAAGAACATGTTTTATTGTCCTGCATGGAACATTAATTGCTGTTCTTTTGTAAGTAAACGGTTAGACAAGGTCAGGCAGACCTAAAACAGTAGATTCTGAGGCCGTGTTCCAAATCATAGAATCAAATCTGGCGATAGTAAGAGTATTTACGGGGTTTCGTTGGAGCCCTTATTCTCCGTAGTAGTGGTTATTATTCGGACGAAAGAAGGAAACAAACACGAATATAAATTACAGACACATGTATTATCAAAGTACAGAATTGTTGCAAATTTTAATGGCATTTGCTACAAGACTTATCTGAGAGGTGAAATAAAGAGTTTTGGTGAAGTGCGCTAGAAAGGTGTTCTACTCGCTGGTTTGGAATGTTGTTAAACATCTCATCTGGTCAGTTCTCGTTCCTCAGTCTTCTGTTAGTTTGCTATTGTGACAGCCTTAGAAAGTTTTTTTATGGCAACGTGGTGAGAGCGCTTATTTGACGTGACCCCTCACTGTTAATTGTTATTCTGTGTTACATTCACCCTTAGCCAGGATTGAACCTGCAGTCTGGAAATGACTGTTACAGATTGTTAACTATTGGACAGTGGAACAGTCAAAAACCTCCTCAGCTTAATGGACTCTTCCTGGCAGTGGTGGCAGTAATTATTTAAGCTGTTATAGTGGGTTCATTGGAACTAGTAACTGCATGGTTAGGCTTGGCCAGTCACATTGCTCAAACCAATTGTTGATTGTCTAACTTCAATACTCAGGTTGACAATCTCCAGACAAGTGATGAACTTTGATTCTGGCGCCAACATCGTATGTTGGCTATCTGCCCTCTAGCGGCAGGGGAAGATAATTCTCTATTGGATTTCCGATAATAGCACTCAGAGAATTATCAAAGAGCTCGGCATCTAACAATCTAGTGTGATTATCACTAGCCCTACCAAAGCACTAAGGGCTGTCAAATTGTACCTCAAGCTATGGCAAAACTTTAGTAACATATTTCCCAAGTGAATAGGAGACTCTCGACAAGGGCTGTAGAATACACTCTGCTCCTCAACAGAGGGGTAGGTCCCCATAATCCAATCGGCCTACCTGTTGGTTGTAAGTTGCGACACGTAACACTCCCCTGCAGCCCTTACTTGAGCTAAGTAAAGTTTGGATAGTATTACTTCTTCCATTTGGATTTTTCTTAAGCTTTCTTTCCCTTTTGTAGGGTTGATTTATGTGGTGTAAAGGCTAGCAAGCTAGACTAGCAGACTATTATTAGTGATTTCATATCTTACTGGGTGTAGAATCCTACACTCCCGTTTTACGAGAAATAGACCCGCCCATGCAAGATATACAAACAGTAATTTACCCCTCTTTTGTAGCTGAGTTTCGTTTAGCTAAATAAAGCTTAGTACTTTTACATCTATTCTTAGTCTGTTTTACTTTACTACAATTTATTTAGCTAAACGTTAAAATAGAAACAAGCATGGAAACGGTGTGGAAGCCAAAATGCTTAGACAAAGACCCTTCTTCACCCACAGCTGCCAGAGACTACCGCCATTGGCAAACTATAATGTTCAACTATTTTGAAGACAATGAAAAAATTCCTAATAAACACTGTGCCTTCTTGAGCTGTATAAGTTTAAGCGGGTTCGAATACGTTGATGGCTGTACAGATTTCGACATGACTATCAAAAAATTGGATGACTCATTCATCAAAACACCTAATGAGGAGGGGCAAATCATTGTTTATATAGTTTGCATAGGTGAGTCTATTGCTCGTAAAACATGAGCATAGGATACTACATTATATGGAAAGCAATTCATTTAGCTAAATAAAGCTTAGTACTTTTACATTTGTTCTGAGCCGGTTTTACTTTACTACATTAGGTGCCCCATATATCCGGCCTTGTGCCACAACTAAGGAAAGTTTAGTAAATAACTACAAGAAAAAAGAAAGACAAAAAAAAAAAACTCAAACTTTAATTGAAAACAAACATAAAAAGATATCTTGTAAATTAAAAATATACAAGATAACAGTTATAAGTAAAAAAAAAAAAATGAATTTTTATAAACCAGTGACAAATGTTTTAAAAAAAAAAATCAAAATAAACTTACTTTTTTATCGTCAAGTAAAGTTTTCCTGGTAACAGGTTGGTGACGAGGATCTGCTTCTAATTCCAAAATGTCCCGGACATCACTTCCTGTAGCCATGTTTACCATCGCCTTGAGAAATTAAAATCAAAACATTAAAGACAAAGGAAATCATTTCTAATATATAATGGAGATTCGATGTCTGTCTTTAACTGAAACTATGTCACACCTTACATCACAATACTCTCAGGAATTGCATAAGTTTATCAATGAGTATTTAATTAATAGTTAAAATTACAGCAAATTAAATAACAATAATAAACGAAAACATTAACGATTAATAACTCAACCTTTTTTTTTTTATTAATACTTTCATCTTAGACTAAAATATATCCATTTTTATCAGTATAACTCAAACCTTTTTTTTTTTTTAACTATACATGAAATAAACATTATTAAATTAATACACTACAAATAGGGTAATGTTTAGTTATTAGTTCCTTTTGTTACTTTCTTTGTTACTTTTAGGGATAGAAAAAGGAAATAAATTAAACTGATAAACTTCTCCAAGAAGGAATTAAGAACTGAATTTAAATTTGTCATATGTACAAAAGACTTTTAGAAAACAACAAAAAAACAAAATAACAAAACAAAAAACACACTATTATAAACCAAAAAAGAAAAAAAAATTGTAATACGGACAATTGTAAGTATTTCATTCTTAGTATTTTATTGTTACATTTTAATACGGTAAAAAAAGAAGGAATTAAATGAATACATTTCTAGCATTGGAAATCAACAGGCAAGGAAGCTCGCTGAAGATGCAAAAAGGAATTCATAAACAACATTCTCCTGTGGACTTCTACACATGGACACACCAGTGTTGCCTGACCAACAAAAGATACATCAGCTCTTTACAGACACTGGATGCCATGCGGAGGAATGCTGAGAGCAACAGACAATAAGGATGGATGATGAGAGAGGGCCAATGTATCCATGCTATCATATTGATATATTCACGAGGGATGTTTAGATGGGATAAAGTATGGGATAATCATCTATATATTAATATTCTTGTTCCTTAATCTCCCGAACGTTATCTGTTGGAATTATTTTGATATAAGGTGTGCTCTAATTCCCCACCAGATTTATAGACTGGCCAAGGTCACGTGAGTTGTTCCTGCAGCCAATCACTAAACATACTGCGTGGAAGACATACTATTTACCCACCCCCTCCACTGGTCATAATTACAATTGCACTCACTGAAGATGGACATAGGATTACCGGATCTTTACAAATACTTAAGAAGGACTTATATGATTACCAGAGTAACCAAAGGATTCATTATAAGAGAACACTTTACCAAGAACTGAGAACTCTTTACCAGAGTAACCAAAGGATTCATTATAAGAGAACACTTTACCAAGAACTGAGAACTCTTTACCAGAGTAACCAAAGGATTCATTATAAGAGAACACTTTACCAAGAACTGAGAACTCTTTACCAGAGTAACCAAAGGATTTCTTATCGAAGGACTCTTTACCAAGAACTGAGAACTCTTTACCAGAGTAACCAAAGGATTCATTATTGAGGGACTCTTTACCAAGAACCCAGAACTCTTTACCAGAGGAACCAAAGGATTTATTATTGAGGGACTCTCTACCAAGAACTGAGAACTCTTTACCAGAGGAACCAAAGGATTCATTATCGAAGGACTCTTTACCAAGAACGGAGAACTCTTTACCAGGGGAACCAAAGGATTCATTATCGAAGGACTCTTTACCAAGAACGGAGAACTCTTTACTAGGGGAACCAAAGGATTTATTATTGAGGGACTCTTTACCAGGGATCCAATTCCACTGGACAAGCGCTCCTGCTTTAAGGCCAAAGGATGGCCCATAAACACTTAACAACAACCTCTGTTTAAAAATGAGACCATACAAATTGTCCTAGAGTAAAGGGCCGGTTTAGCTCAGTCGGTAGAACGTTCGGCTAGGAATCACAAGGTTCCTGGTTCGATACTGGCCCTCGCCAACTCAGCGTATGAGTAGCACAGGGATCTGTGTGGTAAAGTGAGGAGCTAATGGTAGGTGTGGAGCTCCGCCTCAGACACTAAAAAAAAAAACAATCTCCTTGGTCTAGCGCTAGTGAAAAGGGGATAGACTCCCTCGCTGTCTGGATGATACCGACATTAGGCCGCCCCGACGACTTTACTTACTAAATGCAAAAATATAAATCCTGATTACTTGGTGTTGCTTATCTGCCGAATTCCTATTTCTTATGAGTGTTGTCACCTCAACTAAATAATGGATCATTCTGACATAATGGAAAGATGAAAACGAGAAAGAAAGAAAGAAAGAAAAAAGAGTGAAAGAGAGTTAAATCAAGATTACTATACTTATTACATATTGAACTATATGCAATAGCTCTTAAGTAAACATATGAAACATTGATATGTTGAAAAAACAAAAGATGTTTACAAAAGCATGGGATCATCAGGAGAGAATGTGCAACCGTTTCGGGGCATATTCTCTCCTGATGATCCCATGCTTTTGTAAACATCTTTTGTTTTTTTCAATATATCAATTTCACACTGTCGGATTAAGTTCCATTTTTATTTCACTTATATGAAACATTGTAATAATTGAATTATCATATTGTGGTATATCCACAGGTCCTGCTCGTAACTAATAAATACAACTATCAATTCAAGATATATAAAGAAAATATAAGTGACTAGAAGTGGCTACCCGGCGTCGCCTGGGTAGCCGGGGGATTTTTTAAAGTTAGTCCCGCAGATCCATTATTACTGAATCGTGAGTTGAATCCTTGTGGGATGCCCCATTTAAATCCCTATGTAAAAAAAAATAGACCTTGCATTGATCCAGCCACTCTGAAAAAAATATTAATGTCTACTATCTAAAATATTAAATGGAAAAAAAAATCCATGCTGTTATCATTTAAATTTTATTTTTTAATTATCTTTACGAATATAAATCAAATCTCTATCATTTTTGCTCAAAAACCAAGCCATGGTGATATTTAATGTGTATATATATTTACTTTGTTTGTTGTTTTATTTTCGAAGTTTCCTCCAGACATACATATACACACAAGTGCCCTTTATATAAGTATAGATAGATAGATGACAACAATGACCAGCTGACAGCTCTTCAGACCTAATAGATCCAGGTGAAGTTTTTTTTTAATTGTTAGTGAGTTCGATTCTCACCGGGTGTCTCATACTTCTGGTCAAGTGCTGCCCTAATAGATCCAGCTGAAGTTTTTTTTTAATTGTTAGTGAGTTCGATTCTCACCGGGTGTCTCATACTTCTGGTCAAGTGCTGCCCTAATAGATCCAGCTGAAGTTTTTTTTTTAATTGTTAGTGAGTTCGATTCTCACCGGGTGTCTCATACTTCTGGCCAAGTGCTGCCCTAATAGATCAGCTGAAGTTTTTTTTTAATTGTTAGTGAGTTCGATTCTCACCGGTGTCTCATACTTCTGGTCAAGTGCTGCCCTAATAGATCCAGCTGAAGTTTTTTTCATTGTTAGTGAGTTCGATTCTCACCGGGTGTCTCATACTTCTGGTCAAGTGCTGCCCTAATAGATCCAGCTGAAGTTTTTTTTTTAATTGTTAGTGAGTTCGATTCTCACCGGGTGTCTCATACTTCTGGCCAAGTGCTGCCCTAATAGATCCAGCTGAAGTTTTTTTTTAATTGTTAGTGAGTTCGATTCTCACCGGGTGTCTCATACTTCTGGTCAAGTGCTGCCCTAATAGATCCAGCTGAAGTTTTTTTTTCATTGTTAGTGAGTTCGATTCTCACCGGGTGTCTCATACTTCTGGCCAAGTGCTGCCCTAATAGATCCAGCTGAAGTTTTTTTTTTAATTGTTAGTGAGTTCGATTCTCACCGGGTGTCTCATACTTCTGGCCAAGTGCTGCCCTAATAGATCCAGCTGAAGTTTTTTTTTTAATTGTTAGTGAGTTCGATTCTCACCGGGTGTCTCATACTTCTGGCCAAGTGCTGCCCTAATAGATCCAGCTGAAGTTTTTTTTTAATTGTTAGTGAGTTCGATTCTCACCGGGTGTCTCATACTTCTGGCCAAGTGCTGCCCTAATAGATCCAGCTGAAGTTTTTTTTTTAATTGTTAGTGAGTTCGATTCTCACCGGGTGTCTCATACTTCTGGCCAAGTGCTGCCCTAATAGATCCAGCTGAAGTTTTTTTTTTAATTGTTAGTGAGTTCGATTCTCACCGGGTGTCTCATACTTCTGGCCAAGTGCTGCCCTAATAGATCCAGCTGAAGTTTTTTTTTCATTGTTAGTGAGTTCGATTCTCACCGGGTGTCTCATACTTCTGGCCAAGTGCTGCCCCATAGTATAATGGTTAGCCAGCTAGACTAGCAGACGATTATTAGATCGATTCTCATTGGGCGCCCCGTACTTTTGGCCTTGTGCCACATTTAAGCAAAGCTTTGTAAAAAAATAAAAATAAACTATTGTGTGGAATATGTGTGAATAATGACATAACTTACCATTTTAAGTTTTGTTGACGCAACTAGGGTAGAGAAACACAAAGGGTATGTTTAATCCTTCCAGGCACTACACGTGCGTTCCGTCTTCGCTGGACCCCTCAGTATTTTTGAATTGTGCCAGACTTGGTTAAGATCAGTCCTGTCGTTTTTTGTTGTTTTTTTTAACTCTATAGAAAATAGTCAGTTTTTTAGTTATTTGACAAATAAATAAATAAAAAATACTTTTTAAAAAACATGAATTTTACAATTAAGATGATAAAAGTAAACATAAAAAATATTTATGGATTAAAATAAATAATTAAAATAAAATGAAAACAATACAATACATCGTAGAAGATAACGCATAATAAAATTTTTAAAAACTATTGTGATAAATAATAATAATAATTGCTTATAAGACAAGTAAAATCGATTATAAATACACAAACATTTACTATAAATATTAAAATGATGTTAATCACGATTAAAACGCATAACTGATTGATACTTACAGCAAATAAAACCAAACTATATTAATCGAAGACAATTTAAACGGTGCACACTGAAAAAATGTTCCCCGCATTATACAAGCAAGGGGAGATAACTCTTACATAAGGGTGCGTATAAAATGTGAAATTTCGTTTCAGTTTAAGATTGAAATTTAAAAAATAGTTTAGACAATTTTTTTAATTAATTTAAGAAAAGCTCTGTTTTTCACTACTTCTTGTATAACTGTATTTACTTTGTACACACACTTAAATCAAATTGTAAGCTATTTGGTAAATTTTAATTACTGTTTACATTTTTGCTAGGACCAATTACGAATTTAAAACAAAATAACATTGTAATGTATTTTCTGTGCATATACTAAATATACTTACATTCTTTTGTTTTATTTTGTTCACAAACAATAAAGATATGATGGAATTTGATAATAAATTCAATTTGAAAAAAAGTTGTTCTGTTTGTTTTTAATATTACCGGTGCATCGGGAATATTTCCCTTGACAAAACAGAAACTAAATGAACTTTAAACTTTACGACACAATTTCCCGTTTTGGTAACAATCTTTTTTTATATATAGTTTTATTTAAGACGTTCGACAAACAAATGTTAAATCAAAACAGAGCTGCCCACTTCGTAAGTTGACAAAATGTTATTTAATTCGCCGGCTACTAAGCACGTTTTTGTGCGATTTTTAACTGAACCAAATAAGTCGATATTATTAAAATCGAAGTTTTTATCTTCTTGCTGTTATGTTAACGCAACAAGGACAGCCACGAAGCTAGGTCTACTCAAGGAATCTAAATCCCAAAGCAACCTGTTCGTATTTCAGGAGAAGAGGCAGTGTTCTCAAAGCTCAGCTGAGCTAAAAGATGCCTCCAGTGACACTCGTCGAAAATGGCAAAAGTTTTCTACTTTGCCATCTTCTTTGGTGAAAATCAATGACACAAACGAGAAGGATTACCAGAAGAACGTTGCAAAATCCCAGCATTTAATTGCTGAATATGAAGCCATTCGCCAGGCATCTTTGGCCGGGGGCGGGCCTCGTTCTATTGAGAGACACGTGAAGTTCCATCGGAAACTTCTGGCCAGAGATCGATTAAGATTGGTTCTTGACGATGAGACCTCTTTCTTGGAACTTTCGCAAGTGGCCGGAATGGGAATGGAATATGGTAACGTGCCACAAGCCGGAATGTTGGCAGGTAATTTGCTTTCTCTCTCTCTCTCTCTCTCTCTCTCTCTCTATATATATATATATATATATATATATATATATATATATATATATATATATATATACATACATTTTCCAACTTTAAACCACTCACAGCGGCACTCCCACCACTGCGATTCTACCGTAAACTGCTGTACAAAAACTGTTTATTATAATTGAGCAGAGGGACTCTATTTATATATTACTAGCAGCGGCTACGCGGCGTCGCCTGAATAGAGGGGATGTTTTAAAGTTAGTCCCGCAGATCCATTATTACTGAATCTTGAGTTGAATCCTCGTGGGATGCTCCATTTAAATCCCTATGTAAAAAAAAAAAAAATAGACCTTGCATATAGGAAAAGATATGCTAACATTATCAAGCCAGGATAAAGGTAAAGATAACAGGTAACGAACACAACAAGGCTTATAAAACGAAATGCATTTATCAGGCATTGATCCAGCTACTCTGAAAAGAAATGTTAATGTCTACTATCTAAAATATCAAATGAAAAAAAAAATCCATGCTGTTATCATTTAAATTTTATTTTTTAATTATCTTCACGAATATAAGTCAAATCTCAATTATTTTTGCTCAAAAACCAAGCCCTGGTGATATTTAATGTGTATATATATTTGTTAATTGTGGTAATTGCATTTCACTTGGCGCTAATACCCCTGGGAAAGGTATGAATCCTAGTCTTCCTCCAGCTATGGGTAAATAGCAGGGCAGACTGGGTTCTTTTAACCATGGCTAGGTAACCAGTCTAGGAGAAGGAAAACTCTAAATTCAAACCTGTTAAACTCCGCTTAAGAAATTGACCTTGTGTCGTATCCTGCTCGTGCGGAGGAGTTGGTAAATATATATATTTGTTAATTGTTTTATTTTCGAAGTTTCCTCCGGACATACAGATACACACAACTGCCCTTTATATATGTATAGATTATTACAATAATAATAGGACTTTATTTGAATAGCCCTCCCCTTAAGGTTCCGGGTTCGATACCGGGCCTCCCCAACTCAGCGCATGAGTAGCACAGGGATCTGTGTGGTAAAGTGAGGAGCCTCAGATGCCAAAAACAATCTCCCTGGTCTAGCGCTAATGAAAAGGGATAGCCTCCCTCACTCTCTAGCTGATACTGACTTTAGGCCACCCGACGACTTTACTTAATTACTTTATCTGAATAGAATGAGTTCTGGGGTGAATTGAATAGATAGTAAACTTTGAAAACATACAGTTAAAAAATACCAAAATTATTTGCTACAGCCGTGTGTGGGGGGGGGGTGATTTAGTAGGCAAAGAATTCTGCAAAATACTTTTGTCGGTTCAATCCACTCATCGAGAAAAAATAGTACTCATCTGAAGAAAAGGTCCCAAGTATGATGAAGTAAGATAAATGCAATGTCACTCACTACATCACTCTTTCTGGTCCCGTTGTTCATGAGGGAGGGGTGCTACTCATATAGCATGTCTTGATTAATTGAACGATCGATTAATTTAAATGGCATGTCAATCCATATAGGGTTATTTTATGCCTTGAAGTTAGGGAAACCGTTCATTGTCTATTCATATTTATATCTTTGTCTGATTATTTCCTATAACTCCAACATAAACAAAGGGGAACCATTCTTGACTGATAAATTATTTATTTATTTATTGATCTACTAGGAAAAAAGAAGACAGAGTTAGGGTTAGGGTTTAGGGTTAGTTTAATGGGAAAATAAATAATTTATCAGTCAAGAGTGGTTCTCCTTTGTTTATGTTGGAATTATAGGAAATGACCAAAAAAAGATTTTGAGAAAATGTTTTAAGAGGTGTGTGGGGATTAAAATAAAACGAAAATAAAATTAGAATAAAAACCAAAAAAAAAAAAACAACGAACTCCCATGGGGCCTTCACCGGAAGAATCCTCCGCGCATGTCCGACAAAAACAACAGTCTCCCAACCCCCAAAAGAATATCTCGTCCATTTGAATTTAGGTCGCAACTGAGTGTAGTCGCTTCCTCAGCCAGGGGGATATCCCCTTGCTACGGACAACTACAACCCAATCAATAAAGGAATTTAAGGAACAAAAAGAAAGAGACAAAGGCAAGAGGTAGTTTTATGACTTAGTTTGGAGGGCTGAGAGACATTCTTTTTGTTGGACGTGCGTGGAGGTTTTTTCCGGTGAAGGCCCCATGGGAATTTGTTGTTATTTTTTGTTTTTTATTCTAATTTTATTTTCGTTTTATTTTAATCCCCACACACCTCTTAAAACATTTTCTCAAAATCTTTTTTTTGGTTATTTCCTATAAGTCCAACATAAACAAAGGGGAACCACTCTTGACTGATTAATTTCAGCACGACTACCAAATGAGATGGGGTACCAAGCAAAAAACCCTAAGAACACGCAACCAGAATATCCAAGCTACATTTAAATTATAAAATACCTAAACCTCTTCATACCCCATCAGTGTGATTACATGTCTAAACCGTCCTATCAGCTGGGGCGTTAGAATGCAACGACTGCACCTCTGCAGAGGGGTAAGACTCCCCAATGGGGCCACCTGTTGACCGTGGGTGGCGACCCATGATGCTTAAGGATAGAATCCAAGTGGATGAGCAGTCCATGACTAGCAATACTCCACTTTGACCCTACCTTGGGCTAGACAGGCGGTCGGAGAGGCCCCCTCCGATCAATCGGCTGGTCACGTCAAGCCCTAGCACCTATATGATTTTCCCAACTCTATTGCCCTTATGGCAAGCCCCAACCCCTTTTTATCATATGGGTGCTAGAAAGCGGTGACTGAGGGTCTACATGTCCTGGGAATTATGTTAAACTCTATCTGATGGTGAGGTTCCAGTTTTGGAGGTTTGGGAAATGTGGAGCACCCCTTCATCACCATTGCTCCCTGGTCCACTCTTTACCGGAGTGGTAGTACCTGTTAGGGTCCCATCTATGAGTTAAATAGAAAAACATGAGTTTATAAACAAAATTGTATTATGCATTAAGAATGAATTTATTTCACAACTTTGTCGGCATTAAATGACCCACAGAGGTTGATATGCCGCAAAACAAAACAAACCAAACCAAACATGTCTAGATCATACAATGAATTCAGGGGAACTACCAAGTCTTGTGTAAATCACTGTAAGAATTAGAGTAGTGGTAATTCAGTAGCTAACACCAATTTCTTATAATGCATTAGGTTATCTCAAAAGGTCACCTAATGCAATACATATATATATATAGATCTGGGCAATCTGAACATTAGCTATATAAATGAGAGTAACCTCCCCTTGTTTCTTTCACTTTGAGGAAGCCATGTGTTTTGTTTTGTAAAAAACACAGATTTTTAGACAAATTGGGTATACCTATACTTTTCTATATACAGGTACTCTCAGAGAAATATTAACATCTTTTTTTTTTTAAAATCACCTGTTGGAGATTCTAAGCATATGTTGACAGGGATGGTGAACATGTGGAGACTGTTTGAAAATATATTAAAGATGTTAATATTTTTAAATCGATTTAAAAAAAAAAAAATGTTAATATTTTTTCCTTCCCCACAGAAATAGAAAATAACAAATTGTCTCATTGACTTACATTTGTATATGACAGCAAAGAAAAAAAACTGCCCTGTCACTTTTGCCCTGCATTATATTTCTTATAACTCCAATATAAAAAGGGGAACCACTCTGATTGACTGATAAATTATTCATTTATTTATTGATCTACTAGGAAAAAAGAAGACGGGGTTAGGGTTAAGGTTTACAGTTAGTTTAATGGAAAAATAAATAAATAATTTATCAGTCAAGAGTGGTTCCCCTTTGTTTATGTTGGAGTTATAGGAAATAACCCTTTTTCTTTTGTACAAGGTTTACTTTTTTGCACAAGGTTTACCTTCTTTTTTTTATTTAACTATGTCCTACGTGTTGATTATGAGTTATCTCCCTTGGACTGTTTCGTTTATATTTCATGCATATTCATAGTGACACCACTCGAACAAGAACAATGTGTTACTTGGAGATGAGAATGAGTAGAACAGATACTACACTCTAATCCTAGCTATAATAATAATAATAATAATAATAATAATAATATCCTTTCAGCGAGTATATTAGGTTTGAGACCTGTCAGCTGTTCCTTATAAACATTCATCTTAATTCCACAGAATATCTATACTCTTTCCACAGATTATCTAACATTGCCTTAAAGGAGTTTAGAGATGGGGCATTCACTATTGATGATGGTAGTTTATTCCATGTATTCACCACTCTGTTACTAAAATAATTTTGTCTTGCATTTGCTTTACAACATTTTTTTAAGAGTTTTAATTTATGACCCCTGGTATTGATATTTTGAGCAATGTTTAGTAGATCAAAGTTCGTTGAATAATAAATCCATAGGTATATTTGTAGATTTCAATCATATCTCCTCTTGTACATCGATAAACCAAACTTCATATGAAAGGTTTTTTAAATCGTTCATTACCTTAGTATCACAGTGGCAGTGTGGAGGGGGGGATTTGCTGCATGGGCAACAGCTTATCCTCCATATGAACCTGCCCAGGCCATGTAGTTCAAAATTTAACTCTTAATGTCCTATACAACTCATTCCGCTCAGCCAGAAGTCACATTCATTTTCCTAATCCGCCCCAAATGATAGCCTTTTCTTAAACATATTTAGGAGTCTTTGATTTAAGGGAAATAACAGGTAACTTTAGATGCAAAGGCCATTTTTAGCCATCTTTTGATAAATCCTTATAGGAATGCTCTGGACTTAGAAAATTCTCAACAGGATGTTAAGAGTTAAAAGAATTTTAAAAAGTTGGGTTTTTTTTTTCAATTTTGACACTACTCCATCATCTCTTGTAGACAGAAGGCTGCCAACCATGTACTAGACATGAGACTTTGATGAGTTGTGGTGCACCTGAGCACTGTACACATACATTTATATTATTACTGTGTGCTATTCATGTTCCTGACACTAATACATTATTCTGTGTACTAGACATGAGACTTTGATGAGTTATGGAGCACCTGAGCACTCTACACATACATTTATATCATTACTGTGTGATATTCATGTTCCTGACACTAATACATTTTTCTATGTACTAGACATGAGACTTTGATGAGTTGTGGTGCACCTGAGCACTGTACGCAATAAATTTTCGTTATATTAAAATTTAGTTTTTAAAATTCTATTTAATTTCAGGAATTGGTCGTGTTCATGGAGTGGATTGTCTAATTATGGCAAACGAAGCGACTGTGAAAGGAGGCAGCATTTATCCGATTGGAGTCAAAAAACAATTGAGACTCCAAGAAATTGGTCAGCAGAATCGGTTGCCTTGCATTTATCTTATGGACAGCGGTGGTGCCTTTCTTCCAATGCAGGTGGGTGATTAGTTGTAAAAAAAAAAAAAAAAAAAAAAAACAATGAAGAATATTACTTCATCATGTCATGCCAGTAGCACGGATACCCATGACAATCTCTCACCAACCATCCCTATCATTCATTGATAGTACAAAAAACAAAAACCTAATAGGAGGGGGTTGAGGAGAGGTTCTAAACCAGATGTTCTCAACCGGTGTCCATATGGACCCCCGGGGACCATAATAGCATTTTTGGGGACCCAGGCAAGTAAAATGTATTTAACTATAAAAATACAATGGGATTTTTAAACAACGAATGGCTAGGTGGGGGGGGGGTCCAAATGGGATTAAAAGGAGGTCAATAGGTAAAAAAAGGTTGAGAACCATTGGTCTAGATCATTGGTTCTCAACTGGGGTTCATATGGACCCCTGGGGACCATATAACATTTTTTGGGACCCAGGCAAGTAAAATGTATCTAAATTTTAACTCGCTAGCTTTTTTGCAATAATTCCTATTAAACTTTGAACATCGACATATGACCAAATAATCACAGCTGCTGCTGCATTCATTGATGTCATTACTATTATTATTATAAACCTCCGATTCACTTGGTAATCAATTTCAAATTATTATTTTTATCATTTTTATTATAATAAAAAATAACTGTTATATCATTAAAAATGTGGTGGAAATTTTTTTAAGTTTTAAATCTTTGCATATAAACTTCTTCTTTAATTAAAGCAACAACATACTTATGGGTATCAACCATGGCGACTGCACTTTATCTCCCACTTCTTCAGTGCTTAATGTAATTCAGTGCGGAGCTGTCATGATTTTAGTATTCTTGATTATTATTACCTCACCCCACATATGAATGGCTATGGGGGGGGGGGGGGGTCCACCAGAGTAAAATAAGATTAAAAGGGGGTCAATAGGTAAAAAAAAAGGTTGAGAACCATTGGTCTAAATCATGTTGCATTAGTAGCATGGATATTCCATGACAACTACCCATATCATTCATTGCACTCAGGAGTTCTTTAGCACGGCATCTAGTATCCATACAGAGCTGGTCAATGTAGGTCTTTGCTGGACGGACCACACTGACATGCCCATCTGCTGGTTTCCATAGGCAAACATCACTTATGTGTTCATCCTTTCTTCTCCGGCAGTGCCCAGGATTTCTTGTTCGTCTCACTCGGATGGTGTGTGTGATAGGGGGGCACAGCTGCTTTCTTGTAGAGTGTTGTTGCCATGAGATTGGCTATTTGGACGAGAGATGCCATGACCATCTGTTCTCGTCCAGTCACCCAGCCAAAACTGATTTTCTAAACTAACTTCCCACGTTTGCACTGGTGAACTGGAAGAGAGATCAGTATAGAGTGACCTTGCCACTGTATGTGACGTGTGGGCTGAACGTTGTTGAAACTAAAATTGAAAAAAGAAAAAAAAATTTCAGACCATATGACCATAAGGCACCCCTTTTGCGATTTCAATTCGTGGGGACATTTTTTCCATTTACACCATCAAAATCCGGTTAATTGTTTACAGACGATTTTTAGTGTTTTTTTTTTAATTATAAAACTAACCCCTAACCCTAACCCCTAACAAACAACCGGATTTTTACGGTGTAAATAAGAAAAGTGTCCCCACGAGTTGAGATAGCGGAAGGGGTGCCTTAAGGTCATATGGTCCAAACTTTCTCTGAGTTTTTGAGATGAGGCTTGATAATTAGTATTATTTGTATTATTCGGACTGTTGTCCTCATCCTCATTGTTATCTGTACAACGTTTCAGCTGATGTGCCCTCTGGCCTTCTTCAGGTATTTCCTGTTGGACTCAAGAACTTTCTCGGATTTGGGAACCTTCTTGTCATAATCGGAAGCCATCATGGAACTTTGGACCTAACCCTTTATTCAGTCCACAGGGGTTATCCTGTTCTCATTCCGCTAACCATAGCTGGGGTACAGGTATTAAGCTTGTGTTAATTATTATTCTATGTTACTGCTGCTCCTGACCAGGACTGAACCTGCAGTCTAGAGATAACTGTCACTTAGAACTGTCTTAAACCAACTCCTTTATCCAATAGGCTATGTGTCCATAGTCCAAGAAGGTTCCAGTGTCTGACAAGAAATACCTGAAGAAAGCCAGAGGGCACATTGGCTGAAACGTTGTACAAATAACAATGAAAATAAGATCAATAGTCTGAATAATACAAATAAAACTAAATAAAACTTATTTACTTTGTTTCTTTTTAGATATTTACATTTTTTTATTTTTTTATTTTTATTTTTATTTTTTTAAAAGTCTGAAATTTTTCCCGACAAGAACCATGGTGGAAGAACTTTTTATAATATTGCTGAGATGTCTTCACAGAATATTCCACAGGTGAGTTTGGATTTCAAGAATTACCAATTTGATTTAACATATTGGTAATTTCTTATGGATTTTTTAAAAGTAACTTTGGTTCTATCAACTTCTTTTTGGTACTCTTGGTGTAATGATATAAGAATTAAATGTGATTTTTAGCTTTAGGTGCTAAAACCATTTCTTATAATACAATAGGAGGCCTCAGAGAAGCCTCAGAATGCAGGTGAATATACACAACTTCCAACAAAGAGGTATATAACAAAATACAGACTTTATTGTCTGAGCACATTTAAAAACAATACAAATACAAAACAGCTAGGAAGAAGGTCCTAAGGAAAAGTGTCTGTGTAGCTAATCTTTTTTTAAAAAAAACAAACTAAACATCAAATCTATTATAGCATAACTCCGCTGCTCAAAATATACACGACCTTCATCTTCCAATTTTTCCCACTATCAAAATATCAGTAGGCAGACACTACTATCTGTAGCGACTTTCCACTACTGACAAAAATCTGGATTCTTATTGGCCGGAAGATGTATAAATATTCAATTTATGAATAATATAACTGATACCGGTCAGTAATCATACTATAAGAATAAATGTAGTTTTAACTTCAGTTGCTAAAACTGCTTCTTATAATACGTTAGAATGCAAGGGAATATACACAACTTCCAACAAAGAGATACATATAACCAAATACAGACTTTATTGTCTGAGCACATTTAACAATAATACAAATACAAAACAGCTTGGACGAAGGTCCTAAGGAAAAATGTCTTTGTAAATAATCTTGAGGCTACTAAATCGAGAATAGAAGTAGTCACTTACTGTATAGAATATCTATCTTGTAACAGGTACACGGTAAAGACGTAACTGGTGCGTGTAACTTCAGTGGAGCCCTAGGGTGTAGAAGGGGCTGTGCACATACATGGGTACAAGCCTATAGTTGGGAGGCAAGGTCCCTTCAAGCCTTAATGGACAGACATAACTTGTCTAGTGCATCTTTATGGATGCCAGATGAAAGAGGGCTAGTTTTACCAGGCTGCGTTTAAATAGCCAGTGAGTGTACACCCTCTAGTGGCAAACCCTGGCTGCTAGAGAAGTTAACCCTTTTCTTAACACAACCACATCCCAACAAGGGAAGACAATCGCTGCAATGGTTATCATCATAAAAAATGGTAAAAAATGCCATAGCACCTATATGATTGTCCCAACCCTATTTCCCTTATGGCAAACCCAAGCCCTTTTTATCATAAATGTGCTAAAAGGTGGTGATCGAGGGTCTTAGTGTCCTGGGTAAGACATTAAACTGCATCTAATGGTGAAGCTTCAATTCTGGAGCTCTGGGGAGTGTGGAGTACCCCTTCATTGCCGGCAACCCCCAATCCCTTTTTATCATATGGGTGCTAGAAGGCGGTGGCTGCGGGTCTACATGTCCTGAGAATGACATTAAACTCTATCTGATGGTGAGGTTCCAGTTTTGGAGGTTTGGGGAATGTGGAGCACCCCTTCATCACCATTGCTCCCTGGTCCACTCTGACCCGGAGTGGTAGTACCTGTTAGGGTCCCATCTATGGGTTAAATAGAAAAATGTATTTATAAAAAAAATTGTATTATCCATTAAGAATTGATTTATTTCAAAACTTTATCGGCATTAAATGACCCACTGAGGTTGATATGTCGTAAAACAAAACCAAACCAAACCAAACCCTTCATTGCCATTACTCCCAGGTCTACTCTCACCCAGAGCGCTAGTACCTGTTAGGGTGCCATCTATGGGTTAAATAGAAAAAAATGTGTTTATTATAAAAAAAATGAGAACCCATCAAGTAGGAATTTATTTTAAAATGTTGGCATTAAATAACCCACCGAGATTGATATGCCATAAAACAAAACAAGTAGACAATTTATGTTTTTAATTCTTTTCAGATCACAGTTGTATTGGGCCACTGTACGGCTGGTGCCGCCTATATCCCGACAATGTCTCATGAAGTTGTTATTGTGCAGAGAATTGGAGCCATCTTTTTGGGAGGTCCTCCTTTAGTGAAAGCTGCATTAGGGGAGATTGTGTCAACTGAAGATCTAGGGGGAGCTAATATGCATTCCAGGTAAGAATTTACCCCCCCACACACACACACACACACACTATCTTTTCTTAATTTTAAAAAATTTCAGTAATTTTCCCCTTTAGTTGGCTAAATTCCTAGCAAATAAGGCAATTAGAGTAACCTCCCTTGACTTTCACTTTTCACTAAGCCGGTAGCTATTTTGAAAGTTTCCGTGCGAAATAAACAAATCTTAGAAACTTTTTCGAAAACAATACAACTGCATGATTTAACACAAAAATATCATAAAATGTCTTCTTAATAACAATTAAGTTCATTTCAGATAATTTTATGCTAGGAATTTAGCCAACTGACTTTCACTTTGAAACAAGATGGTAGCCATTTTGAATGTGTCCGTTCAAAATAAACAAATCTTAGAATCGTTTCGAAAACAATACAACTGTATGCTTTAACACAAAAATATCATAAAATGTGTTCTTAATAACAATTAAGTTCATTTCAGATAATGCACACGCACAATTTTATGCTAGGAATTTTAACAACTAAAGGTGAAAATTACCAAAATTTCTTCTGTATCCCTGCAGTGAAACTTTAGTGCATCTAGTCAGTCTCAAAAACACAAAAAAAAGAAAACTCCTATTTGCTAATAAGTTTTTAAATTTTTTTAATCATGATGACATTTAAAACATTTGAATTATCAAAACATATATATATATATCTATATATATACATGTATCTATAATCTTGATGAGGACACCCTCCGATCAATCGGCTGGTCATGTCAAGTCCTAGTACCTATATGATTGTCCCAACCCTATTGCCCTTATGGTAAACCTCCAATTCTTTTTATTATATACATGCTACAAGGTGATTTCTGGGAGTCTTAGTGTCCTGGGTATGACGTTAAATTCTTATCTGATGGTGATGTTCCAAATATGGAGCTCTGGGAAATGTGGAGCACCCCATCATCACAATTGCTCCCTGGTCCACTCTGACTCAGAGTGGTAGTACCTGTTAGGGTCCCATCTATGGGTTAAATAGAAAAATGTATTTATAAAAAAGAATTGTGTATCCATTAAGAACTAATTTATTTCAAAATGTTTTTGGCATTAAATGACCCACTGAGGTTGATATGCCATAAAACAAACTAAACCAAACAGTTATATGGTTTCTCAAGGATTTCTCCAACCAAAACAAAAAAAAATAATTGTTCTGCATTCATGGAATGCCACCCTTTCTTTCCCACAAAAATATCTTCTAATTGTGACTGAACCATGAACTAGGTCAAAGTTACTATCTACTCACATACAATAGAAAAATGTGTTTATAAAAATATTGGTTTGGTTTGTTTTGTTTTACAGCATATCAACCTCAGTGGGTCATTTAATGCCGATAAAGTTTTGAAATAAATCAATTCTTAATGGATAATACATTTTTTTAATAAATAAATTTTTCTATTTAACCCATAGATAGGACCCTAACAGGTACTACCACTCCGGATCAGAGTGGACCAGGAAGCAATGGTGATGAAGGGGTGCTCCACATTCCCCAAACCTCCAAAACTGGAACCTCACCATCAGATAGAGTTTAACGTCATTCCCAAGACATGTAGACCCGCAGCCACCGCCTTCTAGCACCCATATGATAAGAAGGGCTGGGGTTTGCCATAAGGGCAATAGGGTTGGGAAAATCATATAGGTGCTAGGGCTTGACGTGACTAGCCGATTGATCAGAGGGGGCCTCTCCGACCACCCGTCTAGCCCAAGATAGGGCCAAAGTGGAGTATAGCATGTCATGAACTGCTCATCCACCTGGGCTCTATCCTTAAGCATCACGGGTCGCCACCCACGGCCAACAAGTGGCCCCATTGGGGGAGTCTTACCCCTCTGCATAGGTGCAGTCGGTGCATTCTAACGCCCCAGCCGACAGGGCGGAAAAATATTGAGTATCCATTAAGAATGAATTCCTTTCAAAACTTTGCCGGCATTAAATGACCCACTGAGGTTGATATGCCGTAAAACAAATCAAATCTTAAAAGTAACTTTTGTTTTTCTTTTCTTTCTCAGTGTCAGTGGTTGCAGTGACCATTATGCTTCCACAGAAGCCGAAGCGTTCATGATGGTGAGAGACATTGTGGCCAGCCTCAATCACCTGCCAAAAGCCGCATCGCTGCCTGCGGACGAGCCTCTTTATGATCCATTAGAATTGCTTGGTATAATCCCAGACAAGAATCAACATACAATGGATCCATACAAGGTAAAAACAAAGTGTTCCTCTTTTTGTTATGACTCTTCTCAAGAATTTGTGTGTCCTGGGTATGACGTTAAACTGCATCTAATGGTGAAGTTCCAATTTTAGATCTCCACTATTAGATGCATTTTAATGCCATACCCAGGACACATTACATTTTAACATTAATAGTGGAGATCTGGGAGTGTGGTGTAACCATTTAATGTGTCCTGGGTATGACGTTAAACTGCATCTAATGGTGAAGTTCCAATTCATGAGCTCTGCGGAGTATGGAGTACCCCTTCATTGACATTATGGTGCTATTCGCAGAATTCCATCCCTGCCCCTACCTTAAAAAACACTAGGCAGTGATAGTTGAAAAAAACCCTCCCTAAATAAAATAAAAATACCAAAAAAATGTTTTGATTTTTTATTTGTAATTGATTGTCGAAAAAAAGATTAAAATAAAAAATGAAAATACCGAAAAAAAAAAAAGATTTTTTTTAGCGGATTAAAGGCGTTTTTATTGATAAATTATTTTTTCTTAGTGGTTTGAAGGCATTAAAAGTAAGCCATATTTTTATCGACAAGTAAATGTAAATATTTAGTCCCCCCCCCTCCTTGAAATATTCTAAAGAGGGCGAGGGTTCAAATATTTACATTTACTTGTCAAAAAAAGACTGGAGGGGGTAAAATATTTTCTGGGAAAAATGCCTTAACGCTTCAGCAGGCACTGCTTTAGCTAGGGACTTCATTCGTAAGGAGGGTTGTTTTTTCAGCTATCACCGCATAGCGTTTTTTAAGGCAGGGGGACGGAATTCTGCAAATTGCACAGCCATTACTCCCAGGTCCACTCTGACCCAGAGTGGTAGTATCTTTCAGGGTCCCATGTATGGGTTAAATAGAAAAACATGAGTTTAAAAAAAAGTTTTTATGAAAAAGAAAGGGAAGAAAAAGAACATACTCCACAGATAAAAAATAATAACAAAGAAAGAAAGAAAGAAAGAAAGAAAAGATATAGAGAGGTATGAGTGCACAGAAGCAGTAACACAAATCTGTTTCAATCGAACATACTGAAAAAATAAAAAGAAAGAAAGAAAGAAAAAAGTGAGGGTTAAATCAAGATTATTATAGTTTTTACATATTGAACTGTTTTGCGATAGCTCTTAAGTAAACATATCAAATGTTGTAATAATTAAATTATCATACTGTGGTATATCCACTGGTAATACTAGTTAATTATTAATTGTTATAACCCAGAATGTTTGGAACAACAAATAATAATGCAAAACAGTAAAACAAATGTTTAACTAAACAATATTTGTTTTTATTTCGTACTGATCATGATACAGGAGGATTGATATGGTTAACATAGTAACTGTCCACATGTGCATGTTCATACAGCCATCTTGTTTTCTTCTTTTTCTATTTTTCTTTTCTTAATCATATTCATCATTGTACTGCTCTTTTATTAAAGAATGACATCATTTGTTAGGGAAGAGTTATCTCCCTTAATATTTGCTATTATCATCATTATCGTTATATTAATACTCTTGTTCCTTAATCTTCCGACCATTATCATCTTACAATACCCTTGGTTAAAAATGATACCATCTAAATCTTCCAAGATGAAATGCAAAAATGTAAATCCTGATTATCTGGTATTGCTTATCTGTCGAATTTTTATTTCTTATGAGCGTTGTCACATCAGCTAAATAACAGACCATGGTACAGGAGGATTTATATGGATTAGACATTAACTGTTCACATATGCATGTTGTTTTCTTTCTTCTTCTCTTGATCCTGCTCATTATTGATGCTGCTTTTCTGCTTCTGTTTTACTAAAGAGTGATATTATTTGTTTGGGAAGAGTTATCTCCCCTAACATTGATTATTAACTCTTAACATCCTGTTGAGATTTTTCGGTGCTCTTCCAATATGTGATCTACCGAATGTTTGTGATCTACTATTGATCTACTATTCATGGCATGTGATCTACTAGGGAAAAAGAAGACAGGGTTAGGGTTAGGGTTTAGGGTTAGTTTAATGGGAAAATAATGGGTAGATCACATATTGGAATGTTAACAACTTGGTAGATCACATATTGGAATGTTAACAACTTGGTAGATCACATATTGGAATATTAACAACTTGGTAGATCACATATTTGATTAGAAACCATTCGGTAGATCACATATTGGAAGAGCACTGAATTTTCTAAGTCCAAAGCTCCAATCCTATGAGGATTTATAAAAAAAATGGCTAAAAATGGCCTTTTCATTTCAAGTTACCTGTTATTTCCCTTTAATATAAGACTTCTAAATATGTTTAATATTACATTTAAACAAAGGCTAATGTTTGTTGCAGATTAGGAAAACGAATGTGACTTCCAGCCGGGCGGAATGAGGGCGTATAGGATGTTAAGAGTTAATAATGAAATATTCACATCACACTTTGATTAATTCCTTTATTTTTTTCTAGATAATTGCCCGAATTACGGATGGAAGTAGATTTGGAGAATTTAAAAAGAATTATGGACCAAATCTTATCACTGGATTTTCACACGTAAATGGGTAAGGAATAGTTTCTCTCTCTTTGTTGTTTTTTGTTTTTTTTTATCATATATATATTTACCAACCCCTCCGCACGAGCAGGATGCGACACAAGGTCAATTTCTTAAGCGGAGTTCAACAGGTTTGAATTCAGAGTTTTCCTTCTCCTAGACCGGTTGCCTAACCAAGGTTAAAGAGCCCAGTCTGCACTACTATTTACCCATAGCTGGAGGGAGAGTAGGATTCATACCTTTCCCAATGGTATTAGCGCTAAGTGAAATAATTGCCATGACCAGGATTTGAACTCGGGTCGACGAGTCCATTTCCCATGACTTTAACCATTACACCACGCGCTTCCTTTTTTATCATATATGTGTGCTATAAGGCAGTGGCTGAGAGTCTTCATGTCCTGGGAATGACGTTAAACTCTATCTGATGGTGAGGTTCCAGTTTTGGAGGTCTGGGGAATGTGGAGCACACTTCATCACCATTGCTCCCTGGTCCACTCTGACTCGGAGTGGTAGTACCTGTTAGTGTCCCATCTATGGTTTGTGGATGAGCAGATTCCCAACCCCCACGAACAAAGCACGTCCAGATATGTTTGGCCTGTGCGAAGGGAAGGAGTGTGGCGCGTGACCACAGAAATTGAACTTGCCACATCTTCGTCGTCGAAATACTGTTGAAATTCTGCACAGGCAGTGCAGAGTAACCCGGATGTAATCAGTCTTGTCGTGAGGATTGACACATACTTGAATGGTGAATGTTGAAGTTCCACATGGGCAATGCAGAGTGAGTAACCTGGATGTGCACAGTTATTGTGTATTTAAGGCCTGCCAGTGTTACATAATCTATGCGGTTGCATAAGATTATTGTCAATCCCCTGTATTTCTAAAGGGATGGACCTTTTCATATCATGGGCGGGACTTTCCATGGAATAGTACAGAAAGTCCGAAATACGTGAAGTCACATGGGACCTGGCTGGGTCCTCAGTTTTCAGTTTGACGTCAGGCAGAGAAGATGTCCTGCCTTAACTGGAACTCACTGCATACGCGCTATGTTAGTCACATGAAATGTTTAGTTAAGTAAATAAAAAGCTTAAGAAAATAACATGGTGTTGTGGTTGGTGAATGTCTTGGTAACAAGACTGATGAAGAAGAAGAAATGAGTTAAGTGCGACCGACCACCAAGAGAAGTCCAGACGCTAGAAGAGATGTTAGAAGAAGATGTAAGATAGAAAAGATGTCAGAAGAAGAATAGAAGTAAGTAAAGAAAAGGGTATACAACACCAGACCGGAGGAGATAAACGGTAGTAGGATTCTGCTGTTGTGGAAGAGAAAACTGGATCTTGCGGCCGAGAAGAGAGTAGTACTTTTGTGAGAGATTGTTGCAGACCGAAGACTTTGGCAGTTGGGAGAGCATATGCGTCGGACTTGACTGTGCCACCATCCCCCACCCCGAGTTCACTTTTATTCCTGTTACATGGGTTAAATAGAAAAATTTATTTATAAAAAAAAATTGTGTATCCATTAAGAATTAATTTATTTCAAAACTTTATCGGCATTAAATGACCCACTGAGGTTGATATGCCATAAAACAAAACAAACCAAACCAAACAGTTATATGGTTTCTCAAGGATTTCTCCAACCAAAAAAAAAAAAAAATAATTGTTCTGCATTCATGGAAGACCACCCTTTCTTTCCCACAAAAATATCTTCTAATTGTGACTGAACCATGAACTAGGTCAAAGTTACTACCTACTTACATACAATAGAAAAATGTGTTTATAAAAATATTGAGTATCGATTAAGAATGAATTCATTTCAAAATTTTGCCGGAATTAAATGACCCACTGAGGTTGATATGCCATAAAACAAAACAAACAAAACCAAACATGGCAGCTCATTTCCACTAATCTCTCAACCCGTCACAAAGACGCTCCGACCAAGTTGCATCGATCCCACAGATTGTCGGTTATTCGGATAAATAAGCATATATGTGTGGATTCTTTAAAAAGTAAAACTTTTCTTCTTCTTCTTCTTTCAGACATTTGGTTGGCATTCTTGCTAACAAGGGTGGAATTGGATACAATGCCGCCACCAAAGGTTCCCAATTTGTACAGTTATGCAGTCAACGTGGAATTCCACTTGTATTTTTACAGAACACTGTCCCTGATTCTCTCCAAGACATACCAGCTGACGAATACGGTAACAATTGGTTTCATTCTCTTAATTTCACAAATCTCTCAAAAAATTATTTATTCAAATTTTTACCATTTACTAACAAGAAGATACATTCTCTGGACTTGAGTGTTTAAATTTTAATGTAATGAAATATGTTAAATTAGAAAGACTGCATATAAACGATTCTTTGAAGAAAGATAATGAGATCTTCACACCCATTTTCTTTTAAACTAGGCACTGTTGCTATAACAACACTATAGTATTGTCATCTAGCACTCATTAGTAAAAGGCCTTTAGCAGACAAGGGAGGTAATCAAGTATCCTTGTTTTATTGGAAAAAAAAAACAGGAAGTTCATTTGTTTGTACAAGCAAGAATATGCGCCCTCCAGGCACAATATTCAAGTCTTGATATAATGAAATATATCAAATTAGAAAAACTAACAAAATTAAATAAGAATGCATATAAAAAAAATTACACTTATTTTAATTATGTTTTAATTGTTTTCTATATAAAATCATTCATAGGATTAATTTTAATATGTTCAAGAACAAAATGATAATATTAGAGATTGTATTTACCTCGTACCCCACTTGTACGGGTTAGGCACAAGGCCCTATTAATGTGGGATCACCCACAAACTGAAGCTCATGGGTGGCGGGTGAAAAATTGCGTCGATCCCGTCGGCATTCCCCCTCAAGGGGGGGCGCCTCAGGCGCTGGGCAAAATACCCAGCCCTGCCCATTTAAATCAAGGGGGCAGGTATTGCCTGGGGGGATAGCCCCCTGGGATCGACGCCGTTAATTATAGCAATAACACCAAGTAATTATTCATCAAACTCAGTTTTTTAAAAAAAAAACAGTATGCAAATTAACCACACCTTATATTATGTAAACATTTATTTCTTAGTGATATATAAGACAGATGCGGGATTTTAAACACACTAATAATATGGGCCTTTTGGGGCCTGTGTCTATTAATGAAATTAACAGCGTCGATCCCAGGGGGCTATCCCCCCAGCAATACCTGTCCTTTTGCGATCTGGATTCATAAGGCCATTTTTTTTCATTTACACCGTCAAAATCCGGTTGTTTGTTAACAGACGATTTTAAGAGTTTTTTTATTATTATAAAACTAACCCCTAACCCTAACCCCTAACAAACAACCGGATTTTGATGGTGTAAATGAAAAACATATCCTTATGAATCGAGATCCCAAAAGGGGTGCCTAAAGGTCATATGGTCTGATTATTTATATAAATATGTTTTTATATATCTGCGTTATTCAAACTATTGTCCTCATCTTCATTGTTATCTGTACAACGTTTCGGCCAATATGCCCTCCAGCCTTCAGACTTGGGAACCTTCTTTTTGGACATAATCAGGAACCATCACGGAACTTTGAACCCTTTATTCAGTCCACGGGGATATCCTGTTCTCATTCCGCTAACCATAGCTGGGGTAGAGGTGTTAAGCTGTGTTAATTATTGTTCTATGTTACTGCTGCCCTTGATCAGGATTGAACCTGCAATCTAGAGATAACTGTCACTTAGAACTGTCTTAACTAACTACCTTATCCACTAGGCCATGTGTCCAATATGTTTTTGATTTGTTTCGGACTTTATGTCAAATCGATGATGTTTGTTTTTTTAATTGCAGAATTGTACACGTCCAATCAAATGAAATCGCACGGCCAAATGATGGCAGCCGTCAGTTGTGCTAATGTTCCCAAAATAACAATCATTGTTGGAAATGGATTTGGAATGGATCATTACATAATGGTAAGTGATCTATTCTTCTTGTATGTTATTCTTTATGTGTTATTCCTCAATCATTACAAATAACCTCAGCTCGGATTCATGAATGAGGTGGTTATTTCCTATAACTCCAACCAAAAAAATGTGGAACCGTTCTGAATTAATTTTATAAATTATTTATTTATTTATTAAATAAACAGATTAATGACATTTTAGTTAATTTTAATGGGGAAAGTTGATTTTGTACATAAAGAAATTAACTTAGAAGTGGAATGAATTTGTAAAGTTATCCCCAGATAACATAAAAATAATATAATACTCACCGTCGCAATGGGTTATTCCATTATGAACTCTGACAAGTTCACTTCCTGGGTTTTGATTGGCTGACGGTATTCAGGGTGAGTAGAGATATGGATAAGTACCCACTCTTCAGCCCTCAGCCTGCATTGTGCCAACAACATGCAAGAACTGTATTTAAGTTACAGCTTGCATGTTGTTCTTGTCTGCTAACTCGACGGTAGTTAGAATCCCATTGCGACGGTGAGTTATATTGTTTTTACGTTATCTGGGGGATAACTTCTACAGAATTAAACTTGTAAATAAACAGATTAATGACATTTTAGTTCATTTCAATGGGGAAATGTTGATTTGGTACATAAAGAAAATGAATAAAAAATGTTGAAAGGAAAAATAAAGGAAAGGAAAGAAAATGTTGAATGGATAAAATAAATTTAATATGAGTTACTAACATGTGTTTTGGGTAGGAGTTTGTTCATATTTAAAATAATAATAAGTAGAATACATGTGTACATGAACAAACTCCTGGCCGAAACACGTGTTAGTAACTCATAATGAGATCTAAATTTATTTTATCCATTCAACATTTTATTTTCTTTATTTATTTTTCCTTTCAACATATTGTCAGATTCATTTCCATTTTCAACTTACACACACACACACACACCACACACAACCAACACACACACCCACACCCACACACACATATATATATATATATATATATGTATATATATATATAATATATATATATATTATATATATATATATATATCTTTTTTTCAGTCATGTCTCATCAGAGAAGCATACCGTGACAATAATGTTTGTACGAGGAATAATAATTTTTTTTTTTTTTTTTTTTTTTTTTCCACATCTGCAGATTTTACACATTATTCCTCGTACAAACAATATATATATATATATATATATATATATATATATATATATATATATACTTAGAAGTGGAATGAATTAAACTTGTAAATCAAGGTCTCCCTGCAAGAGCCGGAACGGATTAATGACATTTCAGTTTATCCCAATAGGGAAAATTAAA
The DNA here is from genome assembly GCA_023376005.1 of Doryteuthis pealeii. Lineage (NCBI taxonomy): Eukaryota > Metazoa > Mollusca > Cephalopoda > Myopsida > Loliginidae > Doryteuthis > Doryteuthis pealeii. The sequence continues at coordinate 89,520,692 of CM042160.1, forward strand.
TTGATATACAAGAAAATTGAGTTATGAGCATGTAGCGGAAATGACCGGCATGGTAAACAGCCAGCTCTTGTCTATGAGTCAGCTCGTCTTCGTCATTCAAAGAGACAGCGAGTCACGTGCTGCATATATAGGCGGCGTCTGGTCCGACGCAAACTCTGATCCATTTGATAGGCAGTCATGATGCAACCTGCTGATTATTGTAGATCGCATTTGGGTGACATTATGACTTGCATACGAACAGTATTGACAGACATGAAAGCAAAGTGTTTTTAGCCCCTTTGGCGATGGTCTCTTAGAGTGACGAGGCAAAGATTCGGTACAGCGGAGAAATACTGTGTGATTGTTGCAGGATTACCCTCGGAAATCAAGGTACCATTATATATCGAAATTATTATCATTAATATGCCCTTGTTCAGAAGAAAAGAGTTATGTCCCTTTGACCTGGCTGATTTCAAAAAAGGAGAAACAGAGATCAAGAGAGTAGAAATAATGTTTGGTATTTTCGATATTGGCAATACCGTATAATTTACACGGGTCAATCTAGTATATATAGACTAAGCGGTTATTTCCTATAACTCCAACATAAAAAAGGGGAACCACTCCCGACTGATAAATTATTTATTCATTTTCCCATTAAACTAACCCGAACTCTAACCCCGTCTTTTTTTTTCTAGTAAATCAATAAATAAATAATTTATCAGTTAATCAGAGTGGTTCCCCTTTGTTTATGTTGGACTTATAGGAAATAACCGATTAAGCTCTCAATAATAATAATAATGGAGATTATGTAACTGTCTTTAATTGAAATTACATCACCACTAATGTCATGATTTCCTTAGTTATTTAATTTATATCTCAACAATTATGAAATATTTAATTTAATTTTAATTAGCATCTTATTTATTAACAATGTCTCTATTAAAGTCGAGTTGAGTTAGATTTGCCGCAAAACTGCCCATATTATTAAAGCATTTAAAATCCTCAAATATCTGTTATATACCTAAAAATAAAGATTTACATAGTATATGGTAGGAATATAATTTTATATAGAAATCAATTAAAATAAGTATTATCTGTGTTATTCGGCATTGTTATCTGTCAGCCGATGTATACAGGTATTTCTTGTCGGACTTGGAACCTTCTCGGACTTGGGAACTTTCTTGTCGTAATCGGAAGCCATCACGGAACTTTGATTAACCATAGCTGGAGTAAGGCATTAAGCTGTGTTAATTATTATTCCATGCTACTGCTGCCCTTGGCCAGGATTGAACCTGCAGTCTAGAGATAACTATCACTTAGAACTGTCTTAACCTAACTAGGTCATGTGTCCAATTGGAGGGTACATCGGCCGAAACGTTGTACAGATAACAATGAAGATAAGGACAAGAGTCCAAATAATACAGATGATACTAATCATCAAGCTTCATCTCAAACATTCAGAGAAATTAAAATAAGTGTTATATTTTGTATTCGTTTTTATTTAATTTCTTTAGTCTTTCTAATTCAATATGATATTTTGTTACATTAAAACTTAAATTTTTGTGCCCAGGAGGCGCATATTTCTGCTAGTAATAATAATAATAATAAAGAGAATAGGAAGTATATTTTATATTCGTTCTTATTTAGTTTCGTTAGTCTTTCTAATTCAATATGTGTTATGACCTGTTTAGGGGTCAATAAATAAATACTCAACACGGAGATAAAAGTAAAGAACAGATTATTCAACATATATCAATGTACAAAATGAGGAGGGTTTCATTGGTACAGCGTACACAAAGACATGCACTTGCTACTTCCCACTTGAGCAGCTTTGCTCTGCTAAATATACCCTTTGGGTGGGTCCATTGTTCTGGTCATAGGTGAGTCGTACAACAATATGATATTTTATTACATTAAAACTTAAATCTTTGCGCCCAGCGGAGGGGACATATTTTTGCTAGTAATAATAATAAAGAGAGTAGGAAGTGAATAGATAGATTTTCAACAATATAAATATTTTTAAAATTGGACGAGAAATAAGCGATGAATTTAAACTTTATTATCTTTATAAACGATGCCTAACTGATAGTTTACGTTACGCCGTGCGCCTGTTGGACAAATAAATTTGAGTTTTTTTTTCTCAAAATACAAACTTTCAAATCAAATCCCGAACAGTATAGCTATCTTTAGATTTTACAAATTATATATCAAAATAATTCTGAAACTTTCTAATATCACAGACAAAGTGCTTCTTTTTTGCTTCTAATACACATTTTGAACAAATAGCCTTTAAGTTTGCACTATTGTATTTTTCGGCGGAGGGCACATATTTTTGCTAGTAATAATAATAATAAAGAGAGTAGGAAGTGAATAGATAGATTGAAAGGTAGACTGCAACCCATTTCCCCTCCTCTTTTTATCATTACCTTCTGTTTTTGTGTCTCCCTCCCACTCTCTACAAAAGTGATTACTCTGACTACTTCTCTGCTGATAGTCAGCAATGAACACAGTCTCAGCAAGTCTCTGTAATTTGTGTCTGTGTGTTTGAATAACAATCTTCGTTGCTTTCTCTTCCATGTGTCGTCGTTGGACAGGCGGAAACATTGCTTATTATACAACAGGTTTATTTCTTATCTCTTTATTTTATTTTTTTATCTTTTTTTATTTTAGTGCGGTCGAGCCATGAGCCCCAATTTTCTATTCAGTTGGCCCAATGCTAAGATTGGATTGATGGAATCGGATATTCTCTTAGACAACATTACACAGGTCAGTTGTATTTGTTATTTAATAAAAATAAATACTAATTCTTTGGGAATGGTTCTGCTAAGAAATAAACAATGAATAAAATGTTAATTTGCTTCAAAATATGAGGTGTGTTCAAAAAGTATTGAAACTGAAGCTGTATTTACCAAGGTAGAGATAAACAATGAATAAAACATTTATTTTCTTTAAATACAATGTGTGTTCAAAAAGTAAAAAAGAAGACTGAAGCTGTATTTACCAAGATGAAAATGAACAATGAAGGAACATTCATTTTCTTCAAAATACGAGGTGTGTTAAAAAAATACCAAGACTCAAGCTGTTTTTAACAAGGCGAAAATGAACAATGAATTAAACATTCATTTTCTTCAAAATACGAGTTGTGTTCAAAAAGTATCCAGACTGAAGCTGTATTTACCAAGACAGAAATGAACAATGAATGAAACGTTAATTTTCATCAAAATACGAGTTGTGTTCAAAAAGTATCCACTTAAAGCTGTATTTACAAATAGCGCCACCTGTTGGCCATTGGTGGTAACCTGTAATGCCTGAAGACAGGATCCTGTTCAAGTGGTCCTTGAATTGGATACCAAGTGATCCTGTGATATGCAGTACTTCACCTCGCCCGTTACTTTGGTTAGACGAGTGGTCGAGAGATCCTATTTGATGGATATATCAAGCCCTAGCACCTATATGATTAAGTCCTGACCATATTGTTTAAATTGTTCTCAAGGCAAATACCTGACCCTTTATATTATACTAGAAGCGGCTACCTGGCAGCATTTGGGTAGCAGGGGAGGGGCCAAAAAATTAGTCTCGCATATTCATTATTACTGAATCATGAGGTGAACCCTCACACGATGCCCCATTAAAATCCCTACATAAAAAAGACCTAAAAATTTGGAGAGTCTATTATTTTTTAAGAAGGGGGTGTAGTTAAGTCATTTTGAATTGAATGAACAGAGAGAAACTGGCCAAATTGAATTCCACCAAATACTCAACACACTGTTTGTTACATAATAATTGGATCCCTAATACATTTTTAAGGTATTGTAGAAATCATTATGGCGATCAGTACAGCTGATGGCCTTGAGAGTGAGTGACAGCATTTGACCTCACTCTGACCTTGCTTTCTGGGGATAGACCGTGAGAACGGAACCCCCATAGAAAGCCCTTTTCCGGTTAAGGAGTAAGCAACTCAGTTAGTCAGTTAGAAGTTAGAAGCCAAGCTAGCAAGATGTGAGTCTCACTGCGCAGATTGTCTGGTCTGGGGATCTACGAATAAAGTAACATCATCGTAAATCGAAGTCTTGTGTTTATTACTAAAAACTAACAATGACACAGGGCTTCTGATAACAAGAAATCCCTAGCAACAGAAACCAGACCCGGAATCCTCAATAGAAGACCAGACGAGACCTTAGAAGATATACCAGACCAAGATAGATGATAGACGATCAGAAGCAAAGCCGGCCAGAAGAATAGACGACAGAGTGAGAATTAAAGAAAGGTATAAAACGTTATATGCTGATTTGGCTTAGTGAAAAGACCAGTATATAACATATACCTATTTAGTGCCGGTAAAGAAGGCGCTATGCAACATGTTATGCAATGGTGAGACTTATCTTTATTCGTTTCAACTGTAAAAGGCTCTAAATATTCTTTAATTTTCATCTTAATATTTGCCAAACTCATAAAAGATCAAGAGCAAATGGTGATGCCCAGAATTTTCACAAAGTCTTGACCTTTTCATAAAGCTAAAAGTTAAATGAAAAAATCAAATCTTTAGAAGCCAATAAACTTTTTTCAATAAAAGACAAGAGGAATTAAAGAAATTGAATTGTTTAAATGTAGAAATTGAATTTGATGCAAATTATCCTAAAACAAAAGCAGTTCATGACATGCAGTACTCCACTTTGGCCCTATCTTGGGCTAGACGGGCGGTCGGAGAGGCCCCCTCCGATCAATCGGCTGGTCACGTCAAGCCCTAGCACCTATATGATTTTCCCAACCCTGTTGCCCTTATGACAAGCCCCAACCCCTTTTTATCATATGGGTGCTAGAAGGCGGTGACTGAGGGTCTACATGTCCTGGGAATGACGTTAAACTCTATCTGATGGTGAGGTTCCAGTTTTGGAGGTTTGGGGAATGCGGAGCACCCCTTCATCACCATTGCTCCCTGGTCCACTCTGACCCGGAGTGGTAGTACCTGTTAGGGTCCCATCTATGGTAGTTTTTTTTTTTGCAGTAATAAGGTTTTTTGTTCTGTGAACTGATTTGACTTTCTCCTCCGACCCAAACAACCACGGAGTGAATGAGCTCTGATGATGATTTTTGTAAAATCGAAATATTGATCAGTATCAGCTATGATTATATTATAAATTGTTTTCTTCTTTAACAGCATTGTGTGATGTTTTCATTCCACCTTTTCATACTCATATATATATATATATATATATGAGGAAAAAATGAGTAAAGAAAAGAAATGTAGATGGATAAAAATGAATTTTATCGATATCACTTTTAATCGATATATATATATATAAATATCAGCATCTCTGCATGGGCATTATCATGAACTGAAAGGCAAACAACCTCATCCAGGATTTGAACATGGCTCACAGAGATCATTTCCTTAGACAATAACCATTATGCCATATGCTTCTCCAGAGGGAAGTGGGGTGGGGGGTTCATTGCTTGATACCTGTGGTGTCCCAAAAAGGGGAATGTTGATGGAGATAAGTTATTTTTGGCCTCCCACCCATACACAGGAGGGGGGGTCTCTGCTTTTGATGGTAACCTTGTGTAACCTGTTTATAGCTTACTCTGTTTAGTGGGGCTTAAAATACACTGCCTGTATCCCCTACAGAGGGATAAGACAACCCCCCCCCAATGTTATATACTCACTTTGTATACCCATGGCAGTATACTCATTTTAATTTTGTAGTGTACTTATCTGTATTCTTACTGTCAATTCTCTAACCGACCTGTCGGCTGTGGTGTTAGAATGCACCGACTGCACCTCTGCAGAGGGGTAAGACTCCCACAAATGGGGCCACTTGTTGGCCGTGGGTGGCGACCCATGATGCTTAAGGATAGAACCCAGGTGGTTGAGCAGTCTATGACTTGCAATACTCCACTTAGACCCTTGCTTAGGCTAGACGGGCGGTCGGAGAGGCTCCCTCCGATCAATCGGCTGGTCATATCAAGCCCTAACACCTACATGATTGCCCCAACCCTATTGCCCTTATGGCAATCCCCAACCCTTTTTATCATATGGGTGCTAGAAGGCGGTGCCTGCGGGTCTACATGTCCTGGGAATGACGTTAAACTCTATCTGATGGTGAGGTTCCAGTTCTGGAGGTTTGGGGAATGTGTGGAGCACCCCTTCATCACCATTGCTCCCTGGTCCACTCTGACCCGGAGTGGTAGTACCTGTTAGGGTCCCATCTATGGGTTAAATAGAAAAACATGAGTTTATAAACAAAATTGATTATCCATTAAGAATTGATTTATTTCAAAACTTTATCAGCATTAAATGACCCACTGTGGTTGATATGCCGTAAAACAAAAGAAAAACAAACATCTAATATCTGGCTGGTTGTTAGTGCCATGTGAGGAAACTGGACAATTTCCACCTCAGATGCCTACTCCGTATTCTATGCATACGCTGGCAGGACAAAGTGCCCAATACTGACATGCTGGAATGAGCCAACATGAACAGCATGCCCACCATCATTTGCGAGAGACGCCTGCGTTGGCTTGGTCACGTCAGAAGGATGGACAAAGGCCGCTTCCCCAAAGATCTACTGTATGGTGAATTAGTAGAAGGCACCCGACCGGTAGGGAGACCGCGCCTGCGCTTTAAAGATGTCTGCAAGAAGGACGTTAAGATGTCACATCAACGCTAACACATGGGAGGCTGGTGCAGAAGACCATGCGACCTGGCGCGTCCTCGTCAAACAAGAAATGAAAAGGAGTAAAAAAGAGAGGAAAGAAGCCGCTGCAGAAAAGAGAGCCAAAAGGAAGCAGAGACAACAGCATCTCCAGCAAGCATCACTGTTTGTTTGCAGTCAGTGCATCAGAGATTGCCATTCAAAAATTGGTCTGTTCAGCCACTCATGCAGTTGCAGATTTTTTTTTTTTAAGTGGACACTACTCCATTGTCTTTAATAGACAGAAGGATGCCAAAAATAGATCTCTTAGTGTACTTATCTGTATTTTATTCTTACTGTCGATCCTTTAATAACTAGCTGGTTGTTACGTTACACTCTCAGTGTCGGAATGGAGTGATGATGTGTCGATAGTAAAATTAATTTTAATATGGAGTGGTTCTCAACCAGGGTCCATATCAAATTTTTTTAGACCCAGGCAAGCAAAATTTATTTAACTATAAAATTACAATGGGATTTTTAAACATCGAATGGCTATGGGGGAGGGGTTCCACCAGAGTAAAATAGAGTTAAAAGGGGTCCATGGGTAAAAAAAAAGGTTGAGAACCATTGGTCTAGACAATAGTGTCTGGGTCTAATAATAATCTGATACAATCCTGGTTGATACAATATTTTTCAAGGCCAAACAAATTTCATAATACACCCAGAAAATAGATTGATAGATTGCACCACTGCATAAATTAGAAATCAATTACACCTTGTCACTCCAGTGGGTCTAAAACTGACCATATGGTAAAAGAAAGGAAATTAAAGTGGTTGTTTCAATCAATATGCAGAAGGGCTTATGACTTTTTCACATAGATATGGACACCACTGCAAAAGACCTAATCTGAGAATAAAATAGAAATCGATTACACACTGTCACTCCAGTAGGTCTAAAACTGACCGTATGAAAAAAAAGAAAGGAAACTGAAGTGGTTGTTTCAATTTATGTGCACAAGAGTGTATGTATTTATAAATTTGATTTTTGTCTGTAACACGTCCAATTGTCATTTTTTTTTTCAGGAAACAAACTTGGGCGAAGAGAAAAAAGTGAAAATGAGGGAAAAGGTGTCCCGTGAAGTGAGCGCTGTCTTTGCCTCTTCCAGAGTCTGGAACGATGGAATCATCTTGCCGCAGGAGACACGACAAGTGAGTTGTTCAGATGAAGATTTTACAAGCTGCGTATTTTTCCTTTTTTATTTCTCCGAATTTTTGAGATGAGACTCTTGTCCTCATCTTTATTGTTATCTACTCAACGTTTCGGCTGATGTGTCCTCCAGCCTTCTTCAAGTATTTCTTGTCGGACTTAGGAACCTTCTCGAACTCGGAAACCCCCTCCTCAAACTTGAGAACCTTCTCTTCAAACTCGGGAACCTTCTTGTCGAACTCGGAAGCTTTCATGGAACTTCAAGCCGAACCCTTTATTCAATCCACGTAGATTGTTTCCGTTCCACTAACCATGACTGAGTACAAGTGTTAAACTATTAAGTGTTAGTTATTCTATGTTACTATCGCCCTTGGCCAGGATTGAACCTGCTGCCCAGAGATTAATGTCACTTTGAACTGTATTAATCCAACACCTATATCCAAAGCGCGTGGTGTAATGGTTAAAGTCATGGAAAATGGACTTGTCACCCTGAGTTCAAATCCTGGACGTGGTAGTTGCATTTCACTTAGAGCTAATACCCTTGAGAAAGGTATGAATCCTACTCTCCCTCCAGCTATGGGTAAGTAGTAGAGCAGACTGGGTTCTTTAACTTAGGTTAGGCAACTGGTCTAGGAGAAGGAAAACTTTGAATTCAAACCTGTTGAACTCTGCTTAAGAAATTGACCTTGTGTCACATCCTGCTCGTGCGGAGGGGTTGGTAAATATATATATCCATTACACCATGTGTCCATCTCTGGGCTGCATGATTTTTTTTTTCTTTTTTGTTTTCCCCTCCCCCATGAGATGACTGTCACTTAGAATTGTATTAACCCAACACCTATATTCACTGCACCATGTCTCCATCTCTGGGTTGCATGATTTTTGGGGGGTTTTATTTTTTCTTTTTTGTTTTTCCTCTCATCTTTTCCTCTTTTTCTTTGTTCAGTCGATAAAACAACGATCACAACAACGAATAGGAATAGAAATTGTTTTGCACATTGAAGCTGTTAAAGCTGTTGCCAAGCAACTCGATCTGCACGTGCATTCCATCTCTTCTAATCTCTATGCAACATGCTCCCATCAATTATAAAAGCAAATGTATAATAACCACTACTTTACGTAGGTAATATATACAAGCTCATGCACATACCTAAAATTATTCATTTATTCTCTCTCGNTGAAACATCACGACAAGACCAGACCAAGATAGATGATAGAAGAACCAAGCCGGCCAGAAGAACAGACGACCAGAGTAAGAAGTAAGAGAAGTATATAAACATAGATATTTAGGGCCGGTAAAGAGGTATGCATGCATATTTATATTATTTGCATCATTTTCAAAACACTTTCGTTGCCTGATGACTGCCACAGAGCAAGAAACCAATGGTAGCAAACTTGTTTCAATGTAAATAAATATAAACTAAATATCTATTATTTACTTATTTATCTATTAATGCTCTTTCACAGATATTGAGCACTCTTCTAATAACACTGTATGTTGGATTACAACCGCTTCTTTAAGTATGATAGTGCCAACCATATACATTGATATATATATGGCGCGAATGCCCACATTGGTGAATAATGTAACAACTTTCGTTCTTTTTTGCAGTATTAAGGTTTTTTGTTCTGTGAACTGATTTGACATTCTTCTCCGACCCAAACAACTACGGAGTGAATGAGCTCTGATGAATGATTTTTGTAAAATCGAAATATTGATCAGTATCAGCTATGATATATTTAAATTGTTTTCTCTTAACAGCATTGTGTGATGTTTTCATTCCACCTTTTCATACTCAATATATATATAATATATATATATATAATATATAATATATATGAGGAAAAAATGAGTAAAGAAAAGAAATGTAGATGGATAAAAATGAATTTTTTATATATATCACTTTTAATCGATATCACTTACACATGTGTTTCGGTCCGTTTATTAAAATGTATATTTATTAAAAGTGATATCGATGAAATTCGTTTTTATCCATTTACATTTCTTTTCTTTACTCATTTTTTTCTCATATTGTCGGATTCAATTCCCTTTCCATTCTTACATATTATATATATATATATATATATATTAATGTGTATGGTTGGCACTAGTATACTAGAAAAAGTAATAGTAATCCAACGTACAGTGTTATTAGAAGAGTGCTCAATATCTGTGATAGAGCGTTGATAGTTCCTATAAATGATTATATATATATATATTATATATATATATATATATATATATATATATATATATAATTTAATATACAAACTTGTTGGTAAACCCTTGCGGTAAGAAAAAACCTGGCAAATAGTTTGATTGTAAAAATATACTACAAACTTCACCTGGGGGGGAAAAAAAAATTTTTGAAAAAAAGAAGACCAAGATAGTCATACCAACTGAAAATAATCGGTTGATACTATAATACTTGGCCAAAAGAAAAAACAATTTATATATATAAACCGCCAAGATACTCTAAAGCTAAAAAGTAAAGAGTGCTAAATACCTAAGTAGAGCAAATGATAAAGTTAAATCTAATGAGTCAGATATATATCTAGTAACAGTTTCGCTTAGTGCTCTTCAGGGCTAAGATCTGACCAAAGAGTCAGATCTTTGCCATGAAGAGCACTAAGCGAAACTTTTAGTAGGTATATCTGTCTCATTAGGTTTAATTTTATTATATATATATATATGACTCATTAGGTTTAATTTTTATATATATATATATCCAGTGGATTTAACCCTGAAGATCCTTGTCGTGAAACTCGAGTAGGTTATTACCGTGTACCATTATCATATATATATATATATATAATATATATTTTCTTCTTTTCTTTTTAAGTGGTCCTATATTCAAAAACACAAATCAGGATATTAAAAAAATTGATTTTGAATATCTTATAAATGGATAATCCCTTTGCAGATGGATTACGAAGATCACAATAATAAAACCAAATCCTTATTTTCATTAAGTCGGATCACTTCTTATTGCAATGGATTCCTGGTTTCCATCTTTGTTTCGTTCTTGCCATCATCACATTCTCAAGAAAGGATTGGTTCCTGAATCTGAAGAATTTGGACAAATATCTAAGCACCTCGTTAACACCTGCAATTAGAAACAAAAAAAGAAAGAAAAAGAAAACAGGTAAAAATTAGAAAAACTACCTGAATTAATATAAAATAATGATATCATACAACATCTACTTACATACAGGTGTGTGGTGCATATGGTTTAGAGCTGTAGGAAGTGGACCGTCGACCCAAGTTCAAATCTTAGGCAGGCTGTCTACATTTCACAATAGCACTAATACCCTTGGAAAGGTATACATTCACCTGCTCTCCCTTCAGCTATGGGTAAATAGCAGGACAGACTGGGTTCTTTAACCTTGGTTAGGTAACAGTCTAGGAGAAGAGAAACTCTGAATTTAAACCTGTTAAACTCTGCTAAAAAATTGACCTTGTGTCACATTCTGCTCGTGTGGAGGGGTTGGTAAATTTGTACATACAGTATTGACCAAAATACTAGGGTGAGTCAAAGTTTTACAAAAATAGTTATTAATTCTCTGGTATTTCTTGTCGGACTCGGGAACCTCAGGCGCCCCCCCCCCCGGACTAAATAAAGGGTTAGGTTCAAAGTTCTGTGATGGCTCCCGATTATGATAAGAAAGTTCCCGAGTTCGAAAAAGAAGGTTCCCGAGTCTGACAAGAATACCTGAAGAAGGCCGGAGGGCATATCGGCCGAAACGTTGTACAAGTAACAATGAAGATGGGGAAAATAGTCCGAATAACGCAGATAATATGAAACTTACTCTTCCACCACTCTTGTCTTTCATTGCTAAATTTTCCTAATTTTACTATTTAGTTAAAATAGGAAGTAAAGAATAAAATTAACGTTTCTCTGAATGTTTGAGATGAGGCTTGATGATTAGTATTATCTGCGTTATTCGGACTATTGTCCTCATCTTCATTGTTATCTGTACAACATTTCGGCCGATGTGCCCTCCGGCCTTCTTCAGATATTTCTTCTCGGACTCGGGAACCTTCTTGTTTGTAATCGGGGGCCATCACGGAACTTTGAACTAACCGCGTTATTCAGTTCACGGGGTATCCTGTTCTTATTCTGATAACCATAGCTGGGGTACAGGTGTTAAGCTTGTGTTAATTATTATTCTATGTTACAGTTGCCCTGACCAGGATTGAACCTGCAGTCTAGAGATAACTGTCACTTAGAACTGTCTTAAACCAACTCCTTTATTCACTAGGTCATGTGTCCAATTGGAATGTTCCAGAGTCCGAGAATGTTCCAGAGTCCGACAAGAAATACCTGAAAGAAGGCCGGAGTGCACCGGCCGAAATGTTGTACAGATAACAATGAAGATGAGGACAATTGTTGGAGTTATTCTGATATAAGATGTGCTCTAATACCCCACCAAGATTTATAGACTGGCCAAGGTGATATGATTGACTCTGCAGCCAATCACTAACCATACTGTGTGGAAGACACAGTATTTAAACCCCTCACTGGTCATAATCACAATTACGCTCACTGAGGACAGACATAAGATTACGGACTTTACCAATACTCAAGAAGGACTTATACAATTACCAGAGTAACCAAAGGATTCATTATCAAAGGACTCTTTACCAAAGACCTGAGAACTCTTTACCAGAGGAACCACAGGATTCATTATCGAGGGATCCTTTACCAGGGATCCAATTCCACTGGACAAGTGCTCCTGTTTTAAGGCAAAGAATGGCCCTTAAAAACATAACAACAATAGTCTGAATAACGCAGATAATACTAATTATCAAGCCTCATCTCAAACATTCAGAGAAATAGTGTAGATAACAATAAAGATGAGGACAATAGTCCAAATAATCCAAATAATACTAATCATCAAGCCTCATCTCAAACATTCAGAGAAATAGTGTAGATAACAATAAAGATGAGGACAATAGTCCGAATAATACTAATTATCAAGCCTCATCTCAAACATTCAGAGAAATAGTGTAGATAACAATAAAGAGAGGACAATAGTCCGAATAATACTAATTATCAAGCCTCATCTCAAACATCAGAGAAATAGTGAGATAACAATAAAGATGAGGACAATAGTCCGAATAATACTAATTATCAAGCCTCATCTCAAACATTCAGAGAAATAGTGTAGATAACAATAAAGATGAGGACAATAGTCTGAATAATCCAAATAATACTAATCATCAAGCCTCATCTCAAAAATTCAGAGAAATAGTGTAGATAACAATAAAGATGAGGACAATAGTCCGAATAATTCCAATAATACTAATCATCAAGCCTCATCTCAAACATTCAGAAAAATAGTGTAGATAACAATAAAGATATGGGACAATAGTCTGAATAATACTAATTATCAAGCCTCATCTCAAACATTCAGAGAAATAGTGTAGATAACAATAAAGATGAGGACAATAGTCCGAATAATCCAAATAATACAAATTATCAAGCCTCATCTCAAACATTCAGAGAAATAGTGTAGATAACAATAAAGATGAGGACAATAGTCCGAATAATCCAAATAATACAAATTATCAAGCCTCATCTCAAACATTCAGAGAAATAGTGTAGATAACAATAAAGATGAGGACAATAGTCGATAATTCAAATAATACAAATTATCAAGCCTCATCTGAAACATTCAGAGAAATAGTATAGATAACAATAAAGATGAGGACAATAGTCCGAATAATTCAAATAATACTAATTATCAAGCCTCATCTCAAACATTCAGAGAAATAGTGTAGATAACAATAAAGATGAGGACAATAGTCCAAATAATACAAATAAAACTAATTATCAAGCCTCATCTCAAACAATCAGAGAAATAGTGTAGATAACAATAAAGATGAGGACAATAGTCTGAATAATTCAAATAATACTAATCATCAAGCCTCATCTTAAACATTCAGAGAAATGCTGTGTGTCTTTTTCTGAGTTCATACAAATGACCTCAAAATACTGCACACCCTCAATCCAAGCTTTTAGGTATATTTTAAGGATGGCATGCTTGTTATAATATTACTAGTAAGTAGTTAATTATACATTTGCTTTTATAATGATGGGAGCATGTTGCATAGAGATTAGAAGAGATGGAATGCACGTGCAGATCGAGTTGCTTGCAACAGCTTTAACAGCTTCAAGTGGCAAAACAATTTCTATTCCTATTCGTTGTTGTGATCGTTGTTTTATTCGACTGAACAAAGAAAAGAGGAAAAGATGAGAGGAAAACAAAAAAGGAAAAATAAAACCCCCAAAAATCATGCAACCAGAGTTGGAGACATGGTGCAGTGAATATAGGTGTTGGGTTAATACATTCTAAGTGACAGTCATCTCATGGGGAGGGGAAAACAAAAAAGAAAAAAAAATCATGCAGCCCAGAGATGGACACATGGTGTAATGGATATATATATTTACCACAACCCTCCGCACGAGCAGGATGTGACACAAGGTCAATTTCCTTAAGCAGAGTTCAACAGGTTTGAATTCAAGTTTTCCTTCTCCTAGACCAGTTGCCTAACCTAAGTTAAAGAACCCAGTCTGCTCTACTACTTACCCATAGCTGGAGGGAGAGTAGGATTCATACCTTTCTCAAGGGTATTAGCTCTAAGTGAAATGCAACTACCACGTCCAGGATTTGAACTCAGGGTGACAAGTCCATTTTCATGACTTTACATTACACAACACGCGCTTTGGATATAGGTGTTGGATTAATACAGTTCAAAGTGACATTAATCTCTGGGCAGCAGGTTCAATCCTGGCCAAGGGCGATAGTAACATAGAATAACTAACACTTAATAGTTTACACTTGTACTCAGTCATGGTTAGTGGAACGGAAACAATCTACGTGGATTGAAATAAAGGTTCGGCTTGAAAGTTCCATGAAAGCTTCCGAGTTCGACAAGAAGGTTCCCGAGTTTGAAGAGAAGTTCTCAAGTTTTGAGGAGGGGGTTTCCGAGTTCGAGAAGGTTCCTAAGTCCGACAAGAAATACTTGAAGAAGGCTGGAGGACACATCAGCGAAACGTTGAGTAGATAACAATAAAGATGAGGACAAGAGTCTCATCTCAAAATTCGGAGAAATAAAAAGGAAAATACGCAGCTTGTAAAATCTTCATCTGAACAACTCACTTGTCGTGTCTCCTGCGGCAAGATGATTCCATCGTTCCAGACTCTGGAAGAGGCAAAGACAGCGCTCACTTCACGGGACAACCTTTTCCTCATTTTCACTTTTTTCTCTTCGCCCAAGTTTGTTTCCTGAAAAAAAAATGACAATTGGACGTGTTACAGACAAAAATCAAATTTATAAATACATACACTCTTGTGCACATAAATTGAACAACCACTTCAGTTTCCTTTCTTTTTTTATAACGGTCAGTTTTAGACCTACTGGAGTGACAGTGTGTAATCGATTTCTATTTATTCTCAGATTAGGTCTTTTGCAGTGGTGTCCATATCTATGTGAAAAAGTCATAAGCCCTTCTGCATATTGATTGAACAACCACTTTAATTTCCTTTCTTTTACCATATGGTCAGTTTTAGACCCACTGGAGTGACAAGTGTGTAATTGATTTCTAATTTATGCAGTGGTGCAATCTATCAATCTATTTTCTGGGTGTATTATGAAATTTGTTTGGCCTTGAAAAATATGTATCAACCAGGATTGTATCAGATTATTATTAGACCCAGACACTATTGTCTAGACCAATGGTTCTCAACCTTTTTTTTACCCATGGACCCTTTTAACTCTATTTTCTCTGGTGGAACCCCTCCCCCATAGCCATTCGATGTTTAAAAATTCCCATTGTAATTTTATAGTTAAATAAATTTTGCTTGCCTGGGTCTAAAAAAATTTGATATGGACCCTGGTTGAGAACCACTCCATATTAAAATTAATTTTACTATCGACACAGTCATCACTCCATTCCGACACTGAGAGTGTAACGTACAACCAAGCTAGTTATTAAAGGATCGACAGTAAGAATAAAATACAGATAAGTACACTAAGAGATCTATTTTGGCATCCTTCTGTCTATTAAAGACAATGGAGTAGTGTCCACTTAAAAAAAAAAAAAATCTGCAACTGCATGAGTGGCTGAACAGACCAATTTTTTGAATGGCAATCTCTGATGCACTGACTGCAAACAAACAAGTGATGCTTGCTGGAGATGCTGTTGTCTCTGCTTCCTTTTGGCTCTCTTTTCTGCAGCGGCTTCTTTCCTCTCTTTTTACTCCTTTTCATTTCTTGTTTGACGAGGACGCGCCCAGGTCGCATGGTCTTCTGCACCAGCCTCCCATGTGTTAGCGTTGATGTGACATCTTAACGTCCTTCTTGCAGACATCTTTAAGCGCAGGCGCGGTCTCCCTACCGGTCGGGTGCCTTCTACTAATTCACACATACAGTAGATCTTTGGGAAGCGGCCTTTGTCCATCCTTCTGACGTGACCAAGCCAACGCAGGCGTCTCTCGCAAATGATGGTGGGCATGCTGTTCATGTTGGCTCATTCCAGCATGTCAGTATTGGGCACTTTGTCCTGCCAGCGTATGCATAGAATACGGAGTAGGCATCTGAGGTGGAAATTGTCCAGTTTCCTCACATGCACTAACAACCAGCCAGATATTAGATGTTTGTTTTTCTTTGTTTTACGGCATATCAACCACAGTGGGTCATTTAATGCTGTAAAGTTTTGAAATAAATCAATTCTTAATGGATAATCAATTTTGTTTATAAACTCATGTTTTTCTATTTAACCCATAGATGGGACCCTAACAGGTACTACCACTCCGGGTCAGAGTGGACCAGGGAGCAATGGTGATGAAGGGGTGCTCCACATTCCCCAAACCTCCAGAACTGGAACCTCACCATCAGATAGAGTTTAACGTCATTCCCAGGACATGTAGACCCGCAGGCACGCCTTCTAGCACCCATATGATAAAAAGGGTTGGGATTGCATAAGGGCAATAGGGTTGGGGCAATCATGTAGTGTTAGGCTTGATTATGACCAGCCGATTGATCGGAGGGAGCTCTCCGACCGCCCGTCTAGCCTAAGCAAGGGTCTAAGTGGAGTATTGCAAGTCATAGACTGCTCAACCACCTGGGTTCTATCCTTAAGCATCATGGGTCGCCACCACGGCCAACAAGTGGCGCCCATTTGTGGGAGTCTTACCCCTCTGCAGAGGTGCAGTCGGTGCATTCTAACACCACAGCCGACAGGTCGGTTAGAGAATTGACAGTAAGAATACAGATAAGTACACTACAAAATTAAAAATGAGTATACTGCCATGGGTATACAAAGTGAGTATATAACATTGGGGGGGGGTTTCCTATCCCTCTGTAGGGGATACAGGCAGTGTATTTTAAGCCCCACTAAACAGAGTAAGCTATAAACAGGTTACACAAGGTTACCATCAAAAGCAGAGAGACCCCCCTCCTGTGTATGGGTGGGGAGGGCCAAAAATAACTTATCTCCATCAACATCCCTTTTTGGGACACCACAGGTATCAAGCAATGAACCCCCCACCCACTTCCCTCTGGAGAAGCATATGGCATAATGGTTATTGTCTAAGGAAATGATCTCTGTGAGCCATGTTCAAATCCTGGATGAGGTTGTTTGCCTTTCAGTTCATGATAATGCCCATGCAGAGATGCTGATATTTATATATATATAATATCGATTAAAAGTGAATATCGATAAAATTCATTTTATCCATCTACATTTCTTTTCTTTACTCATTTTCCTCATATATATATATATATATATATGAGTATGAAAAGGTGGAATGAAAACATCACACAATGCTGTAAAGAAGAAAAACAATTTATAATATAATCATAGCTGATACTGATCAATATTTCGATTTTACAAAAATCATCATCAGAGCTCATTCACTCCGTGGTGTTTGGGTCGGAGGAGAAAGTCAAATCAGTTCACAGAACAAAAAACCTTATTACTGCAAAAAAAAAAACTACCATAGATGGGACCCTAACAGGTACTACCACTCCGGGTCAGAGTGGACCAGGGAGCAATGGTGATGAAGGGGTGCTCCGCATCCCAAAACCTCCAAAACTGGAACCTCACCATCAGATAGAGTTTAACGTCATTCCCAGGACATGTAGACCCTCAGTCACCGCCTTCTAGCACCCATATGATAAAAAGGGGTTGGGGCTTGTCATAAGGGCAACAGGGTTGGGAAAATCATATAGGTGCTAGGGCTTGACGTGACCAGCCGATTGATCGGAGGGGGCCTCTCCGACCGCCCGTCTAGCCAAGATAGGGCCAAAGTGGAGTACTGCATGTCATGAACTGCTTTTGTTTTAGGAAATTTGCATCAAATTCAATTTCTACATTTAAACAATTCAATTTCTTTAATTCCTCTTGTCTTTTATTGAAAAAAGTTTATTGGCTTCTAAAGATTTGATTTTTTCATTTAACTTTTAGCTTTTGAAAAGGTCAAGACTTTGTGAAATTCTGGGCATCACCATTTGCTCTTGATCTTTTATGAGTTTGGCAAATTATAAGATGAAAATTAAAGAATATTTAGAGCCTTTTACAGTTGAAACGAATAAAGATAAGTCTCACCATTGCATAACATGTTGCATAGCGCCTTCTTTACGGGCACTAAATAGGTATATGTTATATACTGGTCTTTTCACTAAGCAAATCAGCATATAACGTTTTATACCTTTCTTAATTCTCACTCTGTCGTCTATTCTTCTGGCCGGCTTTGCTTTCTGATCGTCTATCATCTATCTTGGTCTGGTATATCTTCTAAGGTCTCGTCTGGTCTTCTATTGAGGATTCCGGGTCTGGTTTCTGTTGCTAGGGATTTCTTGTTATCAGAAGCCCTGTGTCATTGTTAGTTTTTAGTAATAAACACAAGACTTCGATTTACGATGATGTTACTTTATTCGTAGATCCCCAGACCAGACAATCTTGCGCAGTGGAACTCACATCTTGCTAGCTTGGCTTCTAACTTCTAACTGACTAACTGAGTTGCTTACTCCTTAACCGGAAAAGGGCTTTCTATGGGGTTCCGTTTCTCACGGTCTATCCCCAGAAAGCAAGGTCAAGTGAGGTCAAAAGCTGTCACTCACTCTCAAGGCCATCAGCTGTACTGATCGCCATAATGATTTCTACAATACCTTAAAAATGTATTAGGGATCCAATTTATTATGTAACAAACAGTGTGTTGAGTATTGTGGAATTCAATTTGGCCAGTTTCTCTCTGTTCATTCAATTCAAAATGACTTAACTACACCCCCTTCTTAAAAAATAATAGACTCTCCAAATTTTTTAGGTCTTTTTTATGTAGGGATTTTAATGGGGCATCGTGTGAGGGTTCACCTCATGATTCAGTAATAATGAATATGCGAGACTAATTTTTTGGCCCCTCCCCTGCTACCCAAAATGCTGCCAGGTAGCCGCTTCTGTAATAATATAAAGGGTCAGGTATTTGCCTGAGAACAATTTAAAACAATATGGTCAGGACTTAATCATATAGGTGCTAGGGCTTGATATATCCATCAAATAGGATCTCTCGACCACTCGTCTAACCAAGTAACGGGCGAGGTGAAGTACTGCATATCACAGGATCACTTGGTATCCAATTCAAGGACCATCTTGAACAGGATCCTGTCTTCAGGCATTACAGGTTACCACCAATGGCCAACAGGTGGCGCTATTGTAAATACAGCTTTAAGTTGATACTTTTTGAACACAACTCGTATTTTTGATGAAAATTAACGTTTCATTCATTGTTCATTTCTGTCTTGGTAATACAGCTTCAGTCTGGATACTTTTGAACAACAACTCGTATTTGAAGAAAATGAATGTTTAATTCATTGTTCATTTCGCCTTGTTAAAAACAGCTTGAGTCTTGGTATTTTTTTTAACACACCTCGTATTTTTGAAGAAAATGAATGTTTCCTTCATTGTTCCATTTTCATCTTGGTAAATACAGCTTCAGTCTTCTTTTTACTTTTTGAACACACATTGTATTTAAAGAAAATAAATGTTTTATTCATTGTTTATCTCTACCTTGGTAAATACAGCTTCAGTTTCAATACTTTTTGAACACACCTCAATATTTTGAAGCAAATTAACATTTTATTCATTGTTTATTTCTTAGCAGAACCAATTCCCAAAGAATTAGTATTTATTTTTATTAAATAACAAATACAACTGAACCTGTGTAATGTTGTCTAAGAGAATATCCGATTCCATCAATCCAATTCTTAGCATTGGGCCAACTGAATAGAAAATTGGGGCTCATGGCTCGACCGCACTAAAATATAAAAAGATAAAAAAATAAAATAAAGAGATAAGAAATAAAACCTGTTGTATTAATAAGCAAGTTTCCGCCTGTCCAACGACGACAACATGGAAGAGAAAGCAACGAAGATTGTTATTCAAACACACAGACACAAATTACAGAGACTTGCTGAGACTGTGTTCATTGCTGACTTATCAGCAGAGAAGTAGTCAGAGTAATCACTTTGTAGAGAGTGGGAGGGAGACACAAAAACAGAAGGTAATGATAAAAAGAGGAGGGGAAATGGGTTGCAGTCTACCTTTCAATCTATCTATTCCACTTCCTACTCTCTTTATTATTATTATTAACTAGCAAAAATATGTGCCCTCCGCCGAAAAAATACAATAGTGCAAACTTAAGGCTATTTGTTCAAAATGTGTATTAGAAGCAAAAAAGAAGCCTTTGTCTGTGATATTAGAAAGTTTCAGAATTATTTGATATATAATTTTGTAAAATCTAAAAGATTAGCTATACTGTTGGGATTTGATTTGAAAGTTTGTATTTTGAGGAAAAAAAAACTCAAATTTATTTGTCCAACAGGCGCACGGCCGTAACGTAAACTATCAGTTAGGCATCGTTTATAAAGATAATAAAGTTTAAATTCATCGCTTATTTCTCGATCCCAATTTTAAAAATATTTATATGTTGAAAAATCTATCTATTCACTTCCTACTCTCTTTATTATTATTACTAGCAAAAAATATGCCCCCTCCGCTGGGCGCAAAAGATTTAAGTTTTAATGTAATAAAAATATCATATTGTTGTACATGACTCACCTTATGACCAGAACATGGAACACCCAAAGGGTATATTAAGCAGAGCAAAGCTGCTCAAGTGGGAAGTAGCAAGTGCATGTCTTTGGTGTACGCTGGTACCAATGAAAAACCCTCCTCATTTTGTACATTGATATATGTTGAATAAATCTGTTCTTTACTTTTTATCTGCCGTGTTGAGTATTGTTTATTATATTGACCCCTAAACAGGTCATAACACATATTGAATTAGAAAGACTACGAAACTAATAAGAACGAATATAAAATATACTTCCTATTCTCTTTATTATTATTATTATTACTAGCAGAAATATGCGCCTCCTGGGCACAAAATTTAAGTTTTAATGTAACAAAATATCATATTGAATTAGAAAGACTAAAGAAATTAATAAAACGAATACAAAATATAACACTTATTTTAAATTTCTCTGAATGTTTGAGATGAAGCTTGATGATTAGTATCATCTGTATTATTTGGACTCTTGTCCTTATCTTCATTGTTATCTGTACAACGTTTCGGCCGATGTACCCTCCAATTGACACATGACCTAGTTAGGTTAAGACAGTTCTAAGTGAATAGTATCTCTAGACTGCAGGTTCAATCATGGCCAAGGGCAGCAGTAGCATGGAATAATAATTAACACAGCTTAATGCCTCTACTCCAGCTATGGTTAGCGGAATGATAACAGGATACCGCCGTAGATTGAATAAAGAGTTAGGTTCAAAGTTCCGTGATGGCTTCCGATTACGACAAGAAAGTTCCCAAGTCCGAGAAGGTTCCCAAGTCCGACAAGAAAATACCTGTAGAAGGCCGGAGGGTACATCGTCTGAAATTGTTGTACAGATAACAATGAGATGAGGACAAATAATCCGAATAACAAGATAATACTTATTTTAATTGATTTACTATATAAAATTATATTCCTACCATATACTATGTAAATCTTTATTTTTTAGGTATATAACAGATTTTGAGGATTTTAAATGCTTTAATAATATGGGCAGTTTTGCGGACAAATCTAACTCAACTCGACTTTAATAGAGACATGTTAATAATAAGATGCTAATTAAAATTAAATTTAAATATTTTCATAATTGTTGAGATATAAATTAAATAACTAAGGAAATCATGACATTAGTGGTGATTGTAATTTCAATTAAAGACAGTTACATAATCTCCATATTATTATTATGAGAGCTTAATCGGTTATTCCTATAAGTCCACATAAACAAAGGGGAACCAACTCTGATTAACTGAAAATTATTTATATTATTGAATTTACTAGAAGAAAAAGAAAGACGGGGGTTAGCAGTTCGGGTGTAGATTTTAATGGAAATGAATAAATTCAATTTATCAATCGGGAGTGGTTCCCCTTTTTTTATGTGGAGTTATAGAAATAACCGCCTTTAAGTTCTTAATATTATTAACCTAGATTGACGCGTGTAAATTATACGCGTTATTGCCAATATCGAAAATTACCCCGCCCCCCCAACATTATTTCTAGCTCTCTGATTCTCTGATTTTCTCCTTTATTTGAAGGCAGCCAGAGGTCAAAGGGACATAAACTCTTTTCACTTCTGAACAAGGGCATATTAATGATATAATTTCGATATATAAGGTACCTCGGTTGAATTTCCGAGGGTAATCCTGCAAACACACACAGTATTTCTCCGTCATGTACCGAATCTTTATGCCTCGTCACGCATCTAGAGAGACCATCGCCAAAGGGCTAAAAAAACTTTTGCTTTCAAATGTCTGTGCAATACTGTTCGTAATGCAAGTCATAATGTCACCCATTCAAATGCGATCATAACATAATCAGCCAGGTTGCATCATGGGACTGCCCTATCAAATGCGATCGCAGAGTTTTGCGTCGGAACAGCGCGCGCCTATATATGCCCAGCACGTTGACATCGCTGTCTCTTTGGAACGACGAAAGATTGAGCTGACTCATAGACAAAGGCTGCGCTGTTACCATGCCAGGTCATTTCCGCTATCAAATGCTCATACTGCAATTTTCTTGTATACAATTTAATTTTCCCCTAATTGGATAAACTGAAATGTCATTTTAAATCCTTCCGGCTTCTTGCAGAGACCTTGACTTTAACAATTTAATTCATTCACTCTAAGTATATACATATGATAATATATATATCAGTATATATATTATATATAATAATATTGTTTGTACGAGATAATGTGTAAAAATTCTGCAGATGTGGAAAAAGAAAAGAAATTATTATTATGATCTCGTACAACATTATTGTCACGGTATGCTTCTCTGATGAGACATGACTGAAAAAGATATAATCATATATATATATATATCTTTTTTTCAGTCACGTCTTCATCAGAGAAGCATACCGTGACGAATAATGTTTGTACGCGAGGAATAATAATAATAATTTTTGTTTTTCTTTTTTTTTCACATCTGCAGATTTTACACATTATTTCTCTCGTACAAACACATATATATATATATATGTGTTGATGTGTGGTGTGTGTGTTGCGTTGTGTGGTGGGTGTGTGTGTTGTAAGTTGAAAATGGAAAATGAATCTGACATAGTTGAAAGGAAAAATAAATAGAGAGAAAAAAAATGTTGAATGGATAAATAAAATTTAGATTCTCATTATGAGTTACTAACACGTGTTTCGGCCAGGGTTTTGTTCATGTAGCACATGTATTCTACTTATTATTATTTTGAAATATGAACAAACTCCTACCCCAAACACAAATTGTTAGTGAACTTCATATTAAATTTATTTTATTCCATTCAACATTTTCTTTCCTTTCCTTTATTTTTCCTTTCAAACTTTTTTTATTCACTTTCCTTTATGTACCAAATCACAATTTCTCCCATTGAAATGAACTAAAGTATGTCATTAATTGTTTAGTTTACGAGTTTCTGTAGAAGTTATCCCCCAGATAACGTAAAACATATTAAACTCACCGTCGCAATGGGATTTCGTAAACTATCGTCGAGTGTAGCAGACAAGAACAACATGCAAGCTGTAATTAAATACAGTGTTCTTGCATCGTTGTTGGCACAGTGGAGGCTGAGGGCTGAAGAGTGAGCGGTACTTAATCCATATCTCTACTCACCCTGAATACCGTTCAGCCATCAAACCCAGGTAGTGAAACTTGTCAGAGTTCATAACTGGAATAACCCATTGCGACGGTGAGTAATTATATTAGTTTTTATGTTATCTGGGGGATACCACTTATAACAATTCATTCCACTTCTAAGTTAATTATCTTTTATGTACAAAATCAATTTTCCCCATTAAATTAACTAAAATGTCATTAATCTGTTTATTTTAATAAATAAATAAATAATTTATAAAATAATTCAGAACGGTCATCCACTTTTTTTCGGCGACGTTATAGGAAATACCACCTCATTCATATCGAATTCCTAGCTGAGTGCTGTTTCTCTCTGCTACTCTCTCTCTCTGTCTGTCTCCTCTCTCTCCCTCATTCGCTGATCCAGCTGAGGTTATTTGTAATGATAGAGGAATAACACAATAAAAGAATAACAATACAAGAAGAATAGATACTTACGCATTATGTAATAGACCATTCCAAATCCATTTCCAACGAATGAAATTGTTATTTTGGGAACACAATATTAGCAACACTGGATGGGCTGGGGCCATCAATTTGGCCGTGCGATTTCAATTTGATTGGACGTGTAACAATTCTGGCAATTAAAAACACAAATCATTCATCGATTTGACATAAAAGTCCGAAACAAATCAAAAAACATATTGGACACATCGACTTGCTTGCATAAATATTATTTTATGGCCTAGTGGATAAGGTAGTTAAAGGTTAAGACAGTTCTAAGTGAAGTTATCTCTAGATTGCAGGTTCAATCCTGAATCAAGGGCAGCAGTAACCATAGAACAATAATTAACACAGCTTAACGCCTCTACGCTCCAGCTATGGTTAGCGGAATTGAGAACAGGATTATCCCCGTGGACTGAAATAAAGGTTCAAAGTTCCGTGATGGTTCCTGATTATGTCCAAAAGAGGTTCCCAAGTCTGAAGGCCGAGGCAATATCGGCCGAACGTTGTTACAAATACAAATGAAAGATGAGGACAATAGTTTGAATAAAACGCAGATAATATTTAAAAACATATTTATATTGAAATATCAGACCCAGTATGACCTTTAGGGTCACCCCTTTTGGGATCCGATTCATAAAGGATATGTTTTCATTTAGCAAAGAAAACCACGCATCAAAATCCGGTTGTTTTGTTAGGGGTTAGGGTTAGGGGTTAGTTTTAATAAATAATAAACCTCTTAAAATCGTCTGTTAACAAACAACCGGATTTGACGTGTAAATGAAAAAAATGGCCTTATGAATCCAGATCGCAAAAAGGACAGGTATTGCCTGGGGGGATAGGCCCCCTGGGATCGACGACTGTTAATTTCATTAATAGACACGGCCCCGAGGCCCAAGTATTATTAAGTGTGTTTAAAATCCCGCCGATGTGTCTTATAATATCACTAAGAAATAAATGTTTACATAATATAAGGTGTGGTTAATTTGGCATACTAGTTTTTTTTTTAAAAAACTGAGTTTTTTGAATGAATATTATTTGGTGGTTTAATTGCTTAATAATTAATAATTAATGGGTCGATCCAGGGGGCTATCCCCCAGGCTAATACCTGCCCCCTTGATTTAAATGGGCAGGCTGGGTATTTGGCCGCAGCGCCTGAGGTGGCGGCCCTCCCTTGGAGGGGGGAATGCCGAGGGATCGACGCTTTTCACCCCCACCCATGACTTGGAGTTTGTGGGGTGTCATTTTGGGCCTTGTGCTACCCGTACAAGTGGGTGTCGAGGTAATATCTCTATAATTATCATTTTGATTATCGACATATTAATTATCCTATGGATGTTTTAATAGTTAAAATGGTAGTGTAATCTTTTTATATTGCCATTCTTATTTAATTTTGTTTAGTCTTTCTAATTGAATATATTTAATTATAATCAAGACTTGAATATGTGCCTGGAAGGGCGCAATATTCTTGCTTGTACTAACAAATGAACCTCCTGTTTTTTTTCCATAAAACAAGGATACTTGATTTCTCCCTTGTCTGCTAAGGCTTTTACTAGTGAGTGCTAATGATGATACCTATAGTGTTGTTATAGCAACAGTGCCTAGTTTAAAAGAAATGGGTGTGAAGATCTCATTATCTTTCTTCCAAAAGATCGTTTATATGCATTCTTTCTAATTTACATATTTCATTACATTAAAATTTAAACACCAGTCAGAGAGTGTATCTTCTTGTTAGTATGGTAATGATTTGAATAAATAAATTTTTTTGAAGATTTGTGAATTAAGAGAAATGAAACCATTGTTACCCTTTTGGTATTTCGTTCAGCTGGTATGTCTTGGAGAGAATCAGGGACAATGTCTGTAAAAATACAGTGGAATTCACGTTGACTGCATAACTGTTACTAAATTGGGGAACCTTTGGTGGCGCATTGTATCCAATTTGCATACTTATTACAAGAATGCCAACCAAGTGTCTGAAAGAGAAGAAGAAGAAGTTTTACTTTTTAAAGATCCACACGATATATGCTTATTTATCCGAAATAACGCGGACAAGTCTGTGGGATCGATGCCAAACTTTGGTCGGAGCGTCTTTGTGACGGGTTGAGAGATTAGTGGAAATGAGCTGCCATGTTTGGTTTGGTTTGTTTGTTTTATGGCTACTCAACCTCGTGGGTCATTTAATTCCGGCAAATTTTGAAAATGAAATTCATTCTTAAATGGATACTCCAATAATTTTTATAACACATTTTCCCTATTGTATGTAAGTAGTAGTAACTTTGACCTAGTTCATGGTTCAGGTCACAATTAGAAGAATATTTTGTGGGAAAGAAGGGTGGTCTTCCATGAATGAGAACAAATTATTTTTTTTTTTATTTTGGTTGGAGAAATCCTTGAGAAACCATATAACTGTTTGGTTTGGTTGTTTTGTTTATGGCATTCACCTCAAGTGTGGTCATTTAATGCCGATAAGTTTTGAAATAAATTATTCTTAATGGATACACAATTTTTTTTATAAAATAAATTTTCAATTTAACCCATGTAACAGGAATAAAAGTGAACTCGGGGTGGGGGATGTGGCACAGTCAGTCGGCCGAACGCATATGCCTCTCTCAACTGCCAGTCTTCGGGTCTCAACATCTCTCACAAAAGTACTACTCTCTTCTCGCTGCAAGATCCAAATACGTTTTTCTCTTCCACTCGTCTACAGCCAGATCCTACTACCATTTTATCTCCTCCGGTCTGGTGTTGTAATACCCTTTTCTTACTTACTTCTATTCTTCTTCTGTAACATCTTTTTCTATCTTACATCTTCTTCTAACATGCTCTTCTAGGCGTCTGGACTTCTCCTTGGTGGTCGGTTCGCACTTAACTCATTCTTTCTTTCTTCGTCTTGTTACCCGAGACTTCACCACCACAACACATGTTATTTTCTTAAGCTTTTTATTACTTAGCTAAACATTTCAGAGAGCGAGGACATCTGGACTAACATAGGGCGTAGCGCGATGAGTTCCAGTTTAAGAGCAGGGCATCTTCTCTGCCTGACGTCAAACTGAACTGAGGACCAGTCCAGGTCCCATGTGACTGTCAACCAGTATTTTGCGGACTTTCTCCCTCTCTGTACTATTCCATGGATCCGCCCGATGAATGAAAAGAGTCCATCCCTTTAGAAATACAGGGGATTGACAATAATCTTATGCAACCGCATAGATTATGTAAACTGGAGGGCAGGCCTTAAATACCACATAACTGTGCATCCAGGTTACTCACTCTGCATTGCCCATGTGGAACTTTGGGGACTTCGGGTCTGGTTTCTGTTGCGGGATCACTTGCTTATCAGAAGCCTTGTGCTATTGTTAGCTTTTAGTAATAAACACAAGACTTCGATTTACGATGATGTTACTTTATTCGTAGAACCCCAGACCAGACAATCACGCAGTGAGACTCACATCTTGCTAGCTTCGCTTCTAAGTTCTAACTCTAACTGACTGAGTTGCTTACACCTTAAACCGGAAGGGCTTCTATTGCCTTCCGATTCTAACGATCATCCCCAGAACGCAAGTCAGAGTGAGGTCAAACGCTGTCACTCACTCTCAAGGCCATCAGCTGCACTAATATGATTTCTACACTATTGTCATAATCATTAGGTATCTAATGATTATGTAACATATGGTCAAATGTGTGCGTTTGGTTAACTGTATTACCATAGTGTCAAATGCTACTGGCACCCAACTATGAAAATAACCCCCAAAAAACAGGAAATGATCTTACTTGACCACGAGTTGACATATTTATAACATTTTCAAAACACTTTCGTTGTCTGATGACTACCACAGAGCAAGAAACCAATGGTCGCAAAATTGTTCTAATACAAATGAATATAAACTAAAACATTTATCTATCTATCTCTCTCTCTCTCTCTCTCTCTCTCTCTATCTATATTATATATATATATATATATATATATTATATATATATATATATATTAAATTTAATATACCAAGTGTGTTGGTAGATCCTTGCGGAGAGAAAAAACCCAGCAGAAAGTTTGTTGTAAAAATATACTACCAACATCAACCAGGAAGAAAAAAAATTTTTGAAAAAAGAAAGGACCAAGATATTCGTACTAACAAAAAAATAATCTATTGGTACAGTATTTGGCCAAAAGAAAAAACAATTTATATGTATATAAGATATATATATATTCATATAACCGCTAGGAGAAAGCTAATATGTAAAAAGTGCTCGATACCTAAGTAGAGCAAAGTAGTAAAGATAATCTAATGAGTCAGACAAACCTACTATTAGTTTCACATAAAGCTCTTCAGGGCTAAAATCCTGATTTTAGCCCTGAAGAGCTTTATGCGAAACTAATAGTAGGTTCGTCTGACTCATTAGATTATATATATATATATATATATATATATATATACATATATATATTTAAGAAATGGATATAAAGTAACCTACTCGAGTTTCATCACCTGAATCGTCAAGGTTACATCTGCTGAATTAATCGAAAACTCGATTAATATCAGTTGATACCACATATGTCTGTTGAAACGGGTCTTATCGTTATAGATAAAACAGCATTCATCTATAACGATAAGACCCGTTTCAACAGACATACGTGGTATCAACTGATATTAATCGAAAACTCGATTAATTCAGCGGATGTAACCCTGACGATTCAGATGATGAAACTCGAGTAGGTTACTTTCTATCCATTTCTTAAATAGATTTTGCTCTACATTGTATTGAGCACTTTGTATTTGTTTTTTCACGGTCTTAACCCCTGGATACTGTGCGCTCCCAACGATCGTACCCGTACCCACCGGTAAGCCACTATTCATACATAAATATATATATATATATGTATGTAATTATTTTGATTAGTAGATATGTTCCTGTCTATTTTAATGGGACTATTCAGATATGTGTCAGGCTTCTGCTTAGGCTCAGTGCGTAGTATCTGCACTTTCTGCCTAGGCTTAGAAGGCAGTATCTGTAACTATGAAAATCTTGCTGTTATTTTTAAAAACTATTTGGTTAAAAATTTAAAAGATAATAAAAGTAAAAAATTTCAAATTTGTAAAATCAAAATTATTTTTATATACTTTACAACTTCAAATGATCAAAATTTGGGCCCAAAGTTACCATAGCAACAGAATTTCTGGGCAGCTTACAGAGTGTAATGGTTAGCAGTTATTGTTATTGAGTTTGATTCTCACTGGGTATTACATAGCTCTGTTGGTAGAGCGCTCGGCTAGAAACCACAAGGTTCCTAGTTCGATACCGGCCCTCGCCAACTCAGCGTATGAGTAGCACAGGGATCAGTGCAGTAAAGTAAGGAGCTGATGGTAGGTGTGGGGCTCCACCTTAGACGCAAAAAACAATCTCCTTGGTCTAGCGCTAGTGAAAAGGGGATAGACTCCCTCGCTGATTGGCTGATACTGACTTTAGGTCACCCTGAAGACTTTACTTTTTACTTACTTACTATAAAGTAAGCTCAGTTTAGTAAAAGACTACTACTCCTTAGAGACACCAGATTACTAAAAAAAAAAAAAAACTTATGCGAATAAATGAATGATTTATTTATGTTATAAATGCGTTAAAATTTTTTTTTCCAAATGTCAAAGGTTTGTTTACCAAGTGATATTATTACCATTTACTGACTTGAAATTACGTATTACGGTTTGTGCCATATTTCTATGATTTTCTTGTCACAAAACATGTTGTACGTCTGTTCATTCAACTTTTGACTGTGCAGTAGATATTCTGAAGATATGAACAATTTTATTTTATCTGAATAAAAAACAAAATTTCAATAACATAAAACAAACAGACTCAAAATATCTCAATTTGAACTGGAGGTATAATTTATACAAAAACAGGGGGACATTTTTGTGGGACACCCTGTGTGTGTGTGTATATATATATATATATATATATATATATATATATATATATATATATTGGTCATGTAACTAGCAATTTATAGAGTAATGAACTGGTTTGGTTTGCTTCATTTAACTGCATATCTTATTATAATGGAGATTGTGAGTTTTTCTGTCTGTAACCGAAACTATATTACTATACAAATCACAATTCCCTTTGTTATTGACATCACATTCTCCATGATTTTATTTTTTATTTAAAACCCAATTATTAATAAAATTGTTTTACAACGTTAAGACTGTTGACCATATCTACATACTAATAACATGCAATTATATTTATATATACAACAAAATAGCGGTTTACAGTGTGAATGGGAAGGCTAATTTGCATATTGATATTAAAAATTTGATTTTAATAAATATATGCTTAGTATTATTGATTTCTAATTGTTTGGTTTTATCTTATTGAATATGAGCAAAAATCTCAGGAATAAATCTTAAAAGAAATCCATTAACAAGAAGAAATAACTGTAATATTATTCTTTACTTTCTGTCTTAACTAAATAGTTAAATTAGGAAAATTTACCAATGAAAAACGGGAGTAACGGAAAATGATGGAAGAGTTAGTTTCAAAGTTGTTCTATTTTTCAATCATACCCCCTCTGTTCCAAATCTTTTTATCTGCATTCTTATTCAGTTTCATCAGCCTTTCTAATTTAATATATTTCATTATATTAAAACTTAAATACTAGCACCCGGAGGGTGCATATATTTGCTAGTCAATATATATATATATATATATATATATATATATAGTTTATTGGCAGTACTGAATTTAAAAAGGACGCGTAAAAGCATATGCATGTTGTAAAATAAAAATTTTTTTTTTTTCTTAAAAAGAAAAGTAAGGGTACCCTAGTTAGATTTAAAATCTAAAATGATTTTATCTTTTTTTCGTTCAATGCTCCTCAGAGAAAAAATACATTGAAAGATGGTATTGTGGTTTTTTGTTTTTTTTGTTTTTGTTTTGTTGTAGACGATGGAATAGTCAGAAAGCAATGAGAAAAGGATTTTTTTTTTCTCAATAGGACAAAGAATTCGTAAAACTAAGAAACTTAC
The DNA here is from genome assembly GCA_023376005.1 of Doryteuthis pealeii. Taxonomy (NCBI): domain Eukaryota; kingdom Metazoa; phylum Mollusca; class Cephalopoda; order Myopsida; family Loliginidae; genus Doryteuthis; species Doryteuthis pealeii. The sequence continues at coordinate 89,552,216 of CM042160.1, forward strand.
AAATCATAAGGGGGGGTTCGAAAATTACGAGTCCCCCCGTTAGATAAGTTTAGGCTTGAGGTGCCAAATAGGAGTAACTGATGGGACTGCTTCTGAACGCACAGGATATATATATATATATAATCCAAAAGTCCAGAGAAGAAATCTTCCTTACAACACAAGAGTTTTATTTTTAAAAAACCAAGTCGCAGTTTGAGAGCTCAATGTGTGCTCTTAATGTTAGAGTCACAGAGCAAATATATAAGTAAAGAAATAGCAAAAGACTTAAAGATTTTGCTTTATAGTTTATTTCAAGGAGGGTAGACAAAGTGTCTAACTCTCCCAACTCATCAGATGCGAATGATGAATTCTTTATTACTTTAAAGGCATTTGAAAAGTTGTTTTTTTGTTTGTTTTTTTTTTAATTTTTAAAATTTTTTTATAGTCCTGTGATATGAATTCCAAATGAAATCCTTGATGTTGCAAAAAAAAAAAAAAAAAATTTGCCAAAAAAAAATTTTTTTTTTTTTTTGCAACATCAAGGATTTCATTTGGAATTCATATCACAGGACTATAAAAAAAATTTTAAAAATTAAAAAAAAATTAAAATAAAATTAAAATCTGTTTTCAAATGCCTTTAAAGTAATAAAGAATTCATCATTCGCATCCGATGAGTCGGGAGAGTTAGACACTTTGTCTAAGCTCCCTGAAATAGACTATATCGCTAAATCTCTAAGTCTTTTGTTATTTCTTTACTTATCTATATATATATATATATATATATAGTTGTAGGTTGGCATCCTTCTGTCTACTAAAGACAATGACATAGTGTCCTTTTTTCTTTTTCTTTTTTTAATATCTGCAACTGTGTGAGTGGCTGAACAGACCAATTTTTGAATGGCAATCTCTGGTGCAGTGACTGCAAACAAACAGTGATGCTTGCTGGAGTTGCTGTTGTCTCTCCTTCCTTCTGGCTCTCTTTTCCGTGGCGGCTACTTTCCTCTCTTTTTCACTCCTTTTCGTTCCTTGTTTGACGAGGAGTCGCCAGGTCACACGGTCTTCTGCACAAGCCTCCCATGTGTTGGTGTTAATGTGGCATGTCTTCATGTTTCTCTTGCAGACATCTTTAAAGTGCAGGCGTCACCAAAAATAGAGTAGTTGGAGTCTAAGGTTTTGTGTTCTAAATATATATGATGCTTACACCAGCGAGAAACTGACAATCACCAAGCAGTGTTGACTATTCAAACTCAGATCTACATATGCTCTATCATTGATATTGAGCACTTTTTATTTATAAATATAAAATGCCCTATATATATATATATATATATATATATATATAGATAGATAATAGAGTAAACTACAGACACGTGTTTCGAGGTATCACCTCTCATCAGTGCAGTTATATCGTTTTAGCAGCTACCTCTGGCCAGGTTCGAGACCCGAACGAACTTACACTCGCCAATCCTCTTACCCATACGGCCACAGTCAGCTGCCAAGTATAGCAGGCTATTTAATCGCTACATTTCTAAGCGGAAATGAACTCACCTAGAGGTCTCAAACTTTATGTAAACAAAGTGAATCTTAGCTGAATGCCGAATACAGTGAATTTTGCAATTAAATCCCTTCTAAATAAAGTGCTCAACCGAAATTGGGAGCGTATAATAGAGTAAACTACAGACACGTGTTTCGAGGTATCACCTCTCATCAGTGCAGTGTGTATGGTTCTAAATTAGTTAGTCAATAATTTTTTTTTTTAATTTTCTTAAAAATAATTTTTAAGAAAAAAAAACAAATTAAGAGCATAAATATATATTTCATTGATTGTACAAATATTTTCTAAATAAATTTTATTAATCGAAAATAATTTTAAAAAAATTTTTTGGTACAGAATTGAACTGAATAAAATTTACTTTATTGTCATTGAATTTTTAACTCCAACCCACCTCAGGCAATATCTTTGTTTTAATTATTTTTACATCGCCCAGAGGGTGTTTTTTTTTATTTTGCTAGTATATATATATATATATATATATATATATATATATATCAAGCCACTCCCCCTGAAATTGCTGAAAAAGGACTAATCTGCACAGTTAAGTATTTACGAACAACAGTGCTCAAGTATACAAATTATATGAAGGAAATATATATACACATATACTAGCAAAAGTACACTGTCCATGACCGGTCTAAAAAAAAATTAGGAACACCAGAGAATGAGTGAGAAAGAGAAAACAGGAGTAAGAGAGACAATAAGAGGAAAATGATTTAGCAAATTTTTAAAAATCACAGAGAATTGGTATAATATTGTTTATTTTTGGAATTCATTTGGGGGAGGGTTCTTTTTTTTTCCATCTAAAAAATAATATTATAGATGAATAACACCAAGTAATTATTTATTAAATCCGGTTTTGTTAAAACCAGTATACAAATTAACCACACCATATATTATATAAACCTTTATTTCTTAGTGATATATAAGACACATTGCAGGATATTAAATGCACTAATAACATGGGCTGTTTTGAGGCAAATCTAACTCAGGTTTTCATAGAGACATCCCTAAGAAATAGGATTTATTTTATTTATTAATTATTTTGACTCTAAATTCAATACTTATTTCATAAACTTACACAATTGCTGAGGGTATTGTGATGTAAGCAGTGATGTAGTTTTGGTTAAAGACAAACAGACACTGATTCTCCATTATAATAAGATAGCAAACCACATAACTATTTTTACAAAAAAAATCTGCCGCTAACAATCACATAAAAAATCGCAGTAATTAAAACTTGTGAATCCAAAGTCACAGGAACTCGCTTAATTGCTGCCAAATAGGGCGGCTTTTAAGCTAGTATATAGATATGAGAAAATATTTTTTTTTTTTTCTTTCAGTGTCACCTGGGTAGAGGTGGGATTTTTTTAAGTTAGTCCCGCAGATCCATTATTACTGAATCATGAGTTGAATCCTCGTGGGATGCCACATTTAAACCCCTATGTAAAAAAAAATAGACCTTGCATTGATCCAGCTACTCTGAAAAGAAATGTTAATGTCTACTATCTAAAATATCAAATGAAAAAAAAAATCCATGCTGTTATCATTTAAATTTTATTTTTTATTTATCTTCATGAATATAAATAAAATCTTCATTATTTTTGCTCAAAAACCAAGCCCTGTTGATATTTAATGTGTATATATATTTACTTTGTCGTTAATTGTGTTATTTTCGAAGTTTCCTCCGGACATACAGATTCACACAACTGTTCTTTATATATGTAGAGATAGATAGATTTCATTAACTTGTTATAAATAAAAAAGATAAAAAAAAGAAAAAGATAATTAATGTTTACTCTCGAATAAATAATTACAACGTATCAGTTTTGTTATTTTTGTTTAGATTATTAAGCTCAATCAAATAATGAGACCTTGTTGAAAGAAGGCGATTTTTATGTGCAGATCAAATCTCTCTCTCTCTCTCTCTCAGTCTCTCTCTCTCTCTCTCTCTCTCTCTCTCTCTCTGGGACATCTGCACTCTTTCTGTCTCTAATCTTCTTTCTTGCATTCTCTCTTTCTCTCTCTCCCTCTCTATCTTTCTCTCTCTGGTCTTTCAGCATAATTCCTATCTCTTGTCCTCTCTCTCTCCCCCCTCCCTCTCCCTTTCTATCTCTCTCTCCCTCCCTCTCCCTCTCTGGTCCTTCAGCATTCCTATCTCTTGTCCTCTCTCACACCCTCTCTGCCCCTTCTCTTTTTCTCTTTCTCTCCCTCTCTTTCTCTTCCTCTCCCCCCTCTCTCTCTGTGCACGTAGGAGGCGCTTTTGAGCATCACATCTACACAACACATTTCAGATCACTTACTAAAGCATTCTGCCGTGTATATTCTTTGAAGTGACTCCTTATATTTCAAGATGTCTCTTAAGGCCACTGTGCGCTTATCTCTCTCTCTACACACAACCAACAGTCAGTATTATGTCTATTTTCTCTGTAAATCAGAATATTTTTCTGATGAGTGCAAATATAACTCACAAGGCCACCAGCAGAAAAAGAGTTATTTTGGGACGAACATAACAATAACGCAGAAGTAGTATTCATTCTCACTTCAATTAACTTTTCTGTCAGGCCTTTATCTCATATTATAACAATCTGATTTTTATATCTATATTACTCTAACATAACAAAAATGGCACATTGTAGCTAGAGTGTTGCTAGCTGAAATATGAATTTTTATATTACTCTAACATAGCAAAAATGGCACATCGTATACTAGAAGCGGCTACCCGGCATCGCCTGGGTAGAGGGGGATTTTTTAAAGTTAGTCCCACAGATCCATTACTACTGAATCGTAAGTTGAATCCTTGTGGGATGCCGCATTTAAATCCCTATGTAAAAAAAAAAAGACCTTGCATTGATCCAGCTACTCTGAAAAGAAATGTTAATGTCTACTATCTAAAATATTAAATGAAAAAAAAATACATGCTGTTATCATTTAAATTTTATTTTTTAATTATCTTCACGAATATAAATCAAATTTCTATTATTTTTGCTCAAAAACCAAGCCCTGGTGATATTTAATGTGTATATATATTTACTTTGTTGTTAATTGTCTTATTTTCAAAGTTTCCTCCAGACAAAAATTAATGCAAATTCCTTTATATATAGAATAGATTACTCTAACATAGCAAAAATGGCACATCATAGCTAGAGTGTTGCTAGCTGAAATATGAATTTTTATCTTACTCTAACATAGCAAAAATGGCACATCATAGCTAGAGTGTTGCTAGCTGAAATATGAATTTTTATATTACTCTAACATAGCAAAAATGGCACATCATAGCTAGAGTGTTGCTAGCTGAAATATGAATTTTTATATTACTCTAACATAGCAAAAATGGCACATCATAGCTAGAGTGTTGCTAGCTGAAATATGAATTTTTATATTACTCTAACATAGCAAAAATGGCACATCATAGCTAGAGTGTTGCTAGCTGAAATATGAATTTTTATATTACTCTAACATAGCAAAAATGGCACATCATAGCTAGAGTGTTGCTAGCTGAAATATGAATTTTTATCTTACTCTAACATAGCAAAAATGGCACATCATAGCTAGAGTGTTGCTAGCTGAAATATGAATTTTTATATTACTCTAACATAGCAAAAATGGCACATCATAGCTAGAGTGTTGCTAGCTGAAATATGAATTTTTATATTACTCTAACATAGCAAAAAATGGCACATCATAGCTAGAGTGTTGCTAGCTGAAATATGAATTTTTATATTACTCTAACATAGCAAAAATGGCACATCATAGCTAGAGTGTTGCTAGCTGAAATATGAATTTTTATATTACTCTAACATAGCAAAAATGGCACATCATAGCTAGAGTGTTGCTAGCTGAAATATGAATTTTATATTATTACTAACATAGCAAAAATGGCACATCATAGCTAGAGTGTTGCTAGCTGAAATATGAATTTTTATATTACTCTAACATAGCAAAAATGGCACATCATAGCTAGAGTGTTGCTAGCTGAAATATGAATTTTATATTACTCTAACATAGCAAAAATGGCACATCATAGCTAGAGTGTTGCTAGCTGAAATATGAATTTTTATATTACTCTAACATAGCAAAAATGGCACATCATAGCTAGAGTGTTGCTAGCCGAAATATGAATTTTTATCTTACTCTAACATAGCAAAAATGGAACATCGTATACTAGCAGCGGCTACCCGGGGTTGCCTGGGTAGATGAGGATTTTTTTAAAGTTAGTCCCGCAGATCCATTATTACTGAATCTTGAGTTGAATCTTCGTGGGATGCCCCATTTAAATCTCCATGTAAACAAACAGACCTTGCATTGATCTAACTACTCTGAAAAGAAATGTTAATGTCTACTATCTAAAATATTAAATGAAAAAAAAAATCCATGCTGTTATCTTATTTTTTAATTATCTTCACGAATATAAATCAAATCTCTATTATCTTTGCTCAAAAACCAAGCCCTGTTGATATTTAATGTGTATATATATTTACTTTGTCGTTAATTGTTTTATTTTCAAAGTTTCCTCCGGACAAAAATGAATGCAAATTCCTTTATATATAGAATAGATTACTCTGACATAGCAAAAATGGCACATCATAGCTAGAGTGTTGCTAGCTGAAATATGAATTTTTTATATACTCTAACATAGCAAAAATGGCACATCATAGCTAGAGTGTTGCTAGCTGAAATATGAATTTTTATATTACTCTAACATAGCAAAAATGGCACATCATAGCTAGAGTGTTGCTAGCTGAAATATGAATTTTTATATTACTCTAACATAGCAAAAAATGGCACATCATAGCTAGAGTGTTGCTAGCCGAAATATGAATTTTTATCTTACTCTAACATAGCAAAAATGGAACATCGTATACTAGCAGCGGCTACCCGGGGTTGCCTGGGTAGATGAGGATTTTTTTAAAGTTAGTCCCGCAGATCCATTATACTGAATCTTGAGTTGAATCTTCGTGGGATGCCCATTTAAATCTCCATGTAAACAAACAGACCTTGCATTGATCTAACTACTCTGAAAAGAAATGTTAATGTCTACTATCTAAAATATTAAATGAAAAAAAAAATCCATGCTGTTATCTTATTTTTTAATTATCTTCACGAATATAAATCAAATCTCTATTATCTTTGCTCAAAAACCAAGCCCTGTTGATATTTAATGTGTATATATATTTACTTTGTCGTTAATTGTTTTATTTTCAAAGTTTCCTCCGGACAAAAATGAATGCAAATTCCTTTATATATAGAATAGATTACTCTGACATAGCAAAAATGGCACATCATAGCTAGATTGTTGCTAGCCTACATAACAATGATATAGAAATAGTATTCATTCTCACTGCCATTAATCTTTTTTGTGAGGCCTTTATCTGATAATATATTGATACGATTTTTATATTTATACAAGAGAGGGAAATTTATACAAGAAAGCAATACCTGGCATTGCCTGGATAGAGAGAATGACGTTACATATAACAATAGAGTGAGAAATCTTAATTCAATAATTGTGTCACATCCTGCCCATGGCAAAAGAGTTGGATAAATACCAACCTATTAGACCATCAGTGCCTTTTCTTTTTTTTCTTCTTTTTTTCTTCTTTTTCTTCTTTTTCTTTTTTCTTCTTTTTGTTTCTTTTTTTTTTTTTTATTCTTCTTTTTATTCTTTTTTTTTCTTCTTCTTTTTTTTCTTTTTCTTTTTTTTCATTGTTTCTTTTTTGTTTCTTCTTCTTTTTTCTTTTTTCTTTTTTTTCCTTCTTTTTCTTTTCTTTTTTTTTCTTTTTGTTTTTCTTTTTTTCTTCTTTTTTTCTTCTCTTCTTCTTTTTTCTTTTTTTCTCTTTCTTCTTCTTTTTTCTTCTTTCTTTTTTTTCTCTTCTTTCTTGTTCTTGTTTTCTTTTTTCTTTTTTCTTTTTTTTCTTCTTTTTCTTCCTCTTCTTCTTTTTCTACTTCTTTTTCCTGTGAGTTTTTCACCCCAGTGTTAGCTGTTGGTCTTTCACTAGAGTGAGTGAATTGCTGTCCCTCAGGCTCCTGTCATCTCTGGTCTCCAGGACTCTTCTGAGTATTCTAGCCAATCTTAACAATGTTGTTATTTGGATGGTAATAGTTACATGATATCATATGATTGTTTACAAATTATTAACTCTTAACATCCTGTTGAGAATTTTCTAAGTCCAGAACCCCATTCCTATAAGGATCTATCAAAAATGCTAAAAATGGCCTTTTCATTTAAAGTTACCTGTTATTTCCCTTAAATCAAAGACTTCTAAATATGTTTAATATTACATTTAAAAAAAAGCTATCATTTGGGATAAGATTAGGAAAATGAATGTGACTTCCGACCGGGTGGAATGAGGTGGTATAGGACATTATATCAGGTAGGAATATTTGATACAATATAACTGTGTGTAAACAAATGATTATTATTATTATTTCACTCCATTCAAGTTTTTCACACTTGCCTTAGCCGGTGGTTTACTGGAGGCTGAGTGACAGCAAGTCTCCTCAGGTCTCCAGGACTCTTCTGAGTATTCAAGCCGATCTTAACAATTTATCTAGGCTCTTTTCCAAATCCTTGGGGACTGTTCCAAAGGCACCCATTACAATTGGTGCAACCTTTACCTTTCATGTTCCAAAGTTTTTTCAGTTCTCTGGCAAGGTCCATGTATTTGTCTACCCTTTTACTTTTTTTTTTCTTTTTTCTATTTTTTTTTTTCATTTTCATCTGCCAGGCCGTCAAAATACACGAGGTGAAAAGTTTACTTCTTTTTGTTAATTAACACTACATCTGGTCACCTAGAATGGTATTAGGTGATCCATCTGATTATTATTATTATTGTTGTTATTATTATTATTATTATAGGGATAAATAAATAAAATAAAATGAAAAATAAATGAATAAAAGTAAATTAATACAAAAAAATTTTGGTTATTTCCTATAAGTCTAACATAAACAAAGGGGAACCACTCTTGACTGATAGATTATTTATTTATTTATTGATCTACTAGGAAAAAAGAAGACGGGGTTAGGGTTTAGAGTTAGGGTTAGTTTAATGGGAAAATAAATAATTTATCATTCAAGAGTGGTTCCCCTTTGTTTATGTTAGACTTCTAGGAAATAACCAAAATTTTTTGTATTAATTGACTTTTATTCATTTATTTATTTATTTTTCATTTTATTTTATTGATTTAAATAAATAAAAATTAATGTGCAAATTTAAAAAATTTTTAAAATTCAAAACATAATTCTATTTTTTGTATATTTATATTTTCTGACAATAAATTTTAAATTTATCAATAATCGACAAATTATCAAATAAAATGTAATTTAAAAAAAAATATTTTGTTCTGTCTTTTTTTTTTTTTTTTTTTTTTTTTCCATGTAGATATTTTATTTTAAATTTTTTTCAATCGCATTTCTATATATAATTCTATATTGTATGTACTTATCTGATTTCTTTTTTCTTTTAATATTCCAATTCAACTTAAGCAAAGCCAATTTACTCATGATAGGCAAATGAGGATGCTTGGTTGGATTTTACAGCATGTCAACCCTTGTTGGGTTTTTTTTTTTTATACCAAAGACATTTTCTCTGTTTGAGATGAGGCTTAATGATTAGTATTATCTGCTTTATTCGGACTATTGTCCTCATCTTCATTGTTATCTGTACAACGTTTCAGCCGAATGTTTTGGGTTGCTTCTACATCATTATGTAAAGCAGTAAAGTGGGAAGCTGACGGTAGGTGTGGCACTCTACATCAGCAAAAACAATCTCCCTGGTCTAGCACTAGTGAAAAAGGTATAGACTATGGTAATCCTTAACTTGTTCCTCGTAAATTCCTACCATAAAATAAACTGAACCCTCATTTTTTGTCCGTGTTTTTGCAATAAATGTTTTATTTTTCTTGCACCCATTATTTTAAAACTTTTAGAATATACACATTGAAGTGAATATTAAAATAAATAAATAAGACATATTTAGTACTGTAAAATAACGGGTGCAAGAAAAATAAAACATTTATTGCAAAAAAAAACGGACATAAAATGAGGGTTCAATTTACTTTATGGTAGGAATGTACGAGGAACAAGTTGAATATTACCTTTTGTTGTTGTTATTTCTTTTCTTTCTTTTGTTATTTCTTTTCTTTCTTGGCATTGGTACTCTAAAATAAAAACGTCAGATTTTAATCATCGTCGCCGAAAAAACAAGATTACAGTCATAAAAGGAGGATCCAATTTATGCCTAAATTGTAAAACTTTAAAACTAAACATTCTCACAAAATAAAAACTTTTAGAATATAAACATTGAAGTGAATATTAAAATAAATAAATAAAATATATTTAGTACTGTAAAATAACGGGTGCAAGAAAAATGAAACATTTATTGCAAAAAAAACGGACATAAAATGAGGGTTCAGTTTATTTTATGGTAGGAATTTACGAGGAACAAGTTAAGAATTACCTAGACTATTTTGCTGTCCGGCTGATACCGACAATAGGCCACTCTGCCAAATTTTTTTTTTTTTTTTTTACACTTAACGGTCTGATTTCTTTTACGAAATATCTGTCACAGAACAGCTGATGAGATATCTTATCCCAATGGCATCACACATTGACACATCCTGTTACTACTTAGACTCTACTGAAAATAATCCAATTTTCCTGCCTTGCTAGAGAGTCGTCCTACATATTTTAATAAGATGGTAATATTTATGTCTACTACTGATAAATTCGACTGAGACAGCTGTTACTAAACAACACACTGGCAGCATTTAAGAATGGGATTCCATGGGAAGAAATATTTGGTTATTTCCTATAAATTCCTATGAATATAACTTCCCTATTATTAATAAAATCAGCAAATTCCCTATGAATATAACTTCCCTATTATAAATTATTAATAAAACCAGTAAATTCCCTATGAATATAACTTCCTTATTATAAATTATTAATAAAATCAGTAAATTCCCTATCAATATAACTTCCTTATGAATTAAATCGTATCACTACCATTTAAAATCTTCAATTTACCATGAAATGTTATGAAAAAAAAGGCTATAAATCCAACATGAAAAAGGGGAACCACTCTGACTCACTGATAGATTATTTATTTATTTATTGATCTACTAGGAAAAAAGAAGACGGGGTTAGGGTTAGGGTTTAGGATTAGTTTAATGGGAAAATAAATAAATAATTTATCAGTCAATCAGAGTGGTTCCCCTTTTTATGTTGAAGTTATAGGAAATAACCCAAAACTTTGTTATATTTTAAACACGTTAAACAAAATGCTTGGGTTATTTCCTATAAGTCTAACATAAACAAAGGGGAACCACTCTTGACTGATAAATCATTTATTTATTTTCCCATTAAACTAAACCCTAAACCCTAACCCCGTCTTCTTTTTTCCTAGTAGATCAATAAATAAATAAATAATTTATCAGTCAAGAGTGGTTCTCCATTGTTTATGTTAGATTTATAGGAAATAACCAAGTTTTTTTTATAGCATGATGTATTATATCCTCCGCAATGTTCTTCATAAAATGACACATCTTAGTTTATGAAGGCTGGTACAAGGTATGGGTTAAGGAGGTCTCGAAAATCAACGTGGACTTCAGTAGTGGGGAAAATTCGGCTTTCAAATGCCAAAGTAAGTAAAGTCGTCGGGGTGACCTAAAGTCGATATCAGCGAGGGAGTCTGTCCCTTTTTCACTAGCGCTAGGCCAAGTAGATTGTTTTTGTGCCACACCTACCATCAGCTCCTTACATTACCGCACATATACCTGTGCTACTCATACGCTGAGTTGGCGAGGTCCGGTATTATGGTTTCTAGCCAAACCCTCTACCAACTGAGCTAACTCAGCCCTTTCACTGAAAATATTGAAAAACGACCCCTAACTCTTCTTCTTCTTCTTCTTCTTCTTTTGTCAAAGAATTTCTCTCTCACTTTCTCTTTATTTCTGTTTCTCTATCTTCCTCTCTTCTCTAAAAGTATCCATTGTGTAATTACATGTGACTGCCATTCTCACGGCTCACACATTTGACCCAGAGGTCAACTTTATTACATTATGTCTCTTAAGTTGAATGAAGTGATGACATGTTGATAGTAAAAAAAATAATAGTTGTCCACTTATCTCATCGTCTGCGTTACATGGAGTGGTTCGAATCCAGTTGCTGTGGGTCTACATGTCCTGGGAATGACATTAAACTCTATCTGATGGTGAGGTTCCAGTTTTGGAGGTTTGGGGAATGTGGAGCATCCCTTCATCACCATTGCTCTCAGGTCCACTCTGGCCCAGAGTGGTAGTACCTGCTAGGGTCCAATCTATGGGTTAAATAGAAAACAGGAGTTTATAAACAAAATTTGATTATCCATTAAGAATGAATTTATTTAAAAACTTTGTCGGCATTAAATGATCCACCAAGGTTGATATGCCGTAAAACAAAACAAACCAATCAGACGTCTTTATTAAACCGAAGCCCAAAATGGTTCAATCGCACAGTGAGAAGGTGGCTTACTGGAGAACAGACGACCATTTCGTCTGACCCCATCGACTAACCGCCAAATTCTGACTACCCTAATTCAATTCCTTCCTTTAGCCAATGAGAAATCAACGGCTAGGTCAGTGAAAGGTGAAATGCTGTCAATCACTTCTATAACGATTAATGTTAACTTTCCATCCACAATACCGCCATTTAGATTTTAGTACATTAGTCATAATTCGTAGGCTACCCACGAATTATGTAACCTTAGTATACAACGGATATGTTAATGCTAATAATAATCGACTAATTATTATTATTGGCATTTCAGTCTCGGAAGACTATAATAAAGTTTTTGTGCCCCTGAAGTTACAACGGCTCCTGTGACTGTGAAGTCCAATGTTTGAAAAACATTCTCGATCACAGTTGTCGCATTTGAAGGCTGTCCCTGAAGATGTTGATGTGCCAGTACTTTGTTGCAGCTGCTTTCTTCTGGACCTCTTAGCTTCATGGTATTGCGTCAGGGTGACTTCTGACATGAGCAATCTCTACGGAGAGTCTGCAGACTCTAATCGACTAAATATCTTCCTTAACACCAATCATTTCCGGATGGACAGAGAAAGAGATAGAAGAAGAGGGGGGGAGGAACGGAATGGCATAGGTAAGCAAAGTCACGTGACTATTTTACTTTCCCTCATCCAGTAAGCTTTTCATCTATTAGCGGTAGTACCTGTTCGGGACTTATCTATGGGTTGAAGAATTTAAAAAAAAAATGAGTCTAAAAAATGAGTTTGAAAGAATGAATACCCAACAAGAATGGATAAACCAAAAACGTCTTCGGCATAAAATAACCCAACAAGGGTTGACATGCCGTAAGATCCAACCAACCAACCAACCAAAAATGTTTTTGAGATAAAATAACCCAACAAGAGTTGACATGCCGTAAAAATCCAACCAACCAATCAACCAACCAACCAATCAGTCAACCAACCAACCAAAAATGTCTTCCAGATAAAATAACCCAACAAGAGTTGACAAGCCATAAAATCCAACCAACCAACCAACCAATCAATCAACCAACCAAAAATGTATTCGAGATAAAATAACCCAACAAGAATTGATATGCCGTAAAATCCAACCAACCAACCAAACAAACAATTATTCTAATAATAGTAAAACTGGAAAAAAAACTTAGTAAGAAAGATACCTACTAGATCCAACCTTACCCGACCACTACGACTACTACTACTAATAATAATACTAGCGCCACTAACGCCATTCTCCTACCCCCTTTTTATTATCATACAGTCAAATGTGTATAAAATAGCGGAACCATAGTAACAGTATATTGCGAATTGCCTGCATTTCATTATCTGTTCTGCGTGGAATACGAAATTGGCAACACGTTTTATGAGCCAGCTATCAACAGCCATAACAATGTGACTAAGTTAATTCCGAGAAAGAATAGTCAACTCAACAATTCAGTGGGCCGAATAGAATAACCAACTGTACCATTAGAAGTTATTAGTATTGTGGGGATTTTTAAAAATACGAAAATAAAAATAAAATAGAAATAAAATAAAAAAAACAACAAACTCCCACGGGGCCTTGACCGGTAGAACCCCCTTTGCGCATGTCCGACAAAAAGGAATGATTCCCTACCCCCAAGGTAATATCTCGGCACACACACACAACACATATATATATAATATATATATATATATATATATGTGTGGTGTGTGTGTGTGTGTGTGTGTGTGTGTGGTGCCGTAACTAGTGCGGATTTTACAAGTAAGTAAAACACGGCAAGTATACAGACAAACAGACACACACACACACACACACACACACACACATATATATATATATATATGTGTGTGTGTGTGTGTGTGTGTGTGTCTGTTTGTATACTTGCCGTGTTTTACTTACTTGTAAAATCCGCACTAGTTACGGCACCACACAAGTTTCGTGAACGTGCGGCGACACGCATAACTAACTACAGTTGTATGAGGGCCGGGTTGCAAAGGAGACATTACAGCATCTTTGAAAGAATAATTACTATTTATTGTTGTTGTTGTTGTTGTTGATGATGATGATGATGATGATGATGATGACGATGATGACGATGATGTTTTTGGCAACTTGAGCGAAGAAACGTCTGCAGCTAACTGGCGGCACGCTTCGGGAATCACCAAGAATGGTGTCCCTTCTCGAATGCTGGAATCCAGAGACAAGATTTAAAAATAAAATAAAAAATAAAAAGATAACCCAAGATGCTCACATACACACACATGGGCATACAGATGCATAGAATTATGTTCACTCTCTCTCTCTCTCTCTTTCTCTCTCTCTCTCTCTCTCTCTCATATATATATATATATAGAGGGGCCGGTTTAGCTCAGTCGGTAGAGTGTTCGGCTAGAAACCACAAGGTTCCTAGTTCGATATCGGCCCTCGCCAACTCAGCGTATGAGTAGCACAGGAATCTGTGCGGTAAAGTAAGGAGCTGATGGTAGGTGTGGCGCTCCACCTCAGATGCTAAAATAATCTCCTTGGTCTAGCGCTAGTGAAAAGGGGATAGACTCCCTCGCTGACTGGCTGATACCGACATTAGGCCGCCCCGACGACTTTACTTTTTTTACTTATATATATATATATATATATATATATATATATATATATATTACTCCCAACACGACTTAAATAACGAAAAGCAAAAGAGAAAAACAAAAATTATCTCGTGTTTGCAAGCGTTTAATGCTGCAGATACACCACACTGTCAGAGAGGTAAGACCCCCCACCTCACCAAAAATATTGTCCTGAGTATGAGAATGAATTGCATCTGATGGTGAGGCTCCATATCCGTAGATGTGGAGTATCCTATCATTGCCATATCTCTGATATGAATACTTGTACGTAGCCGTACAGGATACAAACGAAGCAGACCCTTATATATATTTACCAACCCCTCCGCACGAGCAGGATGCGACACAAGGTCAGTTTCTTAAGCGGAGTTCAGCAGGTTTGAATTCAGAGTTTTCCTTCTCCTAGACTGGTTGCCTAACCAAGGTTAAAGAGCCCAGTCTGCCCTACTATTTACCCATAGCTGGAGGGAGAGTAGGATTCATACCTTTCCCAAGTGTATTAGCGCTAAGTGAAATGCAATTACCAGCAGACCCTTATAACCTCAGACAAGGAGCAGTAGAAAGATTATGCCAGTCAAGATATGGAGAAGATCCGGAATACTCCAAGTTTCCTTAAGGAGAATTCTATATCAAATCACCCAGAAAAAAGTAAAATTGTCACCCACCCCCTTCAGTTCTGATCAAAAACCAAACTATCTTTTTGGTACAAGTAATATTCAATAGACTAGTACAAAATAAAAAATAACATTCTAAAATGACTTGATTAGTTAAACTTAATAAAAACGATGAAATCGTGATATGCATAATAAGAAATGAAATAATCTATTATAAATAATTTTTATTTATTATCTAGACTAGTACAAAATAAAAAACACCCTCCGGGCGAAGTAGACACTTGAAACCATAAAATAATAACCAGCAAAGAGTTGATATACCGTTAAGTAAATAAACAAAACTAAATTAGGAAGACTTGATACCATATAACTGTGTGCAATCAAATGCTTATCTATATAATAATAATAATAATAATAATAATAATAATAATGATACTCGTGTCTCTTAAAAGTACGATCGTTTTTATTATTATTATTATTAGTAGTAGTAGTAGTAGTAGTATTAGTACAAAATAAAAAACACACTCCGGGCGATGTAAAATAAATTTTTGAAACATATTGCCTGAGGGGTGGGAGTAAAAAATTCAATGTCAGCGAGTTTGTATCCTAAGTAAGTAAAATCATCAAATTCATTAAAGGATTAAAAAAATAAAACAATTTGAAATGTAAACTTTAAATATGTATTAAAATAAAACAAACTATATATAGATATATAATACCAGTCATGTATTTATTAAAACTTGTTTTAAAAAACAATGAGGACTGTCTAATGTTGCATGTTCAAATTTTAAGTACATTTATTCTGTTATGACGATTTTGGGTAATGTGACGTAAGCAGTGACGTAATTTTTGTTACAGACAAAAACCGGAAGCGAATCTCCATTATTAATAGATAGATAGATATGAAATAATAGTAGAAAAAAGAATTTGTCATAGATACAGTGCCACATCGGGATATTGATTTTGCTATGATTAAAAAAAAAACATCAATAACTTAAAATTGGTTAACTTTCATACTTTTTCAATAGCATTTTCGGATTCCTCGGGCAAAAATGCTTTTATAAACCAATTTTTAGTGTAGGGAAGCACTAGAACTCATTTTACAGACAAAAATAGATTGCAAAAAGCCGCCATTTTTCGCGACCCACCTCAAATTTGGAGAGCTAAAAATCGACATAACTCCGCCAATTCTTGGAATTGGAAGCTCAAATTTTAGGGATTGTCTAACTTTAACATAGTCCACACCTGTACAAAATTTCTGAAAAATTGAAGGGGGTGGGTGACATGGCCTGGATGATTTGGTATGGAATTACCCTTAACCTTCTTTGGACCTCAGATGAATCTTGCTTCCTTCTTGAAGGAAAGGTAAACTCATAGACAAATATCTTCTGGGGAACCCCCAGACCCAATGAAGTAGCCACCAAGATCCTACACTCCTCAAAGTGCACGACAAGGATTGCAGTCTCAATCCGAGGCATTATCGGACCATTGTTTACCGAGGAATCTGGCACGACACTCACCAAGAAGCGGTATGTTTGGGTACTCAAAGTCTTGAACAGTGAGTTTAAATCATTAAAATACATTGCTCTATACACACACACACACACACACACACACACACACACATTAATATTGATAATATGAAAGGGGTAATTATGAACTTTAGTTGGCCAAATTCCTAGCATAAAATTGTGCGTGCGCATTATCTCCCTAAACAAATTTGCTTATATAGATTTTCTTATGAGATTTCAAACATTTTAAAACTCATATTTCTATCTAATTCACAGATGTAACTTTAATAGAGTGGGACTGAGAGTAATGGTGATGAAGGGGTACTCCACACCCTTCAGAGCTTCCCAATTGAAACTTCACCATTAGATTTAGTTTTATGTCATACCCAGGACAATAAGACCCTCAGTCATCGCCTTATATGATAAAAAGGGAGGCGCGTGGTCTAATGGTTAGAGTCGTGGGAAATGGACTCGTCGACCCGAGTTCAATTCCTGGACGAAGTTGTTTGCATTTCACATGGTGCTAATACCCTTGGGAAAGGTATGAATCCAATTCTTCCCCCAGCTATGGGTAAATAGCAGGGCAGACTGGGCTCTTTAACCATGGCTAAGTAACCAGTCTAGGAGAAGGAAAACTCTGAATTCAAACCTGTTAAACTCCGCTTAAGAAATTGACCTTGTGTCGCATCCTGCTCGTGTGGAGGGGTTGGTAAATATATATATGATAAAAAGGGTTGGGAGTTTGCCATACGGGTAATAGGGACAATCATATAAGTGCTACGGCTTGATTGGAGGGGGCATCTCCGACCGCTCGTCTAGCATAAGTAATGGCCAAAGTGGAGTGTTGCATGTCATGGTCTGCTCGTCCAATAGGATTCTCTAGTAATAATGTTCTCCCAACTGTGCTGCACTCTGCTCACCAACAATCAAAATCTATCTCGAAATGCCTCGTCCACCCGTCGCAAGAGCCAAAATACTACTGCCAGCTTTTTTCGTAGTCGTCGTACGTAATCGTTTGACGCTCCTCTAGCCGTCGCCGTATGCTTATATGCACGCCCGATCTCGAGAGAATTTGCATACGTGCAGTCTCATTCTCGCTGGTTCAAGATCGCTGATCGTTAAATATAGTGCTTACAGCAGCCATCTTTTCTTTCCCGCGATGACCCTGCAAGCCAGACTCGTCCGCGCACGCTTTGAGTTTCGAGGTATGTTATTTTCATTACATCCACAGATTCCATCCTTACGTATCACGGGTCGCTACTCACGGCCAACAGGTGGCTCCATTGGGGGTGGGGATTTTACCCCTCTGCAGTCGGCGTATTCTAGAGCCCCGGTCGACAAGGACAGCGTATAACTATGTGTGCAAAGAAAGTGTTATTATCATTATTAAACAAGACTTAACTTAGTTACTTGAAACCATATAATTGTTTATCAATTAGTAGTTTTTAAATAGAAATGCTTGAAACCATCTGTGTGCAAATAAATGATTATTATTATTAAATAGAAGTAGACACTTGAAACCATAAAATAATAACCAGCAAAGAGTTGATATACCGTTAAGTAAATAAACAAAACTAAATTAGGAAGACTTGATACCATATAACTGTGTGCAATCAAATGCTTATCTATTAATAATAATAATAATAATAATAATAATAATAATAATACTCGTGTCTCTTAAAAGTACGGCCGTTATTATTATTATTATTATTATTATTATTACTAGTACAAAATAAAAAAACACCCTCCGGGCGATGTAAAAATGAATTTTTGAAACATATTGCCTGGGGGATGGGAGTAAAAAATACAATGTCAGCGAGTTTGTATCCTAAGTAAGTAAAATCATCAAATTCATTAAAGGATTAAAAAATAAAACAATTTGAAATGTAAACTTTAAATATGTATTAAAATAAAACAAACTATATATAGATATATAATACCAGTCATGTATTTATTAAAACTTGTTTTAAAAAACAATGAGGACTGTCTAATGTTGCATGTTCAAATTTTCAGTGTATTTATTCTATGTTATGACGATTTTGGGTAATGTGACGTAGGAAGTGACGTAATTTTTGTTACAGACAAAAACCGGAAGCGAATCTTCATTATTATTATTATTATTATTATTATTATTATTATTATTATTTACTCCTTTTGAGTTTTCACATCAGCGTTAGCTGATGGTCTTACACTGGAGTCTAAGTGACAGCAAGTCTCCACAGGTCTCCAGGTCTCTTCTGAGTATTCTGGCAGATTGCAGCAGTGCAGTGTTCTGGATGGTATCAATCCTACCTCTGATTTCCAGACTTTCCAAACCCTTTTCCAATCCTTTTGGGACCGTTCCAAGTGCACCAATTACAATTGGTATCACTTTGACTTTCATATTCCATAACTTTTTCAGTTATCTGCAAAATCCACCAGTTGACAAGTTCTTTCTTTTTTGTCAATCAACACTAGGTCTGGTCTTCTTGCTGGGATAAGGTGATCCGTTTTTATTTCAAAGTCCCAGAGAATTTTATGCGTTTCGTTCTCAAGAATTATGCATATACCAAAAAAACAGAATCTGTTCTTGATTATTATTATTATTATTATTATTATTATTATTATTATTATTATTCAATCCACGGGGTTATCTTGTTCTCACTGGATACCCTCGTGGATTGAATAAAGGGTTGGGTTTAAAGTTCCGTGATGGCTCCCGATTACGATAAGAAGGTTCCCGAGTTCGAAAAGAAGGTTCCCAGGTCCGACAAGAAATACCCGAAGAAGGCTGGAGGGCACATCGACCGAAACGTTGTACAGATAACAATGAAGATGAGAACAATAGTCTGAATAATACAAATAATACTAATTAAAATCATTTTAAACAAGCATATTTATTTGACCCATAGATGAGACACAAACAGGCATAATTACTCGGAGTCAAAGTGGACCTGGGAGTAATGGCAAAAATGGAATGACTCCACACTCTCCAAAGCCCCAGGACTGTAGCCTCACCACTGGATACATTTTCATGTCATATCCAGGACATGCACTTTAATAATTCAATTTATGGATTGTTTGTCTAAAAGAAGAAAAAAAGAAATTGCTCTAGATGTGAAAACCAAAATTTATTGGAATATTCAGTTTTAATAAATGTTCTCCCAGAATAACATGAATACATTGGATTTCCATTTCAAGACTATTTGAAACTACAGGGAAATATACTAGGACAACTACTTGGTTGGTTGGTTGGTTTTACGGCATAACAATCCATGTTGGGTTATTTTATGCCAATCAAGTTTAACTCTATGGTCTACAAATAATATACGCTACAATGTCTCTTCACAATCATTTTAAGCGGCTAAACACCTCATAATTTCAAACAGATATATTGGTTTGGTTTGGTTTATTGATTTTAACGGCATATCAACCCGTCTGGAGTTATGTCATGCTTAACGGTTAGGAGGTAATACATATCGTATATTTATATTTATACTTTTTAGTAATTAGTATTTTTTAATCCCTCCCCACCCCTTCCTCCGTGTATTCCATCCCAGTTTCCCGCCAAGAATGAACAAAACAAAAACGTGTTCGGCATAAAATAACCCAACAAGGGTTGACATACTGTAAAATCCAATCAACCAATCAACCAACCAACCAACTATTTCCTGACTTCTTTTTTATCCCTACCCACCCTTTCCTCCGTGTATTCCAGTTTCTCGCCAAAATATGATCATTGGCGCCCATGCATATCCCGATGTGCATGTGCAAGAGAACAGATCAGTTTCCATTACTCAATTCAACAATTGACATGCTGTAAAATCCAACCACCCATCTTTAAATTCAAGTGACATGAAATAGTTGGTTGGTTGGTTGATTGGTTTGATTTTACGGTATGTCAACCCTTTTGGGGTTATTTTATGCTGAAGACGTTTTGTTTTATTCGTTCTTGATAGGCACTCAATTTCTTATTCAAAAACAATTTTCAAACACAATTTTTTATAACTAATTTTTGTTATTCAACCCATAGATGTAACCCTAACAGGTACTACCACTCTGGGTCAGCGTAGACCTGGGAGTAATTGCGATGAAGGGGCACTCCACACACCCCAGAACTCTAGACTGATACCTAACCACTTGACTAACAAGAAAAAGAGAACTTGTCAACTGGTATATTTTGCTGTCCCAGCAAATCTCAGGGTGAAGAGGAAAGAAAACGAAAAGTTAAACAAATACTTGGACCTTGCTAGAGAACTGAAAAAAGTGGAATAGGAAGGTAAAGTGCATACCAAAATGTAGCGGGTGTCCTTGGAAGGGACTCCAATAATTTGAAAAAAAAACTGGAGGAATTAGAAATCAGAGGAAGAATCGAGACTACCCAGACAACAACATTGTTGGGACCAGCTAGAAGATGCACAAGAATCCTGGAGAGCTGAGGAGACTTGTTGTCACTCAAATTCCAGTGAAAGACCATCAGCTAACGTTGGTGTGAAAAGTTGATATTAATAAAAACACAGGTTGTGATACAATAAGTTGTAATCTTTGCTGCACACCCATCGTCTTATAGTGAAAGTAATGGTAATTGGAGATGAGGTTATAAAAAGACAGGATGGATTGGTGCTCTCTTGGGTGTAGAACTGGGGGGGGGGAGGGTTGTAAAACGCAAGGGGAAGAAGCGATAGAGTCTATTGACATCAACAATGGTGGGGGTGGCAGGAAGGAAACCGAAAGTGATAAATTTACAGGGAAGAGAGAAAAGAAGATAGAAAAGAAAAAAGAGAAAAAAAAGAGGAGAGAGAAAAACGAAGTGAGAAAAAAGAAAAGAGAAGAGAGAAAAGAGAGAAGAGAGCAAAGAAAAGAGAGAAGAGAAGAGAGAAAAGAGAGAAGAAAGGAGAGAAGAGAGAAGAGAAAAGAAAAGAGAGAAGAGAGGAGAGAAAGAGAAGAAAGGAGAGAAGAGAAAAGAAAAGAGAGAAGAGAGGAGAGAAAAGAGAGAAGAAAGGAGAGAAGAGAGAAGAGAAGAAAGAGAGAATGGAGCGAAAAGAGAGAAGAGAGGAGAAAAGGGTAAAGAGAAGAGAGGAGAGAAAAGAGAGGAGAAAGGAGAGAAGAGAGAATAGAAAAGAAAAGAGAGAAGAGAGGAGAAAGGAGAGAAGAGAGAAT
>CM042160.1:89581635-89584135 GCA_023376005.1 Doryteuthis pealeii
CATTTTGTAATAAAACTGTTAATTTTAATTTAATTTTATTTTTTTATTTTATTTCAGAATATACAGTCAACTTAGTGCTTAAAATATTGTACAAATAATTTCCCCCATATATATATATATATATATATATATATATATATATATATATATATATATATATATATATATATACAAGTTTTGTTGAACTGTACAGACAATTCTTGTCGGACAAGTAGTGGAGATTCGGTCTTAATTTGTCTGTAACCGAAATTACGTCACTGCTTACGTCACAATACCCCATATCGTCAATACATAGAATAAAGTTCAACCCTGTCTGTACAGTTCAACAAAACTTGTATAAAAGAAAAAATGCTGACAAAATACACTTATATATATATATATATATATATATATATATATATATATATATATATATATATATATATATATCTTTGAAAGGAAGGAATAACCCAACACCGTTATTCCATAATAAATTTATTTCGACCAAAATTGGGGCCTTTATAAATCTAAGTTGATTTAACAAAGCTCTCCAAAATCCAGTCTCATCAGATGGATAATGGAATAACGGTGTTGAGTTTTTCCTTCCTTTCAAAGATAAATATTGCTCAGTATATAATCTAAAAAGATTATTATACATTGAGCTCTCTTTAGTGATTTAAAGATTCACTGTATTTATACATACTGGATCATACAATAATAATACAGTGTGTCTTAGAAATCACATATAGAATCATCCCTTACTACCAAGTTTTGGATACTTTACATCTATCTATCTATCTATCTATCTATCTATCTAAATTATATATATATATATATATATATATATATATATATATATATATAATTTTCCCAAATATGTCATGGTCAACCAAGGAAAAAACATTTTGTATGGAGGACTATTTCACCAAAAAATCATATACTGTAGTGCAAGCCAATTTTCAGCCGTGCTCCATCAATTTTTTATTGGGTCCAGAAATTCAGAGAGAACTGTGCAAAATCTTAATTTTAAAGGTTTAAGAGACACTTATTCTGGTCGGAGGGTGAGTGCTTGGACAGAAAGAAACATTGATGCTGTACTGGACTCATATTTTAGACAGAGAATGCCTTTAAAGCAAAGCAACCAAGATAACTGAAACTCACTCAGTCAACGCATCGTACCAGACTCTCTCACATTCTCTCCTCTCACTCTTCCTCTCTCCGACATCGCCACGTGTCAGGCCAATGGTGACGACCTGTGATACTGGTGGATAAGCAGTTCATGGCATGCAACATTCCACTAAGACCATCCACTACCAACCCGTCCTTCGGGACGGGGGTCCGGTGTGCTTCGGCCACTGGACCGGTCGTGTTGAATTAATAGCATCGATCCCAGGGGGTGTCCCTCCAGGCTATACCTGCTCCCTTGATTTAAAGGGGCAGGGCTGGGTTTATTGCCCAGCGCCTGAGGCGCCCTCCCCCCTTGAAGAGGAATGCCGACGGGATCGACGCATTTTTTGTGCCTACCACCCATGAGCTTCGGCTTGTGGGTGGGCCCACATAAAAATGTGTCACGCCCTCATAAGTGGTATGAGAGGCAAATACCCTTTCACTAAGACCTTACTTAGTCTACGAACCCTTACAGTGCTACGAACACAACCCTGTCTGCCTGTATTCTGAATATGCCGATTATAGAGGCGTAAGACCGCCCCATCCAATGGGACCACCGTGGCCGTGAGTGGCGACCCATGATGCTTAAGGACGGAATCCGGATGGCTGAGCTGTCCATCATGTGTAACACTCTATTTTGGCCCTTGATTGGATTAACGGGTGGTCAGAGATGCCTGATCTGATCAATCGGCTGGTCACGTCAAGTCCTAGCACCTATATGATTGCCCTAACCTTATTGCCCTTATAGCAACCCCAACCCTTTTATCACTGCCTTCTAGTACATATATGATAAAAAGTGTTGGGGTTTGCCATAAGGGCAATAAGGTTAGGGCAATTATATAGGTGCTAGGGCTTGACGTGACCACCCGATTAATCGGAGGGCTCCACTTGGCCCTTATTTAGGAAAGACAGGCGGTCGGTGGGGCCCCCTTCGATCAATCGGCTGGTCACGTCAAACCCTAACACCTATATGATTGTCCCAAGCCTATTTCCCTTATGTCAAGTCTAAACCCTTTTTATCATATATGTGCTAGAAGGCGGTGGCTGAGGGTCAATGTATGACGTTAAACTATCTGATGGTGAAGTTCCAGTTCTGGGTCTCTGGAGTACCCCTTGATCACCATTACTCCCTGGTCTACACTGACCTGGAGTGGTAGTACGGTAATTTTCACCTTTAGTTGTCAAAATTCCTAGCAAATAAGGCAATTAGAGTAACCTCCCTTGACTTTCACTTTGAACTAAACCGGCAGATATTTTGAAAGTCTCCGTGCGAAATTAACAAATCTTAGAAACTTTTTCGAAAACAATACAACTGCATGCTTTAACACAAAAATATCATAAAATGTGTTCTTAA
>CM042160.1:89589135-89599135 GCA_023376005.1 Doryteuthis pealeii
AGAGTTACATGTTTTAGTGACCTTATTGACATAAACCAATCTGAAGTCCGCTCGTTCCTCAAATTTTAGCTCTCAGCACAAAGCAAGAAAAAGAGAAGAAGAAAGTCGACCGAGTGACAGCTCTTCGCTAGGGAAAACTCGCAAGTCAGGGCACTCGTAAGTCGAGGTACCACGGTATAGTGACGCAATTCACATTATTGGGCAATTTGCCTATGCGTGCAGCCAGCAGATACACACACACACACACACACACACATACATACACAGACACACATACACACACATACACATACATACACACGTTCACACACATACACACATACATATATACACACACACATATAGACACGCACACGCACACACATAAACATTTTATGTTTTTCTTAAGAGCGGTTTGTTTAAACAGTTCCATGCAACAGGTCCATACACACACGCACACACACACACACACACATACACATACATACACACATACACACACATACACACACATATATACATACACATACACACACATACACGTACACACGCACACATACACATACACACACACACGCACACATACACATACACACACGCGCGCACACACGTACACATACACACACACATACACACGTGCGCACACACACACATATACACGCACACACACACACACACACACACACACACACGCACATACACACACACACGCACACACACACACATACACACATAAACACACATACACGCACACACACACACACACACATACATACATACATACATACAAAACAACTTACATAGGTGATGTAGGTAATCTGTAATCGTAATGCTAACAAAATCGCAAGGTCAGATTTTCTTAAGAGCGGGTTTGTTTAAACAGTTCCACGCACAGACAGACACACAAACAGAAACAGATGTAAAATACTTTGTGCTTCGCTAAGGTTTTGCCATTCTTCATTTCAAATGGGAATCATGTCCGCGCATGCGCTGTGCGACGCGGCTAAATAGACGCGTGCCCGAACATATCAAGATATATATATATATATTTACATATGACATTCGAAGGCAGATGCTTACATTATGATAATACATGTTCATATACTATTATACACTATCGCCCATAAATAAGTGGCCTTGTGCTAAATTAGGTATCATGTATAATATCGCCCATAAATAAGTGGCCTTGTGTTAAGCTAATCTATATCTATACATATATAAATGGGCGTCCCATCGTGGTGTAACGGTTACAAAGCTAGACTCGAAGATCCATTGCTACTGAATAGTGAGTTCGATTCTCACTGGGTGCTCCATACTTGCGGCCTTGTGCCAAACCTAAGCTGTGCTTAGTTTTTTGTGGGAGGCGCGTGGTGTAATGGTTAAAGTCATGGGAAATGGAATCGTTGCCCCGAGTTCAAATCCTGGTTGTGCTAATTGCATTTCACTTAGCGCTAATACCCTTGGGAAAGGTATGAATCCTACTCTCCCTCCAGCTATGGATAAATAGTAGGGCAGACTGGGCTCTTTAACCATGTTTAGGTAACCAGTCTAGGAGAAGGAAAACTCTGAATTCAAACCTGTTGAATTCCGCTTAAGAATTTGACCTTGTGTCACATCCTGCTCGTGCAGAGGGATTGGTAAATATATATATAAAGAGCAGTTCATGTGTATGTATGTCCGGAGGAAACTATGAAAATAAAGCAATTAATGACAAAGTAAATATATATACACATTCACTATCACCAGCTCTTGCTTTTTGAACAAAAATAACGAAGATTTGATTTATATTCGAGAAGATAAATAGAAATAAAAGTTAAATGATAACAGCATCGAATTATTTTTTGTATTTAATATTTTAAATATGAGACATTATTTTTTCTTTTTAGAGTATCTGGATCAACGCAAGGTCTTTTTACGTGGGGTTTTTAATGGGGCATCCTGCGAGGATCAAACTCG
Organism: Doryteuthis pealeii; assembly: GCA_023376005.1. NCBI lineage: Eukaryota > Metazoa > Mollusca > Cephalopoda > Myopsida > Loliginidae > Doryteuthis > Doryteuthis pealeii. The sequence continues at coordinate 89,591,071 of CM042160.1, forward strand.
CGATTCAACAATAATGGATCTGCGAGACTATCTTTTTACACCCTCCCCCACTCTACCCAGGCAACGCCGGGTAGCCGCTTCTTGTTACTATATACAGTATCGTCCATAAATAAATGGCTTGTGCTTAACTAGTTATCATATACATTATCGCCCATAAATAAGTGGCCTTGTGCTTAACTAGTTATCATATACATTATCGCTCATAAATAAAATGGCCTTGTGCTTAACTAGGTATCATATACATTATCGCCCATAAATAAGTGGCCTTGTGCTTAACTAGTTATCATATACATTATCGCTCATAAATAAGTGGCGTTGTGCTTAACTAGGTATCATATACATATCGCCCATAAATAAGTGGCCTTGTGCTTAACTAGTTATCATATACATTATCGCTCATAAATAAGTGGCCTTGTGCTTATCTAGGTATCATATACATTATCGCTCATAAATAAGTGGCCTTGTGCTTAACTAGTTATCATATACATTATCGCTCATAAATAAGTGGCCTTGTGCTTATCTAGGTATCATATACATTATCGCTCATAAATAAGTGGCCTTGTGCTTAACTAGTTATCATATACATTATCGCTCATAAATAAGTGGCCTTGTGCTTAACTAGTTATCATATACATTATCGCCCATAAATAAATGGCCTTGTGCTTAACTAGTTATCATATACATTATCGCTCATAAATAAGTGGCCTTGTGCTAAACTAGTTATCTTATATAGTATTGCCCATATATATGTAGCCTTGTTCTAAACAAGAAACCATATAGAATATCGCTCGTGGCGTAACGGTATTTACCGTAGGAAATGAAGCTGTCGACCCGAGATCAAATCCTCGACGAGACATTTTACATTGTGGTGGTTTGTCATTGAACTATGGAATTTCCACAAATTTCGGTTAACCGTGTATAATTATGTACGAGTAGTACTTATCCATAATACATTTCGGTTATATATATTTACCAACCCCTCCGCACGGGCAGGATGTGACACAAGGTCAATTTATTAAGCGGAGTTCAATAGGTTTGAATTCAGAGTTTTCCTTCTCCTCGACCGGTTCCGTAACCAAGGTTAAAGAGCCCAGTCTGTCCTACTATTTTTCCATAGCTGGAGGGAGAGCAGGATTCATACCTTTCCCAAGGGTATTAGCGCTAAGTGAAATGCAATTACCACGTCCGTTACATTTCGGTTATAAGACGGTCAGTATTAAAAAGATTTGATTTATATTCGTGAAGATTTTTTTAAAAAATATTTGAATGACAACAGCATGGGTTTTTTTGGTGTTTTTTTTTTTTTTTTTTTTGCATTTAAAATTTTGGATAGGTGACATTAATTTTTCTTTTCAGATGGGGTTGGATCAATGCAAGTTCTTTTTTGGGTAATTTATGAGGAAGTGCGTCCCGGTCTCCTGCCTCAAAAATTGCTACCCGGTGACTATCAAAATAACGACCCCAGGTCGTCGTAATTCTTGTTTATTTATCGTAATTTGTCATAATTCTTGTTTAGATATGAAGATGGATATATAATTTGGAATAGACTGAGATAGATAGATAAATAGATAGATAGATAAACAAACAAAATAATATAGATAGATATGAACAAATGGAGATAGATAGATATTTTCGAAAAGTAAATGTATTTGGGGGGGTCGCTTCTTTTTTTGTCGTAATTCTTGTTTATTTAAACTAAAAACAAGACATTAAACAAACATGAATAAAAGAAAATCTTAGTATTTAAAGTAATATAAATAAATATGAACAAATTGAGATAGATAGATAGATAGATATGAAGATGAATAGTTTTGAATAGACTGAGCTGGATCGTTATTTCTTATTAGTCACCGGATAGCAATTTTTGAGGCAGGAGACCGGGACGCACTTCCTCATAAATTACGCATTTTTGCGTAGGGATTTTAATGGGGCATCCTGCAAGGATCCAACTCACGACTCAGTAATAATGGATCTGCGAGACAAACTTTTTAAACTCCTCACCTCTACCGAGGCGACGCCGGGTAGCCCCTTCTATTAATATATAAGGAATGCATCTTGTTTGAAAATCGCCTACTTAATTATATTAGTGTTTTCTTTAGTTAATTAATTTTTGTACTTGCAAAAATAATTAGAAAAAAAACTATGAACAAGTGTGATGAGCCACTTAAAAACATTCTTACTGATTTCAAAAGGTCCGTTTGGCCTCGTTCTGTTACATAATTCATGAGTAGCTTATGAATTGTGTGCGTAATGAACAAGAGGAGGCCATGGACGTAATTTTTGATACTTTTGATCTACCATCTCCGCTACCTGCCCCCCGAAAAACGTCAGTCTAATAGAAAAAGGAAAAGGAAATTAATCAATATTAACCCAAAAAAGAAAAAATATTGAGACTCCTTCGGAGTTTAGGCTTGGGGGAGGGGTGTTGTAGGTGACTCACCTATGACACGAACATAGACTTACCCAAAGGGTATATATTAACAGAGCAAAGCTACTCAAACGAGAAGTAGCAGATACATGTTCTTCGTGTACGCTGTAACAAGGAAACACTTTTCATTGTACATTGATATATTGCTGAATATATCTGTTCTCTACATTTTAGCTATGTGTTGAGTTATTATTTATTGACCCTTAAACATGTCATAACAATATCCATACCCACATGCTCATTTTTCGGGTATATACAGAAATGTTCTTTTACTAGAGAAGGGAGAGAAATAGACAGAGTATCAGAGAGATGAGATGCATAACTTACTTTCTTTCTTCTTCGTTTTTTTGGCCATTCGATCGTCTAGCTTTGACTTCTATCTTGTTGGTTCTTCATTTCTTGATTCATTTTCTTTCTTGGTCAGTCTTCTTGCTAAGACATGCATCAACCAACAACGCCATACTGTTCTTTTTACAAACTTTTATTCTTAACCAAGTTTCTTTTATTACTAACTAAAACACAGCACGCGTTCAGGGTGAGTCCAACTAAGAAAGAAACGTCTTTCTTGCTTAAGATCCTCGTTGGAACTGATGAGCTAACTAGCTCTCACGTGACTTCACGCAGGTTTTCTGCCTCTGGGGTCAAAGGTCCCCCAACCGTCTGTAAATTTCCATATACGCTACACAGTGTTGTCAATAATCTGTGCTGTCATTGACTATGCAACAATGTAGATAGAATTTGAATTGAGTTCGTTAGAAAATTCAAATCGGAGAGTTGAATGGAAAATTACTGCCGCCCGTTATGACTGACAGATGGTAACCTCAACTTGATCCCTTCCGAAACGCCCTAGTAGAAGCGTGTGACATGTTTTAGTTTTAGTTAGTTGCGACAAGATAGTCACTGAGAGAAGACGTCATCTTAAGATGTCGCTTCTCACCGCGCGGTTTCGAGAACACTTGGGCTGGGTTATGTTTTAATAAAGAAAATAGAAAAACAACAAATCTTTTTTACTTAACTCACAAGAGATGAACCGACATCTAGCCCGAACAGAGAAGATGCCCAACGAGTAAGAACCCTTCATCATCACTCTGTCTGTCTGTCTGTTTGTCTGTCTGTCTCTCTCTCTCTATCTATTATATACCCGGTGTAAAGGGGTATATAACAATTTCTGAGCGGTTGTAAAAAAAAGGACAAAAAATCACCCCTCTTACACACCTCTTAAAAACGAAAAACAAATAATAAAAAAAACAAATCGATGGTGGTCTATTGTCGATATCAGCAAGACAAAAAAAGGGAGTCTATCTCCTTTTCACTAGAGCTACACCAGGGAGATTGTTTTTGCGTCTGAGGTGAAGTGCTACACCTATAGCACCAGCTTCCCATTTTTACCACACAGGATGCGACACAATTATTATTTTTATTATAATTGTCATGCAGAGATGGTCACGTTTGCGCATATGAAATGTGCGCATGTGCGGGATTTTTTATTCATTTATCTATGCTTTTATTTATTCATCTTTTTTATGAGAGAGTGTGCAGTCACATCCCACGTATGTGTCCCACGTGACGTCAAAATGGCGGATACGTATATCTTTATATCTTACGCAATGCATCCACTCCATCCCTGTATCGGTTTAAGTGGGGCACATCACTTGTTGTAATGGTTAGCAAGCTAAATTAGCGGACCATTGATAGTGAGTTCGATTCGCACTGGGCGCATCATATTCCTGCCCTTGTGCTGCATCTCAGCTAAGCTTAGTAAATAACTATATTTATTTAAGTGGGGTATCTTAATAGGTGTAAACGGTTAGCAAGATAGATGCACTGACCATTGTTAGTGAGTTCGATTCTCACTGGGTGCCCCATATTTCTGGCATTGAGCCACATCTAAGCTAAGTTTAGTAAATAACTATGGGCACCTCACATGGTGTAATGGTTAGCAAACTAAAATTCGCAGATCATTGTTAGTGACGTCGATTCTCACTGGGCGCCCCATATTCCTGTCCTTGTGCCACATCTAAGCTAAGCTTAGTAAATAACTATATCTGTTTAAGTGGGGTACCTTAAGTAGGTGTAAACGGTTAGCAAGATAGATTCACTGACCATTGTTAGTGAGTTCGATTCTCACTGGGTGTCCCATATTTCTGGCATTGAGTCACATCTAAGCTAAGCTTAGAAAATAACTATGAGCATCTCACCTGGTGTAAAGGTTAGCAAACTAAAATTCGCAGACCATTGTTAGTGAGTTCGATTCTCACTGGGCGCCCCATATTACTGGCATTGAGCCACATCTAAGCTAAGTTTAGTAAATAACTATGGGCATCTCACCTGGTGTAAAGGTTAGCAAACTAAAATTCGCAGACCATTGTTAGTTAGTTCGATTCTCACTGAGCGCTCCATATTTCTGTCCTTGTGCCACATCCAAGCTAAGCTTAGTAAATAACTATATCTGTTTAAGTGTACACGCGAACCTGTTCCATTATGTTTATGTTGGCATGTACACGAGTATGAGACTGTGTGTTTTTGTAGAGAGGCCGTGTATGTGCTTATAACCCAGCCCATTATTCTGAGTAAGTAAGATATACGTAAAAGTACTTAGACTTTTTTCATAGTTATTTCTTTTCTTTTCTTTTCTTTTGCGTGTGAGTCTATTGGTGCGTTGTGCGTTTGTAAAGGTCTTCAATTGTACGTGTGAATAATGCGTTGCGTGAACTGTTGAGGGGACAGCAAACAACAGCAAGATTGGCCCATATTGTTACTCCGATGCCAAACAACATAATAAAAGGAGCCTCTTCTGACTATTATTAGAGCCAACATTTTTAATGGAGTTCGGATGAACGGTATTTCTTCTTCTTCTTCTTCTTCTTCTTCTTCTTCTTCTTCTTCTTCTTCTTCTTCTTCTTCTTTTTGGTGCCATGAATATAAAAGAAGAAAATATTCCAAAATAAAGAATTACTCTTTAATGTGTACGAGGAGAAAGTTATATATATATATATATATAATATATTATATATATATATGTGTGTGTGTGTGTGTGTGTGTGTGTGTCTGTGTGTGTGTGTGTGTGTGTGTATTTAGGCAGCATTTTTTCTTGTAGGCATATATTGTTAAATAATGCAGCCATTTTCTGTCTGCAAGTTTTGTCCTTTGTTTTTTCGTATTGCCGGATTATTTTTGTAATATCTGGCGAAAATTGGCTGATGTATTTGCCATATGTCATAGACCAAGTAAGATAGGGAAAAAAGTACATAGCGTTAGTATACATCACTGATGAGACTTAATAAAGTCGAAACAGTCTGTACTGTAGCGAGCTATCCTTTGCCGGGATTCACTTGTCAAGCTTATTTTCTATATTATCGAATTTTATGCGATACATGCATTGTAATAGCCTTCAAGCAAAATATAAATAATAATTTATTCAACAATGCTTCTAAAAAAACAAACATCCAAAAATCTTTTATATATATATATATATATATATATATATATATATATATAATATTATATATATGGAAATACAGTGAGGAAATTAATCCGACAATATGAGAAGAAATATTTTTTAAAAATATACAAACACAGGATGTTATGATCAGGGGAAACAATTTTATGTGTCAATACTTAAGCATTTCGGTATATTGTACCATCTTCATGTTTGTCCCTCACATAAACATTACTTAACAGTGTCCTGAAGATGGTACAATATACCGAAATGCATAAGTATTGACACATAAAATTGTTTCCCCTGATCATAACATCCTGTGTTTGTTATATTTTTTAAAATATTTCTTCTCACGTATATATATATATATATATATATATAATATATATATATATATATATGTGTGTGTGTGTGTGTGTGTGTGTGTGTGTGTGTGGTATATTAAGAAAAATGAAAAAACACAGGTTTAAATGGGTTAAGTGGTGAGTTTATTGGCCGACAATAAACAGACTGAATAACAAGGACTACCACTCGCTTTTCTCGTTATTCTGTGATAAAAAAAATTCTTATCACCTTCCATATACCAACAAATGCCCTGAAGATGATCTAATTAATAGATCGAAGCACTGCAGCGTCGGCCAATAAACTCACCACTTAACCCATTTAAACCTGTGTTTTTTAATTTTTCTTAATATACTACATACCGTCGGATTCACTTCCTTTCTTCATATATATATATATATATATATATATATATATATGGGAGATTATGTGCTTAATTAAAGTAATACCTCATTTTGTTAATTAATTAATTATAATTAAATGAATTAGGTGTGCATATCGGTTTAAATGTAAAGCGTAAACAAATCGAGAAAAAGTCGATCTCTGTATGTACATTTCAGCCTATTAAGCCTCATCAGCAGAGCTATAGACAGGACAGTGCTTTGTCTATAGCTCTGCTGATGAGGCCTAATAGGCTGAAATGTACATACAGAGATCGACTTTTTCTCGATTTGTTTACGCTTTACATTTAAACCGATATGCACACCTAATTCATTTAATTATAATTAGTTAATTAAAAAAATCAGGTATGACTTTAATTAAGCACATAATCTCCCACAAATTGTCGGCCTTCGCCATTTCAAAGACATTGTTTGACTACTTCATATATATATATATATATATATATATATATATATATATATATATATATATATACGATATGTATCACTTCCTAACCGTTAAGAATGTAATAACCTCAGACGGGTTGATATGCCGTTAAAATCAATAAGCAAACAAACACAAAAATGGAGACAAGAAAGTTCCATCTGAAGATGACTGACTCTATTATACATCAACCTAACTTTGTTTTTCTTTGTGATATTTATTCAGAGAGGATACGTACTACCCGCGACCGGAAGTGGGGGGTCTACTTGGGAGCCCAGAAGGACAGGACATATGTTTTATCGGTAGAGCGTCCGATTAGGAACCTCGAGGTTCCGGGTTCGATTCCGGCCCTCATCTACTCAGCGTATGAGTAGCACGGAGATCTTTGTGGTAAAGTAAGGAGCTGGTGGTAGGTGTGGTGCTCCACATATATATATATATATGGTCATCCACAGACACGTGTTTCGACTTATCAAGTCTCCTTAGTGTGGCTAGACATTTTGTAAGCTACCTACAGCCGTAACCATTAGGCTGTCTTCACTTACAGAATGGGAAGGGATTTTAACTGTTTTAATACACACATCGCTTTGCGTGTAAAGGCCGTCACAAAGTGCTCCATTCCTTAGAAGAGCGTTGCGTTTACGCTTGAGTTGGCGGCCGTCAGCAAGATCCCCCCCAGAGTGCTCAACCCTAGGGGATGGGGAGCATATATAGGGTCATCCACAGACACGTGTTTCGACTTATCAAGTCTCCTCAGTGTGACTAGACATTTTGTAAGCTACCTACAGCCGGAATTGAAATCCGATATTCACTATTACCAAATCTGTTTGTTTGTTTGTTTTTTCAACGATTTATTTTGTGTGATAATAATTTTTATAACTTGAAAATAAATGTTCAGCTACTCTATAATTAATGGGGCCGAGTTAGATATGTGGCCCGGTTAGCTCAGTCGGTAGAGCATTCGGCTAGAAATCACAAGGTTCCTAGTTCGATACCGGTCCTCGCCAACTCAGCGTTATGAGTAGCACAGG
>CM042160.1:89604135-89616910 GCA_023376005.1 Doryteuthis pealeii
TGCAGGTGGACATTTGACATGATTTAGGTGCAGAAATCTGTAGACGTAGCCCATAGCCTGCGTGGGCGAAGAGGCGTGTCTACAGAAAAACTGCGTAGATGTCACGAACAAATAGGCGGGACACCGGGGGTCAGACTACAATAAAAGAAGCCCGTAGAGATCGATTAGACAGACAACGATCAGGTTCGAGATCACTTGAAAAGAACTCCCGAAGGCTCCACGTTTGCGTAACCCTGCCAACGACTCTCAGCTGTACACAACCGAGGGAATCAACATATCATCTTACATTTTCCTAAATACAAGTGTTTGTGTTCTTTGACGGGTCCAGTGTGTAACAGTATGCCATTGATAAAATTGTGGGTCATTTTTTAGTTGCCCCTTTTCCTGAACTAATTTTATTTTCGTTTCACATTTTCAATTTCTTGGGATTTTTGTTTTCACTTTACCCAACCCCTCCATCTCCAATTCATTCGGTGTGCACATCATGTGCTCATCATCCAAAATCATTCGAAATGGGGATATTTTTATGTAGGATAAAGCCATAGAGAGAATGAGGTATTTTGGTGAAAGTAGGCTGCAAGAAGAAGAAAGCAAGTGTTTATTTTTGAATGAATCGGTCGGCGAGTGTACCTAGCTAGCTAGAACCATAGGAAAGTATGACCAGTTTTGTTACCCCTCCCTAAAATGCAACTTCCGGTTATGGGGATATTTTAAGTAGGATAAAGCCATAGAGAGAATGGGGTAATTTGGTGAAAGTAGGGCCAGGTTAGCTCAGTCGGTAGAGCGTTCGGCTAGAAACCACAAGGTTCCTAGTTCGATACTGGCCCTCGCCAACTCAGCGAATGAGTAGTACAGGGATCTGTGCGGTAAAGTGATGAGCTGATGGTAGGTGTGGCGCTCCACCTAAGATGCTAAAAATAATCTCCTTGGTCTCGCGCTATTGAAAAGGGGATAGACTCCCTCGCTGTCTGGCTGGTACCGACATTAGGCCGCCCCGTTGACTTTACTTTTTAGGCTACGCAACAAGAGGAAAGCAAGTGTTTATTTTTGAATGGATCGGTCGGCGAGTGTACCTAGCTAGCTAGAACCATAGGAAAGTTTGACCAACTTTATTACCCCTCCCCAAAATGCAACTATCATCTATATGTCGAGATGCGTGTACACCTCTGTAACCCATTCTTGAGTAAAAAATAAGAAATTATTTGAGGTGGATGCAGGGATGTACCCACAACAAATATGTGCATTATACTATCGATTGGCTTTTAGCTTAATGTCTAGTCACACATCCTACACACATAACACTAAACTACACCCGGTTCTGAGAACACTGCGCATGACAATAACGTGTGTAGGATTTTATGTTATTATTACTAGCAAATATATGCACCCTCCGGGTGCAAGTATTTAAGTTTTAATATAATAGAATATTGTATTAAATTAGAAAGTCTAATGAAACTAAATAAGAATGCAGATAAAAAGATTTGAAACAGAGGGGATATAATTGAAAAATAGAACAACTGAAACTTACTCTTCCATCACTCTCGTCTTTCATTGTTTGTTTTTTTTTCTAATTTAATTATTTAGTTAAAAGAGGAAGTGAAGAATAAAATGACAGTTATTTTTTCTTGTTAATGGATTTCATTTAAGATTCATTGAAGAGATTTTTGCTTATATTCATTAAAATAAAACCAAACAATCAGAAATCAATAATACTGAGCACATATTTATTAAAATCACATTTTTAATATTAATATGCAAATTAGCCTTCCCGTTCACACTGTAAACCGCTATTTCGTTGTATATATAAATATAATTGCGTTTTGTTAGCATGTAGATAGGGTTAAGAGTATTAATAATGTAAAACAATTTTATTTATAATTGAGGTTTAAGTAAAATTAATATCATGGAGAGTGTGATGTCAATAATTAAGGGAATTGTGACTTGAGTCGTAATATAGTTTCGGTTACAGACAGAAAAACACACAATCTCCATTATAATAAGATATTTGGCTGGAGGAAGGCTTAAGGACCTTCCAACATGGGTACATAATAGTACCAGAAATATTTCGACAAAGAAGCAGTGAAGTGTAACAAACATACTTTAATAGATGAGCACATAGAACCACATTTAACAAGAATACATTTACAAATTAAAAGGTCTACACAAAAGAGATACATAATGGATACATAATGAGACAATGAAGAAGGGGTGTATAAAGAAGGGTAATTTATGAGGAAGACCGTCCCGGTCACCTGCCTCAAAACTTGCTACCAGTGAGTGGTGAAAAACCAACTCCAGCTACGATTGAAGTCCGTAGCCGAAGCAATAGATAGATATGAAGACGACTAGATAGATAGATAGTTTTTTTTTTATCTTTTTTTATTAAAATATAAAAGAATATCTAAATACTCAGATTTTCTTTTATTCATGTTTGTTTAATGTTTTGTTTTTAATTTAAATAAACAAGAATATCTAAATATTTTGATTTAAAAAAAACTTGTAATTGATTGTTGGAAATAAATACATTAAAATAAAATGAAAATACCGAAAAAAATAAACGTTTTGGATTTTTTTATATGTAAAGGGTCACGCAGGGGTCACCACTTGTTAGTTATAAACGTATTATTGTTAGTTATAAACGTATAATAGATGAGCACATAGAACCACATTTAACAAGAATACGTATACACATTAAAAGGTCTACACAAACGAGATACATAATGGATACATAATGAGACAATGAAGAAGAGGTGTACTATGCGTCAGAAACGGATGGATAACAGATGTATTTCCCATCGAAGTCGGATGCTGAGGATTTAGATAAAGTAAGAATTCTTTCAACCTGGGCTACTGTGTGGCTGCACCACTTCATATAACTTGGTAGTAATATCTCATCCACAGAAAGTGATGTCAATATATGCATCGGAAAGGCAAGAATTGCTATAGACAAATTATCGATCATGGAAATCTGATCTCTTTAATAAGATTAAGCAAGAATTCTCTTAGGTTGTAGCTATGTCAGTACTACTGTATGGCTGCACCTCTTGGATTTTAACAAAATGCTTGGAGAAAAAGCAAGATGGGAACCACACAAGGATGCTGGGTGCTGTCTTAAAAATGTTGCGTGTTCGAATCACATAGGGGTCACCACTTGTTAGTTATAAACGTATTATTATTAGTTGGAAGGCTAAGGTGGCCTCCCAGCGAGGGTACATAAAAGTACCAGAAATATTCCAACAAAGAAGCAGTGAAGTGTGATAAACAGACTTTAATACATGAGCACATAAAACCATATTTAACAAGAATACATATACCAAATAAATGGTATCTAAAAGAGATGCATAATGAACACATATACGAATAGAAGGTATATAAAGGTGTATAAAGAACAGATACATAAATGTACTATAAAGAAGGTAAGACGTAGTCTATCATCATAAAGAAGTGATACAGAGTACACGAAGTAATGTCACTTACTTAGGCTGGGCTGGGGGGCAAAGCTCCCCCACATGAAAGGGTGTAGATGCAAACATCTAACCCACGTATCCCGTTTGCTGTCCCAGAGAGAAGAGAATTCAAACCTGGCCAATTCCATTTTCTATACCCTTGTAGGATTTAAAGGGTATTATAGTTGGTTGGAAGGCTTTAGGTGGCCTTCCACGTGGGTACCTAAAAGTACCAGAAATATTCCGACAAAAAAGCAGTGAAGTGTAACAAACACACTTTAATACATGAGCACATAGAACTACATTTAACAAGAATACATATACACATTAAAAGGTACACACAAAAGGGATACATAATGAGACAATGAAGAAGAGGCGTATAAAGAAGATACATAAATGTGTTATAAAGATAGTAGGACGTAGGCTTTTGTCCTGTAGAAGTGATGGCGATTCCATGAAGGAATGTCACTTACTTATGACAGGTTGGGGGATGAAGCCCCCAAAAACATAGACGCTAATGTCTAACCCATGCGTGCGGTTTGCTGTCTCGAAGAGAAGCGAGGATTAAAACTTGGTGCTTTCCTGATTAAATAGTCAGCACCCTTGGTGGTAGAAACCTCAAAACAAGGGAAGACAACTCTTCCAGACCAAACAGGGGCAGACAATCGCTACACGTACATATGTCAGGTTGGTTGGTTGGTTATATAGATTTTACAGCATGTCAACCCTTGCCGTGTTATTTCATGTCGAAGACGTTTTTATTTTAGAATTTAGGAATAGCCTGTCGGTACCCATCCCACTCCAGGTCTACAACTGATTCGAATTCAGAGTTCTCCTTCTCTTAGACTGGTTGTCATACTAAGGTTAAAGAGTCCAGTCTGCTCTGTTATTTACCCATAGCTGGAAGGAGAATAGTTGGATTCATCTCTTTCCCAAAGGTATTATCGCTAAGTGAAATGCAACCTGCTAAGTTCGGGATTTGAACTTGGTTAGCCGAATGAACTTCCTACGACGTTAACCGTTACGATACTAGCGCCACTTCTTTACACAATTAAAAACTTATGACAATTAGTAAACAGTTATATCTCCAAATAAGAATCCTTAATACTAATAATTTGCGCACATTTAAAGGGTTTCAAGTATTCCCATCTGATATATCCGGGTTAAGGGATATATTATGAAGTTGGTATTTGATATATTGTCGCAGTACTAATTGGTGTGTCGAATAGCAGTCGTCTTCCGAGCAGTCGTGGTGGTATTCTGACTGGTAGGCGAGTAAGCTTAGACTAGTAGGCTTAGAGGTATTTACATGTGTCCCACTTTCACACGATATGGCACAAGGCCGTTTTATGTGGGCACCACCCACAAACCGAGACTCATGGGTGGTAGGTAGAAAGATTGCGTCGATCCCGTTGGCATTGCCCCTCAAGGGAGCGCCTAGGATCGACGCTATCAATTAAACACAACCTGTCCAGGGCCGAAGCTCACTGGACTGGTAGGCTTAGGCGCTTGTACCACCACAGTGTCGAATATTTATAGAGGACACTGTCCAATCAGATTATAGTGAGGGGGTACCAAGGTATTTACATATTCGTTACATCACCATCAAATACTAATAATTTTCAAACAGTGTTGTATATTGATAAGTACCGTCGTTTTGTGTAGAGACGGTTAGTGTAGATTTTGAATTCAAGGTTATTGAAATTCAAAATCGGAGGTGGTTAGATGACCCCAATTTCCGGCCGCTGGAAAAAAATCCTCTAAAAATCTTTAAAAAATCAAATTATTTTTCTAGAATTCCGGGTTGTATAATGTAATCACTTTAGGTTATTTTCTATAAGTCTAACATGATCAAAGGGGAACCACTCTTGACTGATGAATTATTCATTTATGTTCCCATTAAACTAACCCTAAACCCTAACCCTAACCCTAAACCTTAAACCCTTACCCTAACCCCGTCTTCTTTTTTTTTCTTAGTAAATCAATAAATAAATAAATAAATAATTTATCAGTCAAGAGTGGTTCCCCTTTGATCATGTTAGACTTATAGGAAATAACCTGATTTTACCTCTAAAAATATACAGAGTGAAGAAGGGTAACGAAGCTTTCGGACCACTCTGTACATTTAGGTTTGATTTGATTTGTTTTTACGGCATATCAACCTCAGTGGGTCATTTTATGCCGATAAAGTTACACAATTCTTTTTTTAAAAAACATGTTTCTATTTAACCGAAAGTAAGGGTCTAAGTGGGGTGTTGTAGGTCATGGACTGCTCATCCACCAGGACTCCATCCTTAAGCATCACGGCTCGCCACCCACGGTCAACAGGTCGCCCCATTGGGGGATTCTTACCCCTCTGCAGAGGTGCAGTCGGTGTATTCTAACGCCCCAGCCGACAGGGCGGTCTGTACATTTTTTTTTTAAATTATCCTGATGATAAACATTGTATGTCTTGAAAATTATAAAATCCCCTTAGGAGTAATAAGGCAAATAAGCATCAGACAGTCTTTGTTATTTCGTATTTACAACGCAGAGCAACAGAAAGAATCACTTATATTAATTACTCCCGGGATTTCACACTGTCTGGTGCTAATGAATCGTCTGACATTTCTTACCGTGTCGCCATCTTTTTTTTTTCTTTTTTTTTGTCTATCGCAACAATCTTTCCTGTTTTAAACGATGACTGCGACAGAGAAACGTCGTTAAAAATTTATGGCTCTTCACAGCTTCCGTCTCTGCTGTTCTGTCCATATTCGATGGATTCGTCTGCTTGATAACAGCCATTAAAAAAAAAGGTTTATTCAAATCAATAAATTCACTGTCGTCACTTACAGTCAAAGCTGCGCGGGAAAGCGCATGTTTCTCACTAGAACACGGATGTTAAACCCGTATTGAACCTACTTAGATGAGTGACCACTAAGGTAAGTTGATTTTTCACTTTTAAAAAAAATATCAAATTCTCTCAAACAGCAAAAGTTGTGTGTTGATATAATAAATACAGATACCAAAAACTAGATCTCTTACTTGCACCATTGTTTGAGGAAATAGAATTTAAAAAATCGTCCGCTAAAATGCACCCAAAAAATCTTTGTTTTTGCAACATTTGACACAGAAATTCCTTAGAAAATTTAGCAATTTCAATATTTAAAATGGAAAATGTTGTTGATATATCCGGGTTAAGGAATATATTATGAAGTTGGTATTTGGTATATTATCGCAGTAGTAGCTGGTACGTCGAATAGCAGTACGTCTTCCGAGCAGTCGTGGTTTAGCCTGGCGAGTAGGTTTAGGCTGGTAGGTTTAGGCTTAGGCGCTTGTACTACCAGTGTCGAATATTTATAAATGACACTGTCCAATCAGATTATAGTGAGGGGTTACCAAGGTATTTACATATTCATGACATCAGTTGGCAATTTATTTTACTAAGATGAAACGAATAAGATATAAAAAGATTTCAAATTAAAAATATGCCCCCATCACCACCGACACTTCCGATATACTTCTTTTTACCCTGTAAGATTCAAAGTGATAATACTTGAAGATAAAACTCCGACAAAGGTTGATAGACAAAACATTTTATATACAGCACAGAATAAACAGGGGACATAATACATAGAGGTGTACATAAACATACATACATAAGTAAAAGGGAAAAACATAAAAGCACAGACATGAGACTAAGAATAGTCCATGCTGTATAAATCACTTACAGTGATTAGTCCGGCGTTGAGGGCCGAAGCCCCAACGAGGAGGGGGTAGACCAGAGTCTAAACCATAGTGTCTCGTAGGTCGAGTAACAGGAAAAGAGAAAGAGACGTTCAAATCAGCCGCTTAAATATCCAAGGCCCCCTAGTGGGAACCAGCGAAACTAAACGGGCAGACAACTCCCCAGGCGAATCCGAAAATAACGCCTACAACCCCATTAATTAAACTGTAACAGGGATAACATTTTAAAATATTGAAATCTATTCCCTCAAATGAAGATGAAGTTTTGAAGAAAAATATTTTGAGGGGCAATTCTTTATGTTAATTTGCAACCTTCGCCACATGGAAGATGTTACAGTTTTAAAATCGATCTACCCTAGTGATCATCTAGTAGCAGCTTGTATTGTAAGCAATCTAAGGCCACTGTACCAGACTAAGCAAAGCTTTGTAAATAATCATTGCAACATACAGTTTCATAATTTAGACTAAACAGATTTCAAAACACAAAAACTTATTTAGTTAAAACCTTATTCTTAATACATTATGTTTGTTTGTTTGTTTGTTTTGTTTTACGGCATATCAACCTCAGTGGGTCATTTAATGCCGATAAAGTTTTGAAATAAATCAATTCTTAATGGATAATACATTTTTTTTATAAATACATTTTTCTATTTAACCCATAGATGGGACCCTAACAGGTACTACCACTCCAGGTCAGAGTGGACCAGGGAGCAATGGTGATGAAGGGGTGCTCCACATTCCCCAAACCTCCAAAACTGGAACCTCACCATCAGATAGAGTTTAACGTCATTCCCAGGACATGTAGACCCGCAGCCACCGTTTTCTAGCACCCATATGATAAAAAGGGGTTGAGGCTTTCCATAAGGGCAATAGGGTTGGGAAAATCATATAGGTGCTAGGGCTTGACGTGACCAGCCGATTGATCGGAAGGGGGCCTCTCCGACCGACCGTCTAGCCCAAGATAGGGCCAAAGTGGAGTATTGCATGTCATGAACTGCTCATCCACCTGGGCTCTATCCTTAAGCCTCACGGGTCGCCACCCACGACCAACAGGTGGCCCCATTGGGGGAGTCTTACCCCTCTGCAGAGGTGCAGTCCGTGCATATTAACGCCCCAGCCGACAGGGCGAAATACATTATGTGGCCTCTCAAAAAATGTTAAAATTAAAATCTAGTTTAATGTTTTTTCATGACCGATTAATTGTAGGCATTTACCAATTATGGACATTTTCAGTAATTTAGACATAATTGGCTGAGTTACACATGTTAAAAAAACATATACAATTTCCTTAGTACTATAAAGGGGTGTAAAACAAGATATTCATATTTCTCTGTAATAATCTTAGGCGGCATCTTATAGTTCAGTGTGGTTCGTCACCTTTACGAGCTTGGAGACAAAAAATGTCCACCGCTGGCAAATCGTGCTACACGTTACCAAAATATTGCAAAACTTTTGACTCACACTAGTAATAAGCTAGCTCTGTCGGCTGGGACTTTTGAATACACCGACTGTACCTCTGCAGAGGGATAAAATCCCTCCCACAATGAAGCCACCCGTTAGCTGAGGGTTGCGAACCGTGATGCTTGAGGATTGAACCCTGGTCGCTGAGCAGTTCCTGACATGCAACACTCCACTTTGGCCCTTGCTTAGTCTAGGCGGTTACATTTTCAGTAATTTAGACATAATTGGCTGAGTTACACATGTTTAAAAAAACATATACAATTTCATTAGTACAATAAAGGGGTGTAAAACATTTCTCTATAATAATCTTAATAGTTTATGTAATTATCATCAGAGAATAATACCTGAAAAAGCTATACCCATTGTTTCATGCACAATAATATAAGTTGACTCAGTATATTTTCCTATTATTGACATTATGATATCACTCTCTTTGTCATCATCATCATCATGTCGCGCTTTCAGCGCGGATATCCATGACAATCTCTCTCCATCCGTCCCTATCGCTCATCATTCTCGGGAGGTCCTCTATGCAGCATCCTGCATCCGCCCAGAGCTGATCAACGTACGTTTTTGCTGGTCGGCCCACACTGGCTTGTCCATGTGCTGGCTTCCACAGGAGGACGTCGCTTATGAGGTCGTCCTTGCTTCTCCAGCAGTGTCCCGCGTGTCTTGTCCGTCTTACTCGGATGGTTTAGGTGATATGTGGTAGGTGGCCGTACAGCTGTTTTCTCGTAGGGTGCTGTTTCCACGTCTTGTTCATGATCACCCGCAGCATTCTTGTGCAGCTCCCATCTAGTTTATTCTCTAGTCGTTTAGTTAGGGTCCAGAATTACTTGCTATCATTGTTTTATAAAGAATAATAATGATAAATAGAACTGTTTGAAATATACAATACATTTTGTCAAACAACTGAATGAAAAAAAATTAAGAACAATAAGTGATGAGCCTGGTTATTACTTCGAGAGTGACCTCTTAGTTTGGGGAATGTGGAGCACCCCTTCATCACCATTGCTCCCTGGTCCACTCTGACCCGGAGTGGTAGTACCTCTTAGGGTCCCATCTATGGGTTAAATAGAAAAATGTATTTATAAAAAAATGGTATTATCCATTAAGAATTGATTTATTTCAAAACTTTATCGGCATTAAATGACCCACTGAGGTTGATATGCCGTAAAACAAAACAAACAAACCAAACCTCTTAGTAACAACAGGTACTGGTTATTTTCCTCACATCCCACTGATTACCGGTTGATGATGTTTATGAACACATAGGTCCTCCCCCGAAAATTCTTGTTCAGTTTTACTAATTTAAAACCCTACCATACATTTTGGTTTTCAGCTCATATATTTTTTATTTACAATACGGAACATAACCATCTCAGCCCTGTCGACTGCAGATTTACAGAATACACCGACTGCACCTCTGCAGAGGGTAAGAACCCCCCCCCCCAGTGGGGCCACCTGTTTGCTGTGGGGGGGCGACCTGTGATGCTTAAGTATGGAATCGTAGTAGGTGAGCCGACATAACATGCAACACTCCACTTAGACCTTAACTTAGGATAGACGCCCCCCCCGATCAATCGGCAGGTCACGTCAAGCTCTAGCACCTATATGATTATCACAACCCTATTACCCTTCTGGCAAGCCCCAACACTTTTTATCATATATGTGCAAGAAATCGGTGGCTGAGGGTCTTCATGCCTTAAGGAATGGTGTTAAACTCTATCTAATGATGAGGTTCCACTTCTGGGGTCTGGGGAATGTGGAGCACCCTTCATCACCATTGCTCCCTGGTCAACTCTGATCCGGAAGTGGTAGTACCTGTTATGGTCCCATCAATGGGTTAAATAGAAAAAAAACACGTTTATAAAAAAATATTGAGTATCCATTACGAATGAATTTATTCCAATACTTTGTCGGCATTAAATCACCCACTGAGGTTGATATGCCATAAAACAGAACAAACAAACAGAACCATCTGAAAAACATCGATAAATAAAAGCCTGGTAGGGTTTGCGGGGGTGGGGGGGGGTGTGGCGGTGTGCTTCCTCGTCGCTGTTGGCTGCGTATCTGATCCTAGCACTTGCTATTCAAATTCGGGTTTCCAATTTCAGTGGGTGTTAAGCAGGTTTACAAATTCTTAACTGCAAAGAGCTTGTTGCAAAATATGCGATACCCCAGAGTGTTGATCTAGGTCGAATGATGTCGGGTCGGTTGCTGTAAAAAGGTCTTTGATCGTTTTACTAATCAGGGACAAGAAGGGAGGGGGTAAAATTTTTGGTACCGGACATGTATACTGAAAAGTGGGGGTATCTTAAGGAAAAAATTATTATATAGTAAAAAGTAGTATGGAGGCGCGTGGTGTAATGTTTAATGGTTAAAGTTATGGGAAATGGACTCGTCGCCCCGAGTTCAAATCCTGGATGAGGTAATTTCATTTCACTTAGCGTTAATACCCTTGGGAAAGGTATGAATCCTACTCTCCCTCCAGCTATGGAAAATAGTAGGGCAGACTGATTATTTAACCTTGGTCAGGCAACCAAATCTAGGAGAAGGAAAAACTCTGAAATCTACCTGTTTAAACTCCTTAACCATTAAACATTACACCACGCGCCTCCATACTACTTTTTACTATATAAATATTTTTCTTAAGATACCCCACTTTTTCAGTATACATGTCCGGTACCAATAAATTTACCCCACCCCTCTTGTCCCTAGATTAGTAAACGAAATCAAAGACCTTTTTCAGCAACACGACCCGACATCATTCGACCTAGAATCAACACTCTGGGTATGCATATTTTGCAACAAGCTCTTTGCAGTTAAGAATTTGTAAACCTGCTTAACACCCATGAATTGGAAAACCCGAATTTGAATAGCCAAGTGCTAAGGATCAGATACGCAGCCAACAGCGACGAGGAAGCACCACCGCCACACCCACCCCACCCCCGCAAACCCTCCAGGGGCTTTATTTATCGATTTTTTTCAGATGGTTTGTTTGTTTGTTCTGTTTTATGGAATAACAACCTCAGTGGGTGATTTATGCCGACAAGTATTGGAAATAATTCATTCGTAATGGATACTCAATATTTTTTTTATAACGTTTTTTTTTTCTATTTAACCCATTGATGGGACCAAACAGGTACTACCACTCGCGGATCAGAGTTGACCAGGGAGCAATGGTGATGAAGGGGTGCTCCACATCCGCCAGACCCCAGAAGTGAACCTCATCATTAGATAGAAGTTTAAACACATTCCTTAAAGGCATGAAGACCCTGCAGCCACCGATTTCTTGCACATATATGAAAAAAGGTTGGGGCTTGCGAGAAGGTAATAGGTGTGATAATCATAATAGGTGCTAGAAGCTTGACGTGATGCGATCAGATCGGGGGGGGGCGTCCTATTCCAAGTTAAGGTCTAAGTGGAGTGTTGCATGTTATGTACGCTCACTACTAAAGATCCAACTTAAGCTCCGTCGCCCCCCAAACAGTCCCCCTGGGGGGGGGTCTCACCTGCATGAGGTATTTATTCTTTCTGCAGTCGACGGCTGATGGTTTAGTCTGAATAAATGCCAAGATTGGGTGAGTGATATTGTATGACGTACGGGGTATGTCATAAAACATTACACCGGTATATCAGTGGGATGTGAGGAAAGTATAACCAGTCTGTGTACTAAGAGGTTTGTTTGTTTGTTTGTTTAAACGGCAATTCAACACCTCTAGTGGTCATTTAATCCGATAAAGTTTTGAAAATAATCAATTCTTATGGATATACCATTTTTTATAATAATTTTTCTATTTAACCCCATAGATGGGACCTAAGAGTACTACACTCCGGTCAGAGTGGACCAGGGAGCATGGTGATGAAGGGGTGCTCCACATTACCGCAAACTAAGAGGTCCTCTCAGAGTATACCAGCTCATCACTTATTGTTCTTAATTTTTTTTCATTAGTTGTTTGACAAAATGTATTGTATATTTCAAACAGTTCTATTATATCATTCATTATTTCTCTTTATAAACAATGATAGCAGTAATTCTGGACCCTAACTAAACGACCTAGATATAATATATGGGAGCTGCACAAGAATCTGCGGGTGATACATGAACAAGACGTGGAAACAGCACCCACGAGATACAG
>CM042160.1:89617010-89622010 GCA_023376005.1 Doryteuthis pealeii
TATAAAGGCATTCATGTGTATGTATGTCGGAGGAAACTATGAAATAAAACAATTAATGACAAAGTAAATATATATACACATTCACTATCACCAGATCTTGCTTTTTGAACAAAAATAATGAAGATTTGATTTATATTCGAGAAGATAAATAAAAAATAAAAGTTAAATGATAACAGCATGAAATTTTTATTTTTTTTTGTATTTAATATTTTAAATATGAGACATTATTTTTTCTTTTTAGAGTATCTGGATCAACGCAAGGTCTTTTTACGTGGGGTTTTTAATGGGGCATCCTGCGAGGATCAAACTCGCGATTCAACAATAATGGATCTGCGAGACTATCTTTTTACACCCCCCACTCTACCCAGGCAACACCGGGTAGCCGCTTCTTGTTAGTATATACAGTAATCGTCATAATAAATGGCTTGTGCTTAAGTATTTATATACATTAATCGTCATAAAATAAGTGGCCTTGTGCTAAACTAGTTATCATATACATTATCGCTCATAAATAAGTGGCCTTGTGCTTAACTAGTTATCATATACATTATCGCTCATAAAATAAGTGGCCTTGTGCTTAACTAGTTATCATATACATATCGCCCATAAATAAATGGCCTTGTGCTTAACTAGTTATCATATACATTATCGCTCATAAATAGTGGCCTTGTGCTTAACTACATAATTATCGCATAAATAGATGGCCTTGTGCTTACTAGTTTATCAATATACATTATCGCTCATAATAATGGCCTTGTGCCTTAACTAGGTATCATAACATTATCACTCATAAATAAGTGGCCTTGTGCTTAACTAGTTATCATATACATATCGCTCATAAATAAATGGCCTTGTGCTTAACTAGTTATCTTATTAGTATTGCCTAAATAAGTGGCATTGGTGCTTAACTAGTATCATATACATTATCGCTCATAAATAAGTGGCCTTGTGCTTATCTAGGTATGAATACATAATGCCATAAATAAGTGGCTTGTGCTTAACTAGGTATATAATTATCGCCCATAAATAAGTGGCCTTGTGCTTTAACTAGTTATCAGTATAATAATGCCCATAAATAGTGGCCTTGTGCTTAATAGGCCCATAATAAGTGCTTGTGCTTAACTATTATCATATACATAATCCGCTCATAAATAAAGTGGCCTTATAGTTATCCTTATAGTATTTGCCATATATTGTAGCCTTATTCTAAACAAGAAACCGTACAGAATATCGCTCGTGGCGTAACGGTATTTGCCGTAGGATGGAGCTGTCGACCCGAGATCAAATCCTCGACGAGACATTTACTTGTGGTGGTTTGTCATTGATCTATGGATTTCCACAAATTTCGGTTAACTATGTACAATTATGTACGAGTAGTACTTATCCATAATCATTTCGGTTATAATATTTACCAACCCTCCGCACGGGCAGGATGTGACACAAGGTCAATTTATTAAGCGGAGTTCAATAGGTTTTGAAATCAGAGTTTTCCTTCTCCTCGACGCGGTTTCGTAACCAAGGTTAAAGAGCCAGTCTGCCCTACTATTTTTCCATAGCTGGAGGGAGAGCAGGATTCATACCTTTCCCAAGGGTATTAGCGCTAAGTGAAATGCAATATACCACGTCCGTTACATTTCGGTTATAGACGGTCAGTATTAAAAAGATTTGATTTATATTCGTGAAGATTTTTTTTTTTAATATTTGAATGACAACAGCATGGGTTTTTGTTGTTTTTTTTTTTTTTTTTTTTTTTGCATTTAAAATTTTGGATAGGTGACATTATTTTTTCTTTTTCAGATGGGGTTGGATCAATGCAAGTTCTTTTTTGGGTAATTTATGAGGAAGTGCGTCCCGGTCTCCTGCCTCAAAAATTGCTACCGGTGACTATCAAAATAACGACCCCAGGTCGTCGTAATTCTTGTTTATTTATCGTAATTTGTCATAATTCTTGATTAGATATGAAGATGGATATATAATTTGGAAATAGACTGAGATAGATAGATAAATAGATAGATAAATAAACAACAAAATAATATAGATAGATATGAACAATGGAGATAGATAGATATTTTCGAAAAGTAAATGTTATTTGGGGGGGGTCGCTTCTTTTTTTTGTCGTAATTCTTGTTTATTTTAAACTAAAAACAAGACATTAAACAAACATGAATAAAAGAAAATCTTAGTATTAAAGTAATATAAATAAATATGAACAAATTGAGATAGATAGATAAGATAGATAGATATGAAGATGAATAGTTTTGAATAGACTGAGCTGGGTCGTTATTTCTTATTAGTCACCGGATAGCAATTTTTGAGGCAGGAGACCGGGACGCACTTCCTCATAAATTACGCATTTTTGCGTAGGGATTTTAATGGGGCATCCTGCAAGGATCGAACTCACGACTCAGTTTATAATGGATCTAGGAGACAAACTTTTTAAACTCCTCACCTCTACCGAGGCGACGCCGGGTAGCCCTTCTATTAATATATAAGGAATGCATCTTGTTTGAAAATCGCCTACTTAATTATATAGTGTTTTCTTTAGTTAATTAATTTTTGTACTTGCAAAAATAATTAGAAAAAAAACTATGAACAAGTGTGATGAGCCACTTAAAAATTCTTACTGATTTCAAAAGGTCCGTTTGGCCTCGTTCTGTTACATAATTCATGAGTAGCTTATGAATTGTGTGCGTAATGAACAAGAGGAGACCATGGACGTATTTTTTGATACTTTTGATCTACATCTCCGCTACCTGCCCCCGAAAACATCAGTCTAATAAAAAAAGGAAAGGAAATTAATCAATATTAAATCAAAAAGAAAAAATTGAGACTCCTTCGGAGTTTAGGCTTGGGGGAGGGGTGTTGTAGGTGACTCACCTATGACACGAACATAGACTTACCCAAAGGGTATATTTAACAGAGCAAACCTACTCAAGTGAGAAGTAGCAGATACATGTTCTTCGTGTACGCTGTAACAAGGAAACCCTTTTCATTGTACGTTGATATATTGCTGAATACATCTATTCCCTACATTTTAGCTACGTGTTAAGTTATTATTTATTGATCCTTAAACAGGTCATAACAATATCCATACCCACATGCTCATTTTGCGGGTATATACAGAAATGTTCTTTTACTAGAGAAGGGAGAGAAATAGACAGAGTATCAGAGAGATGAGATGCATAACTTTCTTTCTTTCTTCTTCGTTTTTTTGGCCATTCGATCGTCTAGCTTTGACTTCTATCTTGTTGGTTCTTCATTTCTTGATTCGTTTTCTTTCTTGGTCAGTCTTCTTGCTAAGACATGCATCAACCAACAACGCCATACTGTTCTTTTTAAAAACTGTTATTCTTAACCAAGTTTCTTTTATTACTAACTAAAACACAGCGCGCGTTCAGGGTGAGTCCAACTAAGAAAGAAACGTCTTTCTTGCTTAAGATCCTCGTTGGAACTGATGAGCTAACTAGCTCTCACGTGACTTCACGCGGGTTTTCTGCCTCTGGGGTCAAAGGTCCCCCAACCGTCTGTAAATTTCCATATACGCTACACAGTGTTGTCAATAATCTGTGCTGTCATAGATTATGCAACAATGTGGATAGAATTTGAATTGAGTTCGTTAGAAAATTCAAATCGGAGAATTGAATGGAAAGTTACTGCCGCCCGTTATGACTGACAGATGGTAACCTCAACTTGATCCCTTCCGAAACGCCTAGTAGAAGCGCGTGACATGTTTTTAGTTTTAGTTAGTTGCGACAAGTTAGTCACTGAGAGAAGACGTCATCTTAAGATGTCGCTTCTCACCGCGCGGTTTCGAGAACACTTGGGCTGGGTTGTGTTTTAATAAAGAAAATAGAAAAACAACAAATCTTTTTTAATTAACCCACAAGAGATGAACCGAAATCTAGCCCGAACAGAGAAGAAGCCCAACGAGTAAGAACCCTTCATCATCACTCTGTCTGTCTGTCTGTCTGTCTCTCTCTCTCTCTCTCTATTATATACCCGGTGTAAAGGGGTATATAACAATTTCTGAGCGGTTGTAAAAAAAAAAAAGGACAAAAAATCACCCCTCTTACACCCCTCTTAAAAAAGAAAAACAAATAATAAAAAAACAAATCGGTGGTGGTCTATTGTTGGTATCAGCAAGACAAAAAAGGGAGTCTATCTCCTTTTCACTTGAGCTACATCAGGGAGATTGTTTTTGCGTCTGAGGTGAAGTGCTACACCTATAGCACCAGCTTCCCATTTTTACCAAACAGGATGCGACACAATTATTATTTTTATTATAATTGTCATGCAGAGATGGTCACGTTTGCGCATATGAAATGTGCGCATGTGCGGGATTTTTTATTCATTTATCTATGCTTTTATTTATTCATCTTTTTTATGAGAGTGTGCAGTCACATCCCACGTATGTGTCCCACGTGACGTCAAAATGGCGGATACGTATATCTTTATATCTTACGCAATGCATCCACTCCATCCCTGTATCGGTTTAAGTGGGGCACATCACTTGTTGTAATGGTTAGCAAGCTAAATTAGCGGACCATTGATAGTGAGTTCGATTCTCACTGGGCGCCCCATATTTCTGACCTTGTGCCGCATCTCAGCTAAGCTTAGTAAATAACTATATTTATTTAAGTGGGGTACCTTAAGTAGGTGTAAACGGTTAGCAAGATAGATTCACTGACCATTGTTAGTGAGTTCGTTTCTCACTGGGCGCCCATATTTCTGACCTTGTGCCGCATCTCAGCTAAGCTTAGTAAATAACTATATTTATTTAAGTGGGGTACCTTAAGTAGGTGTAAACGGTTAGCAAGATAGATTCACTGACCATTGATAGTGAGTTCGATTCTCACTGGCGCCCCATATTTCTGACCTTGTGCCGCATCTCAGCTAAGCTTAGTAAATAACTATATTTATTTAAGTGGGGTACCTTAAGTAGGTGTAAACGGTTAGCAAGATAGATTCACTGACCATTGATAGTGAGTTCGATTCTCACT
>CM042160.1:89627010-89644510 GCA_023376005.1 Doryteuthis pealeii
CTGGGGAGAAAAATTTTTTGAAAAAAAGAAAAGACCAAGATAGTCGTACCAACCGAAAATATACTTGACAAAAGAAAAAACAATGATAAAATATTTCTATATATGAATATATATAATGTATATATATAAAAATATTATCATACCAAAAAGCCGCTGGATGTATACTAAAACTAATAAGTAGAGTGCTCATACCTAAGTAAGAGTAATAATAAAGAATAAACCATGAGTCAGATAAACCTACTAGAAGCTTTCGCTTAGTGCTCTTCAGGGCTAAGATCTGGACTCATATAAGATCTTAGCCCTGAAAAGCACTAAAGCGAAGCTTTTAGTAGGTTTATCTGACTCATTAGGTTTATATATATATATATATATATATATATAAATCCACGCACACCCGCATGAACATCATACACCACAAACAAAAATAACGCACACGTCAAACAAAAAGGCGCATTCGACATCAACGTAAACAGCAAACATGCAACACGAGAAATACAGTTAAAAAAAACGCACACATTTGACCATTTACACACCCATTTCTGGTCCAGTTTAAAAAAACAAAACTATTTCGTTTTACCTGATGAATGCTTTTAGCGGAAAACCATTGGTAGTAAATATCGTAACCCAAAATAAAATGAATAAAAAGCTAAACCCTTTTTATTCGTCACATTTCATTCAACTATATATATATATATGGTCATCCACAGACACAGTGTTTCGACTATCAGTCTCCATTAAGTGTGGTAGACATTTTGTAAGCTACCTACAGCCGGAATTGACAATCTGAATGCGGTTGGGTGCCCAGTCCGGCACCGTAACTCATTAGGACTGTCTTCACTACAGAATGGGCAAAGGGAATTTTAACTGTTTTTAATACAAACACATCGCGCTTTTGCGTGTAAAGGCCGTCACAAAGTGTCCATTCCTTAGAGAGCGTTGCGTTTACGCTTGAGTTGGCGGCCGTCAGCAAGGATCCCCGCCCAGAGTGCTCAACCCTAGGGGATGGGGAGCAGTATATAGGGTCATCGCACAGACACGTGTTTGACTTATCAAGTCCCGTCTCAGTGTGACTAGACAATTTGTAAGCTACCCTACAGCCGGAAATTGAAATCCGCATATTCACTATTACCAAATATCTGTTGTTTTTGTTTTCCAAACTGATTTATTGTTTTGTGTGAAAATATTTTGGTATAACTTGGAACAATGAAATTTCGAGCTACTCTATAATTAATCGGGGCCAGAGTTAGAATATGTGGGGCCGGCGGTTAACGTCAAGTCGGGCCTAGAGCATTCGGCTCGAAGATCACAAGGGTTTCACTAGTTCGGGATAGCCGTCCTCGCCAACTCAGCGTTATGAGTAGCACAGGGGATCTGTGCGGTTAAAGTAACGGGCTGAATGGTAGTGGTGGTGCTCCACTCAAGATGCAAATAATCTCCTGTGGTTAGCACTATTGAATAGGGGATAGACTGCACTCGCTGACTGGCTGATACGCGACCTTTAGGCCGCCCCGTCGAGCGAACCTTTACTTACTTACAATAGCTCTTTCTTACGACCCCTTGTACAATCTTTATATTTCTGAAATTAAAAAAGATTCGATTGATTAATTGATTTAAAACATGTACAACTCTGTCTAAGTTTTTTTTTTTTTATGCTAAGTTAGGGAATCGCCACATGGACGTTTAATTAACGAGTTTTTAATGCACTTAAAAGGGAAGGCATGGTCTGCCTTAAACTGATAAATTATTAGTCATATGGAAATGGAAGCGAGTGGCAAACGTCATGGGTAAATGGCTCGTCGCCCCGAGTTTCAAATCCCGGACGTGCTAATTGATACTTAACGCTAATACCTTGGAAATGTAGGAATCCTACACTCTTCTCCAGCTATTAGTAATAGTAGGGGCAGCTGGGCTCTTTAAACTTGGTTTAGGCGACCGGTCCTAAGAAGAAGGAAAACCCTGAATTCAAACCTGATGAACTTCCGCTTAAGAAATTGACCTTTGTGTCACATACTGCTACCGTGGCGGAGGGGGTTTTGGTAAATATATATGGAAATCTGACTCTCACTGGACATTAAAGCGACAATTCTTCCAAGCGTGTAGTTTTATCAGTGTAATGTAATGGCTGCATCATTTGGGACTATAGGACGCCCTAGAGAAAACAGGATTCGTCCTTAAGCATCACGGGGCTCCACCCACGACGGCGGTGGGGATGGTCTAGATGTAAGTCCTTATGAAGCGACTGGTGTAATGGTTAAAGTCAGGGGAAAGAATGAGACTCGGTCGCCCCGAGTATCAGAATCCTGGATTGGTAATTGGCATTTCACTTAGCACTAATACCCTTGAGGTATGAATCCTACTCTTCCTGGATAGA
This sequence comes from Doryteuthis pealeii, assembly GCA_023376005.1. NCBI lineage: Eukaryota > Metazoa > Mollusca > Cephalopoda > Myopsida > Loliginidae > Doryteuthis > Doryteuthis pealeii. Next base: position 89,629,382 of record CM042160.1, read on the forward strand.
ATTAGTAGCGGTAGAGTGGAACTTTAACCTTGGTTAGGCACCGATCTAGGAAGATGGAAACTCCTCCGTTCATAACCTGTTGAATCCCTGTTAAAGTTGAAACCGTTGCGTCAGCCATCCTGTCGTGCAGGAGCGGTTGGTATATATATTAATTATATATAATATATATATAATAATAATATATAATGAATAGAGATCGAAATGCAAAAACGTATTATGCCGTGGAAAGGTGCTCATGCTAAATAGAAGCAGAAGCAGATTTATAATCGAATGGTAATTATTATGGTTTTACACTCATAACTTCGAAAGTTCTGGTAATCCAATCATTCAGATGAGTCATCTAACCAATTGAACTCATCTGATGATTGGATTACATGAAACTGTCAAGTTTGAGTGCTAATCCATATATTACCTTGAGTTATATTATATATATGGTGTGTGCGTGCCGTGTGTGTGTGTGTGTGTTGTCGTGTTGTGTGTTACGACATATCAAACCCCCTTTTCTGGTTCCTTACAGTACCTACTGTTGTTGCTTAGTGGCCACACTAAACATATAGCTATCTAGCTCCCCACCCGTCGTGGATGGAGACCCATGATGCATTAGGCCGGATCCTGGTGGCTCAGCAGTCCATGCATGCACTACGACTTTGCTCTTCTTAACTCTTCCAAAATAAATTAGGAAGTCACCAGACGATCCCTAGTGTCTGGGTATGACAATTAACTGCATCTAATCGGGAGTTCCGATTCGGAACTCTAGGTAGGGTGGAGTACTTCATTGCATTACTTCCAGGTTCACTCTGACCCGGGTGTTAGTACTTTGTTAGGGTCCATCTATGGGTTTGACAAATGAGCTTAAAAATTAAGTGTAAAAATTAAGTGTAACTCCACAAGGGTTTGACATGCCGTAAAAAAACAATTCTATTGTTTAGAAAAACAGTCCTGGTGGTCAAGCCTTGAAAAGTGGAAACAACAACCTGATTATGTAACCTCGTTTAGTTAAATTCAAAAATTATTTTAATATTCACACGGTAGAAATCTCTTGTTTCATAATTTTAAATAACTCGTTTGGGTATATTATATATATAATATATATATATAATAGTTTACTATATATATAATTCCTTAAGGTATATATAATAAGTTTATTATATATATCCTAAGAGTATATAATATATTTATATATGATATTACCCTTAAGAGTATATATAGGTATTATATATATATATTATATACTATTATAGTTAATATTACCTTAAGAAGTTAGTATATATAGTATATATAGTGAATATACCCTATCAAGATTATATATATATTTTATATAAACTCTAGGGTATATTTATATTAGTATCTAGTATATATATACTTAAGAGTTTTATATAATATATATACTATTATTATATATAATCTTAAGGGTCTTATATATTATATTATATAATTATTAATCTTAATGGGTATATATATAATATATAATTATATACTAAACTTCTTAGGGTATATAAATATATATATATCAGTCTATTGGTTTTTTATATTATATATTATAATCTTAAGGGTCTACCTGTATGATATATATATATATTATATATATTATATAATATATAATCCTTGGGTATATATATATGAAATATATATATGATATACTATAATATAATATATCATAGACTCTTAAGGGTAATAATAATATAGATATATCTATATATATAATACCCTGTTAAGATTGTTTTTTATATATTATAATATAATTTGATATATCCCTTAAGATTGTATATATATATATATATATATATATAGTATATATATGCCTCTTGGAAGAATTACTATAATATTATATATTAGTATATTATTATATATAATGGTATCATCCTGTTTTAGTATGTGAGGCGGCCTCGAAGGGAGTGAGGCAGGGATATGTGTGTGGGGGGGGAATTAAGAAAGAATTGCGTGTGTTCATAGCTGTGCTGCAGTGCCGAGTGATGTTGAGGAAATTGTAGCGAGACGAAAGAATTATACTCTTAAATTGGAAAACGATAATGCGTCGGACTGAAGTATTCAAACTCGGGCACTACTATGATATCGCGTCAGCGATTAGCTACTGCGTCCAGAGATTCCGCCAACCATTCAGAGACGGATAAAAGTCCGGATCGAGGGAACTCGATGTGACACAAAAATGGAGACAAGAAAGTTACAATCTGAAGATTGACTAACTCTATTATAGACAACCTTGGTTATGTAAGGCAAATCGGTGGAACTTTCACACCACTGCATTCTACATTGTTTCAACGAGGTGGTGCCATCCTGAAGTAAGATAAGCTATTTATATATATACTATATATAGTATATATATTTATATTATATTATATGTGTACGTATTTGCCTTTGAATAGTCATACGTGAGATGGTTCCTAGGCTAGGACGAAATATTTCTCTCCTTTTGAGTCATTATTTTTAGAGCTTCATTTTCATTTTATTCACTCGATATATATTTAATAGTTATATATATATATATATATATAGTATATATATAAGTGATGAATATAAATATACGATATGTTCTTCTAACCGTAAGCATGTAATACCCAGGGTGATATGCCGTAATCAATTAACCAAACAAACACCAAAAGGACAGAAAGTTCCATCTGAGATGACTGACTCTATTATACAACTAATTAGTTTCCTTTGTGATGTTTATTAGAGGGAATACCGTACGTACCAGCGCGACCGGAAGGGGGGAGCTACTTGGGGGCCCCAGAAGGGCAGGTTCATATGCCTGTATCGGTTGAAGCGATCCGAACAAGGAACCTCAAGGTTTTCGGGTTCGATTCAAGGCCCTCACCAACTCAGGCGTATGAAGTAGCACAGGGATCTTTGTGAGTTAAAGTAAGGAGCTGGTGATAGGTGTGGTGCTCCGTCTCAGATACCAAAAACAATTGCTTTCGCCTAGCGCAAGTTGAAACAAGGGACTAAGACTCCCGCTGGTTGTCTGGAGCTGAATCCAACTCTATGGACCACCGTGACTTTTACTTCACTTTTTACTTTATTGAATAGCTCCTCCATCCCATATTGAATAATGAACAGTGTAGTCCGGCTAATTTTACCCATCAGATTACGGCACTGGGTGTGATGCGGAGATCAAGGGTTGCAAAGGTAGGGCATCCAGTGAGGATCAAAACACGCTATTCAGTATAGGAATCTGCGAGAATACTATGCAAACACCTTACCATAACGATGGGCCCCGGTATTTTACGGAACATGTCGCGCAACAGTAAGGTGATGCCTGACCGGGTTGGAAAGCAGTTTGGCACCCCTGGCCAGCCAGCGAGGGTGATCGAACTTACGCATTCACTATTAATAGGATCTGGCGAGACTAGCTTGCTCTTAACCATTACATTGATGGAAGGGAGCCCGTATTACAAACAACGATCGCCACGGGTGGATGCGAACACAAGGTTGCAAAAGTATGGGGCACCAAGACGGGTCGACTCGCTATCTAGTGGATCGAGAATACAGTACCCACGTCCCGATTCAGGAAGATGATTATGCATTGGATATACGACAGATAAAATGTCTGCCTAAGGTCAACATGTCAATCGATAGATTCTGATTTTTTCGGGAGGTGGGCGGGAGAGGAATCTTTAACTAGCTATATAAGAAATACATTACAGCCATTTCCATTGTATTCGTATATAATATTACATCTTTGACAATCGACATTTTCTGACGTCCATGAATAATTTTCAGCAATTATGAGTTCGAATGTTATGAAAGTGCTCGTGACGTCAAGTACCTAAGTATGGCAATTATATATATATATATACACTTATATATATATTATTGTATATTATATATAGAATTTCAGTCTCGGAGACTATAATAACGTTGTTGTGCTGCCTGCAAGGTTACGTGCCTCCTGTGGCTATGAATGTCCGATGTTGAAAAACATTCTGGCACAGATGTCGCATGTGAAGATGTCCGAAAGATGTTGATACCGTAGCCAGCTAGCTTTTCTTGCCGGCTTTTTTCTGGACTCTTAGTATTGGTTGCGACAGGGGGATTCTGAAAATGAACAATCTCTACGGAGAGTCTCCCTCCATCACACAATGAACAACTATCTCTGGAAGCCAGTCACACTTCCTCCTACCTTGGGTCCACCACACACACCGACACTCTGTCACTGAATTAAAACACAGAGCTCAGTTGCCGATCGGAAAGCGCTCTATTGGGAAGCTACAGCGAGGTGTGGGCACAGCAAGCTCACTATTGCTAAAAGGGTGACAATCTATAGGGGAAAGATTAGTAGAATGATAGTTGTTCTGTTCAGTGCACCAAGGACAAGGCTGATAGAAGTGCATGGCGGGTAGCGTCGCCTGGAAACGAAAACAGAATGTGGCCCTGGCCTGACCTTTTGCACCTGGAATGGCAGGTGGACATTTGGACATGATTTAGTGCAGAAATTGTAACGTGAGCCATTGCCAGATGAGAAACAGCCTGCGTGGGCGAAGAGGTGTGTCTAAAGAAGGAACTGCGTAGGGTGTCAGCGAACAAAGAGGCGTGACACCGGGGTCAGAACTACAATAAAGAAGCCGTCTGAGATCGTTAGAATAGAAACGATCTGGTTTTGAGATCAAGTTGAAAAGAACTCCCGAAGGCTCACACGTTTGACGTAACCCGCTGCAACGGACTCCAGCTGTACACAACGAGGGCATCAACATATCATTTACATTTCCTAAATACAAGTGTCTTGTGTTACCTTTCGAACGGGTCAGTGTGTAACAGTTGCATCGATAAAATGTGGGCCATTTTGATTGGTATATGCCCATTTCCTGCTAATTTTTAATTTTCGTTTCAACATTTTCAGATTCTTGGGCTTTTGTTTTCATTGTACCGCCAACCCTCCATCTCCAATTCATCCGAGTGTCACGATCTTTGCTCATCATCAAATCGATCCGAATGGGAAATATTTTAAGTAGATAAAGCAAGAGATGCTGAGGTATTGGGGTGAAGTAGACGCATCAATTCCAAATGTCCAAGCAGAAAGCTCCATGGCTGGGTAGGGGGTTCCTGTGTCATTCAATATGACCGTTTTTGTGGTCGGTGGTGATTGTGCTTCTCAGATTAATAGTGAGGGGGTAGGCCAAGGTATTTACATACTTCATTACACACCCATCCATACTAATCATTTTTCAAACAGTGTTGTATACTGATAATTACCGTCGTTTGTGTAGAGACGGTTAGTTTAGATTTTGAATTCAGTGTTGAAATTCAAAATCTGGAGGTGTCGGTTGAGATGAAACATCAAGTTGACCCAATTCGCCCATGAAAAAGTCCTCTTAAAAATTTTAGAAAAATCAAATTATTCTAGATTTCCGGGTTGTATAAGGAATCACTTTCAGGCTTATTTCTATAAGTCTAAAATGATTAAAAAGGGGAACCACACTCTTGACTGATGAATTATTATTGATTTTCCATTAGTGAGTCGTAGCGGGGCGGCCTAAAAGATCGGTAGTCAGCCATCAGCGATGAGTCACCCTCTTTTCAATAGTCGCCTAGACCAAGGAGATGTTTTAAGCATCTGAGGTGCAGCGCCCACCTACCCATCAGCTCCTTACTTTAACCGCCGAGATCTCTGTGCTACTCATACGCTGAGTTGGCGAGGACCGGAGTCGGAGACTAGGCACACCTTGTGGTTGCTAGCCGAACGCCTCTACCGACTGAAGCTAACCCGGCCGCATAACTACTAACCTAGACGCCTAATCAACCAACCCTAACCCTAACCCCGTCTTCTTTTCCAGTAGATCAATAAATAAAAATAATAATCTATCAGTCAAGAGTGGTTCCCCATTTTATCATTGTAGACTTATGAAATAACCTAAAGTGCATTCCATATACAACCCGGAATTCTAGAAAATAATTGATTTTCTAAAGCTTTTCTAGAGGACATTTTATCATGGCCGGAATTGTTCAACTGTAGTTCATCTAACCACCTCCATTTGAATTTCAACAACTTGATCAAAATCTAAACTAACCGTCGTCTACACAAAAACGACGTACTTATCAATTATACAACACTGTTAAATGATTATTTTATCTGGCTGGTATGTAATGAATATGTAAATACCTTGGTACCCCCTCATATATTCGGCTTGCACCATAGTACCTCTAACTACGTCGATGGCAACTCCAAACATTCAATGTTGGTAGGTACAAGCGGCGCTAACCTCACCAGTCACAAGTGAGTTCGGCCTCTGACAGTGTTTTAATTAATTAGAGATCGATCCCGACGCCCTTAGGGCAATGACCACGGAATCGACGCAATTTTTCTTACCTACCACCCATGAGCTCTCCATTGGCTTGCTTGCTTGGTAGTGCCACATATAACGGCTTTGTGCCATATCGTGTGAAGTGGGAACAGTAAATACCCCTACTTACGCAGTCCAGTGAGCTTCGTGCACCTGGACGGTCTGTGTTAAATTCGGATAGCGTCTACTTTCACCAAGATACCTCATCTCCTCCTATGGCTTATCCTACTTAAATATCATTCCCATTTCGAATGATTTTATGATAGCACATGAGGCACCATCTCGATCGAATCTGGAAATGAGGTGTTGGCTAAAGTGAAAACAAAATCATCCCAAGAAACTGAAAATATGTGAAACGAAACAAATAAAAATTAGTCCGAGGGAAACGGCGGCGCAACCAAAAAAATGCCCCATTTTATCGATGCATACTGATTACACACAGTCGGAACCCGTCAAGAACACAAACACTTCGTATTAGGAAAATGTAAGATGAAGTAGTCTGATTCCTCGTTGTCTAGACCTAGAGAGTCATGCCACCGGTACCAGCAAACTGGAGCCTTCGGGAGTTCTTTTCATGATCTCAAACCAGATCTTGTCTATCTAATCACATCTCAACGCTTTCTTTTATTGAGGTCTGCCCCCGGTGTCGATGGCACTCTTGTTCTGACACTACCAGTTTTGTCTGTAGACAACCTACATCGCCCACGCCAGCTGTTTTCATTGGCAAATGGGCTTAACGTCTTACAGATTTTGCACCTAAATCATGTCAGAATGTCACTCTCTGCATTTCCAGGTGCAAAAGCTCAGGCAGGCCCATTCTGTTTCCGTTCCAGGCTGGACTGGACCCCCATGCACATTCCTATTCAGCTGGTCCTTGGTGGCACTGATCAACAATATATTACATACTTGTTCCCCTATAGACTTGTACCGTTATACACATGAGCTTGCTGTTTCCCACACTCTCGCTGTGAAGGCCTTCCCAATAATTGAGGAGCTTTCCGATCCGCAACTGAAGTTCAGTATCAAGTGAGCAGTTGTCGGTGATTGGACCCAAGGTACCGGTGAAGGGTGTTTACGCTTTCCAGAGATATATGTTGATGGTATGCGAGGAGACCTCTCCTTAGAGGTTGTACATTTCAGAAGATCCCCTGTCGCACACACAATGACAAGCTAAGAGTCCAGAAACAAGCAGCGCAAGAAACACTGGCACATCTCAACATCTTCAGGGCATTCTTCACATGCGACATCGTGGTCCAGAATGTTTTTTCAAAACATCGGACTTCATAGCCACAGGCAGCACTGTAACCTTCAGGAGCACAACAACTTATTATAGTCTACTTCCGAACTGAAATTCAAGTATATTATATATACTTATATATATATTAAATCGCTATGTATATATAAATCACAATATATACAGGCATACTTGTAGATGTTTTGACTCTAAGACGTCACACACTATAAAACATTGACTCATTAATTGTCTGAAAATTACCTTCCATACGACGTCAAGACAAAAATGTCGATTGTCAAAACGTAATTATATATGTGAAACAATACACAGTGGAAATGACCTGCGTGAATCGTATCTATATTTCCTAGTTAAAGATCCCCCCCCCCCCCGACAGAAAACATTGAAGGGTCGACATTTGACAATCGTTGACCTGGCAGACATTTTATCGTCGTATTTTACCAATGGCAAACATCTTCGATCAGATCACGAACTTATTCTCGCAGATCCACTAATATTGAATAGCGAGTTCGATTCACTCGCTTGGTGCCCCATACTTCTCAACCTTTTGTGTGTGCATCCTAGCCGTGGGCGAAACGTTTTGGGTAAATCGGCGTCCCTTCAGTCAAGTGTAATGGTAGCAAGCCTAGTCTCGCAGATTCCATTAATAGTGCAATTGCGGAATTCGAGTCCCGCTGCGGTGCCAAATCGCTTGCGAACTCGTGTCCGCATCCTACCTTTGCGACATGTGTCGTAAATACGGTTCCTCGTGATTTATAGGGTTAGCAACTATTCTCGCAGATCAATATTACTGAATAAGCGAGTTTGACCTCACCTGGATCCCCATATTTGCAACCTTGTCTCGCATATACCAGTGGCGAATGTGTTATGGGAAAATACCGTACTACATGAATCAATTTTCAAAAAGTATCAGTATTTTCATTATAAGTAAAGCTGAGTTAAAGTCATCGGGCTGTTCAACAGTTCGGTATCACAGCACCAGACAACGCAGGGAGTCTATCCCTTGTTTCACTTCGCTAGACGAAGCAGATGTTTTGTATCTGAACGGAGACCAGCACCAATCAAACCCATCAGCCAGCTCCTACTTACCACAAAGATCCCTGTCTACTGTCATACGCCTGAGTTGGTGAGGGCTGAAATCGAACCCGAACCTTTGAGGTTTCCTTGTCTGACGCTCAACCGATAAAGCATATGAAACCTGCCCTTCTTGGGCCCCAAAGTAGGCTCCCCCTTCCGGTCGGGGTAGTACGTATCCTCTCTGAATAAACATCACAAAGAGAAAACTAATTAGGGTTGATGTATAATAGAAGTCATCTTGCAGAGGAACTTCTTGTCTCGCTTTTGTATGGTGTTAATGTTTGTTTTTGATATTTAACGGCCATAATCAAACCCGTCTGGGTTATTACAGCTTAACGGTTAGAGAGGTGATACATATCGTATATTTATATTCATACTTATATATAATATATATATATATATAATATATAGTATAATTATATATACTATATATTATGAGTGATAAAGAGGGAAAAGGAACAAAAAATAGACTTCAAAACGAGAGAAATATTTCTCCTTCTGACGCGGAAGAACATCTTCAGTATGACTGATTCAAAGCAAAACTGACGATAACACTATAATATATATAATATGATATTATATATACTTACTATATATATATATAGCTTACCTTACTCGATTCACACTCGTGATCAACAATGCTTGAATGCGTGTGAAGACCCACCGATTTTTATACATTAACCAAGGTTGTCTATAATAGAGTTAGTCTCTTCAAATTGTAACTTTCTTGTCTCCATTTTTGTTTCACATCGACGTCCTTTTGCTCTTTTTCGATTCCGACATTGTATCGTTGAATTTGGGAATCTCTTGAGCAGTAAGCTAACGTGCTGACCGAGAATATCTAGTAGCCGTATTGAAACTTCAGTCACGCTATTACGTTTCATTTAAGATGTATTGAATCTTCGTTCTCGGAACAATCCTCACACACTCGCACGTGCCACCACTCATGAACACGCACATTCTTCTATAAGCCCCCCCCTCACACACAATCCCCTGCACAAACACTCCCAGTCCCTCACATTAAAAATATAATAATAATATATATATATATATATATATATATATGTAAAATCTTAAGGTCTATATATAAATATATAAATACTATATTAATAGAATTCTTAAGGGATTAGTATATATATATATAAAAATCTTAAGGGTATTATATATAATATATATAATACTTAAATTATATATAATGCCGATAATTAGAATGATATATATCATATCATATATATATATAGTACCCTTAGCATATATATAGTATATATATGTAACCTTATTATATATTATAATATATATATATACCTAAGATTTATATATATAATATATTATACTATAACTTAAGGTTATATATATAAATATAATATATACCCTTAAGATTATACACTATTATATATATATTATATATATATATACCTTAAGATTTATATATACTATATATTATAGTATATATACTGATTACTAATATTTATATATATATAATATATAATATACTCTTAAGAGATATATATATATATATAGTATATAACCCTAAGAGTTTATAATATAACTATATAATAAAATCTTAGGGTATATAATATATTATATATATACTATAACCTCTTAGGGATATATATATATAATATATATCATTTTATATATATATATATATATACTCTGTAAGTATATATATATAATATTATATATATATAACTCTTAAGATCATACTATAGTATATAATATATTATATACCTTAAAAATTTATATATATTATATATATATATAATAGATATAATAATTATTATACCCTTAAGAAGTTATTAAAATTATGAAACACACGAGATTCTACGTGTGCAATGTAAATAATTTTTGGAATTACATAACGAGGTTAATTAATCAGATCGAGTTTTGTCCATTTTCAAATGTGACCCTCAGACTTTTGTTTTATAAAACAATAGAAATTGTTTTTTTACTGCACTGTTAACCCTTGTGGCATTTTTATTTCAATTCATTAATTTTTAAAACCTTAAATTTTTTTAAAAAGAATTTTCTCATTATGTTTTCTATTTAAAACCCATAGATTTGCGGACCCCTAACAATACTAACACACACGTCAGAATAACCTGGGAGTAATTGCAATACAGGTAGTCACCCTACTAGAGTTCCAGAATCGGAACTTCACCTTAGATGCAGTTTAATGTCATTACCAGGACACAAAGGGATTGTCGTGACTTGCTAATTGATTGGAAATAGTTATAAACAAGGTTTTTTATTCTTAGTGGATTTTTTTTTTCAATTTTAGTTTAGTTGTTGTTTTATCCTTAAGTGTTTTAGAGAGACTGCATTTTTTTTTGGTTTTTTTTGTGTAGTTTTTTATTTTTTTCCATCTGCCACTGCGCCTCAACGTTTCACCATGCTCTCTCTTGTTGTTTTTAGCTGATCATGACTCTAGACCGGATCGGCCGTTAAAGCATCATGCGGTCTCATCCACGACGGGGTGGGATGGCCTAGATGTCCTAATATGTTAGATGTGCCACTAAGCAACAGTAGGTCACGTAAGAACCAGAAAAGGGTTGATATATGTCGTAAAACACACACACACACACACACACACACACACGCACGCACCACTATATATATATAATCAATGGTAATATATGGATTTCACTCATAACTGAAGTTTCATGTAAATGCCAATCATCAGATGATTCAATGTTTGAGATGAACTCATCTGATGAATGGTTACCCATGAACTTCAAGTTATGAGTGTAAAACATAATATTACCATTGATTATAAATCTGCTCTGCTTTATTAGCATTGAGCCCTTTCATGCCAACAACCTTTTACTCATTTTTTCATTCTCTATTCATTAATATATAATATATATATATATATATTACTATATATAATATCCAACCGCTCCGCACGAGATATTAACGGTCAATGTTCTTAAAAGGGAATTCAACATGGTTGAATCAGATAGTTTCACATCTCCTAGAGCGTGCCTAACACAGGTTAAAGTGTCCACTCTACCTACTATTTACAGAGAAGAGAGATCATAGCCTTCGCCCAACTGGATTATGTCTAAAGTGAAAATGCAATTACCATCAGGATTTAACTCGGGCGACGATCCACCTTTTCCCGCTGACTTGTAACCATTACCCACGCGCTTCCATATGAGACTACTATCTAGACCATCCCACCCCGTCGGTGGGTGAGCCCTGATGCTTAAAGGACGCGAAATCTTTTTCTCTAGGAGCTCCTATAGTCCAAATGATGCGCCATACAGTAGCACTGTAAAACTAATCAGCTTGGAAGAATTGTCCCTTAACTTGTCAGTAGATTCAATGTTCCTATTTATTTCACCCAACCCTCCCACGAGCAGGATGTACACAAGGTCAATTCTTAGCTGGGGTTCATTCAGGTTGAAGTCAGGGTTTCCTTCTTCTAGACCGTCGCCTACCAAGTTTAAAGAGCCAGTCCTGCCCTCATTTATTAATAGCCCTGGAGGAAGAGTAGAATGTCCTACATTTCCAAGGTATTAAGCGTTAAGTGATAGATTAGCACGTCCGGATTTGAACTCGGCGACGAGTCCAATTTCCCAGACTTTCCACTCGGCTTTCCCATTTCCATATCGACTAATTAATCTACAGTTTTTAAGAGAACCATGCTTCCCTTTAAGTGCATTAACACATCTTAATATAAAACGTCCAATGTGGCGATTCCCCTAACCTCTAGCCAATAAAAAAAAACCCAGAACAGGTGAGCATCGTTGTTAAAATCAATGAATCACATCGATATCTTTTTAAAACTTCAAAAATAAAAGACTTGCAAGGTCGTAAGACAAACGAGCTATTGACTAAATCAACGTAAAGTCGACGGGCGGCGGCCCTCAGAAGTCGTACAACCAGTCAGCGAGTGAGTCTATCCCTATTCAATAGTGCTAGACCAGGGATAATTTTTAGATCTGAGGTGGAGCACCACACTACCATCAGCTCCTTACTTTACCGCACAATCCCTGTGCTACTCATAACGCTGGATTTGGCGAGGACCGGACGGAACTAAGAACTTTGATTCTAGCCGAATGCTCTACCGACTGAGTTAACCGGGCCAACATATCTACCGCCCATATAATTATAGAGTAGCTGAACATTTTTTTCAAGTTATAAAAATTATTATCACACAAAATAAATCGTTGAAAAAACAAACAAACAGATTTGTAATAGTGAATATCGATTTCAATTCCGGCTGTAGGTAGCTTACAAAATGTCTAGTCACACTGAGGAGCTTGATAAGTCGAACACGTGTCTGTGTGGATCCCTATATATGCTCCCCATCCCCCTAGGGTTGAGCACTCTGGGGGATCTTGCTGACGGCCGCCAACTCAAGCGTAACGCAAACGCTCTTCTAAGGAATGGAGCACTTTGTGACGGCCTTTACACGCAAAGCGATGTGTGTATTAAAACAGTTAAAATTCCTTCCCATTCTGTAAGGAAGACAGCCTAATGGTTAGGTGCCGGACTGACACCAACGATCAGATTTCAATTCCGGCTGTAGGTAGCTTACAGAAATGTTCTAGCCACACTAAGGAGACTTGATAGTCGAACGTGTCTGTGGATGACATATATATATATATATAGTTGAATGAAGTGACGAATAAAAGTTTTAGCTTTTATCTCATTTATTGGTAACGATATTACTACCAATGGTTTCCTGCTAAAAGCATTCATCAGGTAACGAAATAGTTTTTTTTTAAATGACAGAAATGGTGTAAATGGTCAATGTGTGCGTTTTTTAACTGTATTCTCTGTTGCATGTTTGCGTGTTTACGTGATGTCGAATGCGCCTTTTGTTTGGTACGTGTGCGTATTTTTGTTTGTGTGTATGATTGTCAGTGCGGGTGGCTGTGACATTATTATATATTATATTAAATTATATATATATATAACCTAATGAGTCAGATAAACCTACTAAGCATTCGCTGCTTAGTGCTTTTCAGGCTAAGATCTTATATGAGTCAGATCTAGCCCTGAAGAGCACTAAGCGAAGCTTTAGTAGGTTTATGCTTGACTCATTAGTTTATCTTATTTATTTACTCTACTTAGGTATTGAAGCACTCTTACTTTATTAGTTTTTAGTATATCCTAGCGTTTTTGTATGAATATATATTTTCCATATATATATATATATATTACATATGAATTGTTTTTTCTTTTGGTCAAGTATTATTTCGGTTGGTACGACTATCTTGGTCTTTTCTTTTTAAAAAAATTTTTTCTCCCCAGGTGATGTTTGGTAATATATTTTTACAAATCAAACTTTGCCGGGTTTTTTTTCTTACGCAAGGGTATATATATATGTATATATATATATATTATATATATATAATATATATATATATACTATATACTTTGTCTTAATTTTTAATTTCGTGTTTCCTCCAGACATGCACCATACATACATATACACAACTGCATTTATAGATAGATAGATAGATAGATAGGAATACAATGTTGAAATTTGTGGGAAAAAAAAACAAGAAATCACAGACAGAATAATAAAAAAAGAAAAGAAAAGAAACTTAAGATTCAGGAAAAAAGATTTGTGAAAAATTAAAAGAAAAAAGAAAGTTATAGATAATAGATAGATAGATAGATGACAAGACACAATTGAAATTTGTGAAAAAATTCTAGAGATCACATACACACACACACAGAGAAAATAAGAAAAGAAAAGGATTGATTGACAGCAAGAAATTATTTGAAGAATTGAGTCGCGTATGTAAATAAATAGAAAATGGCGGACATTTAAAAACGTTGTCAAGAGAATGAGCAATCAATTGTCATATTTGTCAGGCAGGTGCTAGGGTCACGTGGGATTCCTGACTGTATGATGATCTCCCAAACCCAAATAATTATACGGGTCCCACTCATAACTCATGTAAATTTTTAGTGTATGCTATCGCAAGTTATTCTCGCAGATCCAATATCTGCCGCCTGTCGGTGGGGCGTTAAAATGCTGACTGACACCTCTGCAGAGGGGTAAAACTCCCCAATAGTCAGCGTGGTACTTGCCGTGTATGGGATGGATGAGCGCTGACAACCCGTGCATGTTTGCTCTTAAGAATAAGAACCCAGGTGGAGAGCATTCATGACTTGCAATACTCACTTTGGTCCTATCTTGGCTAGACGGGCGGTCGGAGAGGCCCCCTCCGATCAATCGGCTGGTCACTGATTTTTATCAACCTTAGCACCTTATATGCATTTTACACCCTATTGCCCTTATGGGCAAGCCCCAACACCTTTTTATCATATGGACGCTAGAAGGCGGTGACTGAGGTCTACATGTCCTAGGAATGACGGTTAAACTCTATCTGATGGTGAGGTTCCAGTTTTGGAGGTTTGGGAATGTGGAGCACCCCTTCATTATCATTGCTCCCTGGTCCACTCTGACCCGGAGTGGTAGTACCTGTTAGGGTCCCA
Organism: Doryteuthis pealeii; assembly: GCA_023376005.1. Lineage (NCBI taxonomy): Eukaryota > Metazoa > Mollusca > Cephalopoda > Myopsida > Loliginidae > Doryteuthis > Doryteuthis pealeii. The sequence continues at coordinate 89,644,469 of CM042160.1, forward strand.
TCTATGGGTTAAATAGAAAAACATGAGTTAATAAACAAAATT
>CM042160.1:89649510-89652010 GCA_023376005.1 Doryteuthis pealeii
AGGCAAACACACCAAGAGAAGTGATCATAAAGACACAAATATACAAAAAAATGTAAACCAAAAGATTAGATATATTTTAATCAAATTTTCACATTTCAAAAGGCAACTGTTATATAGCCATTATAAAACATCGGGTAATATAGAGAGAGAGAGAGAGAGAGAGAGAGAGAGAGAGAGAGAGAGAGAGAGAGAGACAGACAGACAGACAGACAGACAGACAGACAGACAGAGACAGAGAAAAATAGGTAGATTAGAGATGGGAGATGATCTTGATGTTACTTAGTAATTTCTGCTTACTGCTGGTTCCTGCTAACTCGTCTACTGGTTCTATCTCGTCGGCCATTTTCTCTTGCTGATCTGTTATGAGTTGGTTCTTCTTCGTTGATTCTTCTTTGTGCAGGGCTGGACATTGCTTGTTTTAACATTTGATTAATACACAAGACTTGTTTATTTCTTGATCAAGCTTTATTCTCAACCCTGCTCATTTGATTTCGACACTGGGGGTGGGTGACATCAGAGTGGCGAACCATAGGTCCACCCGCTCCGAAATCTGCGTTTCATCTGACTAACTAAACTAAAAACTTATTCTCACGCCTGTATACCGGAAAGTCAGTTGGAAAATCACCGTTGTCATTCATTAGCTCTAGTAACTTTCCACGGACCCCGTCATTTTTAAGTTAACGGACCCTAATTCAAAATTCTAACTACAGGTACGTTCATAATTCATAAATGCTCATAAATTATGTAACACAAGTAGAGAAAGACATAGCATTCAGGAGTTCTCAATACAAGCCCCGTGTCCCTTGATCAGGATTCGGATAGTAATTTATAGACTATTCGAATTTTCTCGAATTTTCCAAAGAGTTGCTTGTGACTCGCGAGCTGCAGTTTGGTCATCCCTAACACACACATATACACACACATATACACATACACAAGTGCTTGTGTATGCCGGTAGCAATTTTTAGGGTATTATCGCGTACATGCGTCCTTGCCTCCTGCCCTAAAAACGCTAAGTGGTGACCGCTGAAAATCCAACCCACGCTACTTTTGGCTTACTAGTAGCTTACTTTTAACGCATTCGGGCATCATTTGTCAATAGAAACGCCTTTAAACTGCTAAAAATATTTTATTGAGGGGGGGGGGCTCTTTAAATATTTACATTTACTTGTCGAGAAAAGGCTTGGGAGGGGTAAAATATGGCTTTCATATCGCATTAACTTTTCGGTAAAAATGCCTTCAAACGGCTAGGGAGTTCAATAGTAGCGCAGGTTGGATTTTCAGCAGTCACCGCTTAGCACATTTTTAGAGCAGGAGGCCAGGACGCATTAATGCAATATACACCAATTTTTATTCTAAGCATGTTTTATTGAAGACCACATACTTGTTTAGTTGTATATGTATATTTTTATCAGTACATTAGAAATGACCATGAAAATTATCCTAAATTTTAATAAGTGATTCTACATCCTTTAATTTCTTTAATAATAACCATCTTAGAAGCTATGTAATATAAGGTAAGTACTGATAGTACAATTTGCACACAGTTATATGGTTTCTAGTATTTTTATCTAATAGTGATAATTCATACCCAATTATGTTTTCTATGAACCATTACTATACAATAATAAAAATTCTTAGTTTGCACAGTCATAAGTTTTCAAGTATTCTTATCTAATACAAATAATTTGCACTTGGTTAAATGGTTTCAAGAAATTATGATTTCAAGTAACTAATAATAATAATCCTTTGTAAACAATTATAGCTTTTAAAGAAAAGTCCATGCAATCGGGATCAACGTTTGACGAATTTAGACCATAGTAAATTTCAGTTTACTACGAGAAATCTCAACTTATAAGTCTATCTCTAGTTTGATAACAATCCGATTTTGATCGGAAATGATGGAGAATAGATTGAAATAACGCTATCAAACATTAAAAAACAACATTTTATTTGTTCAGAATAGCCAACTACTCAATATTTTCCCATGTATCTTATTATAATGGAGATGGTGTGTTCTTCTATCTGTAACCAAAACTATATTACTACTCCAGTCACAATTCCCTTAGTTAGTTACGTCACATTCTCCATGATTACATTTTTATTTAAACCTCAGTTAGTAATAAAATTGTTTTAGATTAGTAATACTGTTGGCCTTATCTACATACTAATAACATGCAATTGTATTTATATATACAACTAAATAGCAGTTTTCAGAGTGAACGGGAAAGCTAATTTGCATATTGATATTAAAAATTTGATTTTAATAAATATATGCTTGGTATTGTTGATTTCTAATTGTTTGATATTATCTTAATGAATATGAACAACAACCTTGGAGATAAATCTTAAAAGAAATCGATTAACAAAATGAAATAACTGTAATTTTATTCTTTACTTCCTAATCTAACTAAATAGTTAAATTAGGAAAATTTAGCGATGAAAGACGGGAGTAATGAAAGAATAAGTTTCAGATGTTCTATTTTTCGATTACACCACT
>CM042160.1:89657010-89679510 GCA_023376005.1 Doryteuthis pealeii
TTTGATTGTTGCATTACATCTTGGCCGATTTGGACTGTCTGGTTTTTAACCTGAGGGTGTTGTAAGATGATAATAAGCGTGTTAAGGATGCTTAATTAATGCGTAATGTTCACATACCCGAAATTCATCAGACAAAACTCTTCGTGTTCTTGACTTTTTAAACACAGTATTTCAGCTAATTCATAATCCTACCTTCATCAGCTGTATAAATCGAGGTTCGGTTTATTTCCTTTGTTTAATTCACACACGAATGTTGGTATGTCTATTCAACAAAGGAACCAACCTTTTCCCACTATGATAATCATTGTGTTCGACTGACATAGTGGGGGTCAGTGAATACTTACCAACCTACGTGGGTCATCTAATTCCAAAACAATCTTTTAGAAGAAAGGTAGTAGTATTATTTAACCCATCACTGGGGTGGATGAAAGGGTTCATACTTTTCCCAAGGATATTAGTTCAAAAGTGAAAGTGATAGAATGACTGAAATTCGAACTCACTTACAATGATGTCGAAGTCTAGCATATTACTCACTATGCCACGGGGACCCCCCTTCTGTATATACCAAAACTTCGTGTTAAGTACATCAAAATGCGAATAGAAGGTTTAGTTTCTTTTTATGTGGTATAATTGGTTTATTTACTCTTTCTATGAATTTCTAGTATATTTTCTTGTGTATTTTTAAAAATGTGTTTTCAATGTATTTGTATTTTATTTATTATATCTTTAAGATTTAGTGATATGGACGATGGAAAAAAATAGCGAACAATACCACAATAATTAATTTTAAAAATTTGTTCTATAATGGTTAGATAAGACGAGGGTTGATGATCCTAAAAATTCTATATATTATGATTTTTGCTTGTCGTCTGGACTGTAGAATACACTCATTGCACCTCTGCAGATGAGTAAAATCCCCCCCCCCAATGGTGCCACTTGTTGGCCGTGGGTGCGATCCGTGATACTTAAGCACGGAATCCTGATAGCTGAGCAGTCCATGACATGCAACACACCATGTTGGCTCTTATTTAGGCTAAACGGGTGGTCGGAGAGGCTCCCTCCGATTAATCGACTGGTCACGTCAAACCGTAGCACCTATAGGATTTTCCCAACACTATTGCGCTTATGGAAAATCCTCAACCCTTTTTATCATATATGTGCTAGAAGGGGGTGGGAGGGTTTTAGTGTCCTGGATTTAAGTTAAACTGCATCTAATTGTGAAGTTCCAATTCTGGAACTCTGGGGAATGTGGAGTACTCCTTTATTGCCATTATTCGCTGGTTTACCCTGACTCGGAGTAGTAGTACCTGTTAGGGTCTCATCTATGAGTTTGCTAGATCAAAAATGAGTATTAAAAAGTCTTTAAAAATTGAATTTGAAAAAAAATTGGATGCCAACAAGAATTGATAAAACAAAATATCTTCAGCATAAACTAACCCAACAAGGGTTGCCTTGTCGTAAAACCGAACCAACTAACTAAATAGTTACACACACAATAACCATATTCCACAAAGAAGAAATAAAACGCAAACATCTTCAGTATTCAATTATCAAATGAGTTGAGATGCCGTAAAAATCAAATCAACCAACCAACCAATATAAATAGTACGTAAAATCGGTTTATGAAATCCTTTTTCATTTCAAATACTTAAATAACGGTGAAAGGCTTGGCTAATACTACAAATCCGATCGAGCCTCACTTCTTTCAGCCAGCACCCTACCACTGAGATGCATCTGCAAAGTAGTCGTAGATAAATAATGTTGAGCAGCGTGATCTCGCATCAATCTACAAATCCCTGTCACTCACAGCCACTCATCCAACAAAAGCAGGCGAGAAACCTTTCACTGAAATCACGGACACTTATTTCTATCATACGTGAGTCAGAGTGGGGTGAGAGTGACTGTTCCTTGCTGGGTGAAGAAGAGGAGGGTCAGCGTGGATCAGCGGCCCAAGGAGATTCCAGGGATCAGCATTGAATGTACCGGATTCGTGGGGAAGAATAGACGATTAATTTTCAAGTTGGGCATGATTTATGGATTTGTGTTTTGAAGCGAATCTAAGATGTGTTGAATGGCGAAGAAAAGGAAGTCAGTTAAATGTAGATGTTAAAAGAATAGGAAGAATCACTCGAATATAAAAGGAGCAAAAAAAAATAAAAGGGAAAAAGCAGAGATAAATGAAAGTAATTAATAGAATCTAAAGACGGTTCATGTGGGAGAAGGAAATGGGAATGAAACGTTAATTGAAGTACACTAATGCATTAGAAGAATAACGAAGAAGATGATTGAATGGTTGTAGCTTCACAACAACTGTGATGAGACCGGAAATGAAAGGAGAAAGAAAGGAAAAAAGAAGAAAAAAGAAGAGAGTGAGAGAGAGAATGGCAATAAACGAAGAAGAAAGGAAAAGAAATGAAATAAAGGAATTGACGAAAGCTAAAAGACAAGAAAAGAGGATAAGGGGAAGGAGTGAAAAAAGAGAGATGTAACGTAAGAGAAAGAAAGGTGGAAAGAAGTTGTAAAAGGTTGTAGTTTGAAGAAAAAGAAGTTGGATTAAAAGGTAGTTGAAAAAAAAATGAATAAATAGATGAATAATAATAATAATAATAATAATAATAATAATAATAATAATAATAGTGACAAATTGGTAAGATTGCACATGAAAAACCTGACATGGTTAAGAAAAGGAAACTTCAAGAGAGAAACCGAATCGAACATAATTGCTGCAAAAAAATACCATAGTAACAAATTTATCAAAGCAAAAATAGATAAGACACAACAGAACAGCAAATGTAGGTGTGTGGGGACGGAGATGACACAATCAGCCATGTATCAAGCGGATGCTAGAAACTAACACAACGAGAATATAACGCTATACCCGATTTAGTTGGAAAGGTGATCCATTGAGAATTGTGCAAAAAACTATATTTTGACCATAAAAAAATGGTATATGCATAAATCAGAATCTGTCCTTGAGAATAAAACATATTAAATTCTCTGGCACTTTGAGATACTGACAGATCGCTATATCCCAACCAGAAGAACAGAGCTGCTATTGATTACCCCCCCAAAACAAAAACAACAAAAAAACGATAACTTGTCAAGTGTTAGATTTTGCAGTTCAAGCAGATCCTAGGGTGAAGATGAAAGAAAACAAAAAAATAGGCAAATACCTGGGCCTTGCTAGTGGGTGAAAGGGATACCAATTGTAGTTGGTGCACTTTGAACAGTCCTCAAAAGTTTAGAAAACAGACTAGAGGAACTGGAAATCAGAGGAAAAATTGAAACCATCCAAAAAACTGCATTGTTGAAATTGGTTAGAATACTAGGAACGGTCCCAATAAACTTGGAAAAAAGACTGGAGGATTTGGAAATCAGATGAGGAATTGAGACCATCCAGACTACTGCACTGCTGCAATCGGCTAGAATATTCAGAAGAATCTTGAAGACCCGAGGAGACTTGTTGTCACTCAGCCTTCAGTGAAATACCATCATGTTAGCTGATGAGAAAAACTCAAAAGGAATAATAATAATAATAATAATAATAATAATAATAATAATAATATCAAAGCAAAAATTGATAAGACCCAACTAAATAGTAAATGTAGACTTTGCGGTAATAGAGATGAGACTGTTAACCATATACTCTGCGAATGTAGCAAACTAGCACAGCGGAAATACAAAACTAGACACGACTGGGTTGGAAGGTGATCCACTGGAATTATGCAAAAAATTAAATTTTGACCACACAACAAAATGGTATATTATAAACCAGAATCTGTTCTTGAGAACGAAACGCACAAATTCTCTGGGACTTTGAGATAAAAACGGATCACCTTATCCCAGCAAGAAGGCCAGACCTAGTGTTGATAAACAAAAAAAAAGAAACTTGTCAACTGGTGGATTTTGCTGTGCCAGCAGATCACAGAGTGAAGTTAAAGGAAAATGAAAAAATAGACAAATATCTGGAACTTGTCAGAGAACTGAAAAAGTTATGGAATATGAAAGTGAAAGTGATACCAATTGTAGTTGGTGCACTTGGAACAGTCCCAAAAGGATTAGAAAAGGGCTTGGAAAGTTTGGATATCAGAGGAAGGATTGAAACCATTCAGAACACTGCACTGCTGCAATCTGCCAGAATACTCAGAAGAGTCCTGGAGACCTGAGGAGACTTGCTGTCACTCAGACTCCAGTGAAAGACCATCAGCTAACACTGATCTGAAAACTCAAAATAATAATGAAGTGGAGGAGCAAGATTAAAATGGAATTTGAAGGGAAGTTTAGATTAGAAAAAGTAAATTAAAAAGAAGAAAGAAAGAAGTAGTAGGAGGAAGATTGGACAGTCTAAAGACGACGGGAGAATAAAGAAGGTGATTGAATGTGGAAAGGTTCACAATAACGATGATGAGAATACTGGAAATGAAATAAGAAAGAAAGAAGAAAAGAATGAAAGGATGGAGAGAGAAGAAAGAAAGTAAAACGAAGTAAAAGAAAAGAAATTGAAATAAGGAATTGCAGAAAGCTAAAAGATGGAGGAAAACAAAGAAGAAGGTGTGGTGAAGGGTACAAATAAAATAAAAGTCATGAGTTAGTAGGGGAAAGCAAAATTGAGAGTTAGATATTCTAAAAAAGAATGGAAGAAAAAACAAAAGGTCTGGAGAAAGATATAATAAAAAATAGAGGAAGAATATTTGGATTAGAATAAAAAAGAAGAAGAAGAAAGAAGAAGAAGAAGAAGAAGAATTACAGCAGGAAACATTGGGAGGCTGAAAATAATATGAAGAAATAGATAAGAATAAGAATAATAAGAATGATAATAATAATAAAAAAGGATGAGAAGATGGGTTATGACAAAATGAGGTTTAGAAAGAAAGAAAGAAAGAAGAAAAAGAATACGAAGAAATAGTTACAAGAAGAAATGAGAATCCGAAAAAAAAGAGATGTATTTGAAAAAATGGGGAAAAGAAGAAGAAGAAGAAGAAGAAGAAGAAGAAGAAGAAAGAGAAGAAGAAGAAGAAGAATTAGTGAGAAGGAAATTTAGAATAGAATAAGTATGAGAGAAGACGTTGAGGAGAAAAAGGAATAGAAGGAAGGTGAGAAGAATAATAAGAATAAGAATAGAATACGAATAGAATAAGAATAAGAATAAGAATAAGAATAAGAAGAAGAATAGAAGAAGAAGAGAAGAAGAGAAGAAGAAGAAGTGAGTAAAAGAAGTTGGAATAATATAATAATAATAATAATAAGAAGAAGAATAAGAAGAAGAAGAAGTAAAGGAATTGAGAAGAAGAAGAAGAAGAAGAAGAAGAAGAAGAAGAGAAGAAGAAGAAGAAATATAAAAAGTATTGTTAGAATAAGATGGGATTTCTTTTCTAAAGAAAACTTAAATGCCAGCATTAATATCACATGTCCAAACCCCGCTCACCCCCCTCGTCACAATTGGTATCTGGGGAACACGCCACACTAACGTATCGTTTTTACATGAGTGCCCTTCTTATGAGGGCAGGAGATGACTCCAAATCAAGTTTGTACTGAGGGAAGACATTTCAGGTTATCGGGTGACCTTTAACAATGTCTTGCAGAAATAAATGAGAAATGGGATTGTTGGTAAGGCCCAGATATTTGTCTTAAGTGTTTCGTCCATCTATAAGCGCAGTGCATACATGTACGCATAAGGATGCGGACGCAATAGGGTATAGGGTGACTCTTTTATCGATATTGACATCTACGTCATAAATATAGATGATGCCTATTGGCAAACTCGTAAGTAAGGGTATATGAATAAATGCATTTGAATATGAAGTTAGATGACAACAACAAATAGCTGTACATCTATTTAAATATAAGTAAAGGCTGATTTACCAATATTCATTTTTACTATCAAGAATATGCACCCTCCGGTGTAAGTATTTGAATTTTAACGTAATTAAATATATCAAATTAGAAAGACTAACGAAATTAAATAAGAACGCATATAAAAAGATTACACTCATTTTATTTATATTTTAATTGGTTTCTCGATAAATTCATTCATAGAATTTATCTTAATATGTTGGAGAATAAAACAATACTATTGGAGACGAATTTGCCAATATTCATTTTTACTATCAAGAATATGCACCCTCCGGTATAAGTACTTAAATTTTAATGTAATGAAATATATCAAATTAGAAAGACTAACGAAATTAAATAAGAACGCATATAAAAAGATTACTCTTATCTTATTCATATTTTAATTGGTTTCTCGGTAAATTCATTCATAGAATTCATCTTAATATGTTGGAGAAAAAAACAATACTTTTGGAGATGAATAACACCAAGTAATTATTTATTAAACCCGGTTTAGTTAAAACCAGTATGCATATTAACCACACCATATATTATGTACATTTTTTACTTCTTAGAGATATATATTAGACATATTGCAGGATCTTAAACGCACTTATAACATGGGCTGTTTTGAGGCAAATCTAATTCAGATTTTCACATAGACATCACTAATAAATATGATTTATTCTATGTATTAATGATTTTGACTATAAAATTAAAAACTCATTGATAAACTTACGCAATTCCGAGGTATTGTGACGTAAGCAATGGCGTAGTTTCAGTTACAGACAGACAGACCCCGAATATCCATTATAATAATATAGTATACTAGCTTAAAAGCCGCCCTATTGGATGGCAATGAAACAAGCTCCTGCAGAGTGTTTTTAATTGGTACTTCATACATTAAGTACATATTAAACTTTGTAAAATGACATACAAATATCAATAAAAACTGGTAAAAATAATATATATATATATATATATATATATATATATATATATATAATTTCTTTATGTTGGTGGGATTAAGAACTGTAGGACTAAAAAGGAGTAAGGAATAAAGAAATGAAAATTTGTGCTTAGTTGAAGTCGTACCTAATTTTGAAAATTAATTGATTGATAATTAATGAATTAGGCGGGCATACCTATTCAAATGTAAGGCTAAACAAATCGAGAAAAATCAATTTTTGTATGTACATTTCAGCCTATTAGGTCTATTAGGCCTCATCAGCAGAGCTATAGACAGGAAGACCGCTCTGTGTGTGATTGCAACCCTGACTGTTAAGCTCTAACTATTACACCAGCTGTTTTTCCCAGATTTTCCGTTTGTTTTGAAGTCGGTATATATATATATATATATATATATATATGTGTGTGTGTGTGTGTGTGTGTGTGTGTGTGTGTGTATGTTGAAAGAATGAATAAAGGAAAGAAAGTATAGAATGGATAATGTAGGATATTTTTAATCAATATTACTTACACGTGTTTCGGTCAGGAGTTTATCTATGTGTACATTATTCAAACTATTATTATTTTTAAATAATGAAATGAAATGAAATAATAATATAATTTGATTATAATAAATTATTATGATATATAATATATCTTGAAAATTGTGTTATATACCCGCTTGAGTTTTGATTGGGTATATTTCATGGAGAGGGTTCGTTTCTATTCTTCTTATGAAGGCATCCGTGGTTATGCCATCATATCTAATCTTTACTTACTCGTTGCGTAGCTGGCTGTTATTTCTTATTCTCTTCTGTTTTATTGTAGTCTGTAGCTATCTTCATGTCTCCTTCCTTTTCTTCTATATTATTGACTATTCTACGTCTATTATAATTCTGGTTCATCAAGATCCTGGTCAGATTATACCAAGGTTGACATTAGCTCTCATAGAGACACCGCAAGGCATGCATTTTTATGATCACATTTTTATTAATTTCAGAACCAAAACTCTTTCAACCACTTGATGGAGCGTGCTGACATTAGGACGTCTCACAGCTTAACTGACTCTAAGCTAATTGAACCTTCTGTTCCCACTGTCTGTGTAACCGGAAAGAAGGTTACGCTAAGGTTATTTCGTGTCAATCACCTAATGCCTGAGCTCCTGAGTTCAACAACACTTGTATTCAAAGTCTCTATACTAACCGTCTAAAAATGTCGACGCCATCAATATACAACAATTGTCATCATTCATGTGGAAAGATGTGTTTCTAATCAAGAGAAACAATAAGCTGGGAAGCCATGTTGCTGCAAGGCGTAACTGAATATACATAACTTAAAAATTCCAAAAGAAAGTAACGAATTATTGGATAGAATAAGTATTCACATTCAATTAAACGTTACTAATCTGATATATGAGTATTGATTGATCTTTTCGGCATGGCAACCCGTCTGGGGTTAATATTGCCTAGAGCTTAGGGATTGCATTCATTGTACTTTCATTGTACTTTGTATTGAGTTTTTTAGTGTTTGTTTTGCCCGAAATGCGAACAATTTTTTTCACGAATAGAAATGTTTTTCAAACAAATGTATTTGATCTATGGTTTGAACCCTAACAGATGATGCAACACCAAATCAATGTAGGCCTGGGAGTAAAGGGAATAAACGAGTATTTCACACTCCAAGGATATCCAGAACTGGAGCCTCACCATCAGATTTCAGTTTTTGTTATACCCATATAGTGTCTTAGCCCTCTGCAGGGTATATACAAAGAATATTCTAAGGCCCGTCGACAGGGTAGGTTATATTCTCGGATTGTCTATAAATGAATACAGATTTATAAGAAAGAAGTGTCGTTTTATTTTGGTCATTTCTTCTGCCTCTGTCTGTGTGTCTGTGTGTCTGTCTGTCTCTCTCTATATATGTACATATATGTATACAAGGTATGTCAAAAAAGTATCGAGAAAAATCTCGATACTTTTTTAACACACCTTGTATTCTTAAAAAAATTAACGTTCCATTCATTTTTCCTTTCTATCTTGGTAGATACAGCTTCAATGTCGATACTTTTATGATACACTTGTATATATATATATATATATATATATATATATATATATATATATATATACATACAAATACAATATATAATATAATATATTATAAATATAAGTTCATCAGTATCAGACAAATATATATGCATATATATATATATTGACAGAGAATGAGAGAGAAAGAAGGGGAGAAAGGGAGAGAGAGAGAGAGAGAGAGAGAGAGAGAGAGAGAGAGAGAGAGGGGGGTAAGAGAGATAGAGAGAGATAGCGAGAGAGAAAGAAAGAAAGAAAGAAAGAGATTGTGTGTAACAAAGAGAGGTAGTACCCGGTCGACAACGGGTAGCGATTCTACACATATCATCAACTCACTAGTCTTTTTTGTCTTCCATGTATTATTTAATGTATTTTCTATCACCTTCACATATTCCCTACGTATCCATGTGTCTTTTGGAATTACATCATGTCACGATTCAAAGTTCAAACGCCTCCCCGCTGAACACTTATTTCTTCCTGTTAATTGTGTTTTACTTCCTATTGTGCGGCTTCGACGTCCGCATCCATCATCAGATTGTGACTATTATTCTCTGTGTAAATGAGTGCCAGTTTCTTTTATTTTCCGCACATCCAATACATTACATTAAGAATTCGAGCAAAAACAAAAACGTTTTAAATCGATAAATCTTTTAAATATCACTCATTAAAATAATATTTCTATAAAGAAAAATAAAGAAAAAAAGTGAAAATTCATAGAACAAAGTTAAGATCAAAAGGATATATTTACCAACTCCTCCGCACGATCAGGATGTGACAGAAGGTCAATTCCTTAAGCAGAGTTTAACAGGTTTGAATTCATAGTTTTCCTTCTAGACCGGTTGCGTAACCAAATCCCAGTCTTCCCCACATTTGCCAATAGCTGGAGGGAGAATAGTTGGATTCATACCTTTTCCAAGGTTATTAGCGCTATTTGAAATGCAAACAGCCTAGTCCTGAACATGCATCGTTGTGTCTATTCCATGATAATGACCATTACACACAAGCCCTCCACGTAAATGATATAATCGGTAAGTCTCTTCTGTTAGGTATGTATTTAACCAACCCTACCCACGGATTTTAAATGTAATTTGAAATCAAAATGTTCCTTCTCCTAGACTGGTTGCTTAAGCAAAAGTTAAGAACCCAGTCAGTCCAACTATGTATCGATGACTCGCTGAAGAACAGAAGGATTCATCCCTTTCCCAAGAGTACAAGTGTAAAGTTAAACGCAAACAGCCCCCGGTACTACCACTCCGGGTCAGAGTGGACCTGGGATCAAAGGTGATGAAGGACCTCCAGAAGAGGAACCTCACCATCAGTTAGAGTTTAACATCATACCCTGGATATGAAGATCCTCAGTCACCGCCTTCTAGCATCCATATGTTAAAAAGAGTTGGAGCTTGCCATAAGGGCAATAGGGTTGGGATAGTCATATGGTGCTAGGACTTGACGGGACCAGCTGATTGATTGGAGGGGACTTTTCCGACCGCCCGTCTATTTTAAGTAAGTTCCAAGAGGGGGTTTTGCATGTAATGAACTTCTCATCCACACAGATTCCGTCCTTAAACATCATGGATAGCAACCCACGGCCAACAGGTGTTCCCATTTGGTGGTAGAGGCTTACTCCTCTGCAGAGGTTCAGTCGATATATTCTAAAGCCCAAACTGACAGGACTGGGACTAAAAAGTATCGGTCGGGATTTGAACTCAGTATTCCGATTTTAATGTTGCTACTGTTAACTGCATCGTACCTGAACATCTTTAAGTCAATCAGGTTTGTATAAACTGACTCTAATGCAAATAATGCTTATGTAACGAAGTGACCTCATACTGTCACTAATAAGCCTGTTGCCTGGCTGCGTGACCGGCAAAAAGGGATCGATAACAATAACTCTCGTGGTAGGAACAAGAGACAAGCACACGAGAACTGGAGATATTTGTAAAGAAATAGTCACCTCGTTAGTAGCTAGAAGAGCTTCGGCGTTAGCGAAAACCACCCGACATCAGCTGTGGCCTACGATTTTTCAAAGGATAGATCTTCCTTCCCTGGCTCGAATATACAACTTCACATTTCTCTGTTTCTTTTAGATCAGTCCAGTGGCATATTGGAACAACGATAATAAAGTGAGTGGTATTTTTTGTGACCACATGTCAGTCTTTTTCTTTTTAACTGATGTAAACTCATCCGTTCATTGCGTTTTTGTCTCCACCAACCTCCTTGAGACTCCGCAACGCAATATTTACTAGTTCACCATCAGTACAAAGGAATCACCCATCCTATCAGCTAGGGCTGTAGAATATGACAATTGTACCACTGAAAGATGTCAGACCCACCCAAATGGGGTGCACCTGTTGGGCGTGGGTAGCGTCTGTAAGTGTCCCGTAAGCGTCCCGAGTGTGGATTACTCCTTCACTCTCATTACTCCCTGGTCAACTCTGATCCAGAATGGTAGTAACTGTCATTAATGGGTTAAGTATACAAATATAAATAATCAAAAATATTTTTAAAAAATTAGTTCAAGAATGAATAGAATGAAATCTCTTCTGTATTAAATAACCCAATAAAAGTTGACACGCCGTAAAATCCCCCCGAAAGAAATAAATCTAAATAAAATTTTCTCTTGGTCTCTTTATGAAACATCGGAGTTACTACAGTTAGAAATACTCCTGTTTAAATATTCCAGAAATTTAACCTCGTAACATCTATTCTACAAACAATTGCAGTTACATTTTTCCAAATGAATGTGCCCGTGTGTTCATAACATTAACATATCGATATATTTACTACGAGTCATAAAATATAATTATATGAAATGGATACTTGCCAAATGATATGGTAAACATGTGCATTCACGCAATAATCTATTGTGCATGAGAGCCATGGAAAGTCTTGAAATTTTTTTTCTCCTTAATTTGAAGATTATAATTCCACTTGCGCTGGCATGAAAGGGCTTATTTGATTCAACTCATATAATCATATTTACTAGCTGAACCGGAGAAATTCAGGTTTTAATTAAAAAAAAAACACACACACAGGATTCTAGTCCATATGTATATATAGCTTATTTATGAGTTATAATATATATATATATATATATATATATATATATATATATAATGTTGAAATGAATAAAGGAAATAAAGTAAGAATGGATAATATATGATATTTAATAAACATTTTTTCTTACACGTGTTTCGGTTCAGGAGTTTATCCATGTGTACCATTATCAAAGGATTTATTTAAATAACCAAATGAAATGAAATAATAATAATAGAAAAATGTGGAAAAAAAAATTTTCTAAATTCAAAATGTTAAAAATTTTCTATTATTATATTTCATTTCATTTGGTGATTTAAAAATAATAATAGTTTGAATAATGTACACATGGATAAACTCCTGACCGAAACACGTGTAAGTAAACATGATTAAATATCCTATATTACCATTCTATACTTTCTTTCTTATTCATTTTTCAATATACCGTCGGATTTGCTTCCAGTTTAAATTTTACACACACACACACACACACACCATATATATATATAATATATATAATATATTTATTATATAGAGAGAGGAGAGAGAGAGGAGAGAGGGAGAGTGACGAGAAGAAAGAGAGTGAGGTGGGAGGAGAGTAGCCTCGACAGGAAGGGAGAAAAGACAGCAGACCCAGAAAGCATCATAGTTTGTGTGCAAGTCAGTGTACCAAAGACTGTCCTAGGAATTGGCCTCACAGTCACTTGCGCTGTTGCAGATATTTAATTTAGTTATTTATTTTAATTTATTTTTATTTTATTTTTGGACACTACGTATCGTCGCACACCTGTTGGTTATTTTAGGCCGAATACGTTTAGTTTTATCTACTCGTCATTTGTAGTCGTTTGTTGTTTAAACACATTTTTAAACTCATTTTTTCTATCTAAACTATAGATGGTACCCTAACAGGTAATACCACTCCGGTTCAGAGTGGATCTAAGAGTAATGGGGATAAAAGAATACTCCACATTCTCCAGAGCTCCAGAATTGGAACTTCACCATCAGATAGGGTTTAATGTCGTGACCAGGATATTAAGACCCTCAGCCACCGCCTTCTAGCAAATATGTAATAAGAGGTTTGCTATAAGGGCAATAGGGTTGCGAGAATCATATAGTTTCTTGGGTTGACGTGACCAGCCGATTGATCGGAGAGAGCCTCTCCGCCCGCCCGTCTAGCTTAAGTAAGAGTCTAAGTGGAGTGCTGCATGTTATGGACTGCTCATCCACCAGGATTCCATCCTTAAGCATCACGGGTCGCCCCCCCCCCAGCAAACAGGTGCCCCACTGTGGGAGGGTTTTACCCCACTGCAGAGGTGCAGTCGATGTATTTTAAAGCTCCAGTCAACAGGGCTTAGATGGTTATGTTCCGTATTGCAAATAAAATGTAGGAGCTGAAAACTAAAATGTATGGTAGGGTTTTAAGTTAGTAAAACTGAACAAGAATTTCTATTTCGGAGTAAAAAAAAAATCTTAAAACAGTCCACTTTTGCAGTTCTGCGGTCAAAAACGTGTATAACTGAATCACTACGTAACAACTTTAAATCTATACAACAGCAATTAATGATTTCCGTTATTTTTTAAGAACTTATAAATGTATTAAGTTATATATTAAATTTTTACTTGAAGGCACTTACAACGCATGTATCGCATAAAATTCGATACTTTCTTATAGAAAATGAACTTGACAAGTGTAATCCCAGTAAAGGATGGCTCGATGTGTAGAAACCGTACAGACTGTTTCGACTTTATTAAGTCTCATCAGCGGTATAGACTAACGATTTCCCTCCGACAGAAATCGAAACCGGACTTCAGCAGACGCAGTGAAACACTAGTGAAACACTTTATCGCCTCGGCCACAGTACACAGCTGACCATCCTAGCGAAAAAGTATCGAATTTTATGCGATACATGCGTTGTAAGTGCCTTCAAGTAAAAATTTAATATATACTTTATTCAGCAACGTTTCTAAATAAACAAACATCCAAAAATCGTATTAAGTTATATTTTTCTTAGAGTTTGATTTTTATTAAAAGTATTAATCCCAGTTGAGAAATCAAAAATATATTTGACTTCATTTCATATTCCACTAACATCTATCCGGTAAACTATGGTAAAAATTTACGCACCCGAATTCACAGTCTACCAAAAAGAACATGACATCCATTTTGACTTTTTTTTTTTTTTTAGTCTATGTTGATAAACATCATCAACCGACCGACCGCATAGCCTAAGCAAGGGTTAAAGTAGAGTGTTGCATATCAGGGACTGCTCAGCGACCAGGGTTCAATCCTCAAGCATCACGGCTCGCAATCCACAGCTAACGGGTGGCTCCATTGTGAGGGGAGATTTACCCTCTGCAGAGGTGCAGTCGGTGCATTCAAAAGTCCCAGCCGACAGGTAGCTTATTACTAGTGTGAGTCCAAAGTTTTGCAATATTTTGGTAACGTGAAGGACAATTTGGCAGCGGTGGACATTTTTTGTCACCAAGCTCGTAAAGGTGACGAACCACACTGAACTATAAGATGCCGCCTGATACTCTACAAGTATTCGCTGATGCCCCATACTCGCGGCTTTGTGTCACATCCTACTCTTGGCGATCGGGTTGGATAAATATCTACTCACCAATGCTACTCGTCGGATTTTCCTCTATCACTTGGAGCACGACCTCGGAATCCATGGTTTTAGGCATACTTGACCTTGTCCGATGGTCGAGATTCTTTCAGCCCGAGGGAGATTTCTTGAACCACCTGGTTACTGCGTCTTCACCTTTCGCCCAACAAATGCATTTGGTTGCTTCCGCGCCATTAGGGTTCGAATCCGTAAAGCATAAGTTATCACATTAGACTATGTTGCACATTCATCTGTGCGTTTTCAATCACACACAGATGAAGCAATGCACAACGTGTCAACACACTACCTACCACGATACTACCAACAACAACAGGTACCTTCCACAGATGTTCCTTCATGTACGACCGTTATTCTCTTGCAACACCCTCTGGTTAAATATGTATATATTTACCAACCCCTGCGCACGACAGGATGTGACACAAGGTCAATTTCTTAAGCGGAGTTCAACAGGTTTGAATTCAGAGTTTTCCTTCTCCTAGACCGGTTGCTTAACCAAGTTTAAAGAGCCCAGTCTGCCCTACTATTTATCCATAGCTAGAGGGAGAGTATGATTCATACCTTTCCCAAGGGTATTAGCGCTAAGTGAAATGCGATTACCGCATCCAGGATTTGAACTCTGGGCGACGAGTCCATTTCCCATGACTTTAACCATTACACCACGCGCTTCCTACTGGTTAAATATGAGACCGTCCGAATCGTCTCTTCATGTGCATCGAATTCAATCCAATGTATAAAGATATCGAATTGTATGAGCCCAAAGTTTTGCCAGGTGACAAACATGGTTGGTGAACTTAAAATTCTCAAAAGAAAAAGAAAATCCATTTCCCACTTTCTATATATTAATATTCCTGTTCTTAATGGTACGACCGTTATCATCTTGCAACACCCTCTCATTAAAAACGAGGCCGTCCAAATGTCGAGACAGAAAATCATTCAATCTATATCAAATATTTTAGATATAAAAGAATGTGTAACAGGGTAGGTAGGGACGCTACCCCCGTGACAACGGATACACAGATCCCTAGAGAGGCTTGACAATGAACCCTATCATGTGTAGTATGGAGATAATCGTTTTTCGTTGTATAGTTAGAGTTAAGAGGCAAAAAGAAAGACTGCGTCTCTAATACGAAGACACTGATTCAGAAGGAATTAATCAAGAGGATGGATTGGTTCCGATAAATTGATCTACAGAAATCAGTTCGTAAGGATCGAACCAGAAAACTCGCAGTTAATTTTGTAAGAAGAGTAACACGAATCGACCGTCTTATATGTCGTACGAAGTTCAGAATGCAAATAGCGGCGCCCACCAGTCATTAAGTAGAGACTTACCGACGGCCTGCCACTAATATTTGCATAACACCACGAACAGTCACTCTAAGTTACTATCAATAAAGGGAGATTACACAAAGTTGAAAAAGGACCTAGTGTTACATAATCTATGCGGTTGCATAAGATTATTGTCAATCCCCTGTAATTCTGAGGGGATGAACCCTTTCATACCATGGCCGGGTCCTTCTATGGAAAATTACAGAAGCCCGCCAAATATGTGAAGTCACGTGGGACCTTTTTCAGAGTCCCCAATTTGCAGTTAGACGTCAGGCAGAGCAGTCGGCCATTTTATGCTCTGCCTAAAACTGGAACTCACGCGCGCTATGTTAGTCAGCTATTTAGTTACATGAAATGTGTAGTTAAGGAAATAAAAGTTTGTATAAGTAAAATGTTCTTGTGGTTGATGAATGTCTTGGTAACAAGACTAAGAAATGAATCCAGGACGACCAGCCAGCAGGAACATAGCAACAGAAGACCTTAGAAGATTCCAGACCAAAGACGATCAGAATAGCAAAGCCGGCCAGAAGAAAAGACGACCAAAGTAAGAAGTAAGAAAGGGTATACAACATTATATCGATTCGGTACCGTGAAAACCTCAGTATGCAACACTAGGTGTGAAGAGGAGAGGAAGTGATTTTCTAACAGTTTTTCTTCAACTGGAGTCCCGCCCTGTCGGCTGGGGCGTTAGAATGCACCGACTGCACCTCTGCAGAGGGGAAAGACTCAATGGGGCCACCTGTTGGCCGTGGGTGGCGACCCGTGATGCTTAAGGATAGAGCCCAGGTGGATGAGCAGTTCATGACATGCAATACTCCACTTTGGTCCTATCTTGGGCTAGACGGGCGGTCGGAGAGGCTCCCTCCGATCAATCGGCTGGTCACGTCAAGCCCTAGCACCTATATGATTTTACCAACCCTATTGCCCTTATAGCAAGCCCCTACCCCTTTTTATCATATGGGTGCTAGAAGGCGGTGGTTGAGGGTCCACATGTCCTGGGAATGACGTTAAACTCTATCTGATGGTGAGGTTCCAGTTTTGGAGGTTTGGGGAATGTGGAGCACCCCTTCATTGCCATTGCTCCCTGGTCCACTCTGACCCGGAGTGGTAGTACCTGTTAGGGTCCCATCTATGGGTTAAATAGAAAAATGTGTTAATAAAAAAAATGTATTATCCATTAAGAATTGATTTATTTCAAAACTTTATTGGCATTAAATGACCCACTGAGGTTGATATGCCGTAAAACGAAACAAAACAAAAAAAAAATCAACTGGAGTCCGTTCAATTGACACCAGTAATTCCTTTTCGTTCAATAGTCGGTCTGCCACCGGAGATAATCCGTTTCGTCTCTCCTTCCTTCACTCACTCAACAAAATCCTAACAGTTCAACGAATTGTTCCTCTCTCGTGTCGTACGTCACTGCCTTCGTCACAAAACTGAAAAACGCGACTGCACTGTGTATTAAAAACAGGCCTTAAATAGTGACACTAACATCCGACATCCGGGTCCATCGCACAGTCTAGTAATTTACATGCGTCAGGCCACGACTCACGATCAGAGGATGTGAGTTCAATCTCCCCACTCGCCCCTGATCTGATTCTACATGCCAAACACAGTCGTGCACGCTTTGAACCACTACGTGCGTGGTTTCTCTCACCACAGATTTTTTTTTAAATAACTGAACCAGAAAAAGAAATTCAGTATTAGATTAATAACCGGGTGGTCCACTTTATATAGTGTTGCAATATGACTGGTGTGAGCTAGAACTGCTAATGGAAGGAGGAGGAATAAATAACAAAGGCTTAAAAAATAGTGATGACCCAAAAGAGGAGAGCGATGGTTTTGACCGTAGCGTGACCCCGAACGAAGAATTGAGGGGCAAGCGGAAGTCGGGTGTTGACCGGAAGTCGGGTGTTGACCGGAAGTCACGTGGTGATGTGGGGGAAGGAAGAAAGGCTTCGTCCTTTTTTTTGCCTGCGGATGTCGTAGGGTACGGACCTGACATTGGGTCCCCCATGAGAGCCAGTAATCTAGTAGTGTTCTCTCTCTCTCGTTCTCTCTGCCTCCCTTCCTCCCTGGTAGAAGCCACTAGACGAGCACGTTAATAAAGGCTGGGAGTTGTGACGACATGTTTCTCGGGTTATGATTTTTTATCGGAGTTTTAGTACCAAGAAAGAAAAAAGGGACTACGGTGCATGTATCGTTTTAGTACCGTGAGTATTGCAACGTAACAATAGGTCGTTCTATGAAGAACCAGAAGAACAATTTGATCGGTCTTAGTCACTTGAGATGAAATTCGAAGTAGATAACCAAAAAATCGGCTGAGAAGTTCATCAGCCGATAAATCACGTGGTGACATTCAGAGGGAACGGCCCAAAAAATCCAAAATGAGAACCAAGGAATTTAGGTTATCAGACTTAGTTCCAACTGAAGAAAAATCTTAGGTCATTATTTACAAGTGTATGAATCTTTATCATGACCTCGTCCATCACAGTTGACCATTCAAAAGAACCAAAAAACGCTCATAAAAATAAGTAGTTGAGTCAGAGATTTTTGTATATTGAAGATATTTAAAAGAAGATGAAAACGGAAATAGGTCATCCGGTTGGATCGAGGCAGGGAGAAGACAAAAAGAGTAACAAAGGACTTTTTTCCGGCTAAAGCGAACAAAGAAGGATGGGTAACAATAAGTTCGGAAATAGATTTGTCCACTGATAAAGATAACAAAAGAAAACGCGTAGGCGTTTGATATATATAAAAGGAAGTCAGGGATCCCAGGTCAGTCAGACAGTCAGCAGCGGACGGCGAACAGATCACAAGGAGCGACAGTCGACACGGTCCGTCGCGGCCAAGGGCGGTGAGACGCCACCAGCCCCCTTTACCTCACCATCCCAGAAATAGTAGTAGTCATTGTCGACGCTCGCCACCCACCAACCGAGGGAGAGAAATAAAGCCAACTCCTACTATACCCATGTGTTGTGGTTTCTTAAGTCCGAGTACGTGACCATATATATCCCCGATAACTAACGTACACGAATTAGGAGCGTGACTTTGAAGAAGCCGCTATATAAGAAGCTAATCAGAGCAGGGACAACCACAGAGCAGGCACGAGTTGCTCTTGCAAATCCGAGGATATTTGCGTAGGCAACACAGAGGATTTTGCGAAGGAACAGCTGATTTGGACATAATAGCGACACATCAGCTCCATGGTGTAACAAATGTATTCACATCGGAAAACAGGAAGAGCGTGTTTATTCTTTGGGGAATAGATTCAAACTGACGCAGGATATGAACTCGTTATGTTCATGCATAATCTATGGTAGCATAGATTATCGATAACATTGTGTAGTGTAAATGGAAATTTACAGACGGTTGAGGACCTTTGACACCAGAGGCTGAAAATCCGCGAATCACGTGAAGTCACGTGAGAGCTAGTCAGGCCATCTGTTCCAACGTGGATTTTAAGCAAAAAGACGTTTCCTGCTTAGTTGGACTCCTCAGCGTTGTGTGTTAGTAAGAAAAGGAATTTAGTTAAGTAAATAAAAGGTTTTTAAAAGAACAGTATGGCGTTGTTGGTTGATGTATGTGTTGGGTTCAAGGTTATAATAAGTTGAACAAAACAACTCTGACACGAGTGTTAAATATAACATAATGGACTTTAATAAATTGGACAGCACCTGAAGTAACATTTACAACATGAAATACACATACAAGGAAAGGAATGATATACAATAAAAAACGTATACATTAGTTCACTACAAGAACATACGAAAATGAAATAGGACTGGAGAGTCCATAATTTCAAGTAAACTTACTAGCGATGTGTTGGGGGCAGAATCCCCCACACGAGAAGGGTGTAGACATAAATGTCTAACCCATGTGTGTGAGGTCCCGTAGAAGACACAGAGGTCGAGAGTTCAAAACAGGCGCTTAAATACCAAAAAACCCTGGTGGTCAAAAACGGGAACCCAGAGGGAAGATAACTCTTCCAGGCAACGGGAAGGCAACCCAACACATGCTTTAGTTAGAAACCCGGCAAAGAAAGAAAATGAATTAAGATGAACAACCAACAAGATAGAATCCAGCATGGCGACCATGACGAGAAAGAAGAGAACTAGGCGGTCAGATGGCCACGAAGAAGAAAGAAAGTTAAGTTATGCATCTCTATCTGTCTACACTTATATATATAATATATATATATATATATATATATATATATACACACATATATATATATATATATATATATATATACACACATATATATATATATATATATATATATATATATATGAAAGGTATGGTATCTTGAGTGGAAATTTAGAGGTGGAAAATATTCTCGAGGGTACATCAAAAAGGTACTTGGCGATTTTCTCTCTCTCTCTCTCTCTCTCTCTCTCTCTCTCTCTCTCTCTCTCTCTCTCTCTCTCTCTCTCTCAAAAGAACTTTCATTGTGTATATACCCAACATGTGAGTATATAACAGTTACTTTCAAGGGGCTTCTAGGATATTCGAGATTTTGTTAAAGCACCTGTTTAGGCGAAGTGTATTCCGATGTAAAACCTGCAACTTCAGAGACATCTTCTGATTGGCGCTACACGTCTTTGTGAAGATTAATCTTATTGAAGCTTAGTGAGTGGCACTGACTCGGCACATTATATTTCCTCACTATAAAAAAAAGGCTTCAGACAAAGGTATATTTGGTTTAGAAGAAAATTAACGTTTTTGGAAACAAATTGTTAGGGATCCCAAGAAGAAATAAATAGCGAGATAGATAGATAGATAGATAGATAGATACAGAGAGACCGAGAGACAGAGTGAGGATAATAAATAGAGTTCAAAATAGTTATATTTATATATAGAAAGAGGGAGGGAGAGAGAGAGAGAGAGAGAGAGAGAGAGAGAGAGAGAGAGAGAGAGAGAGAGAGCAAGAATCCAAGAGAGTAAGAAATAAATTGAAAGATTAACCCTGTGGCTGAGGCTTTAGAATACACACCCTCTCTCTCTCTCTCTCTCTCTCTCTCTCTCTCTCTCTCTCTCTCTCTCTCTCTCTCTCTCTGTAGAGGGATGAGACCCCTCCAATGGGGCCACCTGTTGGCTGGGGGTGGCGACCCGTGATGCTTAAGGACGAATTATTGGTGGCTGAGCAGTCCATGACTTGCAACACTCCACATTGGTCCTTACTTAGGCTAGACGGGCGGTCGGAGACGCTCCTCCGATCAATCGGCTGGTCACGTCAAGCCCTAGCACCTATATGATTGTCCCAAACCTATTGCTCTTATGGCAACTCCCAACCCTTTTTATCATATGGGTACTAGAAGGCGGCGGTTGAGGTTCTTCATGTCCTGTGAATGGCGTTAAACTCTATCTAATGGTGAGGTTCCAGTTCTGGAAGTTTGGGGAATGTGGAGCACCCCTTCATTACCATTGCTCCCAGGTCCACTCTGGCCCGGAGTGGTAGTACCTGTTAGGGTCCGATTATGGGTTACATAGAAAAATGTGTTTATAAAAAAATGGAATATCCAGCATCTGGCAACTGACCTGGTAAATGTTCATAAGGTCATTAATCATCTTAACAGCAGCAACCTTGAACACCTTTTTGATCTCCATATTTCTAACACACGTGGGCATGCCTACAAAGTCAGAAAATAACATAACTCACATGAATTTCGGAAACATTTTTTCACGCCCAGAGTTGCCAAGGCATGGAATAAACTGCCTGCGTCCGTTATAGGCTGCCAAAACACTGCATCTTTCAAAGCCTCCATGCTTCCTGTAATCTGCCAAAACTATACCTGATAACCCCCTCCACACACATGTGCACGCACGCGCACACGTACATGTATATTATTACTGTACGTTATTTATGTTTCTGACACTAATACATTATTCTATGTACTAGATATGAGACTTTGATGAGTTGTGGTGCACCTGTGCACTGTACACAATGAATTTCATTATTATTATTAAGAATGAATTTATTTCAAAACTTTACCGGAAAACAAAGCAACCCCTCCCCCCAAAAATGAGGAAGTCTGTGAATACAGACGAAACGTAAGATATCGTCGGATCCTAAACCCATCCACCCTTCCTTCATATATATATATATATATATATATATATATATATATATATATATAAGGGTTTTGTAATTTGCTTGAAGCATTGTGCTTATATTGGTTTGTTGTTTGGTTTTGAAGGCTGTCACAATGCAAGTGTAAAGAAAAAAGAAGGTAACTGTGGTGTTGTTTGTTAACCCGTGATTTATTCTTAGTTCTTAATATTTTGGGATAAAAAATCCCCTCTTCAGAAGATCACTAGAACTGAAGTTGTTGATTGTGGCTGTTCATTTGTTCTGTCTCATGTCTTCCAAATTCTCCGTGGGGGGGGGGGCTTGTTTTTTGTGTGTGTGTGTGTGTGTGTGTGTGTGTGTGTGTGTGTGTGTGTGTGCGTATCTGTTCATTCATGAGACAGAACAATCACTAGAACAACTTCAGTTCCAGTGATCTTCTAAAGAAGGGATTTTTTATCCCGAAATATCAAGAATTGAATTCAAAACCAAACAAACCATATATATATATATATATACCAAACTTGTTGGTAAACCCTTGCGGTAAGAAAAAACCCGGAAAATAAGATTCAGATAT
>CM042160.1:89687010-89697010 GCA_023376005.1 Doryteuthis pealeii
TTTGCATAAGCCTCCCATGTGTTGGTGTCGATGTGGCATGTCTTCATGTCCCTTTTGCAGACATTTTTAAATTCATCTATGTATCTCTCCCTCATTGCATCATTCTTAGAATCCTTACTTAAACGTCCGGGGTTAAACTTGCAAATTGTCCTCAAAATTAAAACAGAAACTTATTTGGTGGTGATCCATGATAGTTTAATTACAGTCTATGAATGAACATTTTTGCGAATTGGCTTACGGTTTAGGGGTTTGGAGATTAAGGTTGTTTTTAATTACGTATTGCTTAAAAAAAAATTACTATACATTTAATTAGCCATTAAAATTAATTATTGAATCCAACGGTTGACACATTAATCTCAATTGTTTGTGTATAATTTCAATTAAACTTGGTTTAAAAAAATATATTTTTCAACATTAAATGTATAGTAATTTGTTTTTGTTTTTTTTAAGCAATACGTAATTAAAAACAACTTTAATCCCCAAACCCCTATACCGTAACCCAATTCGCAAAAAACTTTTTGAAGTTCCGGGGGATGGAGTCCGAGGTTGGTTTTCGGTGTATTCCCCGATGAACTTAAGGCCGAAACTCAGTGCTTCAAAAACTGCGACTCGGACTTCTCCAAAGGTTTCTCCCAGTGAATCATTCTTGCGGCAAAAACACTGACCAAGAGACATATACAAGCCCTGGTACGATTAACCAAAAACCCTGATATCGTCAACGCACCCACCCCCCGCCAACAAAAGTGGCGGCGTGGTCATCATGCCGCAATCAGAGTACATAGCAAAAATAGAGACACAATTAGCAGACCAGACAACTTACACACCAACAAATATCACCAACATCAACAAGGACATTGACACCTTAAAAAAAACAATATATATATTTACCAACCCCTCCGCACGAGTAGGATGCGACACAAGGTCAATTTCTTAAGCAAAGTTTAACAGGTTTGAATTCAGAGTTTTCCTTCTCCTAGACTGGTTACCTAGCCAATGTTAAAGAGCCCAGTCTACCCTGCTATTTATCCATAGCTGGCGGGAGAATTGGATTCATATCTTTCCTAAGTGTATTAGTGCCATGTGAAATGCTAACGACTTCGTCCAAGAATTGAACTCGCGTTGACGAGTCCATTTCCTACGACTCTAACCATTAGACCACGCGCCTCCAATAATCATAATAGGCGAGAAACTGACAGTTAGTGCCGTTGACTCAATACTAACAGAATAACAGAAGATCCAGAAGCACAGATTAAGAGATTCAGCCCAGCCTAGCCCAGCCCAGCCTAGAGATTGACAGATCCAGCCTCAGCTAAGATAGAAGAAACAGAAGCTAAGTATCCAACTAAAGAAGATAATTATAAAAAAAACAATATATATATTTACCAACTCCTCCACACAAGCAGGATACGACACAAGGTCAATTTCATAAGCGGAGTTTAACAGGTTTGAATTCAGAGTTTTCCTTCTCTTAGACTGGTTACCTAGCCATGGTTAAAGAACCCAGTCTGCCCTGCTATTTACCCATAGCTGGAGGGAGAGTAGGATTCATACCTTTCCCAAGGGTATTAGCGCTAAGTGAAATGCAGTTACCACGTCCAGGATTTGAACTCGGGGCGACGAGTCCATTTCCCATTACTTTAACCATTACACCACGGGCTTCCTAAACAATATAAGAAACGCGTCAAACAACAACAAAACATGGACCTCCCTCACGGACCGGTGTATAAAATCAAATAATTTTTTTTAAAATTTCGAATAAAAAGTATTTATGCAGGCATATTAAAATTAGATTTATTTAATACAGAAATCTATCAACAATATAATCAAACCCGTCTCCTCAGTGTACAGTCAATGGGAACAAGGAGACTTGCTTCTTATTTGTCAAGTCTTGGCTCAATAGAAAAGTGAGTGCCACTTATGTTAAGTTTGTTTCAGTAAGTGGCGAGCACTTGCACTCAATGGCTGCCCTTCTCTTTAGAGACCAAAGTGGCAGTGCTGAAATTTACAAAAAGGAAATTAGGTTTTCATTAAAAAAAAAAACCTAGGCAAAAAGATAGTAAATTAGCCATCGGGGTAAAAAGCAGGAAGTTGTTATTTTTAGAAATATATTTATATTTAGGTTTGGTTTCTTTGTTTAATGGCATATCAAACTTTGTGGGTTATTTAATGCCAAAGCAATACTTGTAGAAGAATAGTAATTGTACTATTTAACCCACA
Organism: Doryteuthis pealeii; assembly: GCA_023376005.1. NCBI lineage: Eukaryota > Metazoa > Mollusca > Cephalopoda > Myopsida > Loliginidae > Doryteuthis > Doryteuthis pealeii. The sequence continues at coordinate 89,689,228 of CM042160.1, forward strand.
ATTTGGGGGATAAGGGGTTCATATATTTTCCACAGGTGTTAGTCTGAAAGTGAACAATTGGAGTTTTGAACTCACTATGATGTCACTATGGCTGATGAAATAGAATGCAGACAAGTGAAGCATTTTCCCTACTTCTTCCAATTATTTTCTTATTAAGAAAAACACTGGGAAATGAACCTGTAATTATCTCTCTTGGACAGAATTTGTTTAATAGTATAATATATAATAGAAATATATATCCAATTTTAGTCTATACGGACGATTACCGTACTTCAAAACTATACACAATTTTAAAAATCATGTGTGGTACCTGCGGACCGACAGGTAGTACCCCAGGGACTGGCACAGATTTACAAATGCTGGACATTTTTTTAAAAGTAGAATTTCAATGCTATTTCTATGTATCCTCGAATACAAATCAAACCTTCATAATTTTTGCACAAAAAGCAAGAACCGGTGATATTTTAATGTATATATATATTTACTTTGTCTTTAATGTTTTTGCATTATTCAGACTATTGTCCTCATCTTTATTGTTATCTACACAACGTTTTGACTGATGCGCTCTCTGGCCTTCTTCAAGTATTTCCTGTCAGACTCGGAAACCTACTCCAACATGAAATACCTGAAGAGGGCCGGAAGGCACATTGACCGGCTATGAGAAACACTGTACTAGACGACAAGTGCCTGATGAGGCTAAAAATTTATTTGGGTGAGTTTTAGAAATTTATTTAAAACGTCTTGCATTGAAATTCAGCGTACAAATATGGTCTTCGGTTCTAATCCTCACCGAGGCATTTTTCATATCGCCCTACATCGTTACAGTGAAGTTTTTCCTACGTTATTACCTTAAATATTGAATACTTTCCCGCGACACACCTAATGACATCTCGCGACACACAGATTGGGAACCTCTGATTTAAGGTATAAATCTTGTAGGTATTTTTGTTAACGTTATGAGTTTGTTTTATTTGATATTTTTTTATATCTATTTATAAAAAGTGGCCAGGAGGTGGGCTTAGCGTAACGATTATCGTTGTAGGAAATGGAATCGCCGAACCGAGTTCAAATTCTGGACGAGGCTGTTTGCATTTCACTTCGCGCTAATGTCCTTGAGAAATAAACAGGTCCTCCTTAATATAAGGTTCTGACAAAACTATGTTTAAAAGGAGTCAATACGCCATATTGTTAAGGAGACACGATAGGGTTCCTTACTTCCGGTAACGGAGTAAATACTGTTTATATAGACTTCCTGACAAAAAGTCATTATTGCCTAGGAGAGGCATGAATCCATCTTTTTTAGATGATTCTAATTCTTCTTCTAATATCCAGTTCATCCTATCTCTTTTCTAGGATTTTGGGGGTTGTTCCCATGGCTCCAAACACCACTGGTATCACAGTTACCTTCATGTTCCAGAGTTGTTGTTTTTTTTTAATTCTCTAGCAAGGTCCTAGTATTTGTCCAGCTTTTTACTTTCTTTTATTTTCACTCATTTTGAGTTTTCACACCAGTGTTAGCTGATGGTATTTCACTGGAGTCTGAGTGACAGCAAGTCTCCTCAGATCTCCAGGACTCTTCTGAGTATTCAGGCAGATTGCAGCAGTGCAGTGTTCTGAATGGTTTCAATCCTTCCTTTGATATCCAAACTTTCCAAACCTTTTCTAATCCTTTTGGGACTGTTCTAAGAGCACCAACCACAATTGGTATCACATTCACTTTCATGTTCCATAATTTTTTCAGTTCTCTGGTAAGGTCCAGATATTTGTCCATTTTTTCATTTTCCTTTAGCTTCACCCTGTGATCCGCTGGCACTGCAAAATCCACCAGTTGACGAGTTCTTTCTTTTTTGTTTATCAACACTAGGTCTGGTCTTCTTGCTGGGATTATTATTATTATTATTATTATTATTATTATTATTATAGAGTTTTTCACACCAGTGTTAGCTGATAGTCTTTCACTGGAGTTTGAGTGACAACAAGTCTCCTCAGGTCTCCAGGACTCTTCTGAGTATTCTAGCCGATTGCAGCAATGCAGTTGTCTGAATGGTTTCAATTCTTCCTTAGATTTCCAGTTCCTCCAGTCTTTTTTCCAAGCCTTTTAGAACCATTCCCAGTGCACCAACTACAATTGGCATCATTTTCACCTTCATATTACACAGCCTTTTCAATTCTCTAGCAAGGTCCAGGTATTTGTCTATCTTTTCGTTTTCTGTCATCTTCACCCAGTGATCTGCTGGAACTGCAAAATCTACTAGATGAGAAGTTATTTTTTATTTCTTTTTTTTTTTTTTTTAATCAATACTATATCTGGTCTCCTGGCTAGGATAATGTGATCCGTCTTTATCTCAAAGTCCCAGAGAATTTTATGCATTTCATTCTTAAGAACAGATTCTGGTTTATGCATATACCATTTTGTTGTAAGGTCAAAGTTTAGTTTTTTGCATAATTCCCAGTGGATCACCTTCCCAACCCAGTCGGGCCTAGCTTTGTATTCTTGTTGTGCTAGTTTGCTACATTCGCTTAATACAAGGGGTTTCATACCAATTCTAACTGTAGGTTTTTTACTGAAATCAAGTCAAGACAGCAAGTCTTCACAGTTATCCAGGACTCTCGCCCATTTTAGTAGTGCTGGGGTCTAGTCCCCAGTAAATCAAGTCTCTTTTCCACATTCCAAATACGATTGGTATCATTGCCACCTTCACATTCCACAAGTTTTTCAGTTCTCTGGCAAGGTCTAGGTATTTGTATATGTTTTTTGACTGCTTTCACTTTCACTTTGTGGTCTGCTGGAACAGCAAAATCCACTAGATTACAAATTCTTCTTGTTAATCAAAACCAATCTCTGATATTCTGACCTGGATTGGGTGTTTCGTTTTTATCCCAAAGCCACGGATAATTTTATGCGCTTCAAGCAGATTCTTCTTTGTGCATATACCATTTGTCGTTCTGGTGAAATTTCAATTTCTTGCACAATTCCCAGTGGATCACCTTCCTCACCCAGTGGAGCCTGTTCTTGTATTCTTTTTATTCTATGTTGAAGTGAGTTAGTGTATAGTTGGGTTGAACAACAGCAACTAGCTAAGCACAACTGAACCAGTGCCAAGACAGTTGGTACTTATGGGAATCAAGAAGAGTCCTCTTATGTTTTTTGGTGATTCCATTCCTTGAGTCCTGATTAGCTGCTTGGTTTCTATGGTGTTATGAGGCTTCATAAATAACTTGGCATTTTCCAGTAGTATTGCTGTAAGATAGATTCGTATTCAGTTACGATTACTTGTTGCCATGTCTTACCAATTTGACGGTAATTGGAACGAGTATGATTATTCTACATACTACTTTTCTGCATTCACTTATTATTTCACGTATTGTGAGTTTTTCACACCAGCATTAGCTGATGGTCTTTCACTGGAGTCTGAGGGACAACAAGTCTTCTCAGATTTCCATGACTCTTCTGAGTATTCTAGCTGATTTCAACAATGCTGTTGTCTGGATGGTCTCAATTCTTCCCCTAATTTCCAATTCCTTTAGTCTCTTTTCTAAGCTTTTGGGATCCGTTCCAAGGGCACTAAATTTGTTTTTTTTACACCAATGGTTGGCATCCTTCCGTCTACTAAAGACGATGGCGTAGTGTCCACTTTTTTCTTCTTTTTTTTTAAATATCTGCAACTGCGTAAGTGGCTGAGCAGCACAATTTTTGAATGGCAATCTCTGGTGCAGTGACTGCGAACACTTCGGGTGGCCAAGTCGGATGCCTTCGTTAGGTCTATCAATGCGATGCAGAGTGGCATCTGCTCTCCGGGCACTTGTTTGAAGAATTTGTAAGTTTTTCAATGGCCAAGTGGAAGACTTTATTCTATTCCTCATTATGTTTAACCTAAACGTAATTTCTGCCTTTATTTCACACCAATAGAATCGGATAAATGTTATAGCTGGTCAAGTGACAACAAATCTTTAAACGACTACTTGTATGCATAGTTAAAATCTCGTCGTTTGCACAATTCTCACAGAGCTATTTATACCCTTGCATGTCTATACCAGATGCCTACAATCTCAGATCTTATCTCAATTTTGGTATTTTTGGCACGGTTCCAAATACGCCATTTATTATGAAAACGGTCTTCATTATAATATTCTACGTCTCCTTGTCCTCGAACAAAGTCCTGGTATTTTTCCAAGTTTTACTTTCCTTTACTCATTGCGCGTTTTGCATACTTCTAAATATTCTAGCCAATCTCAGCAGTGCTGTGGTCTATACAGTAGGGTAGGTCAATATTTGAACTGTAAAGTCTCCAATTTAGCAAAAATTGCAAATTAACATAAAGAATTACCTCACAAAATTTTTTTTTTTCAAAACTTTGCTTTCATTTGAGGAAATAGATTTCAATCTTTTAAAATGTTATCCCTATTACAGCTTAATTAATGAGGTAAAAAGCAGAATATTGGAGGTGTCTGTGGTGATGGGGGCATATTTTCAATTTAAAATCAAGTTATAATATCTTATTCCTTTTGTATAAAACAACAATCCCAGCTGAGCGTGTCAGCATCCGAGAGGCTAAACTTCTGGAGAGTAGGGTAGGTCGATTTTGGAACTGTAACGTCCCACATGTGGCGAAAGTTACAAATTAACATAAAGAATTACACCACAAAATATTTTTCTTCAAAACTTTGCCTTCATTTGAGGAAATAGATTTCAATCTTTTAAATTGTTATCCCTATCACAGTTTAATTAATGAGGCATATCGGGGAAGCTGGTGATGATGGGAGGATATTTTCAATTTTAATTCTAGTTATAATATCTTATTCGTTTCATCTTAGTAAAATAAAATGACGAGCTTTTCTTTTTTAAATATTGTAATTGATAAATTTTCTAACTAATTTCTAGGCCAAATGTTGCGAAAACGAGGATTTTTAGTATATTTTAACCGTCGATCTTTGATGCTATTTTCTCAAACAATGGCGCAAGTAAGACATCTAGTTTTTGGTATCAGTATTTATTTTACCAATACGCGACTTTCGTTATTTGAGAAAAATTGATATTAAAAAAGTGAAAAATCAAGCTACCCTAATGGAGAGTCGGACACGTTATTCCCTTTTCTCTCATCCACCTGCATTTCCCAATGCCGCTTTTCACAACACACAGAGAGAGAGAGAGAGAGAGAGAGAGAGAGAGAGAGAGAGAGAGAGAGAGAGAAATTGGGAGGATATTTTCAATTTTAATTCAAGTTATATCTTATTCGTTTCATCTTAGTAAAAATAAAATGACAAACTTTTCTTTTTTAGATATTGAAATTGCTAAATTTTCTGACCAATTTATAGGCTAAATGTTTCGAAAACGAGGACTCTTGGTGCATTTTAGCTGATAATCTTTGCTATTTCCTCAAACAATGGTGCAAATACACTCCCTTCTTTTTCCTTTTCTTCATTTCATTCTTTCTTTTTCTTTCTTGTTTTTCTTTCTTCATTTAACGATTAACAGTCAATAATTCCCAAATTATCAATCTTCTTGGTTTTCATCAAATGATTTTTATTGCTCTGACCTCCTTATCTTTATTTTTATGATTTAAGATTTATGAATTGCAAATCTCTACAATAAAGATAATTAGTCATATTTACTTGACCACAAAAAAAATGAAATGATTTGATACATATTCATAAAATAACCATGTAAAAAAATACATAGTCATAAAATAACCATGTAAAAAAAAAAATGACCCAAAATGTTATTTTCTACAAATGGCTGCCGGCTGGTTGGTTTTATATTCAGAGACTGATAAACACATAATACAAAATAGAGAGCTGATTGGACAAGATAAATGACTTGAATATATGCTTGCAACAATTTAACTTTTTTTTTTTTTTAATAATTAGGCTTATTGGTTTTGTATCAACTTTTAAACAATTTTTTTTTGTGGGGGGTATACTTTTAAACATTAAATTGAGAGAATTTGATATTTAAAAAGAGTCAAAAGTCAACGTAAGTAAGTCGTCGGGGTGGCCTAAAGCCGGTATCAGCCATGCAGCGAGTGAGTCTATCCCCTTTTCACTAGCGCTAAACCAAGGAGATTATTTTAGCGTCTGAGGTGGAGCGCCACACCTACCATCAGCTCCTTATTTTACCGCACAGATCCCATACACTGAGTTGGCGAGGGCGGGTATCGAACTAGGAACCTTTTGGTTTCTAGCCAAACGCTCTACCGACTGAGCTACCCTACTGTATACTGTCTCAATTCTTTCTTGGATTGCTAGTTCCTGGTTCTTGGGAATTGTCTCAGCGGATTCAACTTTGATTGGTATTACTGTCACGGGGTGTAACGGTTATCATCGTAGGAAATGGACCTGGACGAGGCTGTTTGCATTTCACATCACGCTAACTCCATTGGGAAAGGTATGCCTCCAACTATTTTCCATCCAGTTATGGGTAAATAATAGGACAGACTGAGCCCTTTAACCTTAGTTAACCAACCAGTCTAGGAGAAGGAAAAACTCTGAATTCAAACCTGTGAAGCTCCGATTAAGAAATTGTCTATGTGTTACATTCTACGAAGATCGAACTCGCTATTCGATAGTAATGGATCTGCAATGGTGTGACCTGGCCGACGGGTTATAATGGGACACCAAGAAATTGATACGTAGTTGAGTGGGGACCCCGTATTGATAACTAGGGAGTTGGGAACATATAATAGATTTGGGAAATCTCACGTGACCCTATCACCTGCAATGATGACAATTTGATTGCTTTCATTTCTTTAGAGAACGTTCTAAAAATGTCTGCATCTTTTCTATTTATTTACATACGCGACATCAGATTCTTCAAATAATTCTTGCTGGTCAAATCAACCTTTTTTTTTTTTTCCTTTCTTTTTAATTTTTTTTTTTTCTTTTTACAAATCTTTTTTTTCCTGATATTCTTAAAGTCAGTTAGTTGTATTTTTTTTTCTTTTTCTTATCTTACCAATATTGTTTTGTTTTTTGTTTTTTTGTTTTTTTGTTTTGTTTGTTTTGTTTTTTTATTATTCTGTCTGAGATCTCTTGGATTTTGTCACAAATTTCAACATTTATTCTATATATCAATTAATACTCGTGTTCTTTACTTATACGACCGTTATCATCTTGCAAAACAGCCTCTGCTTAAAAAATGAGACTGTCCAAATCATCCAAGATGAAATGCAAAAATGTAAATCCTGGTTATCAGGTGTTGCTTATCCGCCGAATTCTTATTTCTTGAATATTATCACTTCAACTAAATAATGGACCATTCCTTTTTTCATTATAAAGAAAGAAAGGGAAGAAAAACTACACCATCAGATAGAGTCTAATGTCATACCCAGGACAATACGACGCGCAACCACCGCCTTGTAGCACGTTGTGTAATGGACACCATCGTAGGAAATGGACACGATGAGACGAGCTCAAATCCTGGGCGAGCCTGTTTGCATTTCACATAGCGCTAATACTCTTGGGAAATGTATGAATCCAACTATTCTCCCTCCAGCTATGAGTAAATAATAGGGCAGAATTGGCTCTTTAACCTTGTTTATATAACCAGTCTATGAGAAGGAAAACTCTGAATTCAAACCTGTTAAACTCCACTTAAGAAATTGGCCTTGTGTCACATCCTGCTCATGCGGAAGGGTTGGTAAATATATATATGATAAAAAGGATTGGGGTTTGGCATAAGGGCAATAGGGCTGGTGTAACCAGCTGATTGATCGGAGGGGCCTCTCCGACCGCCCAAAAAATAATTGATATTAGAGTACTTATTTATTTCTGAGTAGTATTCAAA
>CM042160.1:89702010-89704510 GCA_023376005.1 Doryteuthis pealeii
GGAGTCGCCAGGTCATACGGTCTTCTGCATAAGCCTCCCATGTGTTGGTGTTAATTTGGCATGTCTACATGTCCCTCTTGCAGACATCTTTAAAGCAAGGGCGTGGTCTCCCTACTGGTCGGGTGCTCTCTACTAACTCCCCATACAGTAGGTCTTTGGGGGATGATGCCCAACTTTACAGCAAGAAAAAAACAAATTTTAAGGCGGGGAAAGACCATTCAGTTTTGAAATGAAGACGACCGCAACCAAAACATGGATTTGGTTTCGCCAAATCTTTTCAATTTTTTTTTAGCGTTCGGCTAAAAACCCACAATGATCCTAGTTCGATACCGGCCCTCGCCAACTCAGCGTATGAGTAGCACATGTATCTGTGCAGTAAAGTAAGTAGCTGATGGTAGGTGCGGCGTTCCACCCCAGACGCAAAAAAAACAATCTCCTTAGTCTAGCGCTAGTGAAAAGGAGATAGACTCCCTCGCTGTCCGGCTCATACTGACATTAGGCCGCGCCGACGACTTTATTTAGATGTACATATGAAATTTCCTTTTCTTCTTATGTTATTATGTTTAAAGTTTTCTGTTAAGTTTTTATGGGTCATCATTTGGCCTTCAAACAAGAGTGCTTGTATAGTGGAATTGGATCCTTGGTAAAGAGTCCTCCGATAATGAATCCTTTGGTTCTTCTGGACAAGAGTCCTCGGTTCCAGGTAAAGAGTCCTTCAGTCCCTTCGTCAATGGTCATAAGTTCCTCCTCAATAATTGCAAGTGAACTGTGTCAAGTATCAGTGTTTAAGTAGTGAATCAGCCACGCAGTATGGCTTCATCAGTCAAATAAATGACTGATGAAGCTGAGCTTAAATCATGACAAAATATATCTTCTACATATACTTGTCTGAGTTTTGTTCCTTTGTCCACATTTTTCCCTCTATTCTTTACTACATTCTCTCAGATTTACTCCAATCCTCATATATATATATATATATATATATATACTTTTAGTCGTCTCCGGCTGTATAACCTTGATGAGCAACCGGACGAAAGGGCCCTTGTTTTTATCAAATAAAACAATTTTTTTCTCTCCTCCTTTTTTTTTTGTACTCCCTTTGTATCCACCTATATAGGTGATCATAATGATTACCCTTAAAGCATTGTTTAGATTTGCCTGTACCAAAAATTTATTCATATATATATATATATATATATATATAACAAATTTCTGTAAAAACTATGAGTGACTGATGTTTGAAACGAAGTGCGAACACACACACACACAACATAGACACACACACACACACACACATATATATAATATATATATATATATATAAATATTAGAAACAAATGTCTTCTGATCTGCTCTAGTAACGTATTGAGCAATTTTACATTTTATATAACCCCGACTTTGTTAGTTGTTTGTATCTTTCCGTGTGCGAAAGACGATGGAGTAGTGTCCATTTTTTAAAACTACGTAGCCTGGGCGAGTTTTTTTATTCAGTTAATAATTGTATCGACGGTCGAAGTAGCGATTAACTTGATATTTCATTACTCGGTAAATCATCTTCATTTCCATATATATATATATATATATATAATATATATATATGTATATATATATATGTATATATATATATATATATATATATATATGTACTAGACAAAACGTGACCCGTTGGGTCAGCCATTGAACTCTGGGTAGATAACTGAGATTAGGGAAAAGGGAGTTAGCAAAGCGAATAAAATGTTTAAAAAAATAAATACTGCCGGACGAAATCTTAAAATCATTTTGTAAGCTTTCTAAGAAAGGGAATGTTTGACCTCATTTAACCTACGGGTTGCTGGCTGTGAAATTTAACATAGAAATACATTTCAAATTCTCCCGGATCTCTCTCTCTCTCTCTCTTCTCTCTCTCTCTCTCTCTCTCTCTCTCTCTCTCTCTCTCTCTCTCTCTCCAGAGAAACTAACATTATATAATGAGGAGGTAGTCAAGAGATACATAGAGGGGAAGAAAGAGATAGACACAGAGTATAGTAAGAGATTGATCGGTTTTTGACTTAATTGCAAATTATAACTAATTAGAACCAATTAGAACATAATTTTTTCAAACATAATTCAATCCTAAAAGTAAAACTAAACAGTAAACAGGCCTTTAGGAAGCAAAAGTTGATTAACTGGTAATTTTCACCTTTAATTGTCAAAATTCCTAGCAAATAAGGCAATTAGAGTAACCTCCCTTGACTTTCACTTTTAAAACAAACCGGTAGGCATTTTGAAAGTCTCCGTGCGAAATAAACAAATCTTAGAAACTTTTTCGATAACAATACAACTGCATGCGTTAACACAAAAATATCATAAAATGTGTTCTTAATAACAATCAAGTTCATTTCAGATAATGCGCACGCACAATTTTATGCTAGGAATTTAGCCAACTGACTTTCACTTTGAAACAAGCCGGTAGCCATTTTGAAAGTCTCCGTGCGAAATAAACAAATCTTAGAAATTTTTT
>CM042160.1:89709510-89742010 GCA_023376005.1 Doryteuthis pealeii
AAGACAATACAAACCATCCTTAAATAAAATTAATTTTCAATGCAGTACACACATTTTAAAATGCCTATAGCACCTTTCTCATTAAAAAAAAAAGAAAAAAAAAAAAAAGGAAAACATTTATTTTGTTATTTTTTTAAAAACCCTCTTCGTCGCAGCGTTGTATGTCGAAATGCCACACTTATACGACTTCATAGTATTATTTGGTCCTTTCTTTCCCGCGTTAACATAAAGGGAACACTACTTTAGTGACTTGGCTTATGACGTAAGCAGCAACATGCACGTCCTTGGCGGTGTCACGTGACTATTTATGTTATACTGCACATTTTTTTTTCAAGTGATAATTAATTTATATAGCGATATCAATTTCACAGAAGAAAACTAAAAGTAAATCCCTAATGACATTTATACATACAATCATCATCATCACCATCATGTCGTGCTAGCAGCACGGATATCCATGACAATCCCTCGCCAACCGTCCCTATCATTCATTGCCCCGGGCAAGTTCTCTGCGCAGCATCCAGTATCTGCGCAGAGTTGGTCAATGTAGGTCTTTGGGCAAAACTTGCAAATCGGTCGGAAAATTAAAACATATTACAGGGTGACCCAGAAAAAATCAGAACCCAAATTAGTTATTTATTTTTCCATTAAACTAACCCTAAACCCTAACCCTAATCCTAACCCTTAACCCTAAACCCCCCTAGTTAAAATTAACAGTTTTATTACAAAATTTGCAGGTTCTGTTTTTTTCTGGGTCACCCTGTATACAGGGCGACCCAGAAAAAACAGAACCCAAATTATTTATTTATTTTCCCATTAAACTAACCCTATACCCCAACCCTAACCCTAAACCCTACACCTACCCCCTAGTTAAAATTAACAGTTTTATTACAAAATTTGTGAGTTCTGTTTTTTCTGGGTCACTCTAATTTTCCGACCGATTTGCTAGTTTAGCCGGTCTTTGCTGGACGGCACGCACTAGCATTCCCATGTGCTGGCTTCCACAAGATAACGTCGCTTATGAGTTCGTCCATGCTTCTCCAGCAGTGCCCAGCATGTCTTGTTCGTCTCACTCAATATGGTTTGTGTTATAGTGGGCAAGTGACCGTACAGCTGCTTTTTTGTGCGGTGCCGCTTCCACGATTTGTTTAGGATCGCACGCAGCATTCTTGTGCAGCTACCATCTAGCTTATTCTCTATGCGTTTTGAATACTACTCAGAAATAAATAAGTACTCTAATATCAATTATTTTTTGGGCGGTCTGAGAGGCCCCTCCGATCAATCAGCTGGTTACACCAAACCCTAACACCAGCCCTATTGCCGTTATGGCAAACCCCAATCCTTTTTATCATATATATATTTACCAACCCTTCCGCATGAGCAGGATGTGACACAAGGCCAATTTCTTAAGTGGAGTTTAACAGGTTTGAATTCAGAGTTTTCCTTCTCATAGACTGGTTATATAAACAAGGTTAAAGAGCCAATTCTGCCCTATTATTTACTCATAGCTGGAGGGAGAATAGTTGGATTCATACATTTCCCAAGAGTATTAGCGCTATGTGAAATGCAAACAGGCTCGCCCAGGATTTGAGCTCGTCTCATGGTGTCCATTTCCTACGATGGTGTCCATTACACAACGTGCTACAAGGCGGTGGTTGCGCGTCGTATTGTCCTGGGTATGACATTAGACTCTATCTGATGGTGTAGTTTTTCTTCCCTTTCTTTCTTTATAATGAAAAAAGGAGTGGTCCATTATTTAGCTGAAGTGATAACATTCAAGAAATAAGAATTCGACGGATAAGCAACACCTGATAACCAGGATTTACATTTTTGCATTTCATCTTGGATGATTTGGACAGTCTCATTTTTTAAGCAGAGGGTGTTTTGCAAGATGGTAACGGTGGTATAAGTAAAGAACACGAGCATTAATTGAAAATAAATGTTGAAATTTGTAAAAAAATCCAAGAGATCACAGACAGAATGATACCCCCCCCCCAAAAAAAAAAAAAAAAAAAAAAAAAACATTGGTAAGTTAAGAAAGAAAAAAAAATACAACTAACTGACTTTAAGAATATCAGGAAAAAAAAGATTTGTAAAAAGAAAAAAAAAAAAAAAAAAAACAGAAAAAAAAGAAAAAAAAAAAGAAAGGAAAAAAAGAAAAGGTTGATCTGACCAGCAAGAAATTATTTGAAGAATCTGATGTCGCGTATGTAAATAAATAGAAAAGATGCAGACATTTTTAGAACGTTCTCTAAAGAAATGAAAGCAATAAAATTGTCATCATTGCAGGTGATAGGGTCACGTGAGATTCCCCAAATCTATTATATGTTCCCAACTCCCTAGTTATCAATACGGGGTCCCCACTCAATTACGTATCAATTTCTTGGTGTCCCATTATAACCCGTCGGCCAGGTCACACCATTGCAGATCCATTACTATCGAATAGCGAGTTCGATCCTCGTAGGATGTAACACATAGACAATTTCTTAATCGGAGCTTCACAGGTTTGAATTCAGAGTTTTTCCTTCTCCTAGACTGGTTGGTTAACTAAGGTTAAAGGGCTCAGTCTGTCCTATTATTTACCCATAACTGGATGGAAAATAGTTGGAGGCATACCTTTCCCAATGGAGTTAGCGTGATGTGAAATGCAAGCAGCCTCGTCCAGGTCCATTTCCTACGACGATAACCGTTACATCCCGTGACAGTAATACCAATCAAAGTTGAATCCGCTGAGACAATTCCCAAGAACCAGGAACGAGCAATCAAAGGAAGAATTGAGACAGTATACAGTAGGGTAGCTCAGTCGGTAGAGCGTTTGGCTAGAAACCAAAAGGTTCCTAGTTCGATACCTGCCCTCGCCAACTCAGTGTATGAGTAGCACAGGGATCTGTGCGGTAAAGTAAGGAGCTGATGGTAGGTGTGGCGCTCCACCTCGGACGCTAAAATAATCTCCTTGGTTTAGCGCTAATGAAAAGGGGATAGACTCACTCGCTGCATGGCTGATACCGGCTTTAGGCCACTCCGACGACTTACTTACATTGACTTTTGACTCTTTTTAAATATCAAATTCTCTCAATTTAATGTTTAAAAGTGTACCCCCCACAAAAAAAAATTGTTTAAAAGTTGATACAAAACCAATAAGCCTAATTATTAAAAAAAAAAAAGTTAAATTGTTACAAGCATATATTCAAGTCATTTATCTTGTCCAATCAGTTCTCTATTTTGTATTATGTGTTTATCAGTCTCTGAATATAAAACCAACCAGCCGGCAGCCATTTGTTATTTTTACATTTTTATTTTATGACATGTATTTTTTTACATGGTTATTTTATGACTATGTATTTTTTTTACATGGTTATTTTATGACTATGATTTTTTTTTACATGGTTATTTTATGACTATGTATTTTTTTTACATGGTTATTTTATGACTATGTATTTTTTTACATGTTATTTTAACTATGTATTTTTTTACATGGTTATTTTATGACTATGTATTTTTTTACATGGTTATTTTATGACTATGTATTTTTACATGGTTATTTTATGATATGTATTTTTTACATATGACTATGTATTTTTTTACATGGTTATTTTATGACTATGTATTTTTTTACATGGTTATTTTATGACTATGTATTTTTTACATGGTATTTTATGACATTATTTTTTACATGGTATTTTTGACTATGTATTTTTTACATGGATTTTATGTATGGTCTATGTATTTTTACATGTTATTTTATGACTATGTATTTTTTTACATGGTTATTTTATGACTATGTATTTTTTACATGGTTATTTTACTATGGGTTATTTATGACTATTTTATGACTATGTATTTTTTTACATGGTTATTTTATGACTATGTATTTTTTACATGGTTATTTATGACTATGTATTTTTTACATGGTTATTTTTATGACTATGTATTTTTTACATGGTTATTTATGACTATGTATTTTTTTACATGGTTATTTTATGACTATGTATTTTTTTACATGGTTATTTACATGGTTATTTTATGACTATGTATTTTTTACATGGTTATTTATGGACTATGTATTTTTTACATGGTTATTTTATGACTATGTATTTTTTTACATGGTTATTTTATGACTATGTATTTTTACATGGTTATTTTATCTATGTATTTTTTTACATGGTTATTATGACTATGTATTTTTTACATGGTTATTTATGACTATGTATTTTTTTACATGGTTATTTTATGACTATGTATTTTTTTACATGGTTATTTTATGACTATGTATTTTACATGTTATTTTATGACTATGTATTTTTTACATGGTTATTTTATGACTATGTATTTTTTTACATGGTTATTTATGACTATGTATTTTTACATGGTTATTTATGACTATGTATTTTTTCATGATTATTTTATGACTATGTATTTTACATGGTTATTTTATGACTATGTATTTTTTACATGGTTATTTTATGACTATGTATTTTTTACATGGTATTTTATGACTTTGTTATTTTATGACTTTGTATTTTTACATGGTTATTTTATGACTATGTATGTATCAAATCATGTCATTTTTTTGTGGTCAAGTAAATATGACTAATTATCTTTATTGTAGAGATTTGCAATTCATAAATCTTAAATCATAAAAATAAAGATAAGGCGGTCAGAGCAATAAAAATCATTTGATGAAAACCAAGCAGATTGATAATTTGGGAATTATTGACTGTTAATCATTAAATGAAGAAAGAAAAACAAGAAAGAAAAAGAAAGAATGAAATGAAGAAAAGGAAAAAGAAGGGAGTGTATTTGCACCATTGTTTGAGGAAATAGCAAAGATTATCAGCTAAAATGCACCAAGAGTCCTCGTTTTCGAAACATTTAGCCCAGAAATTGGTCAGAAAATTTAGCAATTTCAATATCTAAAAAAGAAAAGTTTGTCATTTTATTTTTACTAAGATGAAACGAATAAGATATAACTTGAATTAAAATTGAAAATATCCTCCCAATTTCTCTCTCTCTCTCTCTCTCTCTCTCTATCTCTCTCTCTCTCTGTGTGTGTGTTGTGAAAAGGCGGCATTGGGAAATGCCGGTGGATGAGAGAAAAGGGAATAACGTGTCAGACTCTCCACTAGGGTAGCTTGATTTTTCACTTTTTTTAATATCAATTTTTCTCAAATTTCGAAAGTTGCGTATTGGTAAAATAAATACTGATACCAAAAACTAGATGTCTTACTTGCGCCATTGTTTGAGAAAATAGCATCAAAGATCGACGGTTAAAATAAATTAAATATCCTCGTTTTCGCAACATTTGGCCCAGAAATCAGTTAGTAAATTTAGCAATTACAATATTCAAAAAAGAAAAGCTCGTCATTTTATTTTACTAAGATGAAACGAATAAGATATTATAACTAGAATTAAAATTGAAAATATCCTCCCATCATCACCAGCACCCCCGACATGCCTCATTAATTAAACTGTAACAGGGGTAACAATTTAAAAGATTGAAATCTATTTCCTCAAATGAAGGCAAAGTTTTGAAGAAAAATATTTTGTGGGGTAATTCTTTAATTTGTAACTTTCGCCACATGTGGGACGTTACAGTTCCAAAATCGACCTACCCTACTCTCCACGGATTTAGCCTCTCGGATGCTGACAAGCTCAACTGGGATTGTTATTTTATACAAAAAGAATAAGATATTATAACTTGAATTTAAATTGAAAATATGTCTCCCATCACCACTGACACCTCCAATATTCTGATTTTTACCTCATTAATTAAGCTGTAACAGGGATAACAATTTAAAAGATTGAAATCTATTTCCTCAAACAAATGCAAAGTTTTGAAAAAATATATTTTGTGAGGTAATTCTTTATGTTAATTTGCAATTTTTGCTAAATTGGAGGCTTTGCAGTTCAAATATTGACCTACCCTACTGTATAGACCACAGCACTGCTGAGATTGGCTAGAATATTTAGAAGTATGCAAAACGCGCAATGAGTAAAGGAAAGTAAAACTTGGAAAAATACCAGGACTTTGTTCGAGGACTGAAGGAGACGTGGAATATTATAATGAAGACCGTTTTCATAATAAATGGCGTATTTGGAACCGTGCCAAAAATACCAAAATTGAGATAAGATCTGAGATTGTAGGCATCTGGTATAGACATGCAAGGGTATAAATAGCTCTGTGAGAATTGTGCAAACGACGAGAGTTTAACTATGCATACAAGTAGTCGTTTAAAGATTTGTTGTCACTTGACCAGCTATAACATTTATCCGATTCTATTGGTGTGAAATAAAGGCAGAAATTACAGTTAGGCTAAACATAATGAGGAATAGAATAAAGTCTTCCACTTGGCCATTGAAAAACTTACAAATTCTTCAAACAAGTGCCCGGAGAGCAGATGCCACTCTGCATCGCATTGATAGACCTAACGAAGGCATCCGACCTGGCCACCTGAAGTGTTCGCAGTCACTGCACCAGAGATTGCCATTCAAAAATTGTGCTGCTCAGCCACTTACGCAGTTGCAGATATTTTAAAAAAAAGAAGAAAAAAGTGGACACTACGCCATCGTCTTTAGTAGACGGAAGGATGCCAACCATTGGTGTAAAAACAAAAACAAATTTAGTGCCCTTGGAACGGATCCCAAAAGCTTAGAAAAGAGACTAAAGGAATTGGAAATTAGGGGAAGAATTGAGACCATCCAGACAACAGCATTGTTGAAATCAGCTAGAATACTCAGAAGAGTCATGGAAATCTGAGAAGACTTGTTGTCCCTCAGACTCCAGTGAAAGACCATCAGCTAATGCTGGTGTGAAAAACTCACAATACGTGAAATAATAAGTGAATGCAGAAAAGTAGTATGTAGAATAATCATACTCGTTCCAATTACCGTCAAATTGGTAAGACATGGCAACAAGTAATCGTAACTGAATACGAATCTATCTTACAGCAATACTACTGCAAAGCCAAGTTATTTATGAAGCCTCATAACACCATAGAAACCAAGCAGCTAATCAGGACTCAAGGAATGGAATCACCAAAAAAACATAAGAGGACTCTTCTTGATTCCATAAGTGGCACTGGTTCAGTTGTGCTTAGCTAGTTGCTGTTGTTCAACCCAACTATACACTAACTCACTTCAACATAGAATAAAAAGAATACAAGAACAGGCTCCACTGGGTGAGGAAGGTGATCCACTGGGAATTGTGCAAGAAATTGAAATTTCACCAGAACGACAAATGGTTTATATGCACAAAGAAGAATCTGCTTGAAGCGCATAAAATTATCCGTGGCTTTGGATAAAAACGAAACACCCAATCCAGGTCAGAATATCAGAGATTGGTTTTGATTAACAAGAAGAATTTGTAATCTAGTGGATTTTGCTGTTCCAGCAGACCACAAAGTGAAAGTGAAAGCAGTCAAAAAGCTATACAAATACCTAGACCTTGCCAGAGAACTGAAAAACTTGTGGAATGTGAAGGTGGCAATGATACCAATCGTATTTGGAATGTGGAAAAAGACTTGATTTACTGGGGACTAGACCCCAGCACTACTAAAATGGGCGAGAGTCCTGGATAACTGTGAAGACTTGCTGTCTTGACTTGATTTCAGTAAAAAACCTACAGTTAGAATTGGTATGAAACCCCTTGTATTAAGCGAATGTAGCAAACTAGCACAACAAGAATACAAGCTAGGCCCGACTGGGTTGGGAAGGTGATCCACTGGGAATTATGCAAAAAACTAAACTTTGACCTTACAACAAAATGGTATATGCATAAACCAGAATCTGTTCTTAAGAATGAAATGCATAAAATTCTCTGGACTTTGAGATAAAGACGGATCACATTATCCTAGCCAGGAGACCAGATATAGTATTGATTAAAAAAAAAAAAAAGAAATAAAAAATAACTTCTCATCTAGTAGATTTTGCAGTTCCAGCAGATCACTGGGTGAAGATGACAGAAAACGAAAAAGATAGACAAATACCTGGACCTTGCTAGAGAATTGAAAAGGCTGTGTAATATGAAGGTGAAAATGATGCCAATTGTAGTTGGTGCACTGGGAATGGTTCTAAAAGGCTTGGAAAAAAGACTGGAGGAACTGGAAATCTAAGGAAGAATTGAAACCATTCAGACAACTGCATTGCTGCAATCGGCTAGAATACTCAGAAGAGTCCTGGAGACCTGAGGAGACTTGTTGTCACTCAAACTCCAGTGAAAGACTATCAGCTAACACTGGTGTGAAAAACTCTATAATAATAGTAATAATAATAATAATAATAATAATAATAATAATAATAATAATAATCCCAGCAAGAAGACCAGACCTAGTGTTGATAAACAAAAAAGAAAGAACTCGTCAACTGGTGGATTTTGCAGTGCCAGCGGATCACAGGGTGAAGCTAAAGGAAAATGAAAAAATGGACAAATATCTGGACCTTACCAGAGAACTGAAAAAATTATGGAACATGAAAGTGAATGTGATACCAATTGTGGTTGGTGCTCTTAGAACAGTCCCAAAAGGATTAGAAAAGGGTTTGGAAAGTTTGGATATCAAAGGAAGGATTGAAACCATTCAGAACACTGCACTGCTGCAATCTGCCTGAATACTCAGAAGAGTCCTGGAGATCTGAGGAGACTTGCTGTCACTCAGACTCCAGTGAAATACCATCAGCTAACACTGGTGTGAAAACTCAAAATGAGTGAAAATAAAAGAAAGTAAAAAGCTGGACAAATACTAGGACCTTGCTAGAGAATTAAAAAAAAACAACAACTCTGGAACATGAAGGTAACTGTGATACCAGTGGTGTTTGGAGCCATGGGAACAACCCCCAAAATCCTAGAAAAGAGATAGGATGAACTGGATATTAGAAGAAGAATTAGAATCATCTAAAAAAGATGGATTCATGCCTCTCCTAGGCAATAATGACTTTTTGTCAGGAAGTCTATATAAACAGTATTTACTCCGTTACCGGAAGTAAGGAACCCTATCGTGTCTCCTTAACAATATGGCGTATTGACTCGTTTTAAACATCGTTTTGTCAGAACCTTATATTAACGAGGACTTGTTTATTTCTCAAGGACATTAGCGCGAAGTGAAATGCAAACAGCCTCGTCCAGAATTTGAACTCGGTTTGGCGATTCCATTTTCTACAACGATAATCGTTACGCTAAGCCCACCTCCTGGCCACTTTTTATAAATAGATATAAAAAAATCAAATAAAACAAACTCATAACGTTAACAAAAATACCTACAAGATTTATACCTTAAAGCAGTGGTTCCCAACCTGTGTGTCGCGAGATGTCATTAGGTGTATCGCGGGAAAGTATTCAATATTTAAGGTAATAACGTAGGAAAAACTTCACTGTAACGATGTAGGGCGATATGAAAAATGCCTCGGTGAGGATTAAAACCGAAGACCATATTTGTACGCTGAATTTCAATGCAAGACGTTTTAAATAAATTTCTAAAACTCACCCAAATAAATTTTTAGCCTCATCAGACACTTGTCGTCTAGTACAGTGTTTCTCATAGCCGGTCAATGTGCCTTCCGGCATTCTTCAGGTATTTCGTGTTGGAGTAGGTTTTCGAGTCTGACAGGAAATACTTGAAGAAGGCCGGAGAGCACATCAGTCCAAACGTTGTGTAGATAACAATAAAGATGAGGACAATAGTCTGAATAATGCAAAAAACATTAAAGACAAAGTAAATATATATATACATTAAAATATCACCGGTTTCTTGCTTTTTGTGCAAAATTATGAAGGTTTGATTTGTATTCGAGGATACATAGAAATAGCATTGAAATTCTACTTTTAAAAAATGTCCAGCATTTGTAAATCTGTGCCAGTCCCTGGGGTACTACCTGTCGGTCCGCAGGTACCACACATGATTTTTAAAATTGTGTATAGTTTTGAAGTACGGTAATCGTCCGTATGACTAAAATTGGATATATATTTCTATTATATATTACTATTAAAAAATTCTGTCCAAGAGATAATTACAGGTTCATTTCCCAGTGTTTTCTTAATAAGAAAATAATTGGAAGAAGTAGGAAAATGCTTTACTTGTCTGCATTCTATTTCATCAGCCATAGTGACATCATAGTGAGTTCAAAACTCCAATTGTTCACTTTCAGACTAACACCTGCGGAAAATATATGAACCCCTTATCCCCCAAATTGTAGGTTAAATAGTACACTTACTATTTTTCTACAAGTATAGCTTTGGCATTAAATAACCCACAAAGTTTGATATGCCATTAAACAAAGAAACCAAACCTAAATATAAATATATTTCTAAAAATAACAACTTCCTGCTTTTTACCCCGATGGCTAATTTACTATCTTTTTGCCTACTTTTTTTTTTTTAATGAAAACCTAATTTCCTTTTTTTAAATTTCAGCACTGCCACTTTGGTCTCTAAAGAGAAGGACAGCCATTGAGTGCAAGTGCTCTCCACTTACTGAAACAAACTTAACATAAGTGGCACTCACTTTTCTATTGAGCCAAGACTTGACAAATGAGAAGCAAGTCTCCTTGTTCCCATTGACTGTACACTGAGGAGACGGGGTTGTTTATATTGATGATAGATTTCTGTATTAAATAAATCTAATTTTAATATGCCTGCATAAATAATGTAATCGAAATTTTTAAAAATTCTTTGATTTTTTACACCGGTCCGTGAGGGGGGTCCATGTTTTGTTGTTGTTTGACGAGTTTCTTATATTGTTTTTTTTTAATAATTATCTTCTTTGGTTGGATACTTAGCTTCTGTTTCTTCTATCTTAGCTGAGGCTGGATCTGTCAATCTCTAGGCTGGGCTGGGCTAGGCTGGGCTGAATCTCTTAATCTGTGCTTCTGGATCTTCTGTTATTCTGTTAGTATTGAGTCAACGGCACTTGGTAACTGTCAGTTTCTCGCCTATTATGATTATTGGAGGCGCGTGGTCTAATGGTTAGAGTCGTAGGAAATGGACTCGTCAACGCGAGTTCAATTCTTGGACGAAGTCGTTAGCATTTCACATGGCGCTAATACCCTTGGGAAAGATATGAATCCAATTCTCCCTCCAGCTATGGATAAAATAGCAGGGTAGGCTGGGCTCTTTAACATTGGCTAAATGACCAGTCTAGGAGAAGGAAAACTCTGAATTCAAACCTGTTAAACTTTGCTTAAGAAATTGACCTTGTGTCGCATCCTGCTCGTGCGGAGGGGTTGGTAAATATATATATGGTCGGCTAATTGTGTCTCTGTTTTTCCTATGTACTCTGATTTCGGCGTGATGACCACGCCGCCGCTTTTGTTGGCGTGGGGTGCGGGATATGACGATATCAGGGTTTTTAATTAAACGTACGAGGGCTTGATTATGTCCCTTGGTCAGTGTTTTTGCCACACGAATGATTCCCTGGGAGAAACCTTTGGAGAAGTCCGAGTCGCAGTTTTTGAAGCACTGTGTTTCGGCCTTAAGTTCGCCACGGGAATACACCGAAAACCAACCTCGGACTCCATCCTCCGGAACTTCAAAAACTTTTTTGCGAAGTGGGTTACGGTATAGGGGTTTGGGGATTAAGGTTGTTTTTAATTACGTATTGCTTAAAAAAACAACAACAAAAAAAACTAAAACAAATTACTATACATTTAATGTTGAAAAATATATTTTTTTAAAACCAAGTTTAATTGAAATTATACATTGCAATACTAACACAAACAACTGAGATTAATGTGTCTACCGTTGGATTCAATAATTAATTCTAATGATTAATTAAATGTATAGTAATTTGGGGTTTTTTGTTGTTTTCTTTTAAGCAATACGTAATTAAAAACAACCTTAATCCCCAAACCCCTAAACTGTAATTCGCAAAAAAGTTCATTCATACACTGTAGTTAAACTGTCATGAATCACCATCAAATAAGTTTCCGTTTTAATTTTGACGACGATTTGCAAGTTTAACCCCGGACGTTTAAGTAAGGTTTCTAAGAATGTTGATCTGAGGGGGGAGAGAGACAGATGCAATGAGGGAGAGATACATAGATGAATTTAAAAATTTCTGCAAGAGGGATATAAAGACATGCAACATTAACACCAACACATGGGAGGCTTGTGCAAAAGACCGTGCGACCTGGCGACTCCTCGTCAAACAAAAAACGAGAAGGAGTGAAAAAGTGAGGAAAGAGGCCACAGAAAAGAGAATCATAAGGAAGGAGAGACAACATCAACTCCAGCAAGCATCACTGTTTGTTTGCAGTCACTGCACCAGAGACTGCCATTCAAAAATTGGTCTATTCAGCCACTCACACAGTTTGCAGATTAAAAAAAAGTGGACACTACGCCATCGTCTTTAGTAGACGGACGGGCATAGATGGATACAACAGATGAAGATGATAAGATGAAGATGAATTGTCATTGCATTACTTATAAATAGAGCAACCTTCTGTTCTAACACAAGAGTAAGTATATTTATTTACATAGGAACAAGTGTCGAGGAGGTGGAAGAGGGGGCTCGAGAAGAGAGAGAGAGAGAGAGAGAGAGAGAGGAGAGAGAGAGAGAGGGGGGTTGCCGGAGCTAAAAACAAACTGTTGGTACGTACTTCCTTGCGACTTCTTTCAGCCCAGGTGTAGAAAGAAACGTTTTTTAAAAAAAACTAGACGATGCGCATACCGATTGAGTTATATCTGTATCAGCAGTCCATGATGATGTTAATGCTTCTATTTGGAAGGAGTGAACGATTCTAATTAGCATTTCATAGTTAACAGCTGTCCATAATGATATTGGTGTTTCTATTCAGGAAGGAGTGAAATATTCTTGCTGTCCATGATGATAGTGATGCTCCTATTTAGGAAGGAATTCTAATTAGCATTTTATGGTTAACAGCTGTCCATGATAATATTGATGCTTCTATTTAGGAAGGAGTAGAGAGAGAGAGAGAGAGAGAGAGAGAGAGAGAGAGAGAGAGAGAGAGAGAGAGAGAGGAGAAGAGAGAGATGAACAAAAGTCATGAGACAAATAGAATATTTTTTGATGTTATTTTTTAATTGTACTGAATAGTTTCAACCCTGGGTCATCGTCAGACACACCACACACACACACACACACACACACACACACACACACATATATATATATATATATATATATATATATTATATATATATATTATGTATGTTATGTTCTTGTGAACGTTGTTTGTTTGGTCTTTTGAAGCATTGAAAAAGAAACAACAACAAAAAAAAAAACACAAAACAAAACAGAACAAAAATCAGAATTTTATATATTCAACTGTTGCTCTGTTCCTGGTTTAATCTATTCCGATATTTCGGGTGAACCTTCACCCTTTTTCATGTTATATCAGACGGTCTTAAAATGTTCCAATCGGCATCTTAAAGCTATCACCCACACCGATCGGTATCGTCCTGCCCCCATATATATATATATATATATATATATATGTGTGTGTTGTGTGGTGTGTGTGTGTGTGTGTTGTGCCTTGACTAAGGAGTTTAATTCGTTCCGCTTGTAACTCAATTTCCTCGTATATCAAATCGATTTTCCCATTGAAATAAACTGAAATTCCATTAATCCGTTTTAGCCCCCGACAAGCATTCTATTTTTGTTACGTTTTTTTTAATAAGAAAAATAACATTGTATTGTATTAAAAAAAACATAATAAAATAGAAAGTAATTAATTATGTGCTGTAATATGTTTTAATGTCTATTTTTTATAAATAATATTTTTCTTTGGTAAAATAAATTCGGAAACTTAAATGTTTTTAACATAAAAAGTATATCTGAAACTTGCTCGTAACTTAAATTTTAGCTAATAACACAAAAGCAAAAAAACAAAAAACAAAAAACAAAAAACACAAAAGCAAAAAAAATAAAAAAATAAAAATTCCCCCCCCAAAAAAAAATAACAAAAAAAAAAAACTAAAACTAAAAAATAAATAAAAATAAACGAGCGACAGGTCGTAACTTGGAAACCCCGTATGTCGACCTCATAAGTCAAATTATGACAGTAGTAAAAGTTTCCGATTGACTGGTATGTTGGGATGATTTCTATTTGGGATCACCTATATCGTCCGTACATCCACAATACATCCCCTACTGATTGCACACTTATAGATTTATACAAGGAGCTTTACAAGTCCCAAAGAGAGCTCAATGTATGATAATTGTTAAATTAATTATATACAGAGCAATATTTACTTTTCAATTAGAAAGAAAAACTTAGCTAGATGACGGTTTGTTGAATTTTTCTTCCTATTGAAAGTGTATATATATATATATATTATATATTATATATTCTATATATATATTATATATATGTGTGTGTTTGTGTGTGTGTGTGTGTGTGTTGTNGCTCACCGGATCTAGATATACATTATACCGATTAACAGTAGGTTTATGACACACACACATTTCTGAGCACTATATGCGCACACACAGATTCACTCAAACACACACACACACATACACACAGGTTCACACAAACGCACACACCACCAGTTTCACACAAACACAGATAGAGAGAGAGAGAGAGAGAGAGAGAGAGAGAGAGAGAGAGAGAGAGAGAGAGAGAGAGAGAGACAGCACACAAACTCACATAACCACACATGCACACATTATCACAACATCATACATATCCATATACACAAGTATATATCGATGAGCGACTACATGTACACGCATACAGGTTCACACACACACACACATGCACATAACACCACATGCACATAATCACATTTACATACACTTGCTTGCACCAGACATAATCAAACACACACACACACACGCAACACACAAGTGCAAGAGTACTTATTTCTGAATGTCTACATTCACACTCATGTATAAGTTTACAGCTTCACACGCACATAATCCCACAAAGACACACACACACACACACACACACACACATATATATATTAGTATATATATATATATATATATATATAGTATCCAATTGCCGCTTTAACTTTTCCGTCGCACTGGCATCAGTAAATAATCCAAGGAGGACCCTACCCTACGTTAACTAAGTCGATGTAATTCCTTAGTTAAATTAATATATATATATAATATAATATTATATATATATATATATATAGTAGTCGACGGGGCGGCCTAAAGTCGGTATCAGCCAGTCAGCGAGAGAGTCTATCCCCTTTTCACTAGCGCTAGACTAAGGAGATTGTTTTTTTTTTTTAGCATCTGAGGTGGAGCGCCACACCTACCATCTACAACTCTACAGCGCGATCGCATGTGCTACTCATACGCTGAGGACCGGTATCGAACTAGGAACCTTGTGGTTTCTAGCCGAACGCTCTACCGACTGAGCTATATATATATATATATATATATATAACACGAGTATATATTCGTGAGTGTCTATGTGTACACCCTCATACAGGTGTACAGGTCACATTACGCAAATGCATACATAGCAGAATCACACTCAAATACACACCACACGTGAGTATACATTTCTAACTACTACTTGCACACACACTCAAGCATACAGTACACACACAGACACAAGACACAGACACAGACACAGACACACACACACATAAAATGTGTGTGTGTGTGTGTGTGTGTGAACCTGTGTGTGCATTAGATGCTTGGAGATGTGCGTTGTTTGTTTGTTTGTTTTTGTTTTTGTTGTGGTTGTGTGTGTGTGTGGTGTGGTGTGTGCTGCAAAATGTGCGTATATGTGTATGTGAACCTGTACACTGTATGCCGTGTGCATACTAAAGAAATGCATACTTGTGTGATGATGATGATGATGATGATATGTGTATGTATTGTGTGTTACACAATCACCAAGTAAGTGCACACTCGTGCGTGTTGTAAATTCTAACGACGTGGCGCACGTAGAGGTGCACAAATATGTGTGGAAAACTAAACGCAGGCTGTGATGAGCGAGCGAGCAAGAGACTGCTAGAGAGAGTGAGTGAAAGACTGTGTGAGAGAGAGAGAGAGGGGGGGAAGACTGCGAGACAGAATGAGTGAGAGACTGACTGAGTGAGTGAGAGAGTGAGTGAGTGAGTGGGAAGTTCTTGAGTATCTGTTCAGACCCCGCTCGAAAAACATCTGCAAAGAGAGAGAGAGAGAGAGGGGGAGCGCTCAATCTCACCCACTCTTTGTGTTGGTCATTTCTTGTGGACCCCTAACATTTACAGTAAAAAACTACGACGAAAGGGTTTTCTTCTTTTTTTCCCGGTCTTTTTCATTTATTTATTATGAGCTAAAAACTTTATTTTTAGAATCCGGGGACTCAATTGCGAATGGAAAGTGTTTTCATTTCGAAATAAATAAAAAAAATAAATAGCGCCATAATAATCTCTCCTCTTTCTTTTCCATTCCCATCCCCCCCCCCTCTCTTCTTCCTTTTCTCTCACGCATTTTTTTCATTCCTGCTCGAACTCGCGTGATCAAAACATGTGCAAGAATTGGTTAGAGAGGAAATAGAATTCACATATGTCAGCCGAAAATTTTAACTCTGTTGAGCAGACAAAAAAATAATAAACAATACAAAGAGAAACTGTTTTACTGTATTCTTCCTTGCAAGTATTCAAATTCTGTCCAAACTATCCCTGTCGGTGCGGCTTAGAATGCCCCGACTCACCTCTGCAGAGAACTCCCCCAAATGTGCCACCTTGCTGGTCACCGATCTAAGAATAACAGTAGAGACTTAAATTTCAATACCCCACTTTGCCTATCTACAGCGGCTGAGCCCCTCGTCAACCGTTGTCACGTCAAACGCTAGCACCTATGATTCCCAACCTATCCCTATTCCCCATCTTTTTGTTCTATGTAAAGGAACAGACTGAGGTACTGGACACTTAAACTTATCTGATATGTTCCAGTCGACTTGGAATGTTAGCACCCCGCATCACCATTGCTCCCTGTCCCCTGACCCGGAGTGTAGTACCTTTAGGTCCATCTAATGGTTAAAGAAAAATGATTGATAAACAAATTGTTATCATTAAGAATGAATATTTCAAAACTTTATCGCATTAATGACCCACTTGAGTATATGCCGGGGTAAATCAAAACAAAACAAACAAGCAAATCAAAAACTAAATATAAGGAGGGTGTCAAAATAGGTACCGGACACGTTGCCGAAAAGTAGGGTCCCCTTAAAATGAATTTTTAAAAGACTTATTTTTTCTGTATTTTGAGAGTGTGCTGATAATTTGTATTATGTACTAGCAAATTAAAAAAAAAACACCCCGTGCGATGTAAAAAATTTTTGAAAACTATTGCCTAGGTTGGGATAAAAAATCCAATGTCAGCGAGTTTGTACCCTAAAGTAAGTAAATCATCAATTCATTAAAGATTAAAAATAAACCAATTGAAATGTCAACTTTAAATTTTTAAATAAAACAAACTATATATAATAATAATACCAGCCATGTATTTTAAAACATTTTTAAAAAACCAATAATGTCATGTGCTTTCAAATTTTATGACGATTTTTAAATTGACGTAGCCAGGATCAAATTTGACAACAAAAACCGGAGCATTCTATTAATAGAATATATAATGAATTATGGATATTACACCTACAGCTAGAGAAAAATTTTACGCTTAATAATATACCGAATAACTGTAACTATTCACCATTTTTCCATTAAGAGAAGCCCCCTTTTCGGCATAAATACCCGGTAACCTAAGCTTACCCTCCCCCAAGCCAGTATAGTGCCCGTGTACAGTTAAGAAACCAACAACTCAAAGACAGCCCTTATCTTAAACGAACTTAAGTTCACACACACAAAAACTCTCGACCGTAAAAACCCAAAATAAAACAACAAAGTACACCCAACCTAAGCACTCACTCCCAAATCTATGTACTATAAGAATACCTACAGAGTTGTGAGTAACACAGCTCAGAAAGCTTCGAGTATTGCTGATCAGATATTTGCAGATGCTTACCGGTTCTATCGGAACGTGATTCAATCCCAGCGAAAACCTCTAAACTTTTAAACCCTTCCACGGGCAGAATAAATTCGCTCACAAGCTGTGCAAAAATACGATCTTATGCAAAATAAAATCGTTTATAACTTAATTTCATAGTGATCCGATTGAATAGTCATAACACATATGAGCAATTATGGACAAACTTTTTTTCTGCAATATTAGGTTACGGTTTAAGGAAGAGTGTGAGAGTTAAGTTGTTTATAATTAGAGTATTGCTTTTTTTCTAAAAACAAGATTACTTAGAAGCTATTTCAGATAGATTAAAGAAACCTAAAAATTATTTTTTAAACTATTATTTTAAATAATGAAGACCAGTCATACATATGTTTAACAACTGTAACACCAATAACATAAACATGAGACCATTAACTGTGACTTGGACGTCGTAATCCGCACATTAGACAAAAACCATGAATCAACATATTAAGGCGTTAACGTTAAATAGGCAATCCATGTATTAATTTGGGGGGGTTTGTTAATGCTGAATATGAATGTCCACCAGCCATCAAAGATACGTGGTATATACAAAGTTTACTACCTTGAAAAAGTATTATATCACAATTAAGAGATCCATACATTGCGATTAATGGTTAATTATAAATTATAACACAACACTGAAATTTGCATTTGTAACATCCAGATATCGGTGTAATATCTCATCCATCTTTTCATTTATTATACATGATGGAGCTTGATAACTCGTTTTTACAGTATTGGTAGGTGATCCAACTAAAAAGCCAGAAAGATAAATTGGTTGCACTCAGTTAAGTCCCAGAAAAGAATCTGAAAGCATAATAAGATTGACTCGCACATTATAAGATTGTTCTCTTCGACACTGAATTACCTCGAAAATAGTCGATGTCTGTAGCTCAAATGTTGTGTAACCCTTGCGAGTGTGCAGTGTGTATGTGCCGTGCATTACGGAACCTTTTACCTAGTAGCTGATTGTATATGTGAGTGCGATCGTCGCAGCACCGAGCATCACCACCACAGCACACACCATCTCACATACCTTAGGTAGTGTGCTTTATATATAGGGATATTTAGTAACTAAATATACGTAGGCATTAGTAGTAACTTTATAGGATTACAGAGGTTTAATAAAAGATACTAGTAATATGAAGAGTAAAAATGATATGAACCGTACAATATGTAGTTAGAAAGTACTCATGAATAGAACTAAGATGTTGATCAGAGAAATCTGTTCGACCTGATGAAGAGCTTTCATCCAGAAGCAAACAATATCTGTAAAACGAAGAGGCGACGAATTAAAATAAGAATCATAATCAGCGAGCACAGAGAACACGTCTCGAATCAGGGACGCGGGAATTTTCAAAAAAATGACAAATTATAAATTGCGATATTGTTATGTTAAACATAAAGATAAATTTTATTTTTAAAAATATACATCATGATCTAATGATACTTATTTATCGTCGATCTCTATGCCTTTGACAATGTTGTCTTTGAAAAGAGAACTCAGAGGTGGGGCGCGAATAATCATATGCGTCGAAACAGATATTGCTGGCAGCCAAAACTATTAAGCAGTGTGATTTTTGCACCAACTTTCTACACACACACACACACACAGCACACAACCCAATCATACAAATAGTAATATATCATATAAGTGATAAGAGATATGATATACTATTAGTATAGTACTATATATACTATCAATATATTAAATGTTTCGAAGTGTAAGATAGCGTGATCATGGGGGGAGTGAACACTGCGTTAAGGTCACTAGAACCACAGCTTAGTTACGCCTAAGATGCCATCTTACAAAACTTGTTTTCGATGCGTAAGTCCACGAAGTTGTCTCCGTTGTCCACGGACGTGATTCTGTAGATCGCAAAAGAAAACGCTGTTATGCAATGATTATATGACAACTAGTCTGCTTAGACTTAATAAGCCACCCATTTATCGTACATAAATAATGATAATAATTAGATATCATAAGTTTTCTATAATGAGAGTATTCGAATTCTATATCGGAATACATCATGCATTTATCGCCTTCAAGCAGACAATATAAAATCAATATAACTTAATATTACAACCAACTTGTCTTCTATAAAAAAATAATAAAAAAAACATCCAAAAATCTATAATTCATCTTCGCCAAGATGCTAACGGCCGGGCTTGACATTCTACTAATCAAAATACAAACACATCCACTTGACCCAGCTATTACCGGCGTGATAAATAGTAGTATATCTATTCATGAATTGTACAAGGTTACATATCGCAGCGATTAGCCTCGCTATATGTATACCGCGGTAAACCGAACGTAAAACTATGGTATCTAACTAACAACAATACCAGAACCTATGAAGACAACAAGTACATAAATATCCGAGTGACTTTCCCGATACCGTCGCGAGACGAGCAGTAACGTCAGATATACATCCCGCTGACAAAAGACCTTAATTAAAGTCAAACAGCTGTACTGTGTTCTACATTCGAAGCCATCCAATTTGCGGGATTATACTGTCTAAAAGATTATTTAATCTATAATTATCGATATCAATTATTCAATGACATGCATTATTAATAATCCTTCAAGCAGTGAAATATAATAATAAATATATATATTATATATTATAAATATATAATATAATATAAATATATACATGTATTCGGAATGATGATGTAAGGTCTAAATAAAGGATATGATTATTGAATTTGAATGAAGTTTGAAGAAGATGGTCCAAATATATTTGAGCGTGGGGGGTAATTAAATAAAGGAAGAAAACCATATGTTATGTCTTTCTTTATATTATATTTTTGTTTAGTAATTTTGAATAAAGGTTGTCCAGTTGGAAAATATGAAACTTATCAAAGATAAAAACATACGCGAAAAAAGAGACATTGGCAAAGAAGACCCAAAATATGTCTTCCTTTAAAATCCCAAGTACCAACCCCCCCACACATACACCCGCATCCAAGTCTATTGCCTTCCCAAAATCTCCTAGTCTGAAAAACCCTTTACGATATACACCACAAACTATATTATTCAAATATATATACATGAAATCGAGTTCATCACCTTTATAAGCAAATAATATGGGTTATGAAAATAGTGGTTGTGTGGGTAATATACTTCCTACGGAGACAGTCATGTATATACTTCATCTGGTAGATGACTGTACTATATGTCACTCATAAATATCACAGATATATATAACCAATCTTCATTCCTCTCTATATATACTATCTTATACACTGCCTATGCGAACACACCGTACACGTCTATATGTCACTCTCACAGCGACAAAGTTCTCTCTATACATCAATATTGTGCTGACTTACAATCATACTACCTGTCCACACCTACATATTAACCTCGAGTGTGAGTTCAAACAGATAGTATTCAGACGAGTGTGCTGATATCTGTGTGAGATATTATACAATAAAAATATACAACAAATATGATGAATGCCTATACTGACGTCCCAAATTACATTCAGTCTCGTATCTATCTATTCTCTTGTATGCACTACAATTAAATTTTATAACCTTTGTCTATGAATGAATAACTTATTTTTACTACTCATCGAACTAATGAATAAACTAGAAGAAGTGATACAGTGTCTACATACAAATTTCAAACTCCATGATCGATAACACTTTGGTTGTGTAACTCTACTATTTTATAAGTCAATATTTTATCGCGAGTTCACTTAACATTTTCTTTCCCTTATTTTATTTACACACACACACACACATATTACACACATATATATATATATATATATATATATATATATATATATATAAATCCAAATATATTTCGTAAAATATAGAGAATTTATAGTTGTAGAAAAAAGTTTTTTCTCTTAACTACGGTTTCGGTATTCAAGAGTTGTCCTGAAGAAGGCGTACCTTGAACACCGAAACCCTTATAAAGAGAAAAAAAACTTTTTTCTACAACAAATGATTAGTCTTTCTCTTTCCCTTCCTGTCTACTTCTTTCTTTCTTTCTTTTTCTAATTTACATGCAAGATCTCTGCAACACTGGAATAACAACATCCACAATAAACTCTTCCTAATCAAACCCACTTTGGGAGGCTGGAGACCAACTTTAAGAAAGTCTAGAAAGGAACAAGTCATTGTGTCCCGATTACGCATTGGTCATACAAGACTAACGCACTCCTATATACTCAAACAAGAACAACAACCAAAATGTGAAACATGTCAAACACCTTTGACAGTTATTCATGGAATGCAGGGTTTTCGCTCACATCAGAAACCGTTATTTTAAAGCAAACAATATGAAAGATCTGTTTGAAAATGTCAACATGGAGGATATTCTCTCTTCTTTGAGGGAAATAAAATTATACCATAGAATATAGACATGAAACAAATCAATACCATACAACATAATCCCCAATAATGCTAACACATTGTTAAAACAAATTACTAAAAAGTATAAATATAAATATACGATATGTATTACTTCCTAACCGTTAGGCATGACATAACCCCAGACGGGTTGATATGTCGTTAAAATCAATAAACAAACAAACAATGAAAGATCTCTTTCAGAAAATGCGTTATATTTCGAACATTCTCTAAATTACCAATCATCCCCTCTTTTATTTTAAACTAGCAACAGAAAACACCCTCCAGGCGTCGTAAAAATTAATTTTTGAAAGACATTGCCTGAGAGGATGAGAGTTAAAAATTCAATGTCAGAGGGTTTGTATCATAAGTAAGCAAAATCCTCATATTTATTAAAGGAGAAAAAAAAAACAATTTGAAATGAAAACTGAGCCCCGTCCCTCTCAAATAAAATGTTGCGTGCATGTAATAATCAAACAATTATTTTGAATATTTTCCACATCAATTTTACACAAAATCGTAGGTATTTATTTATTTGTAAACTTTTTAGTTAACTTCTGTTACTGTAAAAAAAAAAAAAAAAAAGGGACGAGAGTAAAAACAATTTTTAAAATTGCTTACTCAAATTTTGGGTGTATATAGCATAAGAATGTTGTGACGTAAGCCGTGACGTAGAGCTATGACATAGTTTTTGTTACAGACAGAAATACAGATAATCTCCATTATTAATAGATGTAACGCTACAAATTGAAAAAGAACATCTTTTTCTCTATTACTTTGAATTTTCTTGTTTCATTTTGAAGAGATTTCCATCACTGTTTAGACAACACATTTTCATCCTAATGTCCTGGTGAAGGTTTAAATAAAACCCAAACGTTTTAACGTCGACTTCACCATCTATATTAGATTTATCTTTTTGAAATACCTTGGGTTTTTTTATATGTATGTGTGTGTATGTGCGTGTGCATGCATTATGTATGTGTGTATCCCTAAGGTGGTGTGATGCTGAAATCCAGTATTACCCATTAACTTCTGCGACACTACGTTGCCAAATTCATTGGTCCCTTACCTTTCCTTTGGATCACAGCGGCAGTGTGGAGAGGGGGGATTTGCTGCATGGGCAGCAGCTCATCCTCCATATGAACCTGCCCAGGCTATGTAGTTTAAGTCTTTTTTTAAATGAATAAAAAACCTTGACACTACTCCTTCGTCTCTTGTAGACGGAAGGATGCCAACGATATATATAAAGTATATTTTGGCAGCATTTTTTCTTTTAAACATGTTTTTTAAAACTCTACTGACAATTCTTGTCGGACGAGTTTTTGTTCGATCCTTTCTAACTGTCTGGCCATCTTTTTAATATCTGGGTTTCACACCTGATGATGGCGTGCAGAAAGCGCTCGTGAAAGAACCTTTGGTGGATTGCTACACCAATTCCACCCAGATATTTAACAGATGGCCAGACAGTTAGAAAGGATCGAACAAAAACTCGTCCGACAAGAATTGTCAGTAGAGTTTAAAACACACACACACACACACACATATATATATATATATAACTAGTAAACTATCGACATCGTGAAACTCAGGGTCTTGGGCTTGTTTTATATTTTAAGAAGTATTTGCAGGTAGGCTAACACTGGTGTGTCCGTGTGTAGGAGTCCACGCTTACACGTAGACACACTAGTGTCGGCCGACTACCAAAGATTGATAATCAGCTATGTACAGATATCGAATGCATTCTAGAGAAATGTTAAAAGCGATTGACGATAGGGACGTATTGCGAGATAGTGTCAAGGAAATCCATGCTCTCAGCACGACTTGATGTTGATGATGATATTTTTTCCATTTGTGTGTGTCTGTCTGTCTGTCTGTCTGTCTGTGTCTGTCTGTATGTGTGTCTGTGTGATGGACGATAGGGACGGATTGCGAGGGAGTGTCAAGGGAATCCGTGCAATCAGCATGCATTGACGATGATGATGATTATATTTTTTCCATTTGTGTGTGTTGGGGGGGGGTTGATATATTTTTTAGATTCATTTTATGTGTGCCCATGCATGTGTGGGGTGGGGTGAAGTGGCAACCTATCACGTGACACATACGTCATACGCCGTTCAGTAGACATTTTTTAATGCTTCTGGCACATTACTCGTCTTCTAGGCCTGTCACTTGGGTGCGTTCGTCAAGGTTCAGTTATCTTGTAATGCTTGGCAGTTGTTGTATTTTTTGTTTGTTTTGTTTTTAGTTTTTATATATATGATTATATATTATTATAATATATAGATATATATATATACGATGATGAATGAATAAATGAGCAAAAACACAAAACAACAAAATACTTTTTAATAACTATTAAACTGTTACATAGTTCGTAGGTAGCTACAATTATTAATAAGTGTTGGTAAAATTCAATTGAAGATTCTAAACGATACAAGGGGCAGTTAACATAAAAAAAAAGACTTTAATAACGATATAAACTGTTACATAATCGTTAGGTACCTACAAATTATGTATTATGTGTTGTAACAAATTATAAATTGAAGATTCTACAACAGATAAACAAGGGGACAGTAAAACACAAAAACAACAAAATACTTTTTAATAACATATTAAACTGTTACATAATTCGTAGTTAGCCTACGAAATATGTAATAAGTGTTGTAAATTCCAAATTGAAGACTTCTAAAACCAGATACAAGCAGTTAAAAAAAGAAAAAGACTTTTTAAAACGATATTAAAACGTTCAAAATTTCGTAGGTGCCTAAAATTATTATGTATGTTTGTAAAATTTGAATTGAAGATTCTATAACAGATAACAAGGGAGCAGAAAACACAAAACAAACCAAAATACTTTTTATAACGATATAAACTGTTACATAGTTCCGTAGGTAGCCTACGAATATGTCATGTTAAGTGTTGTAAAAAAATTTGAATGAAGATTCTAACCAGATAACAAGGGGCAGTAAAACACAAAAGAAAAAAAAAGACTTTTTAATAACGATATGAAACTGTTAAAAAATCGTTAGTATCCTACGAATTATGTATGTAAGTAAGTAAGTCGTCGGCGCCTAAATCGTATCAGCCAGTCAGCGAGGAGCTATCCCCTTTCAATACGCTAGACCAAGAATTGTTTGCATCTGAGTGAGCGCCACACCTACCATTCAGCTCTTACTTACCACACAGATCCTGTGCTACTATACGCTGAGTGGCAGAACCGTATCAACTAGAACTCTGTGGTTCTAGCCGAGTTCTACCGACTGAGCTAATCGCCCCTTATTAGTGTGTATAGTGTGTAAAAATTTGAATTAAGAGTCTAAACCATAATAACAAGAGAGCAGTTAAAACACAAAACAACAACAATACTTTTCAATCATCATCATCACATCACAAGTCGCACAAGTAGCACGGAATCCATAACATTCTCACCAATTCCCTATCACTTCATCGCCCCCCTGGAGTTCTCTGCACAGCAGCCAGGCATCCTCACATAGTTTGATAAATGAGGTCCTTGTTGGCGGCCACATTAGGGCATGCCCAATTTGGCTTCCACATAAGAACGCGCTTACTGAGCGCTTCTTGCTTTCAGAACATTCCTGCAGCGAGTCATCTCACTGATATTTGTGAATGGGGGCAGGGTCATACAGCTGCTCCTTAGTGTCTGTTTCCGACTTGTTCCAAACTGCACGCACCTTCTTGTGCAGCTCCCATCTAGCTTATGCTCAAGGCGCTTCTTAGGTCCAAGTGTCACCAACATCCAGTTACACTATGACTTTTAATAACGATATGAACTGTTCATATTCTAGTAGCCTACGAAATGTATGTAAGTGTGGTAAAAATTTAATGAAGATCAAAATCCGGAGATAGAATGAAAATTACTCTCGGCCTTATAGTTATGATTACCAGCAGTGAACAATTTACTTGAAAACCCCCCTCCTCCGAACCCAATAGTCGTAGTAATTTTTTTTATATGAAAGGTATGGTATTCTGAGTGGAAATTTAGAAGTAAGAAAATATTTCTCGATGGTTACATCAAAAAGGTACTTGGCAGATTTCTCTCTCTCTCTCTTCTCTCTCTCTCTCTCTCTCTCATCTCTCTCCTCTCATCTCTGTTCTGTGAGGTGTGTGTGTGTGTGTGTCGATTTGAGATAAATAACTAATTCTAGTAATTACAAAAACATTGCTGCTTCTTCGTTACAGTTTGATTGAAAAAATCCAAGTTAACGTATATAATTTTATGTTGTGTGATGTTTGATTTACGAGCAATACGTCAACCCTGTTAGGTTATTTTATGCCAAAGATTGTTTTGGGTTTTACCATTTTGATGTTATGGTTTGGTATGGCTGGATTATTACATATCTAGGGGCTTTATCATTCGTTGGTGCTGGTATCTTAACCCCAATAAAAGTTTGGTTCTTGTTCTTCTGTTAGTGAGCTGAACATGAACTTAGGAACGAAATCTAGAACGAAAGGAACAAGAAAGGAAAGAGACAAAAGCAAGAAGTAGATTTTACGACTTAGCTTTATTGAAACGGGTCATAGTGGCTTGTAGCGAGGGAAAATCTCCCTGGCTTAACAGGCGACCAACCTAGACCCAAATATGACCTCAGTTCAATGGCGGGGTATTATTTTGAGCAGTGAGTCAATCCTTTTGTCGACATTGCGCAAATGGTGTTCTTCGGTCAAGGCCCCATGAATTTGTTCTTTTTTTATTTTACTTTTTTTGTTCGTTATATTTTTAATCCCCACATGTAAGGTCGTCAGTTATTTATGCTGAAACATTTTGTTTATTCATTCTGATGAGACTCAATTTTTAAGTTCCATTTTTTAACAGTTTAAATAATTTAAATAAGAATTCGGTGGATAAGAACAGTCAATAATCCGGATTTACATTGAAATAAAACTTTTCTAGGGTAGAAATTTTACGAGTGTAATCCACGAAAAATTTTTTATTTTTTATTTGATTAAATATTCCTTTGTATTCAAATATTTGGGTCTACTAGCCGACGCTAATAAATTACCGGCTTGTGTAATTTCGACCCGAATTTTGGCGAAAGTGCATATCAACCTTTTCGTGTGTTATTTAATTATATGACAAAGCCCAGTCACTTGAAGTTAGAAGAATAGTAGATGATACAATTTTAAATCAGCTAACGTAAGGAGATGAGGAGCGATAATGCGATAACCTTATATCAACCAAAGAAGAATATTAGTTCCGAAATATGTGAACGTGACCAAATAAGCATCAACTAGAGATCGAACTAACAGATATCTTACACGATGTCTACACGAGACAAACAATACGAATAATTAAACGCATAAATATGCAGACGAAAGCGTTAGCTGTTGCTGAGTTTTACGGCATTCAACCACAAAAGGGTTATTTTATTGCTAAAAGACGATTTTTGTAATTTATTCGATTAGCTTGAGAGACTCAATTTTTTAAAGAACAGACGTTTTCTTATGTGTGAACAACAAGTTTGACGGGACCTTGAGAACCTCCTAGCCACTGTCCGGGAATAACAGAGGTCCGCGGCCTGGGAGATATATGAAGATAGCAAAGTCTGTACTCCACATCCCCAGAAGTCTCTCAAGAATTTGATAACCCTTCAATAACATGAGAAACATAGCAGTTATAACTTGTCAGTAATACTACAAGAACAGTCCTACACGCCTTCTAAAGCAGACTAACAATATGAATAAAAAAAAAAAGATTAAGCTTGCAACGAAAAGTATACAATAGAGGATATTGGGACATGAGATGCTATATTAAGTGCTAGGCTTGAGCGTGACCAGGTTAACGATTGAATTCCCGAAAGCGGAGTCTACTTCTGAAAAAGCCCGTTTTAGACCTGGTAAACAATGGTTGCTCAAAGTGGACCATGTGCGATAGTCATAGAAACTTGTCTCAACCATCAACTGATTTCTATCGCCCTAATAAGTTCATCGAGCCTTGGTGAGAGTCTGAGCTGACCACGAACACAGGATGTTTCCCCATCGAGAAGGGGACCGTTACTCTCTGCAAATGTTCCTAGTTACTAGAGTGTAATTTAAGACAAATCAAGAATATGAATACCCATAATATCGCGTATAGTAAGTCCAAATACGATACCACCTTATACAAGGTTATGTCTTACTTGCAAGGAGTAGGCTAATTAGGCTTAATAGATTATCAAAACGAAACAATAACCCGTTAAAATAGCGCATGATATCTAAATTACATATCATAAGAATATACCAAATTGATAAAATTTTGCGTTTCGGTTTGATACTGATATTTCTACGCATATTTCAACCTCATGAGGTGCGATTAATGCTGAAAGTTGAATATAAGAGTAAATTATAAAATGGACAACTAAAATTTTTTTTATGAAAAAAAATACAGTTTTTTTAATTTCAACCCGCGCTATAGCAGTGGCGACCCGATACACCCTCTCCGGGCAGAGTGGACCAGGGAGAGCTATATGAAGTGATGAAAAGGTGCCCTAACACATTTCCCCAATGACTCTCCGAACTTATACGCATCAACCATCAGAGTTTAGAGCCGCTATACGTTCCACCAGGAATGTAAAGATCCCATTAGAGCGAGTCCCCTCTTTGCCTCGACACCCACTATATAACCCAAGGAAATTGGTGGCGTAATCATAGATAGGAGTGCTGAGTAGGCTGGAGCAGTCGATTCCTAGCGATGTAAATCGGAGGGGGCACTCTCTATCGACCATCCCGTCTAGTCCTAATGAAGGTTCCTAAGTAGAAGTGTAAAATGGTAGTCAGAAGGACTGCAAGTGCCATCCACCAAAACTCCGCCTCTAAGCATCACCCTAGCCCACCACGCCACCAACAGGTGTGCCCAATGTCGAGAGAGTCATACACATCCCTCCCTCACTTCTCCCTGTTAGAGGAGAATTATACGCGCTGTGCTGCAGAATAAAAAATTCAAAAGTTATCGTAGAATAGAGAGTTAGTATAGAATCGTTCCAGTGGCCTACTGAGTCGCGGCTTACAGCCGATACGCGCATGATACATTGAAACTGAGTCGGCACCTGCAAGTCATTACTACTACTCTACTGGCAGTACTGAAATTTATTTGCAGAAGACAAGGGTAATTCCTCTACAGAGGGTTTCAAGAACTCCCCCCAAAATGGGCACTGTTGCCGGGGGCAGCACCGGGACGAGTCTTGATCACCTTTATTCACGATCACAAGACCAGTGAGAGCTGTTTGATGACGGTGCGGGCGTCACTATTGCCACAGATCAAGATTACCCAAGCTGCGCTACTCATGCACTGGTTTGGCAAGGACCGTATCGAAACGCGAACCTTGCGATTACTAGGCAAATGTCCTACTGACTCAGCTAACCGGACCATTAAATTTCGATTCTAAATAACCCATAAAGAGTTAGTATGCCATTAAAAACAAAAAAAAAATCACGTTACGGGTTGTTTATTTTCAAAAATAAAATAAACTATAAGGGGCTGTGGATATACCACAATATGTTGATTTAATTATTACAACGTTTGATATGTTTACTTAAAAGCTATTGCATAATAGTTCAATATGCAAAAAGTTTAATAATCTTGATTTAACTCTTACTCACTCTTTTTTTTCTTTCTTTCTTTTTTTCTTTTCACCTTTTCATTATGTTCGATTGAACAGATTAGCGTTATCGCTTCCGCGCACTCATTCCCTCTCTATCTTACCCCTACTCTCTTTCTTTATTTTTTATCATATTTTTATGTGTAGCATGTCCTTTTTCTTCCCTTTCTTTCTTCATAATAAAAACTGAATGGTCCATTATTTAACTGAATTTCTTTTCACACGAATTTCTATTGGCGGGTTTCGGAGGAGGGGGGTTCAAGTAAATGTCACTGCCTGTCAATCATAACTATAACGGCCGAGAGTAACTTTCCATCTATCCCCTCCGATTTTGAATCTTCAATTCAAATTTTACCCACACTTACATACATAATTCGTAGGCTACCTACGAACTATGTAACAGTTTCATATCGTTATTAAAAAGTCATAGTGTACTGATGTATGGCTGCACCACTTGGACCCTAACGAAGCGCCTTGAGAATAAGCTAGATGGGAGCTGCACAAGAATGGTGCGTGCAGTCTTGAACAAGTCGTGGAAACAGCACCCCACTAGGGAGCAGCTGTATGACCACCTGCCCCCCATCTCACAAACTATCCAAGTGAGATGGACTCGGCATGCAGGACACTGCTGGAGAAGCAAAGACGAGCTCATAAGCGACGTTCTTATGTGGAAGCCAACACTTGGGCATGCTAATGTGGGCCGCCCAACAAGGACCTACATTTATCAACTATGTGAGGATGCTGGCTGCTGTGCAGAAGAACTCCCGGGGGCGATGAGTGATAGGGAATGTTGGTGAGAGATTGTCATGGATATCCGTGCTACTTGTGCGACTTGATGATGATGATGATGATGATTGAAAAGTATTTTGTTGTTTTGTGTTTTACTGCTCTCTTGTTATTTGGTTTAGAATCTTCAATTCAAATTTTACCAACACTTACACACATAATAAGGGGCCGAGTTAGCTCAGTCGGTAGAACGTTCGGCTAGAAACCACAAGGTTCCTAGTTTGATACCGGTTCTCGCCAACTCAGCGTATGAGTAGCACAGGGATCTGTGTGGTAAAGTAAGGAGCTGATGGTAGGTGTGGCGCTCCACCTCAGATGCCAAAACAATCTCCTTGGTCTAGCGCTATTGAAAAGGGGATAGACTCCCTCGCTGACTGGCTGATACCGACTTTAGGCCGCCCCGACGACTTTACTTTACTTACATACATAATTCGTAGGCTACCTACGAATTTTTTTAACAGTTTCATATCGTTATTAAAAAGTCTTTTTTTTTTCTTTTGTGTTTTACTGCCCCCTTGTTATCTGGTTTAGAATCTTCAATTCAAATTTTACCAACACTTACATACATAATTCGTAGGCTACCTACGAACTATGTAACAGTTTAATATCGTTATTAAAAAGTATTTTGTTGTTTTGTGTTTTACTGCTCCCTTGTTATCTGGTTTAGAATCTTCAATTCAAATTTTACCAACACATACATACATAATTTGTAGGCTACCTACGAATTATGTAACAGTTTAATATCGTTATTAAAAAGTCTTTTTTCTTTTATGTTTAACTGCCCCCTTGTTATCTGGTTTAGAATCTTCAATTTGAATTTTACCAACACTTATATACATAATTCGTAGGCTACCTACGAACTATGTAACAGTTTAATATCGTTATTAAAAAGTATTTTGTTGTTTTGTGTTTTACTGCTCCCTTGTTATCTGGTTTAGAATCTTCAATTTAAATTTTACCAAACACTACATACATAATTTGTAGGCTACCTACGAATTATGGTAACAGTTTAATATCGTTATTAAAAAGTCTTTTTTCTTTTATGTTTAACTGCCCCCTTGTTATCTGGTTTTAGAATCTTCAATTTGAATTTTACCAACACTTATATACATAATTCGTAGGCTACCTACGAACTATGTAACAGTTTAATATCGTTATTAAAAAGTATTTTGTTGTTTTGTGTTTTACTGCTCCCTTGTTATCTGGTTTAGAATCTTCAATTCAAATTTTAGCAACACTTACATACATAATTCGTAGGCTACCTACGAACTATGTAACAGTTTCATATCGTTATTAAAAAGTCTTTTTTCTTTTGTGTTTAACTGCCCCCTTGTTATCTGGTTTAGAATCTTCAATTCAAATTTCACCAACACTTACATACATAATTCGTAGGCTACCTACGAACTATGTAACAGTTTCATATCGTTATTAAAAGTCTTTTGTTTTTTAGAATCACAGACCTTTTGACATTCGGTCGTACACTTTAGCCAAAAAGACTTTCAAGTAATTGTCATTCCACACCACTTGTTGTAATTAACTCTGATGTAAATAACAGAACTTTTTATTTCCTTAAAGTAATTATCCATAACAAATCTAATCAACGGGAAGTGGTTACCTCTTCCGATCTGCTCATTTACCGTTCACCTCCAATGACTCAAGAACCGATAAACCTGCTCGTGGGTATTTACTGGGCCAAGCCTACTTTGGTAAAAGGCCAACTACAGAGGAAAGAACGAACATACTAAAAACGGTTGGTGAGAATAACCTCAGGCGTTAGACAATAAACCCAATCTCCTCCCA
>CM042160.1:89747010-89866906 GCA_023376005.1 Doryteuthis pealeii
TGGTGATGAAGGGGTGCTCCACATTCCCCAAACCTCCAGAACTGGAACCTCATCATCAGATAGAGTTTAACGTCGTTCCCATGTAGACCCTCAGTCACTGCCTTCTAGCACCCATATGACAAAAAAGGGGATGGGGCTTGCCATAAGGGCAATAGGGTTGGGGCAATCATATAGGTGCTAGCGCTTGACGTGACCAACGGATTGATCGGAGGGGGCCTCTCCGACCGCCCGTCTAGCCCAAGATAGGGCCAAAGTGGAGTATTGCAAGTTATGAACTGCTCATCTACCTGGGTTCTATTCTTAAGCATCACGGGTCGCCACCCACGGCCAACAGGTGGCCACATTTGGGGGAGTCTTACCCCTCTGCAGAGGTGCAGTCGGGGCATTCTAACGCCGCACCGACAGGGCGGACTAGTTTTGAACAGAATTTGAAATACTCTGCCCAAGCGAAGAACTACAGGTAAAACAGTTTCTCTTTGTAAATTGTTTATTTATTTTTTGTCTGCCTCAACAGACGTTAACAATTTTCGGCTGACATATGTGAATATCTATTTCCTCTTCTAACCAATTCTTTGCATCAATGTTTGCATCAAAGAGTGAGCAAGGAAATGAAACAAAATGCGTGAGAGAAAGAGGAAGAGAGAGAGGGGGGAGATGGGAATGGAAAGAAAGAGAGAGAGAGAGAGAGAAGATATGAGGAGAGAGGAAACGTGGTAACGCCTGTGGGGCTATGAAAATCGGTCAAAAATTACCCCCGTTTAACAAAACACCGCAAGCATATAAGAATACTAAAATAATCAAAATGATAGCTTTTATAGGTCACTGG
This sequence comes from Doryteuthis pealeii, assembly GCA_023376005.1. Classification (NCBI taxonomy): domain Eukaryota; kingdom Metazoa; phylum Mollusca; class Cephalopoda; order Myopsida; family Loliginidae; genus Doryteuthis; species Doryteuthis pealeii. Next base: position 89,747,837 of record CM042160.1, read on the forward strand.
CAGGATGGTTCAACCCCTACCACCATGCCACCAGCATCTACTTCTGACGTTTCGGTTTCAGTTTCTTTGTTCAATGGCATATCAACCTACTTTCGTGAGTTATTTTTATGCCAAAGACATCCTTTAAGAAGGACAGAAGTGGTATTATTTAACCCATAGCTGGAAGGATGAGGGGTTTCCCACCTTTCCCAAGGGTATTAGTCCGAAAGTGAGCATTATAGCCCGACTGGAGTTCGAACTCGCTTACTACGCGCTTATCAACCTCCGTGGGTTATTTAATGCCAAAACCTTCCTTTAAGAACAGAAGTGGTATTATTTAATCCATAGCCGGCAGGATGAGGGGTTTCCCACCTTTCCCAAGGGTATTAGTCCGAAAGTGAGCGTAATAGCACGACTGGGGTTCGAACTCGCTTACTATAATGTCGCAGTCCAGCGCGTTACCCTCTATGCCACCGAGACTCTCCACATTTCTGGCGTTATGAGACAACATAACAAATATCTATGGCTCCTGTCGGTCTTTTGAGACTGTGCACCTGGATCTCAGCACAAATCTGGGCAAGATTGTACAGAAGACTTGCAATTGCCCATGCAGCAGATCTCCCTTCCAGGATTGTCAAAGGAAAGGCCTAGATGCCATACAATTTAACATCTGTGTCACTGCAGGAGTTGACAGAATGAGGTTGAGATTAAACACAATTGTGTAGTTAGTGACAACTGGGAAAAGCTGGCATTGAAGAGAACTGACTGGCGAATTCATGTGGATGATGGCTGAACCAGTTTTCAGAGTGAAAGAATTGAGCATAAAAATCTCAAACGTCAACTTCGAGAGGGATACACCTGTCAATATCAGACATGTGATCGAATTCGGCTTTCTTATCTTATCAGGGACAATTCATGCAAACTCCAGGAACAAACAATGTCTCTTGTGCAATCTGTAACAAAGTCTCTAAGTCAGCTGGTGGTGCATAAGCATAACAGTTTATCATCTGATCCATTTGATACAACGCGAAGGGCGTCCTTCCTATGTGATATTTGCATCAAACTTTGTGGATCTGCAACGAGTTATTTGATGGCTCATGTGAGGAAAGGTTCTGGTGATGGGGTTATAGGATTGTGAGAGACGGCAATGATCTGTAAAGATTATGCTATTGCTGTAGTTAGTGAAATAGATCATTAATTAGGACTGGGCCTATTCTAGTAGTGACCACCACAAACGGATTTAACAGGTTTGAATTTAGGGTTTTCCTTCTCCTTGGTTGCCTAACCAAGTTTAAAAACCCAAGTCTGCCTTGCTATTTACCCATAGCTGGTGAGAGAATAGTTGGATTCATACATTTCCCAAGGGTATTAGCGCTATGTGAACTGTAGCTTCGTCCAGGATTTGAACTCTAACCATTACACCTCGCACCTCCAAGGTGTAGGAGGTTTGAATCCAGAATATTCCCACTTCTAGACTCGTTACCGTAAGTCAAGAGAAATGCAAACAGTCTCATTCAGAATTTTACCTCATGCGGTCCATTTTCGGTTATTTCCTAGTTGAGAGTAATATGATATTCAGGGGACCCAGAAAGAACAGAACCCTAAATTATTTATTTTCCCGATTAAACTAACCCTAAACCCAACCCAACCTATGATTTTTCCCAACCCTATCACCCTTAATGGCAAGCCCAACCCTTTTTATCAATTATGGGTGCTAGAGGCCGGGTCTCGGTCGGGTTTTTGTTCCTGGGAATGACGTTAAACTCTTTTGATGGTGAAGTTCCAAGTTTTGGAGGTCTTGGGGAATGTGGAGCACCCCTTCATCCCATTGCTCCCTGGTCCACTCTGACCCGGAGTGGTAGTACCTGTTAGGGTCCCATCTAATGGTGTTAAATAGAAAAAGTATTATAACAATTGTATTATCCATTAAGAATTATTTCAAAACTTTATCGGCATTAAATGGCCCCACTGAGGTTGATTATGCCACAAAACAAAACAACATAACCAACCCTAACCTAACCCTAACCCTAACCCCCCTAGTTAAGTAACATGATATTACAGGATGACCCAGAAAGAAGCAGAACCCAAATTATTTATTTTCCATTAAACTAACCCTAAACCCCAACCCTAACCCCTACGTTGAATAACATGTATTACAGGGTGACCCAGAAAAAACAAATTATTTATTTTCCCATTAAATTAACCCTAAACCCTAACCCTAACCCCCCTAATTCAGTAACATAATATTAGGTAATTTTCACCTTTAGTTGGCTAAATTCCTAGTAAATAAAGCAATTAGAGTAATCTCCCTTGACCTTCACTTTGAACCAAGCCGGTAGCCATTTTAAAAGTCTCCGTGCGAAATAAACAAATCTTAGAAACTTTTTCGAAAACAATACAACTGCATGCTTTAACACAAAAATATCATAAAATGTGTTCTTAATAACAATTAAGTTCATTTCAGATAATGCGCACGCACAATTTTATCCTAGGAATTTAGCCAATTAAAGGTGAAAATTACCTAATAATACAGGGTGACCCAGAAAAAACAGACCCCACACATTTTGTAATAAAACATCATCACCAGCACCCCCGATATGACTCATTAATCAAACTGTAACAGGGATGACGAATTAAAAGATTGAAATCTATTTCCTCAAATGAAGGCAAAGTTTTGAAGAAAAATATTTTGTGGGGTAATTCTTTAATTTGTAACTTTCGCCACGTGGGAGATGATACAGTTCCAAAATCGACCTACCCTACTCTCCACGGATTTAGCCTCTCGGATGCTGACAAGCTCTGCCGGGATTGTTATTTTCACATTTGAGTTTAAACTCGTTACACTTAACAAATGGCGATTTTTGCACGCTTTGCTTCATCCCCCGTTGTCGCCATCTTGTCTGCTACAAACAAAAAACACAAAAAAAAGAATCCGTGATTCATTGCTGCCTCTGTTTCCGTTTGGTAGTGATCCAAGCAACAAGCTGATCACAGTCAGGTACAGAAAGTTTCGTACTTTGGGCATTTCGGGGGATATGGTAGGGGTGGAGGAGGAAAACGGATTTCGAAATGAAGGAATAAATTGGAGTCAGGGGAAAAAAGATGGTGAAATGGGAAATGTTTTATAGGGGCAGGGGGAGATAACTTTTGTTTTGTTATTTTACGAAAAAGAAAAAAAAATTCAAAAGAGAATTCAACGATAAGAAGGATGGTGAAGATTATTTATTTAAAAAAAAATAAAATAAATAAATAACAAAATTTAAAAAATAACAATGATAACTTCTGAAAAGACACATTTGGTGGGCTGGTTTTTTTCGTTTAAATACTTGTGCATCTTTTAAAAACAATATTTTTACTCCAGTCAGTCAGTCAGTCTATCTCTTCTCTACATCGTCTCTCTCTCCTCTCTCTCTCTCTCTCTCTCTCCTTCTCTCTCTCTAACAGATCTATATACGTGTGTGGTGTCCATTCTTTCCTTTGTTTCTAGTTATTTTTTTTCACCGCATCAAACCTTCCCGCGTTTCCGGTTCTATAAATTCATTTTTCTTACCCCCCCTATCTCTCTCTCTACCCTTCTCTGCTCTCTCTCTCTCTCTCCTCTCTCTCTCTCATCTCTCTTCTCAATCTCTCTCTCTCACACAGACACAGACACACACACACACACGCGGTGTGTGTGATGTAAAAACAAATGCTTGTTTGATGATGTCAAGATTGATTGAAGTTACTTGCCGAGTAAGGAAAAAGGTCAGGAACAATAAAAAGGAAGACAAAGTGGGGTCGTCCGTCGGTGGGTGGATCTTACTAAGAAGATTGGACTGGCGGTAACCACCTCTAACGAAAGGAACGATGTTTGTTGGGTGGAGGGGTCGTGTTTGCTTGGTTGGGGGGGGGGGGGGTAGGGTGGTAACTGGGGTGACTGGTTGGTAAAGGGAAAAAATTTAAAAGATAGGTAAAATAATTTTTTGCCTAGATTTGCCCAGAGAGAGAATAATTAGATAGAAAGGCTTATAAAGAGAGAGACAGACACAGAAACCGAGAGAGAGATAGCATAATGAGAAAGAGAGAGAGAGAGTGAGAGAGAGTCAGAGAGAGAGAGAGAAGAGAGCAATAATGAGAAAGTGGAAGTATGTTTGAAAAAAATGGTGGGGGAGAGAGAGGGCATAATAAGAAAGAGGCAGTATCCATGAAGAGGAAGAGATAGATGAGAGAGAGAGAGTGTGTGTGAAACGGAAGAAGGGGGATAGGGAGCATCATGAGAGAAAGAGTGGAGCATGATGAAAAACGAAGGAGTATGCATGAGAGGAGAGAGAGAGAGAGAGAGAGAGAGGGGGGAGAGCACGACGGGAAACAGAGTATGATAATGTGAGGTAGAGAGAGAGGTAGAGAGAAGCAGAGAAAAAGAGAAACAGAGAGAGAGAGAGAGAACAGGATGAGAAACAGAGACTGTGATATTGAGATAGAAGGATAGATGGGATAGATAGATAGACAGAGACAGCGAGAGAGAAGAGAGAGGATGGGGGAGGAGAACATGATTGAGAAACAGAGACCGTAAATAATGAAGAGACAGAGACAGAGACAGAGGACGAGAGGGGGGGCAAGATTAGAAAGAGACCGTAATAATGAGATATATATAGAGAGATAGAGATAGAGAGAGAGTTTAGAGAGAGAGAGAGAGGAGAGAGAGAGGAGAGGGAGGGGGCAAGATTTAGAAAGAGGACCGTAATAATGAGATATATATAGGAGAGATAGGAGATAGAGAAGAGAGTTAAGGAGAGAGAGAGAGAGAGAGATGAGAGAGAGAGAGAGAGAACATGATGAGAAACAGAGACTGTGATATTGAGATAGATGATAGATGGATAGATAGATGAGACATAGACAGAGACAGCGAGAGAGAGAGAGAGAGAGAGGAGAGAGAGAGAGAGAGATGGGAGGGGAGAGAACATGATGAGAAACAGAGACCGTAATAATGAGAGACAGAGACAGAGAGAGAGAGGGGGGCAAGATTAGAAAGAGACCGTAATAATGAGATATATATAGAGAGAGATGAGAGAGAGGGGGAGAGAGTTAGAGAAAGAGTTAGAGAGAGACAGAGAGAGAACATGATGAGAAACATAGACCGTAATAATGAGATAGATAGAAAGAGAAGGAGAGACAGAGACAGCGAGAGAGAGAGAGAGAGAGAGAGAGAGAGAGAAATGGGATGGAGAGAGAACATGATGAGGAAACAGAGACGTAATGAATGGAGAGACAGAGACAGCGCGCAGAGAGAGATAAAGAGAGAGAGAGAGGGCAAGATTAGAAGAGAGACCGTGAATAATGAGAATATATATAGAGAGAGATAGAGCGTGAGAGAGAGAGAGAGAGTTAGAAAAAGAGTTAGAGAGAGAGAGAGAGAGAGAGAGAAATGATGAAAAACTCTAGAGACCGTAATAATGAGATAGATAGAAAGAGACAGAGACAGCGAGACAGAGACAGCGAGAGAGAGAGAAGAGAGAGAGAGGGAGAGAGAAGATAGAGAGGAGGAGAGGAAAGAGGAAGAGGAAGCATGCGCTGAGAAACAGACCGTAATAATGAGAAAGAGAGATAGATAGAGACAGACAGAGAGAAGAGAGACAGAGAGAGAGGGGCGGGGAAGCATAATAGGTCAGAATCTTCATTTTCTTCTCGCTACCAGCTGCTGCTGGCTGCTGCTGCTGATTCGCCGACGGGAATGATAGAAATAGAAAAGAAAAAGAAAAAAGAAAAACAAACAAACAAAAAAAGGTTGAAAACTCCCGAGGTAGATCTATATATTTAGTAACAACGAGCACTGACACAAAATCTCTTCCTGCCTCCATGTCAATTTTATTCTAACAACCACATAGGCGCTGCTTTTTTAGCAAAGAACAAGTGAAACGGAAATGAAGCTGGTTACTTAATTTAGATAAAGAAGAAGAAGGAAGAAGAAGAAGAAGAAGAAGAAGCACTGTGTTCACCTGTAAACCGCATTGAATTAAAACATCACTTGCCGGCATGGCCTAAAGATGAAAGTCACTAATTGAAAAAACATACCTCAACCATCTATCTATATATATATTAATACTCTTGTTCCTTAATCTTACGACCGTAATCATCCTGCAAACTCACTCTAGTTAAAAACGAGACCGTCCTAATCAAATCGTCCAGGATATAATGAAAAACAAAAATTGTAAATCCTGATTATCTGGTGTCGGCTTAATCACCGAGTTCTTATTTCTTATGAGTATCGTACACCTCAGCTAGATAATGGACCCTTCCGTTTTTATTATAAAGAAAGAAAGTAAGAAAAAAAATGACATGCTATACAGAAAAAATATTAAGAAAGAAAGAAAGAGAAAGAAAGTAAAGAAGAAAAGAGTAGGGTAAAGAATAGATAGAGAGAGGGGGGTTGACACGCGGAAGCGCAACGCTAATCTATTTGTAATCTACTTAAGAAAAGATGAAAAAAGACGAAAGAAAGAAAGAAGGAAAGAAGAAAGACAAAAGAGTAGGAATAGATAGGATTTGAGGAGGGGGGGGGAAGCGATAACGCATAATCTATTTAATCGACATAGAAAGATGAAAAGAAAGAAAGAAAGAAAGAAAGAAAGAAAAAGCTTGAGAAAGAGTTAAATCAAGATTATTATACTTTTTTACATATTGAGTATTTCGCAAATAGGCTCTTAATTAAAAATATTAAACTTTGTAGTAATTAAATATCATACCGGGATATATACCACGGTCATGGCTAGTTAGTTTAATCTCATCAAATAATCTATAAGAGAAAAGGCTAGTCGGTAGAATCGTTCGGCTGGAATCACAAGGTTCCTGGTTCGGATGCAGGCCCTCGCCAACCCAGCGTATGAGTAGCACAGGGATCTGTGCGGTAAAGTGAGGCTGAGGTAGGGTGTGGCGCTAACTTCAGACGCAAAAACAATCTCCTTGGTTTAGTGCTAGTGAAAAGGGAATAGATCCTTCGCTGTCTGTGTGATACTGACATTAGGCCGCCGACACTTTACTTTTACTTTTATGAAAGCCGGTTTTCGTCTACCCGAGTTCAGTTCCTGGACGAAGCTGTGTGCATTTCACATAGCGCTAATACCTTGGGAAAGGTATGAATCCAATTTCCCTCCAGCTATGGGTAAATAGCAGAGCAGACTGGGCTCTTTTAACATGGTTAGGTAACCAGTCTAGGAAAGGAAAACTCTGAATTCAAACCTGTTTAACTTCGCTTAAGAAATTGACTGTGTGCGCATACCTGCTCGTGCGGAGGGGTTGGTAAATATATATAGAAAGGGTTTCAAAACCTAAATGGATGACACATACGAGCAGCGGGTACACGTAAACAAATCTGTGGCTTTTGTGCTAACTATAAGCAAAGATTAATGAACTCTATACATTGTTCACTGCTAAGCTAACGTCTATGACATGAAATTCTGTAACAAAAATATGTGTGTAGTCAAAAATAAACATAGCCTTTATATACTAGCACAGAAAACACCCACCGGGGTCGTAAAAATTAATTCTTTGAAAGACATTGCCTGAGAGGTAGGGAGTTAAATATTATAATATCTGAAGGGTTTTGATCATAAGTAAATCATCAAATTTATTTAAAAGGAGTTTTAAAAAATTTTTTAAAAACAATTTGAATGAAACTGAGCCCCATCCTCTCAAATAAAATGTTGCGTGCATGTAAATAATAAACAATTATTTTGAATATCTTTCCACATCAATTTTACACAAAATACGCAGTATTTATTTATTTGTAACTTTTTTAGTTAACTTCTTGTTACTGTAAAAAAAAAGGGGACGAGTGTAAAAAAAACATTTTAAAATTGCTTACTCAAATTTTGGGTGTATATAGCATAAGAATATTGTGACGTAATCTGTGACGTAGAAGCTATGACGTATGTTTTGTTTACAGACAGAAATACAGACAATCTCATTATTATAGATAAAGAGAAGATTTTGTCTGTTCTGTCTGTCTGTCTGTATTTTTATGCAGCAACGACCCTAGGTGTGTGGGGGGGGGTCCGTGGCGTAATGGCCTAATGCTTGGCTACAACATTTGTGTAATCGAGTTCGAATTCAACTCGCGCTATTACTAATGCTTTGGTAACAACCAACAACGAGCTAGGTATAGTTATATATATATATATATATAATATATATATATATATATATATATATATTATATATATATATATGGTAGTTGTGTATATATATATATGTCCGAAGGAAACTTCGAAAATAATACAATTAACGACAAAGTAAATATATATGCACATTAAATATCACCAGGGCTTGGTTTTTGAGCAAAAATAATAGAGATTTGATCTATATTCGTGGAGATAATTAAAGAATAAAATTTAATTGATAACAGCATGAATTTTTTTTTCATTTAATATTTTAGATAGTAGACATTAGCATTTCTTTTCAGAGTAGCTGGATCAATGCAAGGTCGATTTTTTTTCCATAGAGATTTAAATGGGGCATCCCACGAAGATTCAAATCATGATTCAGTAATAATGGATCTGCGGGACTAACTTAAACTAATCCCCCTCTACCTAGGCGACGCCGGGTAGCCGCTGCTAGTACATATCTATATATATATATCAATTTCGTAATATAATAACTTGATCAACCCTTATTAAGATGATTTCAGATTTTAATAGTATGTGTAGAAACAACTAACAATTCTATATTTAATGGGTTTTTCTTTTCATGTACAGATATGCCATTTACTCTCTCTCTCTCTCTCTCCTCTCTCTCTCTCTCTCTCTCTCTCTCTCTCTCTCTCTCTCTCTCTCTCTTGCTATACCACTTAACTTTTACAACTATTTCATACCATTCTGTTGGTATGGATTCGTATAAACTGACTGTATCCCTTGCGAAGGGATAATACCCCACCCAAAAATTTTAAGTTAGATTTTACGGTATGTCAACCCTTGTTGGGTTATCTTATGCCGAAAACAATTTTTTTTATTCTTGGTGGTTATTGAAAATTCTTTTTTTAAACTCAATTTTTAAACACATTTTAAAACTTATTTTTCTACTTAACCCATAGATGGGACCCTAAAGGGTACTACCACTCCGGGACAGGGTGGACCTGGGAGTAATGGTGATGAAGGGTATTCCATACAACCCCAGAGCTCCAGAACTGAAACTTCACCATTAGATACAGTTTAACGTCATACCCAGGACACTAAGATCCTCAGCCACTGCCATCTAGCACATATATGATAAAAGGGTTGGGGGTTGGCTATAAGGGCAATAGGGCTGGGATAATCATATGCTAGGGCTTGATCTGACCAGCCGATTGATTGGAAGAGGTCTCTCTGGCCATCTGTCTAGTCTAAGGAAGGGCTAATTCTAGTTTACTCTCCTAGAGTCACCTGATTATGTGGCTCACTAAACCAATGAGAGCCCCATTCCAGACGATTTTGAGTTCAGGAACTGTCAATAAAAATTTCAATGATTTTTCACAGTTTTAGTGTAATTTTCAAACTATATTACACTACCTGCTAAAAATAACAGGCTATGCCTATGCCATTATGTAACACACTGGCCTTTAATTTGACCAAATCTTGGGGAACAAAGTGAAGTAAAAAAAAAAAAAAAAGTGTTGAAGACAATAAAAATAACTTTTATTGTCTTCTTTGAATGATTAACAAATCTAAAATCTCTTTTCCGAAATGTCTTCTTTTTTTTTTTTTTTTTTTTTTTTTTTTCCTTTTTGAAATTTTATTCATAAAAACTGATAATCAAAATTTGTTTTGTTCTAATGGGGTATCCCACAAGGATTGAACTCATGATTCAGTAATAATGGATCTGTGGGACTAACTTTAAAAAATCCTCTCTACCCAGTCGACGTCGGGTAGCCGCTGCTAGTTAATAAATAAATAATAAAAACAGAAAATAATGGACATACTGATTATCTCAGGGAGATAACAAATTGTAACAACAGATTATTAGGTTATTTCCTATAAGTCTAACGTAAACCAAGGGGAACCACTCTTGACTGATAAATTATTTATTTATTTATTGATCTACACCACACTCCCCAGAGCTCCAGAAATGAATCTTCACCATTAGATATAGTTTAACGTCATATCCAGGACACTAAGATCTTCAGCCACCGCCTTCTAGCACATATTGATAAAAAGAATTGGGGGTTGCCATAAGGGCAATAGGGTTGGGACAATTAAGTACTAGAGTTTGGCGTGACCAGCCGATTCGTCGGAGGGGCCTCTCCGACCAACCGTCTAGCCTAAGCAAGTACCAAAGTGGAGTGTTGTATGTCATGGACTGCCTAGCCACCTGGATTCCGTCCTTAAGCATCACGGTTCTTCACCCTCTGGCCATAGGTGGCTCAATTGGGGGAATGTTCCACTTCTGCAGAGGTGCAGTTAGTGTATTCTTCACCCTCAGCCAACAGGGCGGTACCCCAAAAAGGGGTGTCAGGTATTGCTGTAAACTGCATATAATGGTGAGGCTAAAGATTTGGGGAGTGTGGAGTACCCCTTCATTGTCATTACTTCCCCGTTCACTCTGACCTGGAGTGGTAGTATCTATTAGTGTCCTACCTATGGGTCAAATAAATCCGTTTGAAAATCATTAGTGTCATATAAGACTATTCTATTATTTATATAAGAATAGTTACTTGAAGCTATCATTGTTTACAAAGGATTATTATTATTATTATTATTATTATTATTTCTTTTTGAGTTTTCACATCAACATTAGCTGGAGTCTGAGTGACAGCATGTCTCCTTAGGTCTCCAGGACTCTTCTGAGTATGCTGGCAGATTGCAGCAGTGCAGTGTTCTGAATGGTTTCAATCCTTCCTCTGATTTCCAAACTTTCCAAACCCCTTTCCAATCGTTTTGGGACCGTTCCAAGTGCACCAACCACAATTGGTATCACTTTGACTTTCATATTCCATAACTTTTACAGTTCTCTGGCAAGGTCCAGATATTTGTCTATTTTTTCATTTTCCTTTAGCTTCACCCTGTGATCTGCTGGAACTGCAAAATCCACCAGTTGACAAGTTCTTTCTTTTTTGTTTATCAACACTAGGTCTGGTCATCTTGCTGGGATAAGGTGATTTGTTTTTATTACAAAGTCCCAGAGAATTTTATGCGTTTCGTTCTCAAGAACAGATTCTGGTTTATGCATATACCATTTTGTTGTATGGTCAAAATTCCCAGTGGATCACCTTCTCAACCCAGTCGTGTATAATTTTGATTATCATCATCATCATTATTATTGAGTTTTTCACACCAGCGTAAGCTAATGGTCTTTCACTGAAGCTGAGTGACAACTAGTCCTCGGGTCTCCAGAACTTTTCTGAGTATTCTAGCCGATTGCAACAATGCAGTTGTCAAGATGGTCTCAATTCTTCCTCTGATTTCCAGTTCCTCTAGTCTCTTTTCTAAGCTTTTGGGACCGTTCCAAGTGCCCCAATTACAATTGGTATCACTTTGACCCTCATAATATTCCACAGCTTTTTCAAGTCTCTGGCAAGGTCCATGTAATTGTTTATCTTATCATCTTCACCCAGTGATCTGCTGGAACTACAAATCTACCAATTGACGAGGTCTCTTTTTCTTGTAAATCAATACTAGGTCCGCTCTTCTAGTTGGGATGAGGCGACCCGTCTGTATCTCAAAGTCCCAGAGAATTTTGTGCATTTCATTAAGAACAGATTCTGCTATTATTATTATTATTATTATTAGTAGTAGTAGTAGTAGTAGTAGTAGTAGTAGTAGTAGTAGTAGTAGTTACTTGAAACCATATTAATTTATGCAAACAGATTGTTGTAAGATAACAATAATTACTTGAAAGCATATAATTATTAGAATTAGATAGGAATACTTGAAACCATATGACAAATTATTTGTATTAGATAGGAATATAAGTATTATAACTGTGTATTCTTCATCTCTCTCTCTCTCTCTCTCTCTCTCTCTCTCTCTCTCTCTCTCTCTCTCGCACACACACACACATACACACGCACACACGTATATACCCTTTCTTTTTATATTTATCATATGTTCTTTTCCCTTTCACTTCCTTTTTCACCTCTCTCTTTCTCTCACTCTTAAATACTCGGTAAGTCAAATTCATTCGAATTATTAATTGTATCACCCTCATGCTTTTAAAAAAATCTCCCTTTTTTTGTTGGGTTTTTTGCCCCCCCCCCAAAAAAAAAACACAACCCTTGCGCTAGACCAAGGAGATTATTTTAGCGTCTGAGGTGAATCGCAACACCTACCATCAGCTCCTTCCTTTACCGCACAGATCCCTGAGCTACTCATACACTGAGTTGGTGATGGCCTGTATCGAACTAGGAACCTTGTGGTTTCTAGCCGAACGCTCTACCGACTGAGCTAACCCGGCCTTATCAAATATGTGAAGCATACGCGAAACCCTTATAATTTTCTAAATATGTATATATACATATGTGTGTGCATGTATATACATATATATACATATATATATGTATGTGTGTGTGTGTGTGTGTGTGTGTGTGTGTTCTGTTTAATCATTTTTTCTTCCTATTCTTGTTGCCCATGTCTCGTTTTACATGCCGTCCCGTTTTGCCGCAATCATCATCTCTCGTGAGCAAAACGTCGGCCATTTTGTTCCTTGCACTTCTTCTTCTTCTTCTTCTTCTTCTTCATCACCATCCCGAAAGATGTGCTCACTGAAGAAGGAGTAGGAGGAGGAGGAGGAGGAGTAGGCAGATATTCCCTCCCGGTTAGCAAGATTCACTCCTATGACGTCAATACTAGGTGCACGTAAATAATCACTACCACCCTCAGCCACGCCCACACACTTCCACACAGATTTAAAAAAAAAAAACCGTGCATCAACACAGACACCAATCAGTCAATACCGTACATAGTCACATACGCATGCGCACGACCACGGGTAGCTGGCGCGCTTGCGGGTAACCCGTGTAACAAATTACCGAGTGGAAAAAAAATATGTAAGGGAAGTATGTGTGAGAACATGAACAGCTACTTTGTCACTCACAGTGTTAATCTTGACATTGATATCACGGAATTTACAAGAATGTGAACGTATAAATACTTACCAACCCCACCACACGAGCAGGATGTGACACAGGGTCTATTTCTTAAGAGTCGTACGATACATCTTATGGATACGTATCGTCAGTGATGTACTATCGTCGATGACGGGTTCTTGTGCATCATATCGGCTCCGAAACCAATGGTAACAATGTCACCTTAAATGTATTGTACACTAATATATATATATATATATATATATATATATAGACATTTGAAACATCTTCACCTGATGAATGCATCGCATGAAACCAATATGGTTGTGAATGTTCCTTTGTTACCCAATAAATAGATATTAAAACCTATATATTTATCTTATTATATTATATAACAGCTCTATTTTATATTGAGCACTCTACCAATTAATACTGCCTTTGGTACACCATTCCAGCAAAAGCTGAAATATTGACCATCTCACACTACAGTATATATATATATATATATATATATATATATATATATACATATACTAGCAGGACGGGGATATACCACTGTATAATTTAATTTGATTACAACGTTTGAAATGTTTACTTAATACGTAAAAAGTATAATGATCTTGATTTAACTCTCTCTCTCTCTCTCTCTCTCTCTCTCTCTCTCTCTCTCTCTCTCTCTCTCTCTCTCTCTCTTTTCATTTTTTAATTAAGTTCAAGTGAAACAGATTAGCGTTATCGCTTCCGCGGGATCACTCTCTCTCTCTCGATTTTTCTTCTACTTTCTTTCTTTCTTTCTTTCTTATTATATATTTTCTGTGTAGTATGTCATTTTTCTTCCCCTTCTTTCTTTATAATAAAAACGGAATGGACCATTCTTTAGCCGAGGTGACGACACTCATAAGAAATATGAATTCGGCGGATAAGCAACACCGGATAATGAGGATTTACATTTTCACATTTCATCTTGGACAATTTGGATGGTCTCATTTTAACCAGAGGGTGTTGCAAGATGACAACTGCCGTACAATTAAGGATTGTTGTTTTCTAAACCCAACCGACATTCTGTGTGCTAGAGTTGGATTTCTGGACCTTCCACGTTTGATTCGGATCTATAACAATCGAGACATACCCATGAGTCAGGTTCACCCTACTTCTTACTGACGCCTCTCGTATCGTTACACTATGAAACACATTTGTTGGTTGTCCGACTGCCTATCGGACGAAAATGAGTGTTGCTTTTGGGGTAGGGAGGGAATGGTGAATTGTCTCAACTGGGGACCTGGCTAGTCTGTACGCTTTAATTGGTTGTCCTATCGGACTAAAATGCGTATTGCTTTTATGTGGATTCAGTCTCTTTGTTTTGTCAGAATCGCCCAAGGCTCATTAATCATAAGTTGGTTCCATTAAACCTAGGTCAGCCAAGCTCTACCTACTTCTTTGTTGATGACGCCTCTCGTGTCGTCACGCTTTGAAATTCTAATTACAACCCTTCACCTCTCCATAAATAGAAGCATCAATATCATCATGGACCGTTGTTGTAATGGGAACCCACATGTTTACTTCTCAATCACCCTTGTTGTAGGTGACTCACCTATGACACGAACATGAACTTACCCAAAGGGTACATATGTGGCAGAGTAAAGCTACTCAATCGAGTAGTTCTAGAAACAGTCTTCGTGTATGCTGAACAAGGAAACCCTTCCATTGTATGTGATATATATTGCTGAATACAATCTGTTCTCTACATTTTTATACCCGTGTTGAGTTACTATTTAGTGACCCTTTAATAGGTCATAACAACCCTGTAGAATTGTTTTCATGGTGCAAAATGTTCTGGTTGATGTGGATCGAAAACTGATTTTTTTCTGCGAGGACATTTTGGTTTTGATATGTTTCTCTAATGAATCAACTTGAACCCACACGTTTCGTGGATCGTCTAGTTTATTATAAAACCCCTAAATAATTTTGATGGCGATACTGAATTTCAGTCTTTGTTCTCATTTATCTTGATTTCAAAGGAAAAGGAAAATGGGAAAGGATAAAGAAATGTAATAAATACAAATCAGGGGACAAATTTTGCCGACTTTGCAGGGAGGAAAAATTCACCATAGCTAATTACAACCCCCCACCAAAAAAAACTCAAAAAAACCCAAAAACAAAAAAAAACAACAAAAAAAACAACAAAAAACAACAAAAAACAAGCGAACCATTAAAAAAAAAAAAACAGAATTTCTAAACGCTCCTTAGCCAATAAGAATAAAAATCAAATTAAAAAATAATTATAAGAACCTTTTTACACATTTTTAATTTTCAACTTTTTATGCTAATTTTTACCCAATCGGATAATATATACTCATAATAAAAGACGTTTGTGACAACCTCCCTCAGTCAGAATTATCCTGAAGAACCATTCAGGTGAAACCTAAGTAGATAGTGTCTGACTCATGTAGGTCCTTATAATCATGCTCTACTTAGAGTATTGAGCACTTTTTACATACATAACTTAGAAAACTCCTCCGGTGTTTTTCTTCTTCTTTTGGCCACTACATACGATACTGATGATTATTTTCAGAAAGTACGGGTGTGTTGGTCTTCCCCAGATGCCAGTTTGAAATTTTTACTTTTAAATTCTAATTACAATCCTTCACCCCTCCCTAAATAGAAGCGTCAATATAATCAAGGACCGTTGATGCAACGGGAACCCGCACGTTTCGTGGATCGGCTGGTTTATTATAAACCCCCTAAATAATTTTGATGACGATACTGAATTTCAGTCTTTGTTCTCATTTATCTTGATTTCAAATCAGTTTGGAATATTGCCGGGGACCTGGATTTTTCAGACCCTTCATTTTTGATTCAGATCTATTACCACTGAGACATACCCGTGAGTGCATTTAAAAAATAAATCCAACTCTAACGAGAAGTTGTCAGTGCATTTGTAAGAACATCTAATTAGATACAACACAATCCGACAATCGTTTTCCCATTTTCAAAAAAAAAGAAGAGAAATAATCACTCTCTTTTCATATCGCACGGGAAAATGTGTATTTGCCCTTGTCTGACATCAACCTTCTTGAAATATAAATTTAAATTTTCCGCCTAATAGAATTTAAACCTTATGATTCGTAACCATGAAAACATATATAAACCATAGGGCATATGAAGAAGAGTAACAAAAATAATATAAAGAGTAAAAGATTACAGTTACAGTGAAAGATGGGTGAAATTAGGATTAACTACCTTAGGGCTCAGTCAGTAGAGCGTCCGACTAGGAACCACAAGTTTCTGTGTTCGATACTGGTCCTCGCCAACTCAGCGTATGAGTAGCACAGGGACCGGTGCGGTAAAGTGAGGAGCTGATGGTAGGTGCGGCGCTCCGTCTCAGACGCTAAAACAATCTCCTTGGTCTAGCACTAGTGAAAAGGGGATAGACTCTCTCGCTGTCAGGCTGATACCGACGACTTTACGACTTACTTTTATATGAGTCAGACACTATCTGCCCAGGTTTTATTCGAATGGTTCTTCCGGATAAATCCTGAAGAACCATTCGGGTGAAACCTAGGTAGATAGTATCTGACTCATGTAGGTCCTTATATATATATATAGAATTTAAACCTTATGATTCGTAACCAACCGTCTCTTGCTCTTACCCAAAGTATTATGTATTCATTTGATATGGGTTTTTTGCTAAGTTTACTAGTGAAAGACTGGCCCTCATTGAAGATACGGGGGACACTCCGAAAGACAAGCCTCCAATGCTGTTCCTCAGCGTCAGAAGCTGTGCTGCTGGTATAGCAGTAGGAGCTGAACCTTCTGGCTACAATATTCGTTTTGTGGTTGTTTCCTAGTTGAGTAACATAATATTACAGGGTGACCCAGAAAAAATGTGTATTTGCTCTTGTTTGACATAAACCTTCTCGAAATATAAATTTAAATTTTCCGCCTAAAAGAACTTTAGTGGTAATCTGAACATTAGCTACATAAATAAGAGTAGCCTCCCCTTGTTTATTTTACTTTGAGGAAGCCATATATTTTGGTCGACCATTTTCATTTCTCCATAAATCTACACTGAAAATACGAATTTGTTCGAATCAATGTTTTGACACGAAAATATCATAAAATGTGTTCTTAATTCTGTTTGCGCATTATTTGAAATGAACTTAATTGTTATTAGGAACACATTTTATGATTTTTCGTGTTAAAACTTGCAGTTGTATTGATTACTGTGAAATGAAAATGGCCGACCAAAACATATAGTTTCCTCAAAGCGAAATAAACAAACTCTCATTTATGTACCTAATGTTCAGATTACCCTTTCTGTCTTGTGATAAATTATTGCCAGGGTCTCGACCAATTTCACTCGGTTCCATAAAAATTGAGACTAGAATTTCGTTTCTGTTTCTCTAAGAAGGTTAGAGGACCCAAAGAGTGTTGATTCCTTGTCTACGTTACCTTAACTCAAATTATATATATATGTCTCTGTGTATATATATATATATATATATATATATATATATATGCATAAGATATATACATATACATTTACACACACACACACACACACACACACATATATATATATATATAGAGAGAGAGGGGGGAGATTGCCACTGTTCGTTTAAACGGAACTTGTGAACCCCTCTTACTACTAATGCCTACTGCTACTGGTCGTTTTAAAAGCGAGACAACGGAAACATTCCACCAGTTTCACGCCTGAAGATGGCACAAAGACGTTCCGAAAGTGCTGGTGAAGAAACGTTTGGTGGATTGCTACACCAATTCCACCCTGACATTAAAATGATGGCCAGACAGTTAGAAAGGATCGAACAAAAACTCGTCCGACAAGAATTGTCAGTAGAGTTTAACACAACATGTTTAAAAGAAAAAATACTGCCAAAATATACTTTAATATATATATATATAATCAATGGTAATATTATGGGTTTACACTCATAACTTGAAGTTTCATGGTAATGCAATCATCAGATGAGTCCAATGGTTGAGATCTTGAAAACCAGTCGTGAAATGGTTGAGATTTTAAAAACAAAGGATGTTTACAACTGCATGGGCTCATCAGGAGAGAATGTGCAAACCGTTTTTTTTTCATTATATCATATTCACACTGTCGGATTAATTTCCATTTTATTTTCACATACTTGTCTATGAAAAACTTTACGTATGAATGTTTACTCCTTTGATGATATTTATCCATAAACACCACGGATTTACCTATAAAAGTGGGCAACTTATTTTACAGTTGGATTGTATTACAAATAATTTTGATATTTTATATACACTTTTTATACAAATTTACACTTTTTTAAATAACTCTACATCAGACTTTTTTGAGTCTTATTTTATAACTATAATGCTTCTGATTATTTTTAAAATTAAAAATAAAATTCATTTTATTTTTAAATAAAATTCATTTTATTTTTAAATAAAGTTCATTTTATTTTTAATATAGACAGCGCATTTTTTGATTATTCATATTTTTATCATATTCACACTGTCGGATTAATTTCCATTTTATTTTCACACATCAAACAATACAAACCATCCTTAAATAAAATTAATTTTCAATGCAGTACTCACATTTTAAAATGCCTATAACACTTTTCCTATCAATTCTCCTCCTTCCAGTCTCCACATCCATTAATATGATTTGAAAAACTGGAACACATCACCCCTGATGATGGCACTTCGAAGTGCCGAAAGTACTCGGGATACGAACTTCGGTGGACTAATCCACGGATTCTATCCAAATATAAAAAAAGTTGGCCAGAAAGCTTGAAAAGATCACCAATAAAATTGTTGAATTGTTTAATTCGACACACAACACACACACACACACACATATATATATATATATATATATATATATATATATATATATATATAAGAATGGAAAGGGAATTGAATCCGACAATATGAGGAAAAAATGAGTAAAGAAAAAGAAATGTAGATGGATAAAAATGAATTTAATCGATATCACTTTTAATCGATATCACTTACACATGTGTTTCGGTCCGTTTATCAAAATGTATACGGATTACTATATTACACGGATAATAATGATAATAGCGTAATCCGTATACATTTTGATAAACGGACCGAAACACATGTGTAAGTGATATCGATTAAAAGTGATATCGATTGAATTCATTTTTATCAATCTACATTTCTTTTCTTCACTCATTTTTCCTATATATATATATATATATATATATATATATATATATATATATATATATATTTAAATAAATAACAAAAGACTTAGAGATCTTGCATTATAGACTATTTCAGGGAGCTTAGACAAAAATGTCTAATTCTCCCGACACATCTGATGAGTCGGGAGAATTAGACATTTTTGTCTAAGCTCCCTGAAATAGTCTATAATGCAAGATCTCTAAGTCTTTTGTTATTTATTTAAATATAAATTTGTTATGTGACTCTAACAATAAGAGCACACATTGAGCTCTCAAACTGCGACAAGTTGTTTTTTAAAAAAAAACCTATGTCGTAAGGAAGATTTCTTCTCTGGACTTTTGGATTATTATATATATATATATATATATATATATATATATATATATATATATATACCTACCTTTCCGGCCTCAGCAGCCGAAGCGTTTCACGTTACCGACATTCAGTGCGTGTCAAATAGGATTGTTTCCCAGCGGCAAATAAACGGGGGGGGGGGTAGATGAGGCTGGCAGGAAGGTGGTAAATATGCCGGCCTATTCTGTTTCCTTGGATGGCCTGCGCCGTATCTTGTAAGGACGGTTTCCGATTACGCTAAAAAGAGCCTCTTTCTTCTGCCGCAAATGACGTCGCATACCAAGAGGCACGCCCAAAGATAGAAAGAAGATGGATAGAATGAGAGTGGAGATGAATGGAGAGAGAGAGAGAGAGAGAGAGATGAGAGGGAGAGAGAGAGAGAGAGATGAGAAAGACAGAAGAGAGGAAAAGTGACAGAGAGAATGAGAGGAGAGGGGGAAGACAGAAGAGAGGGAAAAGGTGTGTATGAGAGAGAGAGAGAATAAAGGAGTCAAGGTTGTGTGTATGTGTGTGGAGAGAGAGAGAGAGAGAGAAAGAGAGAGAGGAGGAGGAAGGAGAAAGACAGAAGAGAGGAAAAGTGACAGAGAGAATGAGAGAAATAGTTACAGAAGGGAAACGGTGTGTGGAGAGAGAGAGAGAGAGAGAGAGAGAGAGAGAGAGAATGTGTGTGTGTGTCTGTGTGTCTGTGTAAAGAGAGTATGAGAAAGTGTATGAAAGAGAAAGTGTGCGCGTGGGATAAGTTGTATGTATGTGTGTGTGTGTGTGAGAGAGAGAGAGAAAGGGTGAGTGAGAGAGAAAGAGAGAAAGGGTGAGTGAGAAAGAGAGAGAAAAAGAGAGAGAAAGAGTGAGAGAGAGTGTGTGTGTTGCGTGTGTGTGCGTGTGTGTGTGTGAGAGAGAGAGAGGGAGTCGGCGAGAGAGAGAGAGAGAGGAGAGAGAGAGAGATAGAGAAAGGACAGAGCGAAGAGAGAAAGAGAGAAAGGGTGAGTGAGAGAGAGAGAAAGAGAGAGAAAAAGAGTGTGAGAGAGAGAGTGTGTGTGTGTGAGAGAGAGAAAGAAAAGAGAGAAGAGATAGATAGAGAGAAAGGGTGAGAGACAGAGAGAGAAAAAGAGTGTGTGTGTGAGAGGGAGAGAGAGAAAGGTTGGGTGAGAGAGAGAAAAAAGAAAGAGGGAAAGAGTGAGAGAGTGTGTGTGTTTGCGTGAGAGAGAGAGAGTGGGCGAGAGAGAGAGATAGAGAAAGGGAAAGAGAGAGAGAGAAAGGATGAATGAGAGAGAGAGAGAAAGAGAGAAAAAAAGAGTGTGAGAGAGAGTGTGTGTGTTTGTGTGTGTGTGATAAAGAGAGAGGAAAGAGAGAGAAAGAGAGAGAAAAAGAGTGAGAGAGAGAGAGAGAAAGAGAAAGAAGGAGAAAGAGAGAGAGAGAACAAAAATCCAGTATGGAGCAAGAAAATAAAGCGCGCATCAACAACAACAAATAAAAAAAAAACCGCGAATAAAAACAAAGAAAACAAAAACAAAAACAAACAAAAAAAACATAAGTTCGGCATATATCTTCGGTTCCTACATACCTGTCTTGTCATATATTGCTCGTACCAGTAAATCCACTGACATAACTAATTAATCAAAAGTAGCAGGCCGGGGTTCAAATAGAAGTAAAACCAACCCTGCCCTCACTGTACAAATCATTCTTGTATGTATTTACCCAACCCCTCCGCCTTGGGTAGAATGCGACACAAGGTCATTTTTAAGTGGAATACAATTGCTTACCTGGACTAGGGGCTTCCACCTCTGGTCCTCTGTGTAAAGTAAAACTAATCGCGTGATCCCAGGGGTCCGTCCCCACCTAGACAACACCTGCTCCCTCGACTAAAAGGGCCAGGGTCGGATTTATTGTCCAGTGCCTGAGGCGCCCTAAAAAAAGTATGCTGAAGGGAACCACTGCTCGAGACTGATTGTCATAACAAAAATAAAAAGTATTATGAGGACTAAATAAAGGGTTAGGTTCAAAGTTCCGTGATGGCTCCCGATTACGACAAGAAGGTTTCCGAGTTCGAAAAGAAGGTTCCAGAATCCGAGATGGTTCCCGAGTCGACCTCTGGTTCTCTGTGTAAAGTAAAACTAATCGCGTGATCCCAGGTGTCCACCCCCATCTAGACAATACCTGCTCCCTCGACTAAAAGGGCCAGGGTCGGATTTATTGTCCAGTGCCTGAGGTTCCCGAGTCCGAGATGGTTCCCGAGTCGACTTCTGGTTCTCTGAGTAAAGTAAAACTAATCGCGTGATCCCAGGGGTCCGCCCCCACCTAGACAACACCTGCTCCCTCGACTAAAAGGGCCAGGGTCGGATTTATTGTCCAGTGCCTGGTGCGCCCTTAAAAAGGAATGCTGAAGCGATCACAATTTTTTTTTTTTTTTTTTTTTGCACTGGGCATTGCGATTTTAGCGTGGATCTCCACGGTAAAAACAAAGTTTTTGTAACAATTCTTTCGGGTGGGAGATCCGGACAAATACTTGCTTTGAAGTAGGGGTAACGGTTATCGTTGTATGAAATGGAAACGACGACCTGAGTTCAAATCCCAGACGAGACTGCTTGCATTTCACATAGCACTAATACTCTTGGGAAAGGTATGCATCCAACTATTCTCTTTCCAACTCTGGGTAAATAGTAGGGTAGACTGGCCTCTTTAACCTTGGTATGGCAACCGGTCTGGGAGAAGGAAAACTGAAATAAAAACCAGGTGTACACCGCCTATAAATTGACTGTGTCGCATTCTGCTCGTGGTGGAAGGATTGGATAAATGCATAGAATTGGTTTGAATTGAAAGTTTGCCTTCCCCTAGACCAGAGGTTCCCAACCTTTTTTGCCATACCCCACTTAATCACCACTAAAATCTTGATGTCCTCCATGTGGTAATATATAATTCGGACCAGATGACCGTTAGGCACCCCTTTTTAATCTCGATTAAGAAAGGACATGTTTTTCATTTACACCGTCAATATCCGGTTGTTTTAACAGACGATTTTTAGTTTTTTTAATTATAAAACTAACCCCTAACCCTAACCCCTAATAAACAACCGAATATTGACGGTGTAAATGAAAAACATGTCCTTTCTTAATCGAGATTTAAAAGGGGTGCCTTAAGGGCATATGGTCCTATAATTCTTATAATTCAAAAAGTGAATTCGGTTGAGCTTAAAACGACAATACCTGAAATTCAGTATCGCCATCAAAATTATTAAGGGGTTTTATAATAAACTAGACGATCCACGAAACGTGTGGGTTCGAGTAGATTCATTAGAGAAGCATCTCAAAACCAAAAAGGCCTCGCAGAAAAATCAGTTTTCGATCCACAAAAGCCATCTATGAAAAGCAAAAATGAAATAAACAAAAGACGGAAAATAATCAAGAGAAAAAAAAAACATTTATATAAAATATTTCAATGAATTTATTTCAATAAATTTATGGAAGTATATGTGTACAATAAATAAGAGTACCTATCGAATGGAAAATACCATATGAGGCTACCGCAAGACAAGTATCATAAATTTACTGAAGTATATGTGTACAATAAAATAAGAGTACCTATCGAATGCAAAATACCATATGAGGCTACGCAAGACAAGTATCATAAATTTATTGAAGTATATGTGTACAATAAAATAAGAGTACCTATCGAATGGAAAATACATATGAGGCTACCGCAAGACAAGTATCATAATTTATTGAAGTATATGTGTACAATAAAATAAGAGTACCTATCGAATGGAAAATACCATATGAGGCTACCGCAAGACAAGTATCATAAATTTATTGAAGTATATGTGTACAATAAAATAAGAGTACCTATCGAATGGAAAATACCATATGAGGCTACCGCAAGACAAGTATCATAATTTATTGAAGTATATGTGTACAATAAAATAAGAGTACTATCGAATGAAAATACCATATGAGGCTACCGCAAGACAAGTATAAATTTATTGAAGTATATGTGTACAATAAAATAAGAGTACCTATCGAATGGAAAATACCATATGAGGCTACCGCAAGACCATAAATTTATTGAAGTATATGTGTACAATAAAATAAGAGTACCTATCGAATGCAAAATACCATATGAGGCTACCGCAAGACAAGTATCATAAATTTATTGAAGTATATGTGTACAATAAAATAAGAGTACCTATCGAATGAAAATACCATATGAGGCTACCGCAAGACAAGTATCATAAATTTATTGAAGTATATGTGTACAATAAAATAAGAGTACCTATCGAATGCAAAATACCATATGAGGCTACCGCAAGACAAGTATCATAAATTTATTGAAGTATATGTGTACAATAAAATAAGAGTACCTATCGAATGCAAAATACCATATGAGGCTACCGCAAGACAAGTATCATAAATTTATTGAAGTATATGTGTACAATAAAATAAGAGTACCTATCGAATGGAAATACCATATGAGGGCTACCGCAAGACAAGTATCATAAATTTATTGAAGTATATGTGTACATAAAATAAGAGTACCTATCGAATGCAAAATACCATATGAGGCTACCGCAAGACAAGTATCATAAATTTATTGAAGTATATGTGTACAATAAAATAAGAGTACCTATCGAATGGAAAATACATATGAGGCTACCGCAAGACAAGTATCATAAATTTATTGAAGTATATGTGTACAATAAAATAAGAGTACCTATCGAATGGAAAATACCATATGAGGCTACCGCAAGACAAGTATCATAAATTTATTGAAGTATATGTGTACAATAAAATAAGAGTACCTATCGAATGGAAAATACCATATGAGGCTACCGCAAGACAAGTATCATAAATTTATTGAAGTATATGTGTACAATAAAATAAGAGTACCTATCGAATGGAAAATACCATATGAGGCTACCGCAAGACAAGTATCATAAATTTATTGAAGTATATGTGTACAATAAAATAAGAGTACCTATCGAATGGCATATGAGGCTACCGCAAGACAAGTATCATAAATTTATTGAAGTATATGTGTACAATAAAAATAAGAGTACCTATCGAATGGAAAATACCATATGAGGCTACCGCAAGACAAGTATCATAAATTTATTGAAGTATATGTGTACAATAAAATAAGAGTACTATCGAATGCAAAATACCATATGAGGCTACCGCAAGACAAGTATCATAAATTTATTGAAGTATATGTGTACAATAAAATAAGAGTACCTATCGAATGGAAAATACCATATGAGGCTACCGCAAGACAAGTATTCATAAATTTATTGAAGTATATGTGTACAATAAAATAAGAGTACTATCGAATGGAAAATACCATATGAGGCTACCGCAAGACAAGTATCATAAATTTATTGAAGTATATGTGTACAATAAAATAAGAGTACCTATCGAATGAAAATACCATATGAGGCTACCGCAAGACAAGTATCATAAATTTATTGAAGTATATGTGTACATAAAATAAGAGTACCTATCGAATGGAAAATACCATATGAGGCTACCGCAAGACAAGTATCATAAAATTTATTGAAGTATATGTGTACAATAAAATAAGAGTACCTATCGAATGCAAAATACCATATGAGGCTACCGCAAGACAAGTATCATAAATTTATGAAGTATATGTGTACAATTAAAATAAGAGTACCTATCGAATGGAAAATACCATATGAGGCTACCGCAAGACAAGTATCATAAATTTATGATGTGTACAATAAAAAAGAGTATCGAATGGTGAGGCCGCAAGACAAGTATCATAAATTTATTGAAGTATATGTGTACAATAAAATAAGAGTACCTATCGAATGGAAAATACCATATGAGCTACCGCAAGACAAGTATCATAAAATTTATTGAAGTATATGTGTACAATAAATAAGAGTACCTATCGAATGGAAAATACCATATGAGGCTACCGCAAGACAAGTATTCATAAATTTATTGAAGTATATGTGTACAATAAAATAAGAGTATCGAATGGAAAATACCATATGAGGCTACCGCAAGACAAGTATCATAAATTTATTGAAGTATATGTGTACAATAAAATAAGAGTACTATCGAATGCAAAATACCATATGAGGCTACCGCAAGACAAGTATCATAAATTTATTGAAGTATATGTGTACAATAAAATAAGAGTACCTATCGAATGGAAAATACCATATGAGGCTACCGCAAGACAAGTATCATAAATTTATTGAAGTATATGTTACAATAAAATAAGAGTACCTATCGAATGCAAAATACCATATGAGGCTACCGCAAGACAAGTATCATAAATTTATTGAAGTATATGTGTACAATAAAATAAGAGTACCTATCGAATGGAAAATACCATATGAGGCTACCGCAAGACAAGTATCATAAATTTATTGAAGTATATGTGTACAATAAAATAAGAGTACCTATCGAATGCAAAAATACCATATGAGGCTACCGCAAGACAAGTATCATAAATTTATTGAAGTATATGTGTACAATAAAATAAGCTATCGAATGGAAATACCATATGAGGCTACCGCAAGACAAGTATCATAAATTTTATTGAAGTATATGTGTACAATAAAATAGAGTACCTATCGAATGGAAAATACCATATGAGGCTACCGCAAGACAAGTATCATAAATTTATTGAAGTATATGTGTACAATAAAATAAGAGTACCTATCGAATGCAAAATACCATATGAGGCTACCGCAAGACAAGTATCATAAATTTATTGAAGTATATGTGTACAATAAAATAAGAGTACTATCGAATGGAAAATACCATATGAGGCTACCGCAAGACAAGTATCATAAATTGAGACCCTTGTGCTTCATGTCAGCTGCATTGAGATTTTTATAGTAGTAATGTTATATATTAATTACTCGTCTTCTGATCATCTTTGGTATCTTATGTAGATTTCTTCTAGAGTTTTTCTTGGAGTTTTTCTTGGAGTTCTTCTAGCGTCTGGAACTTTCATTTGGAGATTTCGTGTCTGGCCTTCCATTAGGGATTTCTCGTCTATCAGAAGCCCTGGGTCATTAGTTGTTTTTAGATAAATAACCCAAGATTTAGATTTTCTTTATATTATATTTATTTAGAAATCCCCATCCAGACTAACTGCGCAGAGTGTGAGAATGGGGGCGCACTGATCGCGACTTGCTATCTCCATGGCTTGCCCAGTACTGATCTAACTAACTATTTCAAATCAAAACTGGAAAGAGCCTTTGTTTCTCATTTCTCTACTAATTCTCGCGGGTATCTACTGGAAAAGGGGTTAACACGAGTTTAACATGTGCCAATCAATCTTTCATGATATCGCCACATACTACCACTCAAAAAACTGCTAGCTGTAATTTCTAACAGCCATTTTGATTTCTACACTAACCCTACATAATTGTTAGGGTACTAACAATTATGTAACAGTGATTTAGTCAGCTCTAGTCTTAAATGTCCTCGTTTTGTGATATCCAGTAGATTTCTTGTTTTCAGTAGCAAATGATTGACACCTCTAAAGCCAACTTCAGCTAAATATGAAGATGGAAATGGTAACAACAGTTTTCTTGCTAAGATGATTGAATTTTGGGTATTTGGTTTCGGTTTCATTACAAATCAATGCCATCACTCCTTATATATATTTACCAACCCCTCCGCACGAGCAGGATGCGACACAAGGTCAATTTCTTAAGCGGAGTTTAACAGGTTTGAATTCAGAGTTTTCCTTCTCCTAGACTAGTTGCCTAATCAAGGTTAAAGAGCCCAGTCTGCCCTACTATTTTACCCATAGCTGGAGGGAGAATTGGATTCATACCTTTCCCAAGGGTATTAGCGCTATGTGAAATGCCAACAGCTTCGTCCAGGAATTGAACTCGCGTTGACGAGTCCATTTCCTACGACTCTAACCATTAGACCACGCGCCTCCATCACTCCTTATAAGTTGAATAAAGACATATTTAGTCTCAATTGTCCCCCCTTAAAAATCACAGTGATCCCCTGTGGGGCCGTACGCCCCACGTTGGGAACCACTGCTCGAGACTGATTGTCATAACAAAAATAAAAAGTATTATGAGCGGAATGAGAACAGGATACCACCGTGGAATAAATAAAGGGTTAGGTTCAAAGTTCCGTGATGGCTCCCGATTACGACAAGAAGGTTCCCGAGTCCGAGATGGTTCCCGAGTCCGACAAGGAATACCTGAAGAAGGCCGGAGGGCACATCGACCGAAACGTTGTACAGATAACAATGAAGATGAGGACAATAGTCCGAATAATCTAAATAATACTAATTATCAAGCCTCATCTCAAAAATTCCGAGAAATAGTCAAAAATAAAAAGCCTTGCCTGTCTTACTATCTACCCATATTTGGAGGGACGTGGTGGATTCATGCCTTTCTCAAGGGCATTAGCATATGATTATTTGTATCAGATAGGAATTCTCGAAATCATATAATTCGTGATGGTGCAAATTATTTTATGTGATAGGAATACTTTAAACATATAACTGTGTATCAATTATTTGTATTCGATAGATAAATTTAAATACGATATTCGTTAAACTTTTCTGGTTATTTCCTAGATTGAGTAACATGAGTGACCCAGAAAAAACAGAACCCAAATTATTTATTTATTTTCCCATAATACTAACCTATACCCAACCTTAACCCTAACCCTAAGCCCTTACACTAACCCTTGATGGACTTAAACTTTTTTGAAAAATTGAATAAAATTAACAGTTTTACAAAATTTGTGGGTTCTGTTTTTTTCTGGGTCACCCTGTAATATTATGTTACTCAACTGGGGAGGGGGGTAGGGTTAGGGTTAGGGTTAGAGTTGGGGTTTAGGTTAGTTTAATGGGAAAATAAATAATTTGGGTTCTGTTTTTTCTGGGTCACCCTGTAATATCATGTTACTCAACTAGGAAATAACCATTTTTTTGTTAATATATCATATACAATATTTGATTGATGCTTGCTAGTCGAAATATTAAAAAGACTACCAAATATATGCACCCTCCGGGTGCATGTGTTTACGTTTTGATGTAATAAAATATTAGATTAAATTAGAAAGGCTAATGAAACTAAATAAGAATGAAGATAAACAAAAATTTGAAAGCAGGGGAGTATAATTTGAAAAATAGAACAACTGAAACTTACTCTTCCATCACTCTCGTCTTTCATTGCTAAATTTCCTAATTAACTATTTAGTTAAAATAGGAAGTAAGAATATAATTACAGTTATTTGTTCTTATTAATCGATTTCTTTTATGATCTATCCCCGAAACTTTTGCTCATATTTATTAAGATAAAACCAAAACAATTACCAATCATAAATACTAAGCATATATTTTATCAAATCAAATTTTTAATATCAATATGCAAATTAGCCTTACTGTTTCACACAATAAACCGCCATTTTGTTGATATATAAATACAATTGTATATTATTATGATGTAGATAAGGCCAACCGTATTAATCATATAAAACAATTTTATTATAATTGAGAGTTTAAATAAAAACAATATCATGGAGAAGTGACGTAAATAACTAAGGAAATTATGACTTGAGTAGTAATATAGTTTGGTTACAGACAGAAAACACACTAGCTCCATTATAATAAGATATCTACCATAATTGAAACATTCTATTAATCATTTTGAAAGATTCAATCAGATTACCTTTCATTCTTCCTTCGAGTAAATAATCGTCGGGCAGCTTAAAGTCGGTATCAGCCAGACAGCGAGGGAGTCTATTCCCCCTTTTCACTAGTGCTACATGACCAAGGAGATTGCTTTTAGCGTCTGAGACGGCGCGCCGCAACCTACCATCAGCTCCTCACTTTACCGCACCGTCCCTGTGCTACTCATACGCCGAGTTGGCGAGGACCGGTATCGAACACAGAAACTTGTGGTTCCTAGTCGGACGCTCTACTGACTGAACCCTAAGGTAGTTAATCCTAATTTCACCCATCTTTCACTGTAACTGTAATCTTTACTCTTTATATTATTTTTGTTACTCTTCTTCATATGCCCTATGGTTTATATATGTTTTCATGGTTACGAATCATAAGGTTTAAATTCTATTAGGCGGAAAATTTAAATTTATATTTCAAGAAGGTTGATGTCAGACAAGGGCAAATACACATTTTTCCGTGCGATATGAAAAGAGAGTAATTATTTCTCTTCTTTTTTTTTGAAAATGGGAAAACGATTGTCGGATTGTGTTGTATCTAATTAGATGTTCTTACAAATGCACTGACAACTTCTCGTTAGAGTTGGATTTATTTTTTTAGATGCACTCACGGGTATGTCTCAGTGGTAATAGATCTGAATCAAAAGTGAAAGGTCTGAAAAATCCAGGTCCCCGGCAATATTCCAAACTGATTTGAAATCAAGATAAATGTGAACAAAGACTGAAATTCAGTATCGTCATCAAAATTATTTAGGGGTTTTATAATAAACTAGACGATCCACGAAACGTGTGGGTTCCCGTTGCATTAACGGCCCTTGATTATATTGACGCTTCTATTTAGGGAGGGGTGAAGGATTGTAATTAGAATTTAAAAGTAAAAATTTCAAACTGGCATCTGGGGAAGACCAACACACCCGTACTTTCTGATAATAATCATCAGTATCGTATGTAGTGGTCAAAAGAAGAAGAAAAAACACCGGAGGAGTTTTCTAAGTTATATATTTAAAAAGTGCTCAATACTCTAAGTAGAGCATAATTATAAGGACCTACATGAGTCAGACACTATCTACTTAGGTTTCACCTGAATGGTTCT
Source organism: Doryteuthis pealeii (assembly GCA_023376005.1). Classification (NCBI taxonomy): domain Eukaryota; kingdom Metazoa; phylum Mollusca; class Cephalopoda; order Myopsida; family Loliginidae; genus Doryteuthis; species Doryteuthis pealeii. The sequence continues at coordinate 89,778,192 of CM042160.1, forward strand.
TCAGGATAATTCTGACTGAGGGAGGTTGTCACAAACGTCTTTTATTATGAGTATATTATTATGGGTATCTGAGTGGGTAAAAATTAGCATAAAAAGTTGAAAATTAAAAATTCGTAAAAAGGTTCTTATAATTATTTTTTAATTTGATTTTTATTCTTATTGGCTAAAAAGCGTTTAGAAATTCTGTTTTTTTTGTTTAATGGTTCGCTTGTTTTTGCTGTTTTTGTTTTGTTTTTTTTTTTGGGGGGGGGGTAATTAGCTGGTGAATTTTTCCTCCGTGCAAAGTTGGCAAAATTTGTCCCCTGATTTGTATTTATTACATTTCTTTATCCATTTCCCATTTTTTAAGATGGGGTCTATTTCTAATTCTTCTTTTATTTTCCACACACGATTGGATAAACTCGTATTGTGTCTATATTTTTTGTTTACGAAATTACTCTTGTGGTTGTAGTATCTAATTTTAATAGCTTCTTGTGTGGATACTAAGTATACTTTTTTGTTATTATTCTATCTTTATCGTTTGGTTTATTGTGTATGTACTTACACTTTATATACTACGCTCTCTAGTTGGCATTTTCCTTCCAAGGGACATTCTGTCTTATAAAGTACAGTTACAATTAGGGGTTTTATGGTTTGGGCTTTTGTTGATATTATGTTTTTTTTTAATTCTTTTTATCTTACATATGCGACACGTGTTTCTGATCTGTTGTCTTCTTCAAGCATTGAATTATTATTTTGGCAGAATATGTCCGATATTTGATAGGTTGTGTGTGTTTTTTCAAAAAAACACACACGTGTCGCATATGTAAGATAAAAATAATTTTTTTTTTTTTCTGAAAACATAATACATTTTGCGGACTTTCTTTTTTATAATATATATATATATATATATATATATATATATATATATATATATAATCAAAAGCTGCTACAACGTTTTCATTGTAGCTGCATAAGTAGTTCATTTAAAAGTTCTCAATATATTTCGTAAAATATAGACCATTTATAGTTGTAGAAAAAGCTGTTTCTATTTTCCACGGTTTCGGTATCCAAGGTACACCTTTCTCAAGATAACCTCATGTATACCTTCTTGGATTCACCTGAGGAAGGTGTACCTTGAATACCGAAACCGTGGTAGTAGGTTATTACTCGTACCTGTATTACAATAAATTTGCTCTACTAACGTATTGAGCACTTTTTATTTATTTATATCGCTGTCTTACCTTTATTTGCATTAACTAACCATTGTGACCATCTTCACCGGTAAGTCACCTTTTCCAAAATACATATACATATATATACATATATATATATATACACACGCACACACACACACACACACACACACACATTAATGGGGGTGCGTGGTCTAATGGTTAGAGTCGTAGGAAGTGGACTCGTGAAACCGAGTTCAAATCCTGGATGAAACTGTTGGCATTTCACTTGGTGCTAATACCCTTGGGAAAGGTATGAATCCAATTCTTCCTCCAGCTATGGGTAAATAGCAGGACTGACTAGGTTCTTTAACCATGGTTAGGTGACCAGTCTAGGAGAAGGAAATCTCTGAATTCAAACCTGTTAAACTCCGCTTAAGAAATTGACCTTGTATCGCATCCTGCTCGTGCGGAAGGGTTGGTATATATATATATATTATATATATATATATATATATATATATATATATATATAGTAATAATTTCGCTTCAGTAATTGCTATGTGAATTCAGTTGTGTGGTCTTGTAATTTTCTTAACGCCCCGCCGATCTTTGATAACGCGTTAAACATTTCAAAAATAATTTCCAGGAGATATTCATTGACAATTATTAGTACAGGTGGCTACTGTAATTAACAAATTCAATCTCTCACCCCACCACCACACCTCACATTCTCTCTCTCTCTCTCTCTCTCTCTCTCTCTCTCTCTCTCTCTCTCTCTCTCTCTCTCTCTCACTAGCTCTCTACATTAACCTCTCCATATTTTCTTTCTTCTCTCTCTCTCTCTCTCTCACTATCTCTCTCCATTAATCTTCACACACACTCTCTCTCTCTCTCTCCCCCTCTCTCTCTCTCTCTCTCTCTCTCTCTCTCTCTCTCTCTCTCTCTCTCACACACACACACACACACACATAGCCTTTCTTTGTTCTTTTTCATTATATTTGGTTCATATGTTCTTTTCCCTTTCACTCCCTCTTCTCTCTCTCTCTCTCTCTCTCTCTCTCTCTCTCTTTCACACACACACACACACACACTTATTTTTTCTCATATGTTATTTACCCTTTCACTTTCTTTATCACCCCCCCTCTCTCTCTCTCTCTCTCTCTCTCTCTATATATATATATATATATATATATATATATATATATATAAGCAAAGAGAAAACTAAAAAAGAATCACCCTTTTGTAGCCAAAATACAAATTGGTCTCTTCCCATTACAAATGGTAACGTTAACTTATCTTTATTCGAAAACGCTTTCTGCCAAATTCCTAAAACAGTTTTTTTTTAAAGCGCGATAAGAACAAATAATAAATTAAGATGCAAGTTTCGGCCACATTAACTCCTTTTATTATCACCTTGTGTGGCCAAAGAAGATTTTTAATTTACTAACAAAAAATGCCCCCCCCCTAAAAGTCTAATGAAATTAAATACGAACGCAAAAAAGATTACACTTATTCTTACTTCATTTTAATTGATTTCAATATAAAATTAGACATAGAATTGCTTTTAATACGTTTGAGAATAAAACAATAATACTTGAAATCAATAACAAAAAGTCATTATTATTATCTGCGTTATTCGGACTATTGTCCTTATCTTCATTGTTATCTGTACAACGTTTCGGCCGATGTGCCCTTCGGCCTTCTTCAGGTATTTCTTGTTGGACACATGGCCTAGTGGATAAAGGAGTTAGGTTAAGACAGTTCTAAGTGACAGTTGTCTCTGGACTGCAGGTTCAATCCTGGTCAAGGGCAGCAGTAACATACAATAATAATTAACACAGCTTAACGCCTCTACCCCAGCTATGGTTAGCGGAATAAGAACAGGATACCCCCGTGGACGTAATGAAGGGTTAGGTTCAAAGTTTTGTGATGTCTCCCGATTATGACAAGAAGGTTCCAGAGTCCGACAAGAAATACCTGAAGAAGGCCGGAGGGCACATCGGCCGAAATGTTGTACAGATAACAATGAAGATGAGGACAATAGTTCGAATAATACAAATAATACTAATTATCAAGTCTCATCTCAAACATTCAGAGAGAAACTCATTATTTATTAAATACGTTCAGTGGAATGAGAACAGTCTACCCCCGTGGATTGAATAAAGGGTTGGGTTCAAAGTTCTGTGAAGGGTCCCGATTACGACAAAAAGGTTCCCGAGTTTGAAAAGAAGGTTTCCCGAGTCCGAGAAGAAATATCTGAAAAAGTCCAGAGGGCACATCGACCGAAACGTTGTACCGATAACAATATGACAAATGAGGACAATAGTCCGAATAATCCAAATAATGAAAGAAAGAACAATTATATGTGGATCTATTTTCCTTGCATTTGTTCTCGCCGTCAAATACGTTGGTTGTTTGAAGGATTAATCGACAAATTAAAATTTCACGAAAATAGGTAGACTAATAATGCCTTAAAAAGGGCATTTTTAGGGGATCTTTGAAGCCCCATATCTACGTCAATTCTCAACAGAATTCAATTTTCAGACCAAGTTACCTTTAAGCACCCTAGGGTCGACCTGGATTCATAGGGACATGTTTCGCTTTGCTCCGTCAACATCCGGTTGTTTGTTACCAGACGATTTTTAGACGCATTTTTTTTAAATTATAAAACTAACTGCTAACCCTAACTCTAACTCCTAACCCTAACCCTAACCCTAACCCTAACCCTAACCCTAACAAACAACCGGATGTTGACGGTGCAAAGCGAAACATGTCCTTCTGAAACCAGGTCGTCCATTGGGTGCTTAAAGGTAACTTAGTCCCAATTTTCCTTTACGATGTTAATCTACGCATCGAAATCTACCAGAAAAGCCAATAAAATCGACACTAAAAATTTGCACGAAATTGGTCATTTTGAGGCACTATAAGGGGTTTTTAAGGGCTTCATATCTCCGTTAATTCTCTGAATTGAGCACTTTCTTTGGCATCAATGATTTCTACACATTAGAATCTATTAAAAAAAAGCCAATAAAATCGACAACTTAAATTTTCACGAAAATAGGTAAACTAATAATGCTTTAAAAAATTCAGATTGCATTTCCAGTCCGTAAAACAAGGTTGCTTTTTTTGTTTTTGTTTTTTCAGTAAACAGTACATTGTAAATAATCGCTTGTTTTCAGAGTGGAAAAAAATGAACAGCTTAAAGATAAACAAATGCCTAAGAGAGAAAAATAATTAAAAAGCTAATCGTCGTCTATTTATACATAGCAGATTCAATAGATTCCCGAAATACAATACAGAGCAATATATATATATATATATATATATATTATATATTTACTCCTTTTGAGTTTTCACATCAGTGTTCACTGGAGTCTGAGTGACAGCAAGTCTCCTCAGGACTTCTGAGTATTCTGGCAGATTGTAGCAGTGCAGTGTTCTGAATGGTATCGATCCTTCCTCTGATTTCCACACTTTCCAAACCCTTTTCCAATCCTTTTGGGACCGTTCCAAGTGCACCAACTACAATTGGTATCACTTTCACTTTCATATTCCATAACTTTTTCAGTTCTCTGGCAAGATCCAGATATTTGTCCATTTTTTCACTTTCCTTTAGCTTCACCCTGTGATCTTCTGGCACTGCAAAATCCACCAGTTGACAAGTTCTTTCTTTTTTATTTATCAACACTAGGTCTGGTCTTCTTGCTGGGATAAGGTGATCCGTTTTTATTTCAAAGTCCCAGAGAATTTTATGCGTTTCGTTCTCAAGAACAGATTTTGGTTTATGCATATACCATTTTGTTGTATGGTCAAAATTAAATTTTTTGCATAATTCCCAGTGGATCACCTTCCCAACCCAGTCGTGTCTAGTTTTGTATTCTCGTTGTGCTAGTTTGCTGCATTATTTATATTTTTGAAGGCAATTACAATGCGTATATCGTATAAAATTCGATAATTATTGAAAATAATCATGACAAGCAAACTCGGCGAATAACGATTGCGACGTGTGGAACACCGTACAGCTGTTTTAAACTTATTATGTCTCATCAGCAGTGTATACCTACGATCTCCCTCTGACAGAGATCGAACCTGGGAACCCAGCACGCAAAGTAGAATCTCTGACTTGGCGTGCTGGGTTCTCCGGTTCGATCTCTGAATAAACATCCATCTTGTATAACATCCCGTGTTTGTCTACCTTTCTCCACAAGACAAGATAAGTATAGATTAAGATTAAGATGGGCATGGGTATACAACCACGGTATACCCAGTAGGGTCGGGTTAGCTCAGTCGGTAGAGCAATCGGCTAGAAACCTCCAGGTTCCTAGTTCGATAACGGTCCTCGCTAACTCAGAGTATGAGTAGCACGGTGATCTGTGCGGTAAAGTAAGGTAGGTGTGGCGTTCCACATCAGATGCTAAAAAATAATCTCCTTGGTCTGGTGCTAGTGAAAAGAGGATAGACACCCTCGCTGATTGGCTGATACCGACTAGGCCACCCCGACGACTTTACTTTACTTTATACGTGTGTTAAGACGGCTATACAACAACTATTCTCATATGTAGATGGGAGAAAGAGACTGCAAGTGAGATAGTGCACCGGGAAAGACATTTAAGGTGTGTCCCCACGCCCTAAATTTACCTGTTGGCGTATCTTCACCTGGCAAACTTCTTAAGTGCGAGTTACTCTCGAAGTCAATTACAGTCAGAAAAATACATCAAAACCGCGATACAATTGCAATTAACATTCTTTGTACTTTTTTCGTCTTCTCGCTATACAATCTTTTCTCTCTCTCTCTCTCTCTCTCTCTCTCTCTCTCTCTCTCTCTCTCTCTCTCTCTCTCTCTCTCTCTCCCCACACACACACCTTTATTCTTTCTTTCTCACTCTCTCACATCTTTCCCCTCTCTGTAACTATGTCTCCCTTTCTCTCATTCTCTTTGTCACTTTTCCTCTCTTCTGTCTTTCTCATCTCTCTCTCTTTCTCTTTCTCTCTCTTCTCTCTCTCTCTCTCTCTCTCTCTCTCTCTCTCTCTCTCTCTCTCTCTCTTCCCTTCTTCCACTATCTAATTGTCCCTTACACTCTTTCTCATATTTCTCCCCTCTCTCTCTCTCTCTCTCTCTCTCTCTCTCTCATCCTTCCTCTCCCCCCATTTCTCTCACCATACATCTTCTCTCTCTTCCTTTCTTTTCTCAATTCTCTCTCAACCTATCTCCCCCCTCTCTCTCTGTCTCTCTCTCTCTAAAATATATATATATATATATATAAATGTGTCTTACTCTCTCTCTCTCTCTCTCTCTCTCTCTCTCTCTCTCTCTAAATATATATATATATGTGTGTGTCTTACTGTCTCTCTCTCTCTCCTATCTCTCTCTCTTCTCTCTCTCTCTATATTATATATATATATATATATATTAAATGTGTCTTACTGTCTCTCTCTCTCCTATCCTCTCTCTCTCTCTCTCTCTCTCTCTCTCTCTAAATATATATATATATATAGATGTGTCTTACTCTCTCTCTCTCTCTCCCTCTTTCTTTATATATAATATATATATATATATATATATATATATTAGATAGATAGATAGATAAATGTGTCTTACTGTTTGCCAGTGACGTAGGTAAGTGATCAGGTGTCAGGCCACTGAGGTAAAAAAACAGAGGAGACACCCTTTAGATGATTTTTTCGTTGCGAAAGAGTAGGTGTGTGGGTAGGGGGTCATAGGATAATATGGATTTCGGGATGAGGATGGAAAAATAAATAAATAAATAAATAAAAACATCAAACGAGTTGGGTGGGTGGTGTTTTTTGGTGGGGTGGGGGTATGAAAGCGAATTGCAAAAAAAAGTTGTTGAATTGAGCAATGGAAACTGATCTGCTTCCTGCGCATGCACATCGGGATATGCACGGGCGCCAATAATCACTTTTTAGCGGGAAACTGGGATGGCGTACACGGAGGAAAGGGGCGGGGAGGAATAAAAGAAAAGAAGTCATGAAATAGTTGGTTGGATAAAGTATGTAAGACTTTGTCAGTAGTTTAAACGTCGGTCGCCTCTCGTCGGGGGTTCATATGGAGGATAAGCTGTTGCTCATGCAGCAAATCCCCTCTCTCTCTCCACACTGCCGCTGTGATCAAAAGGAAAGGTAAGGTACCAATGCAGTTTCGCAACGGTAGTGTCGCAGGAATTGATGGGTAGCACTGGATTTCAGTATCACCCCACCTTAGGGACTCCAGCTCCTGATTTGTTTTCGGGGTTTTCTCCCCCTAGCCTTTTCTGGAAGGGCAGCAGAGGTTTTGTGTCGGACTTTTCGTTGATTTTGATGGGTTGCCGACCAAGGCTAAGGAGCCCCTTTTACCAACCGTCCTTTAATTACGAAAGTCCAGACTTGGAACATCTTATAAATTTTAATGTTACAACCCGTAACATTAAAATTTATAAGATGTTCCAAGTCTGGACTAATGTTGTCGAGTTTACAAAAGTTTGTAAGAAATGACAATAGCTAAGTAAAGGAGAACTAAAGGCAAAGTGATTAACTTAAAAATTCGCCAATTTTATTTGGCAATGACAAATCAAAACAAATAGTTGACTTTTTGTCCTGAAAGGGACAGTCCGCAGTGTAGTCGGATGTACGTCCTGAGAAGGACAGTTCACAGTGTGTCCAGATTTATATCCTGAAAAGGACAATTGAATTTTTGGGGAAGGTCGCTTCTTTTTCATCATTTGATAAGTTTGTGTGTGTGTGTGTGTGTGTGTGTGTGTGTCTGTCTGTCTGTGTGTCTGTGTGTGTCTGTGTGAGGGTGATCTCTATCTTTTTCATCGTCTAATTTTGTTTTTCTTTTTTTTTTTTCATTTCAGTTACAGCATGAATCAACATGCGAACCAGCGTACTAGTCACGTGGTTGGGAGTCGTGGCGAATCTTTTCGTCCTGTTGGCAGCCAAAGGATCCATTCTCGAATGTCCTCCCGAACTTCCCTGCGACTGTTCCCTCACAGTCGACCGGATGACCATGGATTTTCTACTGGTGGTTGACTGCGCCTCGCGAGGCTTCACCAAATTTCCCAACTTGGTCTTCAACGAGGGCTCCAAGATACAGCTGATCGACCTGAGGAACAATTCCTTCCAGCTGACGCCTTCCGACGCTTTTCCGGCGCTCAATGTGGAATCGGTCGACTTTAGCCAGAGTGAAAATGTCACAATACACAAGGATGCCTTGACACCCCTCCGCCATCACCTTCATAAGGTGGTGCTTACAAAAATGGGCATAACGTTTCACGAAAGACTAGATTACCTCAAAGACCTTGTCCACATCCGGGACTTAATTCTTGATTACAATGGCGGTTGGCCATTGCAGTTTCCCGGTGGATTTTTTCGTGGGATGAATCTGTTGTCGCTAAACAAGCTCAGTCTGAGATCGTGTGGAATCTTTCGTCTATCTTGGGGAGCCTTTGTTGGTTTGGAGCATTTGAAAGAACTTGACCTGTCCGGTAATTTCTTACCCGACATTCCAGTCGAGGTATCCCGGCTGACCCAGCTACGAAAACTCGTGCTAAACTCCAACCAAATCCGCTCCTTACAGGAAAACACATTCCAGCAATTAAAGAACCTCCAGGAATTGCATTTGGTATCGAACCAACTGGTTTCTGTGACGTCTATCCACGAGGACGCGTTCAACGGGCTCGTCAACTCTTTGCAAGTGCTTGACCTCAGCAACAACGGTCTGACTGCCGTCCCTATCCATGCCCTGAGCAATCTAGAAGCGCTGCACACCCTGCTTCTGAGCAACAACCGCATCCCCCACTTAGTAAACGGTTCGTTTGACGGCAACTTTAAGTTGAAACAGTTGCACATAAGCGGCAACCCGATGTATTTTGAAGAATTTATGTTTTCAGGATTGGAAGACTCTCTCCGTCGACTCTACCTAAAAAATATGAAATTGCCATCCCTGCCGAATCAAGCCCTGAAGGAATTGCAAAAGCTCGTCTTCATCGATGTCTCGCATAATAATTTTCAACATATAAAGGAAAATTTCTTCGAGGGAGTCCGCGCTCGCCGGCTTGTAATGCGCTCCATGAAGGTACGTCACATCTCCCCGGACGCCTTTATTCACCTGCACCGTCCCATTGCTATGGACCTTTCCGACAATAGAATCCACGACGTGTCGTTTGTGGTCCAGGCGCCGCGCTGTACTTTCTACGAACTGAACCTGACAATGAACCCGATCGAATGTGATTGCAACGTGGAAAGAATAGTCAACAGCGGAACGATTGAGCACCTTCACGGCAAGTGTATGACACCGAAATACAAGAACACTGACTTGCAGAACACCACTTTGGGACTGGCCCTAAAAAGATTGTGTGGCTCGTCAGAACGAATATTTTGCGATTGGCATGCTGAGACCTCTCACTCCGCCGGACACTCCCATAACGCCGCCATCACCCCCACCAACCTGATAAGTGTCCTTAGCCTGATTGTATCAGTAAGATCAACGATTTCATTACGATAAACAAACAACTTTTTTAATGTAATAAAATTTAAAATTCACTCCATTTTCTCTATGTATTCATGAGTGGGTTAAATCGAACTTAACGGACCTAAATTCCACGATCGTGTGTGTCACCCCGCCGAAAGAAAAACCAAAAATCAGGGAATTAACCGAATTTAATGAAATTTTCAGTTGATATATTAATAAATAAAAGATATAATGACCCAGTAACTTTATTTAAAAACTTTTACATTTTTTCAGGTCAGTTAACTTTGAACACGTATCTTTGAGGTGTAACACAGTTATTAAAGATGCGTGGTTCAAAGTTAACTGACTGAAAAAATGTTTAAAAATTTAAATAAAATAGCTGGTACATTATATCTTTTATTCATTAATATATGAACATTGAAAATGTCATTAAATTTGGTTAATTTCCTGATTTTTGATATTTTTTCTTTCGGCGGGGTGACATATAATAGTGGAATTTAGGTCCGTTAAGTTCGATTTAATCCATGAGTGTGTGTACTCTGACATGTTTTATTGAACAGCCAAAGGAAATAGGCATACTCACATGCGCACGCACGCAAAAGCACACGCGCGGACACATATACACCGTAGGAAGCGCGTGGTGTAATGGTTAAAGTCATGAGACATGGACTCGTCGCCCCGAGTTCAAATCCAATGTGGTAATTGCATTTCACTTAGCGCTAATACCCTTGGGAAAGGTATGAATCCTACTCTCCCTCCAGCTATGGATAAATAGTAGGGCAAACTGGGCTCTTTAACCTTGGTTAGGCAACCGGTCTAGGAGAAGGAAAACTCTGAACTCCGCTTAAGAAATTGACCTTGTGTCACATCCTGCTCGTGTGGAGGGGTTGGTAAATATATATACACCGTATATTCTCTAGTATCATCCAATAATATCCGGGATCATTCGTAGCTGGAAATTGTAGGGTGTACCAGTTGGTCTAGGCCTTAGCCTGGGTGAACTATTTACACACACTACGTCTGTATTTCGCGTATGGGTGCTTATTAGGCTAGAATTTAGGTATCAAAAAGTCACATGATACGTGAGTATATACAGGCTGATTGTAAAGTAACTCCCAACTTTTTTTTTAAAATCTTATAATTTATTTTTGAATCATTATTTTTACAAGAATATCCTAACTTAAATATACAGGGTGATTGTAAAGTAACTTCCTTCCTTATTTTAAAAAATATTATAATTTATTTTTGAATCATTATTTTTACAAAAAAAGAATATGAGAAGAATACACACAACATGGAGTTTTATTCAAAATTCTATATGGGCACCAGCATTCGCCTCCAGCCTCTCAAGCCGCTCGGGAATCGCATCAACTGATCTTCCCAGGAATTCTTGTGGAATGGTAGAAATAGATTCTCGTATTCGTTCTTCAAGTTCTTCCAAAGTCGTTGGTTTCGTAGAGTTGCTCCTCCAACCAACCCCCAAATAACTGTGAACCAAATCTACCCACCCATCTCCCAGAAAAATGGCGAATCGGCCATTCATGAACAACAATAGCAAAATGTGGAGGAGCACCATCTTGCATAAAAATCAAAGAACATACATTAAAGAATTGAGAAAAATGTGACGGCAAATAAAAAAGTTATAAATAGTTTAAAATAGGGATTTACTTTTCAATCTTCCTGCATATATATTTATTGAATATATATATATATATATATATATATAATTTGAAAAGCATTTTTGTAGCATTGTTTATATTTTTTGAAGGCAATTACAATGCGTATATCGTATAAAATTCGATAATTATTGAAAATAATCATGACAAGTAAACTCGGCAAATAAAGATGTACGGTGTTCCAAGTCGCGCTCGTTATTTGCCAAGTTTACTAGTCATGATTATTTTCAATAATTATCGAATTGTATACGATATACGCATTATAATTGCACTAAAAATATATAAACAATAATATATATATATATATTTCAAGGAACCTAGAGAAATTGTCTAGTATATATATATATATATATATATATATATATTAGACAATTTCTCTAGGTTCCTTGAAATAGTCTATAACACTAAAAATCTAAATCTTCCGCTATTTCTTCCTGATATAATGTGACTCAGACAATTGGAGCACACATTGAGCTCTGCTAACTAAGAAATAAAATTTTTAAAAACTACTACGTCGTAAGGAAGATTTATTCACCTGATCTTGGATATATATATATATAATATATATATATATATATATATATATATATTATTATTATTATTATTATTATTATTTATATTTATACTTTGCTTATATCGTATAAAATTCAATAATTATAGAAAATGATCATGACAAGCGATCTTGCGGCGCGTAGAACATCGTACAGACTGTTTCAACTTTTATCAAGTCTCATCGGCGATGTATACTAACGATTTCCCTCCGACAGCATTCGAAACCGGGAGTCCAGCTGGCAGAGTCAGAGACTTTACCGCTCGGCCAACCGATATATATATATATATTCAGGCATGTATTATTGAATAACACGGAGTACTTCTTCATTATTTGAATCTGTGTCTTTTCCAGTCGTCTGGTGGTCTTTCTGGTGTTTGGATGGAATTGAAATAGGATATTTCCCATACTGTTAGCCCAAGTGCTTTCGGCTGCTTCCTCAGTCGTCATCATGGGGTATATATCCTATTTCAACTGGATCCAAACACCAGAAAGATCACCAGACGACTGGAAAAGACACTAAATAATGAAGAAAAAGTACTTCGTGTTATTCAATAACACATGCCTGAAAAATAACTTGCTGACAAAATACACAACATTTAAACTATATATATATATATATATTATATATATATATATATATATATATATATATATATGTATGTGTGTGTGTGTGTGTGTGTGTAAAGTATAAATTAAATAATAATAAACATAATAAAAACTCACGACCTAGAGTTTGACGTTCCTCACCTGAGGATCGACAACGAGAGTTTTTATCCTGTTTTATCTTTTATATTTATTTTATTGTTGTTGGCATCCTTCAGTCTACTAAAGACGATGGCGTAGTGTCCATTTTTTTTTTAAACCTATTATCTGCAACTTCGTGAGTGACTGAACAGAGATACCACTTATCTTATTACTCGAAATATATTGTAATATTCGGTATTTTCGTGCATTGAGCATTTTAAAGATTTCACAGATTAAAAACGATTTTTGCCTTAAATTTGAATCATAGCTTAGAGGCTGAGAATCTCAAGGTTCTTGGTTCGATACCGGCTCTCGCCAACTCATCGTATGGATAGCACTGGGATCTGTACAGTAAAGTGGGAAGCTGCTGGTAGGTATGGTAGTTGGTCCAAGTGGAGAGCTCAATCAACGTTCAATGATTTTGTACAAAGCTGTATATTTTGTAAAAAAAAAAAATGGATTTTAAAAATCGGTCATATTACCTCTGTGTGTGTTGTGTGTGTGTGTGTGTGTGTGTGTGTTAGAATAGCGTTGACTCGGAGTCAACGGCGCTTGGTGACACTCAGTTTCTCGCCTAATCTCGCCTAATTAAACAGCTCCATAAAGGGTGATGGGTAATCTTCAACTTGTTCCTCGTAAATTCCTACTATAAAATAAACTGAACCCTCATTTTATGTCCGTGTTTTTGCAATGAATGTTTTAAATATGTTTGCAATAAATGTTTTTAAATAAATAAAATATATTCAGTATTGTAAAATAACGGGTGCAAGAAAAATAAAACATTTATTGCAAAAACATGGACATAAAATGAGGGTTCAGTTTATTTTATGGTAGGAATTTACGAGGAACAAGTTAAGGATTACCGGGTGATGTGCCAAATCAAACTAAACCAACAGGCAGGAGGATATTATGACACATTGTCAATCATTAAGCGGAGTAAAGCTGGTCTGAATTCAGGGTTTTCCTTCTCCCATACTAGTTGCCTTAAAGAAAAGAAAATTTCCCAAAATGTTTACCCATAGTTGGAAGGTGAAAAACATAAACAGCTTCAGCTTTTATTTCTTACAACGATAACCGTTGCGCAAAGAGCACCTCCATTCCAGAATTCCAGATCATTTTTAAGTAAGTTCGATTCTCTCACTTCCGGGCTTGCGCTATAACCGACCGCCAACCAAACTTAACAAAAAACTAATTGCGCAAAAGAAAAAAGTTTCCCGGCATCATTTTTCGTCCGCTTTTCGGCTGCTTATTCCAATGGTATCTGATGTCGCTAAAACGCATTACAATATGTGGTTGTCTTATTAGTTGTATACCACCTCAATTGACGACTGTAGAATCACATAGATATCATTTTATTTATTTATTTATCAACCTCTCCACACAAGCAGGATGCGACACAATTATTATTCTTATTATAATTTTGGACCATATGACCTTTAGGCACCCCTTTTTGTTCTCGATTCAGAAGGACATGTTTTTCATTTACACCGTCAATATCTGGTTGTTTGTTAGGGGTTAGGGTTAAGGTTAGGGTTAGGGGTTAGGGGTTAGTTTAATTTTTAAAAAAACTCTAAAAATCATGTTAACAAACAACCGGGTGTTGACGGTGTAAATGAAAAGCATGTCCTTCTGAATCGAGATCAAAAAGGGGTGCCTAAAAATATCTTAACTAGGTACTACCAATTTGTTCGCTCATTTTCATTTTAAAAACGAATTGAAATTAATTAAATCGATTATATTAGGTCAATTTTTTTTGTTTTTTATTTTAGTCGAAAAGTCGTAACATAATGAGCATCAGTACAAAAAAAAAGTAAAATAATATTACATATGTAATTTATTTTTAATACATTTTAAACAATTAAATTCTGCTAAAAATGGCTCAGTGAAGATTTATGATGCACTCAAAATAAACGCTTTGAAAATTATTTCTTAAAAGTTTCTTCTTAGAAATCAATAACAAAAAGTTCTAAATACACTATTTGCAGTAGGTACCACCAAAATAGGTCACGTGATCAGTTTAGGCCATATTGAAGGAAGAAACGTAAATATCTTTTTATTTCTTTTTTTAAATCTCGCAAAAAAAAGAAATAATGAACATAAAGAGTTGTTACAAAGACAAACGGTTAATTCAAAGATCAAATTATCCGATTGTGGAAAAATTACTCACGTTATCTTGAAAAACAGTCTGTTTTTTGTTTGTTTGTTTTTTCCAACGGGGGCGATTTCTTCTAAAGCTCTCGCATCGAAACTTATAAAAATCTTTTGATATAATTATTCAGACTCATATCTTTATAGAAAAAAAGTAAAAATATTTTATTGTCAGTTCATTTTTTCATATTTCATAAAATAAAATAGGAGGGTAGACCTCGTAAAAAAAATCTAAGACATGTTTACATCAAAAGGTAAATAATTATGGAAATTTTCCTAAAAATCAGACATTTAATTCATTTTTCATAGAATTTTTTTAAAAAGCCGGTCGGCATAACTTGTTTTTGGCTACGTTAAATATCAATTGATTTAACGGTGCAAAAATGTAAACATTGTTTTTCGTTCATAATTTTCACTGTTTCCATAAGCTGAAAAACAATTTTACAATCATCATGAGTTTGTTTAATGTTTCTTTCGAATGGACAAAAAATTTTCAAAATAATATTAACCTTTATGCAAGTTTCATTGTGTTAAATATAGGGGGGGGGGGAATTTCACAGGGAAAATTGGTGGTACCTAATGTACAGAAAAATGAGTAACTTTTGATATTAATTTAAACGAAAATATTTTTTTTTCAAAACACGCAGAAAAGTAAAGAGTTTAAAAAAATCTGGCGTTTTAAAAACGCCAGATTTTTTAAAACTCTTTACTTTTCTGCGTGTTTTGAAAAAAAAAATGTTTTCGTTTAAATTAATATCAAAAGTTACTCATTTTTCTGTACATTAGGTACCACCAATTTTACAAAAGTCAGCTAGAAATATGTTTAAAAAATGCCGAGGCTTGTGGGATGGCAAGAGGTTTTATATTTTAGGTTTAAGGGTAGTTGGTTATTCTTGGTGCATATTCCTAGGTTTTGCTTTTAACCCCATCATGTTTGGTGGTCGCGCCGAAAAAGGAATTCAAGGAAAGAAAAGGAAGAGACAAAGACGAAAGGTAGTTTTATTGTTTAAGCTTTATTCACGGGTCATAGCCACCATGTGGCAAGGAAATATCTCCCTGGCCAATAAGTAGTGTCTTCTTCCAGTTAAGACTTAAGTCCGAATGGCCGAGAGATTATATTGGGGGTCGGAAGTGAGTCCTTTTCCCCGCACATGCTCGGAGGGTTCTTCTGGTCTGAAAGCTCGTGGGGGGTTGTTGGGGTTTTTTGTTTGTTTTTTTGTTTTTTGTTTTTTTGTTTTTTGTTGGATTTTTTTTTGGGGGGGTGGGGGTAATCCCCACAGGCCCAGGTTGATATTTTTTTTAAATACCAAAAATCACGGAATTGTCTGATTTTTTTAAAAAAATGTGTTCACTAATTAATCAACGAATTCTTTCTTTTAAATTACTGAATCGTTTCAATCAAACTGATTCAATGAAAATAAATGGAAATCATTTAAAATAGATATTACCGTTCGCGCCACCCATACACGCTTTGGAGGAAACAATTTATATAAATTCATTTAGAATATGAAACGCATAATTTTTAAGTTTTAAATTTCATATTTCTAGATTCTAAAAACAAATACTTATTTGATAAGAAACCTACTTTAGTATGGTTATCTAATATTTTTAGGAGAAACAGAACAAATATCGATGTATAATTTTTTTCTCTGATTTTCTAAAAGTAAATTATATACCAAAACAACAGAGTAAAAAAAACTCTAAATTTTTGTTAATTTTTTATTTTTTTTTTACATTTAATTTTCAGATTTTCGGTACTTATTTTCTAGCAGAGTGCCTCCCTTAATTTGTTTTTTCTCTACACGGCCCTTTTGTCTTTTTATTTACTGTAATTAGTTTCGAAAAATATATGCCACCGATAGTTTGCGCCCTCCCCCCCCCCCAAATAAGGGGAGGGGTTTAAGTGACCTGAAAAAAATCAGAAAGTTTTGAAATAAAATAACTAATGTAGAATAAAATTCATTCATTGAAAATTTAATTAAAATCAGATAATTCCCTGATTTTTGGTAATTTTTTTTTTTCAATCAGGGGGTGTTAAATTGATTTTGTAAAATACGCCTATGGTGTCAAAATTGGTGGTACCTACATTAAAATCATTCCAAAATATTTTGATAGACACCAGACGACCTGTGAACCTGTTGGCTTCCCGTTGTAACAGTTGTCCATGATGATATTGATGCTTCTATTTATGATGATTATAATTAGCATTTCAATGTTAACAGCTGTCCATGATGATATTAGTGCTCCTATTCAGAAAGAAGTGAAAGATTCTGACTAGCATTTCATAGTTAACAGCTGTCCATGATGATATTGATGCTTCTATTTAGGAAGGAGTGATAGATTCTAATTAAGTATTTCATAGTTAACAGCTGTCCATGATGATATTGATGCTTCTATTTCAGAAAGGAGTGAAAGATTCTAATTAAGTATTTCATAGTTAACAGCTGTCCATGATGATATTGATGCTTCTATTTCAGGAGTGAAAGATTCTAATTAAGTATTTCATAGTTAACAGCTGTCCATGATGATATTGATGCTTCTATTTCAGAAGGAGTGAAAGATTCTAATTAGCATTTCATAGTTAACAGCTGTCCATGATGATATTGATGCTTCTATTTCAGAAAGGAGTGAAAGATTCTAATTAGTATTTCATAGTTAACAGCTGTCCATGATGATATTGATGCTTCTATTTCAGAAGGAGTGAAAGATTCTAATTAAGTATTTCATAGTTAACAGCTGTCTATGATGATATTGATGCTTCTATTTCAGAAGGAGTGAAAGATTCTAATTAGTATTTCATAGCCATTTCCGTTATATCAAGAATTTGAATGATTTTCAAAAATGAAATTCAGAGCAAATGAAAATCCCACAAATTATCATTCACTTGCAAATAGGACTGGAAATTGATTTATTCTCTAAGACAATTTTTAGTGTATTGCTCTCATAAAAATATGGCTATGATGTGCCGTTTTTTTTTCTGGTCAACAATTATAAATGTATTATATATAGGAAAAATTATGCGTCCTAGGACATGCTGAAAACAAATTGCTGAATAAAAGAAATGAATTGATATCAAAATGTAGACATATTAATAAATTTCTCGTGCGTTATTTACCACCTTACTAATTCCAGCTATATATATATATATATATCGGCTAGAAACCTCCAGGTTCCTAGTTCGATACCGGTCCTCGCCAACTCAGCGTATGAGTAGCACAGGGATCTGTGCGGTAAAGTAAGGAGCTGATGGTAGATGTGGCGCTCCACCTCAGATGCTAAAAACAATCTCCTTAGTCTAGTGCTATTGAAAAGGGGATAAACTCCCTCGCTGACTGGCTGATACCGACTTTAGGCCGCCCCGTTGACTTTACTTTACTTTTATATATATATATATATATATATACATAGTCATCCACAGACACATGTTTCGACTTATCAAGTCTCTTCAGTGTGGCTAGACATTTGTGAGCTACCTACAGTCGAGATAGAATCACCCATAGAATGCGGCTATCATCACCCACAGAATGCGAAGGGGATTTTAACTGTTTTAATACACACATCTCTATGTATGTAAAGGCTGCCATAGAGTGCTCCATTCCTTTTATAGGAGAGCGTTTCGTTTACGCTTTAGTTGGCGGTCGTCAGCAAAATCCCCTCCAAACTGCTCAACTCCAGGGGGATGGGGAGCATATATATATATATTAGGTTGGTATAAAACATTTAATGGCATATCAACCTACATGGCTTATTTAATGCCAAAGTCATCCTTGTAGAAGAATAGTATTGGTACTTTTTTTTTGTTGACAGGGTGGCCTAATGTCAGTATCAGCCAGACAGCAAGGAGTCTACCCCCTTTTCCCTAGTGCTAGACCAAGGAGATTGTTTTTGCGTCTGAGGTGGGGCGCCACACCCATCATCAGCTCCTTACTTTACCGCACAGTTCCCTGTGCTATTCATTCGCTGAGTTGGCGAGGGCCGGTATTGAACCAGGAAGGAACCTTGCAATTACCTAGACAAGTGCTGTACCAACTGAGCCGAACCGGCCCTCTAAGGGCATTAGTCTGAAAGTGAACGTTAAAGCGCAACTGAAGTTTTTGATCTCACTTAACTATGTTGTCACAGTCCAGCACATTAGCCAATATGCCACGGGTTCTAAATGAAAATTGTTGGAATATTTGGTATATAGTTATTTACTAAGCTGAGCTTAGATGTGGCACAAGGCCAGAGGTATGGGGCACCCAGTGAGAATCGAACTCACTAACAATGGTCTGCTAATCTAGCTTGCTAACCATTACACCATGTGAGGTGCCCGGAATATTTGGTATATAAGGTGTGCTACAATTCCTCACCTGGATTTATAGACTAGCTATGGTCACGTGGTTTATTCCTTTGCCAATCACTAACCATACTGTGTGGCTGATACACTACTTAAACACTGATACTGGCCATAGTTCTACTAGCACTCATTGAGGAGGGACTTACAATACTCAGGACTCTTTACCAGAAGAACCAAAGGATTCTTTATCAGAGGATTACCAAGGATCCAATTCCACTGGACAAGCACTCCTGCTTAAAGCCTACAGGATGGCCCATAAGATTGTAATTTAAAAAAAAGAAAATTAATACAGTTCAATCCATCATATAACAAAAATGAACTACTTCAGTCTATTTGTTTAATAGCATATCAACTCATTGTGGGTTATTTAGTGCCAACATTTCTGTTTGGAGACTTGTGAAAAATTAAGCATGATTTTTTTCTAAGCTGTAGCCATGATAGTACTATTGTATGGTTGCACCACTTGAAGAAAAACTAGATGGGAACCACACAAGGATATTGTGTGCTGTGTTTTGAACAAATCCTAGAATCAGCTCTGTACAAAACAACAGCTGTATGGACACTTACTTCCCATCTCACAAATCATCCAATTAAGACAAGCAAGACATGCCTGGTACTACTGGAAAAGCAAGGACAAACTTGTAAACAACATTCTCCAATGGACTCCTACACATGGGCACACCAGTGTTGGCTGATCAGCAAAAACTTAGATGCATCTGCTTTGTACATATACTGGGTGTTGTTTAGGGGACTTTACAAGGATCAATGATAGGTAGGGACAGATGGTGAGAGAAAGTCAAGAGAAGCCTTGATGATGATCATGATCATGGTGATCATGATTGTTGATTATGAGTTATCTCCCTTAGACTGTTTCAGTTGAAGGAACTCTTTGGCAAAAGAGTTAGACAGATGATGATGAAAGCCAACATTTGTAAATGTTTGGTTTGGTTTGGTTTGCAGCACATCAACCTCAGTGGGTCATTTAATGCTGACAAAGTTTTGAAATAAATTCATTGTTAATGGATAATACAATTTTGTTTATAAACTCATGTTTTTCTATTTAACCCATAGATGGGACCCTAACAGGTACTACCACTCCGGGTCAGAGTGGACCAGGGAGCAATGGTGATGAAGGGGTGCTCCACATTCCCCAAACCTCCAAAACTGGAACCTCACCATCAGATAGAGTTTAACGTCATTCCCAGGACATGTAGACCCGCAGCCATCGCCTTCTAGCACCCATATGATAAAAAGGGGTTGGGGCTTGCCATAACGGCAATAGGGTTGGGGCAATCATATAGGTGCTAAGGCCAGCCGATTGATCGGAGGGGGCCACTCCAACCGCCCGTCTAGCCTAAGTAAGTGCCAAAGTGGAGTATTGCAAGTCATGAACTGCTCATCCACCTGGGTTCTATCTTTAAGCATCACGAGTTGCCACCCACGGCCAACAGGTGGCCCCATTGGGGGAGTCTTATCCCTCTGCAGAGGTGCAGTCGGTAAATGTTTGATTGTAATGATAACTATATTTTCAACTTTCCATCACAGTTTTTGGTTGGTTACAGTTTATGGCATGTCAACCCTTGTTGGGTTATTTTATGCCAAAGACGTTTTGGTTTATTAGTTCTTGATGGCTATTCAAATTTTTCTAAAACTCAATTTTTTAAACACATATTCTTTTTAACTGCAGAGGTGCAGTTGTTGTATTCTTCATATTTTTTGCAGGGTATACAGTCGGTGTATTCAAGTTACTGATGGCAGGACTGATTTGTGGGTAAAAGTTGACTCATAAGTAAAATGCATATACTATTTCTTCCAAGCTATAGCCATATCAGTACTACTGTATGGCTGTAACACTTGCACTATGATAAAATGCTTAGAGAAAAGAAAAACTAGATCCTATATAAATGTATAGACACACAGGTATATATATATATATATATATATATCTCTTATTATAATGGAGATTGTGTGTTTGTCTGTCTGTAACCGAAACTATATTACTACTCAATTCATAGTTCCCTTAGTTATTTACACCACATTCTCCATGATTTTATTTTTTTTATTTAAACCTCAATTATTAGTAAAATTGTTTTACATCATTAAGACCGTTGCCCATATCTACATACTAATAACATGCAATTGTATTTATATATACAACAAAATAGCGGTTTACAATGTGAATGGGAAGGCTAATTTACATATTGATCTTTAATATTTGATTTTAATAAATATATGCTTAGTATTATTGATTTCTAATTGTTTGGTTTTATCTTATTGAATATGAGCAAAAATCTCGGGGATAAATCTTAAAAGAAATCCATTAACAAGAAGAAATAATAAATTTTATTCTTTACTTCCTATTTTAACTAAATAGTTAAATTAGGAAAATTTACCAATGAAAGACGGGAGTAAGGGAAAATGATGGAAGAGTTAGTTTCAAAGTTGTTCTATTTTCCGATTATACCCCCTCCGTTTCAAATATTTTTATCTGAATTCTTATTCAGTTTCATTAGCCTTTCTAATTTAACATGATATTTTATTATATTAAAACTTAGATACTTGCACCCGGAGGGTGCATATATTTGCTAGTATATATATATATATATTTGAGAGAATATGTGCTTAATTGAAGTCAAACCTAATTTTTTTAAACGTTAATTCATTAATGATTAATTAGGCGGGATTTAACTAGTTAAATGTAAGACATATAGGTTTCAAATCACGCACGGGGCGATCTTCGTATCTATAGCTCTGCTGATGAGGCCTAATAGGCCGAAATGTACATACAGAGATTGATTTTTCTCGATTTGTTTAGCCTTACATTTAAGTAGTTAAATCCCGCCTAATTAATCATTAATGAATTAACTTTCAAAAAAATTAGGTTTGACTTCAATTAAGCACATATTCTCCCAAATATTGTCGGCTGAAAATAGCTAGATTTGTTATATATATATATATATATATATATATATATATATTGGGGGGAGAATATGTGCTTAATTGAAGTCATACCTAATTTTTGAAAATTAATTAGTTGATAATTAATGAATTAGGCGAGCGTATCTGTTCAAATGTAAAGCGTAAACAAATTGAGAAAAAGTCAATCTCTGTATGTACATTTCGGCATATTATGCCTCATCAGCAGAGTTATAGACACATTATAATCACACACAGAGCAGTCTTCCTGTCTATAACTCTGCTGATGAGGCATATGCCGAAATGTACATACAGAGATTGACTTTTTCTCGATTTGTTTACGCTTTACATTTGAACAGATACGCTCACCTAATTCATTAATTATCAACTAATTAATTTTCAAAAATTAGGTATGACTTCAATTAAGCACATATTCTCCCAAAAAATATATATATATATACATATATACATTAAGTATCACCAGTTTTTGCTTTTTGGGCAAAAAATATGAAGATTTGATTTATATTCAAAGATATTTACAAATTAGAATATACATTGAAATAGCATTGAAATTCTACTTAAAAACCTCCAGCATTTGTAAATCTCAAATCAATACAGTAGGGTCCTTCCTCTACCCAGGCGATGCTGGGTAACCGCTTCTAGTTTATACTAAATAGAAGGAGTGGGTATGAAGTAAAACTGGGCTGGACAGATTTATTAAGGAGTGAGTCAGTTGGCTACGAAATGGTTTGGTAAACAATGAAGAGTTGAAATCCAAACAAACCAAATAAGTCCAAGAAGAAATCAGTTGTCTAAGTCTCCAGCCAGATAAACTCAAAGGATGAAGATGATGTCTTCACAACTCCAGACAACAAAAATCATCTCAAAAGTGTAAACAATATCTACAATGAATCTGAATACAAAAGAGAGACGAAGAAAGAAAAAAGGAAAAAAGATGGCGATATTTTAAAAAGATACTTTCCCGCCTACTGTTTTACAGCTGCTTGTTTTTATGGTTTATCTTTTTTTTTTCTTTCTTTCTTTTTTTTTTTTTTTAATTTTTTGTGTGTCTGCCTGAACATGACTCGCCCTGTTAGTGGGGCTTAGAATACACTGATTATATCTCCAACTCCACCCCACCCCCGTGCAAATGGGTAATACGCCCCCCACCCCACTTTCCTAATAAAAATAAACAAGTGTCCAGGATATGATACTAAATTACATCCAAGGTTTGGTTTGGTTTGTTTTACGGCATATCAACCTCGGTAGGTCATTTAATGCCGATAAAGTTTTCAAATAAAGTAATCATTGAATGGATACTCAATTTTGTTTATCAACTCATGTTTTTCTATTTAACCCATAGATGGGACCCTAACAGGTACTACCACTCCGGGTCAGAGTAGACCTCGGAGCAATGGTGATGAAGGGGTGCTCCACATTCCCCAAACCTCCAAAACTGGAACCTCACCATTAGATAGAGTTTAACGTCATTCCCAGGACATGCAGACCCTCAGCCACCGCCTTCTAGCACCCATATGATAAAAAGGCGTTGGGGCTTGCCATAAGGTCGGGACAATCATATAGGTGCTAGGGCTTAACATTACCAGCCAATTGATCAGAGGGGGCCTCTCCGACCACCATTTAGCCTAAGTAAGCTTTAGTTCTGGAAATCTGGAGAGTGGAGTACACCTTCATTGCTATTACTCCTAGGTCCACTCTGTTCCCATAGATGGGACTCTATCAGGATCTACTATTTTGTTCAGGGTCCCATCTTTGGGTCAAATAGATCTGTTTAAAAATCATGCATGTTAAATAAGAATACTTTAGACTGTGAATTATTTGTATTAAGAATAGGGAACAAGTAACCAATAAGCACCCCAGCTGGGAGCTGTTTTGAAAGGAACAACTTTTACTTTTCACCATAAACTCCCGGTTGTTTCTTTACAAACAACAGACGATTTTTTTTGCATTAGAATTTCACTGTAAGATTTTTTTAAAGTTTGTTCATGTATATTTACAACCCAAAGGCACGTTTTTATACTAAGATAGTTTTTGATTTTAATTTTAAAAATGTGTTATTTATTGGTAACTTGGTCCCAACATCCTTTTATTTAAATAAACATAAAAAATATTTTGTAAATAAAAACTATCTTCCCTTGTCACCAGCGTTTGCCACTAGAAGGTATACCATGGTTGATCGGAGGGGGCCTCGCCGACCGCCTGTCTAGCTCAAGAAAGGGCCAAAATGAAGTATTGCAAGTCATGGACAGCTCAACCACCTGGGTTCTATCCTTAAGCATCGTGGGTCACCACCCACAGCCAACAGGTGGACCCATTTGGGGGAGTTTTACCCCTCTGCAGAGGTGCAGTCAGTGCATTTTAACACCTCAGCCAACAGGACGGTTTAAGAGAGGGTAACCTAACGCAGGACATATAAATTGAATAAATCCCGACAAAGAGTTATAACAAACAGACTTTATTGTCTAAGCAAATATAAATTTCATATACAACAGTGTAAAAAAAATATCTGGAATTTAAAAAAAAAATTTTTTTTACAATTATTTTTCCAATTTTCGGTACTTATTTTCTACCAAAAGCATTTCTTGAAAAAACTTTTTACTGTTCACACCTTTGGTCTTTTGTCTTTTTATTTATACTGTAATTAGTATCACTTCTACCAATATTTTGTGCCCCAAAGTCACTTAACTTTGACCTAGGTCAAAGTTGAGTGACTCTTGGTTCTGAAGGCTATCACAATGCAATGCAAGTGTAAAGAAAAAAGGTAATTATGGTGTTGATTGTTAACCTGTGATTTATTCTCAATATTTCGGGATAAAAATCCCTTCTACAGAAGATCACCAGAACTGAATTTGTTGCTAGTGGCTGTTCATTTGTTCTGTATCATGCCTTCCAAATTCTCTGTCTGTATGGGTGTGTGGGTGGGTGCTTGTCCATTTTAAAAATTTGTTTAATTATTATTCCAGATCTGGCTCGCCCTCTAAGCATGAATTTTTTTGTTTACTAACAGGACCATCTGATTCCTGGACAGACACACACACAAACACATAAACAAGCAACACACCTAGGTCAAAGTTAAGTGACTGGAAAAAATCAGAAATATTAAAATTGAAATAAAATAACTGATGCGTTACAAAATTCATTCGTTAATAAATCAACACTGAAAATTTCATTAAAATCAGATTTTATTCCCTAATTCTTGGTAATTCATTTTTCAATCAGTGGAGTTAAATTTATTTTGTAAAATACGTCTATGACATCACAATAGGTGGTACCTAGTTTATTACTACACAGAAAGTTTTATTTCCTAATTGTTTATGCCCAAGGCCATTCCCATTAACAGGCCTGGAATTCATACAACTACAATCTCTGACTGAAGGTGAATATATACTGACCTAAATTGCTACTAATCTACAAATAGAAAAATTACTAATTTGTTGATATTTATTTAAATGGAATTTTTTTTTTTTTCCGTTCCAAACACGCAGTGCACAAACACTTGTTTACCTTGAGTAAGGAAAGCTTTTGTAGGGGAAAAAAGTTTAATCTGATATGCCCACATCTACAGTAGCAATTCACTAATCCAGATTGATACACGAAAAGGGTATATTCGCGGAGTTCCGTCCCGGCTTCCTGCCTCAAAAACCGCTAACCGGTTGCTGCTGAAAAAACAAAAAAAAAAAAAAAAAAAAAAAACACCAGCTACAATTCAAGTCTATAGCCAAAGTGGTGTCACTTGAAAAAAAAAAACTAGGGTTAGGGTTAGTTTAATGGGAAAATAAATAATTTATCAGTCAAAAGTGGTTGCCCTTTGTTTATGTTAGACTTATAGGAAATAACCGAAATTCAATTATTTTTTCAGCATTTAATTGCTTTTAATTAAAAAAACAAAAATGTTTTTAATCTTTATCCTAAAATTTCTCTTGACAAAAGTGTTTAATGGCCAACTCGTATTCGTTTTTTTTTAATCTAAGGGAGACAACTTTTGAAAATTGCGAGGAAAATTATATCGAATGTATCTAGGGTTATTTTGGGCAATTTTTTGGACCATATTACCTTAAGGCACCCCTTTTTGATTTCGTTTCATTAGGTTATTTTTTTCATTTACACCGTCAATATCCGGTTGTTTGTTAGGTTTAAAACCCCTAACCAACAACCGGATATTGATGGTGTAAATAAAAAAAATAAAAAATGACCTAATGAAATGAAATCGAAACATTAAGGTAATATGGTCCAATTTTTCTTTACTGTCTTGAGCCTAATTAGTAGAATATAGGAAGTTACTTGATAAGTAACTGAAACTCACCAGAAACCGAGCGGACTGTAGAATGCTCCTTGATCCAAAAGCAAAACCAGCAGGAAGTTCAACTCCATGATTGTTTTGTTATGTTTGTTTTATGTAATTGGTTTTGGGGGTCATCAGGTGAGAATGTGCACTGTTTCGGGGCCTTCCTCTCAACGGTTTTATTTGCACACCAACACCCCTCGCTAATGTGAGTGAGGCCCCACAAAATATATATATTTACCAACCCCTCCGCACGAGCAGGATGTGACACAAGGACAATTTCTGAAGCGGAGTTTTGCAGGTTTGAATTCAGATTTTTTCTTCTCCTAGACTGGTTACCTGTCCATGGCTAAAGAGCCCAGTCCGCCCTACTATTTAACCATAGCTGGAAGGAGAGTAGAGGGTATTAGCACTATGTGAAATGCAAACAGCCTCGTCCAGATTTGAACTCTGGTCAACGGGTCCATTTCCTACTACTCTAACCATTACACCCCCCACCCCCCAAAAAAAAATATAACTGGTATATCATACAATCAAATATACTAATTGTAAGATTTCAAGTTATTATATTTTAGTTGGAAGGCTAGAGGGTGGCATTCCCATGTGGGTAGGTAAAAAGTACCAGACATATTACTAGGAGTCTGATCTAAGATGATAATAGACGAACAAGTTAGGTTCGTTTGGACACACAGCATAGCGGATATAGGTAATGGGTTAAGACAGTTCTAAGTGACAGTTATCTCTAGGCTGCAGGTTCAATCCTGTTCAAGGTCGACAGTAACATAGGTACACAGTGTTAAGCTGTGTTTACCTAACTATCAGCGGCGGAATGAGAACAGGATACCCACGTGGATTGAATAAAGGGTTGGGTTCAAAGTTCCATGATGGCTCCCAATTACAACAGAAAGGTTCACGAGTTTAAAGAAATATCAGTTGAAGGTTGGAGGGCAAATCAGCCGAAACGTGCATATAATAATAAAGATGAGGACAATAGTCTGAATAATCCAAATAATATAAACCCACACATACATAAAAAAAATTATCAGGGATACAAATATTTATTAAATAAAAAAAAAAGAAATAAAAGCATTTAAACATTCTTTTAAAGCATTTCCCTTTTTCTTTTTTTTTTTTTTTTTTTTTTTTTTTTTTTTTTAAATCGCAATCAAATTTTTTTTTTTCTTTTAAATAATAATTCATCATTTTGTGTGAACAGGGTGGTCCGAAAGTCTTGTCACCCCGTACATAATTTTCATTACTTTTTATTTTGATGATATATGCAATTCTTTTACCTAAAAAAAATTTTTTAAATAAAATAAATTTAAAAAATTTAAAAAAATCAAAAATTAAATTTTTTTAAAAATTAAAAAAATACAATAAAAATAAGTGTTCAGATTTTTTTTTATATAAGGCGTGTGTTAAATGCCCACTCTTATTTATAGACTCGGCGATAATCATGTGACCATATTCTTGGCCAATCACTGGCAGTACTCTGCTGCTGATATTGTTATTTATATCGGCTGTTCTGATCTTAGCTACTCACAACTACCTTGAACCTTCGTGGACGACGGAACATAGGATTATATCACTGGACCTTTGACACTACATAGGATTCCATAACGCAGGACTTATTCACTTACCAACGGCTTCCATAGCTCAGGACTCACTTTAAGTCCTTCTCAACTGGCCAAAGATGGTGGTCAGAAACTTAATAAAAAAAAAAATTTAAAAAAGAAAAAAAAAGTATCTTTAAATGTCAAATTATAATCTCAAATTTTTGGTTGCATCATGTAATTATTTTACCTCTAAAGAGAAAAAAAAATGTGCGGGGGAGGGGGGCACAAAACTTTCAGATCACTATGTACATTCCAAAAATAAAAATAACATTTCAGATTTTAAAATTAGTTAAAATTGAAGAAAAAAAAAAAAAAAAGACAAGACAAAACTTCAAATATACAATTTCTTTTATTATTAATTACAATTTGTTTTTTGTTTTTTTACAGCAATATTGGCAGTTTAATTCCATCAATACAATTGAAATTGAACAGAAAAAAAATGAAAAAGAAAAGGGGGGGGAGGAATGTAAAGAAAAATAAACTTAAAATTCAATTTTGAAAGACACGTGTAGCAAAAAATTACTTTTTAGTTTCTAATAACTTATAAAAATGGATTTGAAATTGTTTAAAATTCTCTAAACAATCAAAGTATATATTTACAAACCCCTCCACAGGGTTAATTTCTTAAGTGGAGTTTAACAGGTATGAATTCAGAGTTTTCCTTCTCCTAGATTGGTTACCTAGCCATGGTTAAAGAGCCCGGTCTGCCTTATTTACCCATAGCTGGAAGGATAGTATTTTTCCCCAAGAGTGTTATTAGTGCTATGTGACGTGCATGAGCCACGTCTAGGATTTGAACTCGGTTCGATAAGTCCATTTCCAATGACTCTAACCATTACACCAAACATCTTCAAGTAGAAAGTAGAAACTAAAAGATACAGTTTAAACAATTCCTCTAAAATGAAAAAAAAAAAAAAAAAAAAAAAAAAAAAAACTGATTAGCTAAAATGAACTTCATTTCAATACAATGCTGGATCAATATTAATTAAAATACAAATAAAATTGGGTAATTTACACCTTTAGTTGGCTAAATTCCTACCATAAAATTGTGCGTGCGCATTATTTGAAATTAACTTAATTGTTACTAAGAACACATTTTATGATATTTTTTTGTGTTAAAGCATGCAGTTGTATTGTTTTCGAAAAAAAGTTTCTAAGGTTTGTTTATTTCACATGGAGACTTTCAAAATGGCTACCGGCTTGGTTCAAAGTGAAAGTCAAGGGAGGTTACTCTAATTGCCTTATTTGCTAGGAATTTAGCCAACTAAAAGGTGGAAATTACCTAAAATTGGAGGTTGAAAATAAATAAATAATTTTAAAATTAAATTAAATAAATAAATTTTAAATTTTTAAAAAAAAATTAAAAATTAAAAAAATTAAAAAAATGATATTAGGACTCCAAAATTTATTAATTATTTATTTAATTTTTCAGAATGAAGAAGAAAAAATTCTGGTCATTTCCTATCCTTTGAAGAAAAAAAAAAGTTTTTCAAAGAATATACATGTGTGTGTGTGTGTGTGTACATACAGAGATGCTGATGGGTACATGTCCTGCATCCCTAACGCACAAAAATCTAAAAGGACGCAGTAAAATTATATCTATACATCCCAGTGTTTTCCTTTTTTCTTTCCTCACAACTTCAAGCTAACTATAACTATAATGATGCAAGGTAGCTTCAAACAAAAGGTACTACATGCACAGCACATAAACAAAAAAACGCAACAGCACCATCAAACAGTATGGGAATACAAAAAACAGAAAATCCTATAATATAGATTGGAAGGTTTTAGACCAGCCCAAACCATACATAAACGGATCAAAAAGGTGCTCACTGGACAACAGAAAAAATGTGTATTCTCCAAAGAATAACATCAAAAAACAAGTTTCTGAACACCAAATCAGAAGTCCGTATTCCGAAAGAAAAAGACTCCAAAAGACTAGAGAAGTTTCAACCAATTTCCTTATTTAAGACGGTAAGATCTTTTTCGAAATCATAGCCAAAAGAATGACTAGACTTGTATTGAACAATGGGTATGTTAATACATCAATATAGAAAGCTGGAATTCCCGGCTTTCCAGGTTGTATTGAACATACCACTATTTTGCGGGACGCAATAAAAACGGCCAAAAATGATAAGTCAGCCGAACTTCACATTATTTGGCTTGACTTGGAAAATGCCGCAGTCTTTCCATAGTGAAAAAAATCAGTTATCCCCAAAAAGCGTGGAAAAGATAGTTTGTGGTAACAGCACGGGCAAGGTACATAAAATAAGAAAGTACTATACAGTATGCTTTTTGGAAAAAAAAAAAACATTTAAATTCAACAAGAAATTCAAGGAGGGGGGGGGAATGGAGTTCTCAACGTCCCGAAAGAAGACTTGGAAGTGCACCATCGGAAAAAATACACTGACACCCTCCCCCCCACAGACCTGTCCACATTCCCCAGAAGAAAAATTTGACAATTCACCTCTGAAGCTAGGTGAAATAAGAGACTTTGAGTTCACTGGGGATTAACGGCATTTCGTATAAACTATATAAAAGATGTCCTAAGGTATTAACACTCCTCTGGAAGTTTTTACAGGAACCCTGCAAAGAAATTTATCACAGAGGATTGGGGATTAGCTGATGGAATCCATATTCCAAAAGAAAAAAAACTCCAAAAGACTAGACCAGTTTCAACCAATTTCCTTACTCAACGTAGATGGTAAGATCTTTTTCGGTGTTATTGTTAAAAGAATGACGAGATTTGTACTGAACAATGGGTATGTTAATACATCAATATAGAAAGCTGGAATTCCTGCTTTCCAGGTTGTATTGAACATACCACCATGTTGTGGGACGATATAAAAACGGCCAAAAATAATAAATCAGTCGAACTTCACGTCATTCAGCTTGACTTGGAAAATGTGTATGGTTCAGTAAGACACCAACTACTTGGGAAAGCAATGGAGTTCTTTTGGATTCCAGAAGACATTAAAAATCTCATTTCAGCGTATTTTAAGTGTACATATATGAGATTTTCTAATAATAAATATTCAACTAACTGGCAAAAATTCAATATTGGTATTATGATGGGATGCGTTATCTCTCTATTACTTTTCGTACTGGTAATGGAGATGATACTGCATAATGCTGAAAACAACACCAGTAAGAAAACCATCCCATCTATGAAGGCTTTCATGGATGATGTAACCCTCATTGCAGAATCTGGATCCCATTAAACAACTGATGAATCGCCTACAGGAGCTCTTCAAATGGGCTGCGATGAAGATAAAGCCTTCTAAATGCCTCAGTCTTTCCATAGTGAAATGAATTTCCAAAGAAGTTATTTTTTTTTTGTCAATGGGAATGAAATCCCCACAATCCGTGAAAAAAGTGTTAAGAACCTCAGTCGCTGCTATTCCCTACCAATTACTGATAGACATCGTTGGCCGGATGTAGCGTAATTATTGGGGTCTACCGGAATTTGAGAATGAAAATTAAGCTGTGTGCGGACTGCTAGAGAAAGAGAGGAAAAGGAGGTGGGAGCAGGCAAAGGTTGAAGTTTAGAGGAGTGGACACACAACCGGATTGTAGAATGCTCCAGAAGTCCATGGGGATCCCCGATAGTTTTGGTTGAGAAGAGAGATGGTAGTAAGCGATTCTGCATGGATTTCAGGGCTCTGAATAAAATTACAAAAATAACGCCCACCTACTCCAGTCATCAATGATATCCTGGCAAGCCTGGGGACAGCAAAATATTTCTCTAAGCTGAATATAAAATCTGGTTATTGGCAGGTAGAGCAGCATGAGGATGATAAGGAAAAAAACAGCATTTACATGTCACCGAGGACTCTTTCAATTCAATGTTATGCCTTTCGGGCTTGCTAATGCACCTGGGATATTCCAGGAGTTAATGTCAGTAGTTTTAGAAGGACAAGAAGAGTACGCGCTAGCATATTTAGACAACCTCCTGATATTTTCGGACACTGTAGAGAATCACATAAAATATATACAAGAAGTTCTAAGAAGCCTGAGGAGAACAACTTGAAATTAAAACCTGCTAAATGTGAATTTTTTAGAAAGAGACCCAATATTTGGGATTCGGGATTAGTAGTAAGGGAATTCAGCCAGATTATATGACAAAGTTACGGCAATTCAGGTAGTGGTTAACCCCAGCACCGTAAGGGAAGTGAGGGGGTTCATCGGAATGTGCTCATATTATAGAAGATTTATTCCGGATTTTTATAGTATAGCGGAACCACTAATTAATCTGACGAGGAAGTATGCCCGTTTCCAGTGGGATGATACATGCCAGGTAGCGTTTGTCCGTGTAAAAAAATATGCTTTCCGATATGGTTATCTTGATATTATCTCGAGATATTAGAGAAACCGTGGAATGGTCTACTGAAGTCCAATTGTTTTTTATCAATTTGGCTCCTATATTTTTTTGGTTGTTCTCGGCACTGACTTTACAAAAAATATGTATAGTCTCTGTCCGAGACAGCATGATCAAAATCGACCTGACTAAAGTCTTATTACCCAACGTCACCTTATAATACGCTCACTGCAACTCTTGCACAGGGGTAATCCAGCCTCAAAATGTCGGTCCTAAATATGACACTAAATATCAGTCCGACAAAAGAATATAAGATGGTATTTAGTCATTCACTAAGATTATCTTTGTATCCGGAGTTGGTATTTATTGAATTTACTGAAAAAACCCCCCCCCAAAAAAAAACCAACTGTTTCTCAAAACGTTATTTAAAAAGTACATAAGTTCACTGTGGCAACAGAAAACTGACCAGGCATTCGCTACTATCAGATAATATCATGATATTATTATCAGATAATATCTAGATATTATTGATGGAAAAGCATTAAAGATTGTTGACACGTTTAAATATCTTGGATCAACAGTCACATCTGATGGAAAAATGGACAAAGAAATCCATTCCAGAATAGGTAAAGCTAGCACTGCATTCGGCAATCTGAAACATCGTTTATGG
Organism: Doryteuthis pealeii; assembly: GCA_023376005.1. NCBI lineage: Eukaryota > Metazoa > Mollusca > Cephalopoda > Myopsida > Loliginidae > Doryteuthis > Doryteuthis pealeii. The sequence goes on from CM042160.1 coordinate 89,811,099, forward strand.
AGTACCAAAGATGTATCTCTTAAAATAAAAATTAACATCTACAGAGCAGTCGTACTTTCTACTCTACTGTATGGTGCTGAAACTTGGACATTTTACTGCAAGCACATAAACCAACTTGACGCCTTTCACATACGTTGTCTTCGTGTCGTTTGCGGTATAAAATGGAATGATAAAGTAAGAAATAGCACAATATTAAAAAGATGCGATATTTGCTGGCATCGAAACCAAGGCTCAACTTAGGTGGGTTGGTCACGTTGTCCAAATGAATGAGAACAGGCTTCCAAAGAAGATTTTATACGGGCAACTACCAAATGCAAGCGTTCTACTGGACAGCCTCTCTTACGCTACAAGGACAAATTGAAGGACGATATTGACCCGAGTGCTTGGGAAGATTATACACGGATGCGTCTAACTTTTCCATAGGCGCTTGCCTAACACGGCATGTCTATGATGAATTAGAGGATAAGGAAATAGAGAAGCCTATATATTTCCTGTCACATAAATTGAGTGATACCCAAATAAGGTGGTCGATAACACTGGGTAACAGCCAAAAAATCGTCAGGGTTTTCTCAGGTGATTTAGACTAATTTTGGTGTTCTGAGTCCGAATATCACATTGATTTTGCTCTATCAGGTCAACTTTTTGAGATACAGCCATAGGCCTAACTGACGAGCTATATATATGCTAATATCAGGGGTTTTGAGTTCAATCATATTTTTCTTGAAGAATATATCGAATTACAATGCACAGACACGAATAAAGGGAATTCCACAATTAGCCAATCAAATCAATACCTGTCTCACCATTACTCCATCTTTCTTTTTTCATTTTTTTCTTTCAGTTTATTGTGATGGCTTCGGCGTGATGGTCATGCAGGAATAATCCTGACGTTTTCTGCTACATCTGCGGAGAATACACGCTGTTAGGGGACAGGAAGAACATCACAGGATTTGTGAAGCACGCCTACGAGGCTTACTTTAAAGCCAAGCTGGGTGACCAATATAAGTCCTGGGCACCGCACACGGTGTGCAAGATGTGCATGGAATACCTCCGGCGGTGGACGAAGGGCGCAAAAACTTCCCTGAAGTTTGGGATTCCGATGGTTTGGAGGGAGCCGTTTGACCATGCATCGGATTTTTACTTCTGCGCCATCAATACTACTGGCATCAACCGGAAGAATTGGCACAGCCTCCAGTACCCCGACCTTCCATCTGCCCGCCACTCACTGCGAAGAAATTCCTGTACCAGCGTTCACAGAGCTTCCCGACAGCGACGACGAGGCCACCACTACAGACGAGCGAGGATATACAGAAGAGGAATATGAGTACAAGATAGTCCGCAGCCCTTTTCACAATGTGAGCTTAATGATCTGGTTCGGGATCTCAGCTTGTCGAAGACTTCCTCCGAGCTGTTGGCCTCCAGACTCAAAGAGAAAAATCTACTTGGCAAGGACGCGCGTATCACTTTCTTTCGTAGAAGGCATGAGGACTACATGGGCTACTTCTGCCAAGAGGAAGACCTCGTGTACTGCCGAGATGTCACCGGTCTTCTTGTTAAACTCGGCGCTCCTCAATACGATCCGAGAGATTGGCGACTCTTCATTGACAGCTGCAAGCGCTCTTTGAAGTGTGTGCTCCTCCACAACGGGAACCAGTTCGCCTCAATCCCTCTTGCGCACTCCACAACTCTCAAAGAGAAATATGAAGCAGTGAAGTACGTGCTCGACAAAATCCAATATGAGCAGCACCAATGGGTCATCTGCGTCGACTTCAAGATGGTGAACTTTCTACTTGGTCAGCAGTCCGGGTTCACGAAGTACCCATGCTTTATATGTATGTGGGACAGTCGAGACAGAGCCCAGCACTATGTAAAGAAAGAGTGGCCGGCACGAGAGCAGTTAGTATCTGGGGCAAAAAACATCATAAACGAACCTCTTGTTGACCGGGAGAAGATATTGATCTCACCGATACACATGAAGCCTGGTTTAATGAAACAGTTCACGTGCGCTCTGGACAAGGATGGGAGGTGCTTCAACTACCTGTGCCGAGCCTTTCCTTGACTGACCATTGAGAAGCTGAAGGCCGGCATTTTCGATGGCCCACAGATACGGCAGCTCATAAAGGACACAGAGTTCCAAAACTCCATGAACACGCTAGAGTGCACCGTGTGGAAATCGTTTGTGCAGGTGGTGAACAACTTCCTGGGGAACACGAAGGCTGCAAACCACGCCACACTCATCAGCAGCATGATAGAGGCCTTCCAAAAACTCGGGTGTTTGATGAGTATAAAGATGCACTTCCTGTTCTCACACATGGAGAAGTTTCCTGAAAACCTTGGGGCGATGAGCGATGAGCAGGGAGAAAGGTTCCATCAGGACATGCGCCAAATGGAGGAGAGGTACCAGGGGAGGTGGGACGCAGTCATGATGGCGGACTACTGCTGGTCGATGAAGAGAGACAACCCAGCAGCTGCTCACACACACGGGAATCGAAAGATTTATGCCGTGAACTCTGAACTTTTGTGTCACGTAACGCTCCTTCTTATACTAATATTATGATAATTATGCTTATCAAATTTGATGGACTAAATAAAAACTGAATGAATTTGGATACATTGACTTTTATTTCTTGGGGAAAACGGAAAAAAAATCGTCAGGGGTTTCTCAGCTGATGATCCGCAGAAATTTGTTTTTTTTACGAAAAATCGATTTATTAAAAATTTCTGTAGCAAAAAAAAACCTGACCTGATTGAGCAAAACCAAGGTCATTTTCGGACCCAGAGCATCAAAATTAGTCTAAATAAGCTGGAAAACCCTGGACGATTTTCAAAACATGTTTTTTTGTTACCCAGTGTAATTCTAAGTAGATATTGAATACATAAGTAGAAGTCAAACCACATATATGTGTGTGTATGTGTGTACATTCTTTTAGACAAAGAACCCTTTCAAATCCCGCAGGGTTGATAAAATCTCGGAGGATGAGATTTCGACAAGATTTGATAGCGAGAATTGGGATTCTGGGAAATTTGAAAGGAGTTTAGTCATTTGGATCTAGGGAGCCGAAGAGAGCAGATGAGCCTTGGACGCTGAAGAAGTTAGTTGTCCACTAGAAACTAACTTTAGCAGAGGTCTCCAAAAGGAACGGGGGGTGACCCCCCCGCCCTCTCGACAGACATAGGAGCAGATGAATTAGAAGCTGATGGAGTAACTGATGTGAATGAATACGTACTATATGCCTCTCTGACCATTCTGAAGTTCACCTGAAATTGTCTTGTTTTGTCTTTCGTCTCTCTTTGCCGTTTTTTTTCCCTTATGACACATGGGTGCGTTCCAGACACGGCGTTGGGGTTGATAGACAATAAAGGCCAGTGACAGAGTTCGATCCGGATAGACTGCTATTGATCATCAATATTATCTCCGGACGTCCTGTACGTAACGATTCAGAGTATCGATCTGGGAGACTGCTATTGGTGGTGATCGATATTCTCCCAGACGATTTGGACGAGAACGGTGGAAGTGACGATGATACAAATGAACGACAACACCCCATGTTGTCATACCTTCAACAGCATTAAAATAGCCTCAATATTGCAACTGAAGGACGAAGCATTCACACTTGTGAAAATTAAACTAAACAACAGAAACAGCACCCACAAACTACGCCTAAAAATAGACACAGGTGCACAAGGAAACGCACTACCAGTAAGTACATCCCGCAGAACGTTTCCTAAAAGATTGGACTAACAGCCTCCCAAAATGGGAAACAAACCAGGCAAAACTTGTGGCATACAATGGCACCCCCATAAAATGCTATGGTAATATTAACATAGCATGCCAGTACAAAGACTCCGACTGGTACAACAGCACATTCTACATAGTGGATGTAAAAGGACGAGCAGTACTAGGACTACCACCACTGGAGCAACTCAAACTTGTCACCTTACACTGTGAAATAAACAAAAAGCAGATAAACACCAATTGAGGGATTGATACGAGAATATCCTGACCAATTTGATAAAATCGTTTCCATGCCGGGGTCTGTGAAACTCACTATAAACGAAAAGATACCACCTCATATCGATGCACCTAGAAAATACTTTGTATAATAACAGCAGCTGGACAAAATTAGATAGCAATGACACACTCAGAACATTGGAGAAGGAAACCCTTAGTTTCAGTTTAAAATTTGCTAACCAACAGATTTGTGTGGCCAAGGTTTAAGGCAGATCTGCGAACATGGACAAAGATGTGCTTGAAGTGCCAGAAAGCCAAAATTGGACGTCACATTTCCGCTCCGTTAGATGAATTCTCACCAATGGATGAAAAAAAAAAAAAAAAAAAAAAAAAAAAAAAAAACATCCACATCGACATCACTAGACCACTCCCTATGTGTAAGGGCCAGTCATACCAGCAGACATGCATCGACAGATTCTCCAGACATGTCAGCATACACTATGGCCAAAACATTCCTTGCTTAGTGGGTTGCAAGGTACGGTGTCCCAGAGAGAATGACAACAGACAGAGGACACCAGTTTGATTTGTTCCATAAATTGTCATAACTTCTGGGCACCAGAAATATCCACACTACAGTGTACTACCCCCAAGTAAATGGCATTGTGGAGAGACTGCACTGCAGTTTGAAAAGAAGAAAAATTTGACAATTCACCACTGAAGCTAGGTGAAATAAGAGTTCACCAGGGATTAATGGTATTTCATATAATCTCTATAAAAAATGCCCTAAAGTATTAACACTTCTCTGGAGGCTCTTACGGAAATCCCACATAAAGAAATTTATTGCGGAGGATTGGGGATTAGCTGATGGAATCCGTATTCCAAAAGAAAAAAAAAAACTCCAAAAGACTAGACCAGTTTCAACCAATTTCCTTACTCAACTTAGAAGGTAAGATCTTTTTCGATGTCATTGCTAAAAGAATGACTAGATTTGTACTGGACAATGGGTATGTTAATACATCAATATAGAAAGCTGGAATTCCCGGCTTTCCAGGTTGTATTGTACGTACCACGATGTTGTGGGACGCAATAAAAATGGCCAAAAATAATAAATCACCCGAACTTCACATCATTTGGCTTGAGTAATAAAATTTTTTTATTTACTGATGAATTCAAATAAGAAAAGAATTCCAATATACACCCTCAGAAACCACTTAGAAAAGAAAAAGGTTTCTTGAAAGAGGAGAGTTCTCTTAAAGAAAGATAACTCCAGTTATCTTTCTTTGTTCCATGACATCAACATTAAGTATACTTGTTGATCTGGTCAGAGGATAAGTTGTAGCAAGCATTGAATTTAGGTCAAACTACTACCCCGTTATACAAAGAGTTAAAAGAATGGGCAAATTTGGAAGTTCACCAAGACGGGGGACTTGTGGAAGAGGGATACCAACTGGTCCGAGGACAGTATATCCACGATAGACAGTAATGAAACAAAATCTGTGGGAAACGAACTCTGAACAACCTGACACCCCTTGCACATAATCATGAGCTGAAATCAGGATATAAATTGTTGTCATTGAATGCTCGCAGTTTATGCAACAAAATTCATCTTTTTGATACATACGGCAAAAGTATCAACTCTGATTTCATAACAATCACGGAAATATGGGCTCATTCCCGATTATGTGATGGGGGTCTTCAAAGTAACTGGCTACAACCTATTTCGCAAAGACTGCTCCAATCGTCGTGGTGGTGGTGTAATGATCTACATTTGCTCAGATTTCTCAGCAATTCCTTGTGCTGACTTGAACCAATCACAGCAAGAAGTCTTCTGCAAGATGCATATGAACATGTCATCACTCCTACTTGGAGTTGTTTACCATCCCGCAAATTATCACCAGGACACTTGAATTCTACGAGTCTGGAGATGTCAACATTATACTCCAGAATATCCTGAACTCAATATGGACAGCATGTGTAGCATCAGTACCACGTAAGTGGAAGAAACACCCAGGGAGAGCAATTTGGGAGACTACAGCAGTCCACCTCGCCAGGAAGGAACGCCGTAGTACTGAGCGGGAGTACCAACGTCACCAGTCAGATGACAATAAAAGAAAACGGAACAAATCGTCCAATCACCTCAAGCAGGTGATAAAAAAGGCAGTACTTGAATTTGAACAGCGCATACCAACCAGCCCGAACAGTAAGGTGTTCTAGAAATATGCACATTCAAAACAGAAGCCTCACTTCACAATCCTCATACAAAACAAATCACCGATGACCCCAAAGAATGTGCAGAACTTATTGCTGAATGCTATGCAGGCATTTTTACGGTTGAGGACCAAAATGTGAGCATCTTCTTCATCTCTGACATCAACTTCAATAACCAATATAGAATTCACACCTGCTATGTTGCAACGCCAACCTAATATTAAATGTAATCATCCCTCTCCTGGTCTTGATGGTGTGAAATACCTGCTTCTCAAACGTGGCGGGTACTTCCTTCTGCACCAGCTAGCTATTTTTTTCCAATTTTGCTTAAAAAATGGTGCTACCCCAGAACAGTGGAAAACTGCTAGTGTAATTCCACTGTTCAAAAAGGGCGACCACACATCACCTGTTAACTATCGGCCAGTCAATCTTACAAGTTGCATTGCTAAGTTGATGGAGTCTTGCATCAGAGAAGGACTTTGGAATTTCTCGAACTTTCACAGTCTTTTCCGACCATCCTAATTTGGATTTATCCAAAACTCTAGCTGCTGTGACCAACTTGTGGAGTTCCTAGAAGACATCAACTGGATCACTGATGGTGGCTCATGGGTAGACGTTGTCTACCTTGACTTTGCTAAGGCCTTCAACTCTGTGCCACACAAAAGACTTTTGGCAAAACTCTCTGCAATGGGGGTGAAGGATGATCTTTTTAACTGGTTAAAGTCCTTCATTCTCAACCGGAGAGAGGTAGTTACAGTTCTTGGTAAACACTCACCATATGAGATGTCATCTGGGGTACCACAGGATCTGTTCTTAGCCCCCCTTTTGTTTGTTGCGTATATCAATGATATAGATGCTAACTTAAGGAATACCACAGTACTGAAGTATGCCGATGACATCAAGCTGTACCTTGAGATAAAGATAGATCCTGAATGCTGCAGATCTTTATTGCAGTCAGACCTGGACACAGTGCAACAATGGATCACTGACTGGCAACTGAAGCTGGCTGTGGACTAATGCACCACCATACATTTTGGGAGGAAAAACCCATCATACATATACTCCCTCCACAACACTAATATTAAGAAATCTTCTTGTGAACATGATCTGGGTATTACTGTCAGCAATGATTTACGTTGGACGAAACATATCTCTAAAATTGTCAAAAAGGCCGAGGGTGTCCTGGCCCCACTCAGCAAGACCTTTGTCAGCCGCTCACCGGCTAGCTATTTAAAGCTGTACAAAGCTATGGTGCGGCCACACTTGGAATTTGCATCAGCAGTCTGGAACCCCTATCTTGCTCAGAACATTAACCTCCAAGAAACTGTACAGAGACATGCAACCAAATGAATACCCTCCATCAGGCATCTACCATATTCTGAACATCTTGCTGCCCTGCGAATGGATTCGTTGAAACTTCGGCGTCTGGCAACTGACCTGGTAAACGCTCATAAGTTCATTAATCATCTTAACAACAGCAACCTTGAGCACCTTTTTGATCTCCATTTTTCTAACACACGTGGGCATGCCTACAAAGTCAGAAAACAGCACTGCTCACGTGACTTTCGGAAACACTTTTTCACGCCCAGAATTGCGGAGGCATGGAATAATAAGCTGCCTGCGTCTGTTGTAGGCTGCCGAAACACTGAATCTTTCAAAGCCTCCATGCTTCCTGTAGTCCGCCGATTCACTATATACGGTATGGATGTCCTTTCTGCCCGCAGATATTTAAGACCCTGGGGTCTATAAGACATAGAAAAGCAGTACATCCTGAGATGGCTACCACCTATGAGGTAATATCTGAGGAAGAATTCCTTCATGGTAAAGAATCACGAAAGATAAACCAAAGTGATGCTTTTGCGAGTCCTGACTGCCAGCAGGAAAATTCCGAGACACAGGAGATGGAAACAGCACCTGTATCTGATACGCACAGCCAGACACAGGAGTGTGCAGCCGAAGTGCCTGTCACTGAACAAAAGCAGGAGTTAAATGTAATGGAGGAAACAGCTCCAATATCAAATACACACAGCCGGACACAAGAGAATGCAACCGAGGTATGTGTTATGGAAAAAGAACAAGAGGTGGAGGTGCTGGAAACACCACCCATATTGGCTATGCAAGGCCAAATGCAGAAAAGGCACAGAGGAGGTACCTGTTATTTAATAGGGACAGGCTTTAGAAAAAAACCTCTGAATCGGATTTCCAAGCTCAGCTACTGGAAAGCCCTAAGCCTGTAAAAGAGACAACTTCAATGATGGATTATGCTCTGTGTGTTGCTACCATCAACCCTATAAGCAACAAAGTTGAGGATGCTAGCTCCAAGCAGAGTACTCTACATGACCAGGAATCTCCCCACAGAGAAGTTGAGATATACCCAGTTAACAAGAAGGCAAAAGAATTGTCTGAATCTGCTGAAAGGCTTATGAACAAGCCTCATAAGAGAACCTCTAATGTTATGAGGAAAAAATCAAAAGAAATACACAGAGGGATACGTTATCCTGAGAAAGCATGGAGAACTGCCACCACATAACCTAAGGGCTCTTAATGTTACATATTAATAGATCCCTAATATCTTTTTAAGGTAGTATAGAAATCCTTATGGCGATCAGTGCAGCTGATGGCCTTGAGTGAGTGACAATGCTTGACCTCACTCTCACCTTGCGTTCTGGGGATGGAACATGAGAACGGAAGTCAATAGAAGCCCTTCCGGTTTAAGGTGTAAGCAACTCAGTTAGTTGCAGTGACAGTTAGAGTTAGTCAGTTGCAGAGTTAGGCTTAGAAGCGAAGCTAGCAAGATGTGACTCTCCGCGCGCATTCTCTGGTCTGGGGTTCTGGAATAAAGTAACATCAAAAGAAAATCGAAGTCTTGTTGTTATTACTAAAAGCTAACAATGACACAAGGCTTTTGATAAGGAACGCTCCCCAGCAGAAACCAGACCCGGAATCCCCATCTAAGAAAGACCAAGATATAAGATAGATGATAGAAGATATACCAGATCCGGCCAGAAGAATAAGAGAGGTATATAACATTAAGCTATCCAAATGTCGAGACCAGCCATCATTTCCCAGGCCTTTAAAGGCAAAACAAAAGCATATGGTTAAAAATCAACAAGGAATTTACAACAAGATGAAACGTGTTTCCACCACCTAAATTCCCAAGACTACGGGGTAGACCCCCAGAAAGAATATTAAGGATACAACAGGGTAGACCCCCAGAGAGAATATTGAGAGTATTACCTTTGGGGAACATTCCTCACCAGTGACACTTGACTACAAAAGATAGCCCCCCCCCCCAAATCAAAAATACGGACTTATATCCCATGCTAGTTGCAGTAGTCCCCCAGAGACATTTTGACCAAAAGAACTGATAAAACTTGACTTTGTTATAAAATCACAATGGTGATTTTAGGGGGGAGTGTGGCTGCCACTGTAGGCAGCTTGTAGTAGTAGTAGTATTTTGTCGTACTTGACAAATTTGAAAAAGAAGAGTCAGTTGGCTGCTTAGATCTAGAAAGGCACAACACGTGTGTGAGGCAAGAAAAAAGCTGAATCGGGTGTGCATCCACACCCGATAATGAGGAATCTCGCAACCATATAATGAATTCTGAAGTGGTTTAATATAGGGAATCATTGCCGTGGTGGATTGAAGTTTAAGAAGTATCCCTTTTCAAGTTCACTTGAAACGTTTAACCAGAAGATGGTAAATAAAATTCTACTCTGTTGAAACAAAAAGGGTGCAATATTTCACGCACAAATATTACAGGTATCAAGAGGGAATTCGAGGAACTTCAAAGGGAAAAAACATCAATTTTTCACTGTTCTAGCCACCAATCCAAAGAAACAACGGATAAAAATAATGAATTTGCAACAATATATGAAGAATTATCCCAATATACCCCCAGTAATGTGGACATAGAAACAGGATAATAAAGACAGAAATCCTTGAAATAGATAATGGATATCATGACAAAAAAATACAGAAAACCAACAATCTACACCAAGTAAACATATTTCCATATGTATGAACTCTTTAGTAAACCTATCTTTCATTCACTTCCTCCTCCATTTTTACTTTCATACAACTTCAACTAATAGAATTTTATTTGAGCAGGAAGGAAAGGGAGGGATGGAATGACATTTTCCACTCCCCCCTAGCTTCCTACAATAGTTCAAGAATAAAATTATATTCTATTCCAATTTAATTATGTCATGTCTTTCCTTTCTAGGTTTGGCATTCAATGGATTTTCTACTCTCGTGAAAATCTAAGAATCTGGAATTTTTTTATTACATAAGATGTTATTCAAGTAACAACTAAAATAACCAAAATTCTAAAAAAAAAAAAAAAAAAAAAAAAAAAAAAAAAAAAAAAACAAGTTTACAGGAAAAACTAGTTTAAAAAAAAAAAAAAAAGAAAATAAAAGTCAGAGAATGAAAGATGAGAATATATTTTGGTTATATGTGAAAAGTCAAAGATTCCAAATTTTGTTATGGATATATCAGAATATGTGATGAAAAGATGAAGAGAAATAAAAAGACAACTGTTTCAAAGTATAGATGGAGACTTTTTTTATTGATTAGACCATTAACTCTGAAACCAGAGTCCAGACGCTCAGAACTTTTTATTTATTTATTTAATTTTGATTTAATTTTATTTAAATCCCCACAGATAATTTTGTTTTTATGGTAATCTACTTCAACTGATCTATTCTTTAAAACCCCCATTTTTTTTAGGCCAAAAACATTTATTTCCTATAACTCCAACATAAACAAAGGGGAACCACTCTTGACTGATAAATTATTTATTGATTTTCCATTAAACTAATCCTAACCCCGTCTTCTTTTTTTATTGTAGATCAATAAATAAATAAATCATTCAAGAGTGGTTCCCCTTTGTTTATGTTGGAGTTATAGGAAATAATTAACATTTCATCAATTCCAAGAACACTAAAGAGAAGTTCAATTGTCCAATCAAAATTTGGAATTTTATATCTCCAAAAAGAAATGGTTGGCATGGAGATAAAAAAAAATTATTTTTTTAAAAGTGTATAGTCATAAGGAAAAAGAATTTTTTTTCTTCATTCAGCATAAAAAAATGTTTAAATCAAGAAAAACTTCTACACATAAAATTACTGAATCTTTGTTTACTTTGAATCACTTTTTAACCATTTTTGAAAAAAATATATATATATTTTTGAAAATTATAATTTTAGCATTTTAATTAAGATTAACAGAAAGTAAACTTTTGTTTTGTTTAAATCTAATCTAACTTTGAATGAGTGTTTAACATCCCCCCCCAAAAATCAAATCTATTTCCTGAAAAATTGTTTCATTCTGATTAGAATTTTCTTTAACATCAATGACAATAAAATAATTAAACATTCATTTGTATTTGTTGTGAATTGGTTGCAAAAACACAAGTTAAAGCTTTTGGTTACAAGATGAATATAAATGTTGAACATAGGCACAATGAAAACCTATGCAAAAATTATAACAAAACAAAAAATAAATAAATAAATAAATAAAAATGAATAAAATAAATTATTTTGAAAAATATCAACAATTAAAAAATAAAGAAAAAATAATTTTAAAAGATAAAGAAAAAATTGATTTAAAAAAAAAAAAAAAAATAATTTTGTTTTTAAAAAGAAGGAGCTAAAGTAGAATAAATGGATTTCTACAAATGAACAATATTTCATATAATTCATGAAAATAATTTTTTTTTTTTAAATTAAAAAAAAAAAAAAAAAAAAAAAAAAAAAAAAAAAATGATGCATTCATGAAAATTTAACAATCCATATTTTGGTTATTTCCTATAACTCCAACATAAAAATGGGAACCACTCTGAATGAATTTTATCTGTTAATTAATCTACCCATTATTTTCCCATTAAAATAACCCTAACCCCATCTTCTTTTTTCCTAGTATATCAATAAATAAATAAATAACTTATCAGTCAATCAGAGTGGTTCCCCTTTTTTATGTTGGAGTTATAGGAAATAATCCATATTTTTTCTAGTTTATCAAACCGAATAATTGTTTATCACAATGTCATTACATTTCAGTTAATCATTCAATATTACAATTTTAATTTCATTAATTTAAACGATTTATACACCACAAAAATTCAGAAAAGTTCTGTCTAAATAATCCACACATAATTCTACGATGGTCAACAACACAAATTTTATGTAAGAGGCCATGAAAAAAAACTTTCTAATAACTTCTATTCTGTGCCGATTGTTAAATAATTGTATTCCAATATTTAATTGGAGAATTCACTGGTTGAATATTTCATAAAAGCCTCAAAGTTGGACATTATTTGTTTGATAGCAGATAATTACATTGTCTTTAACTCTTTATCTAATGATAGACCAAGGAGATTGTTTTGGTGTCTGAAATGGAGCACCAGATCTACTATCAAGCTCCTCACTTTATCGCACAGATCCCTGTGCTACTCATACGCTGAGTTGGCAAGGGCCGGTATTGAAACTGGAACCTTGCGGTTCCTAGTCATACGCTCTACTGACTGAGCTAAACCGGCCCTATTCTAATTTTTTTTTTTTTTTAAACATTATTCATGTCAAATTTCCTCACTTAAGTTAAATAAATATAAAATTCATAGTAAAATGTAGGATCTCCCACTCCACATGATAAAACATGATCGAGGTGCCTTGCGTCATGTGCTATCCGCATGTCCACAATCACTCCAGATGTACACGTGGCGACACAACAAGGTTTTGGAGGTGGTCACAGAGTTGATAAGAAAACAATGTGAGGCAGCAAACCAACAGCCTGTCAGAGCCCAGGAATCGAACATTCAGTTTCAGAAGGAAGGTGAATGCCCCGTGAAGAAACAAAAAACTCCAAACATGAAACTGCTGAATGGAGCTGGTGACTGGAAGGTTTCAGTGGATCTCAAGACATCCCTAAAATTTCCAACTCACATACTTCAAACAAATAAGCGCCCGGACATTGTAGTGTGGTCTGACACAAAAAAGAGTGTCCTCCTCATCGAATTAACTGTACCATGGAAGAAAACCAGGAAGAAGCATACAAGCAAAAAAAAAGAACCGGTACGAGTCAGTGCGTGCCGACTGCGTGGAAAACAGTTTTACAATGTTCCTCCAAGTCAACTATTTCACCAAATTCCAAAGCGGAATTTTCAACCAAGGAAGTTGAATCCCACATTACAAGGGTCAGCTGAAAAGTTCATAGGCTGACCAAGATACTATCATGGAATGTGACCTAATGAGGTTTATTTTCAAAATAGTCCCCCTTTCAGTCCACACACTTCTTCCAGTGTTGCAGTGCTTGGATCCCATTGGTTAAAAAAGATGAATAAATAAAAAAGGTGATCAACAACAGGTAAGATGTCATCATATGAACTTTCCAGCCCACCCTTGGAATTTACAATTGAAAATATTCCACAAACATTTTGCTGGGTAGGCAGGTAAAAATTTAAAAAAAAAAAAAAAAAACAATTTTCTTCCAAATGACTTACAGAGGGTTTCTCATCACTCAGAGAGATTTATCTTAATTCATTTAACCTTAGAAATTTTGCATTAAGAGCGCATTCATTAATTAGCGATAGTTTTGTACAACAGCCATCCACTTGAATGGGGTACTTACTACCCATAGATGCGGCCCTCGGGCAGGGATCCCAGAGAGCTATCCACCCAGGCAATACCTGCCCCTTCAATTTAAAGTGGCAGGGCTGGGTTTATTGCCCAGAGCCAGAGCGGGAATGCCGACGGGATCAATGCAATTTTTTCACCCGCCACCCATGAACTTCGGTTCGTGGGTGGTCCCACATTAATAGGGCCTTGTACCTAACCGTACACATGGGGTACGTGGTAAATATCTACTACCCACATAAATTCCCAAATGGGGTAGATTGGCCTCGTTAGCCTTGAACAGCAATCCATTTAGACAAAGAAAAGTCTGTTATAAAACCTCCACTGCTTGTGTGATATTCCAAGGAACGGCTAGAAAAGTAAATCCTGAAATTAAATCCAGAGCTGGAGTCCCTAAAGGTGGTGTAAATGCTGAATCGCAATTAACCAGCAACTCCAGTGGCAATATCGTTGCCAAACTGCATTGTTTTTTGGGGAGTGGGGGTGGAGGGTTGCCTTTCCTTTGGACCACAATGGCAGTGTTGGAGAGGGAGGAACCCCCTGCTGCTTGGTCGATAGCTCATCCTCCATATCAATCCGCCCAGGCTACTTGTTTTTGGCCATTACACCATCATCTCTAGTAGACGGATGGATGACGCCAATGAAGATTCTGAGCCAATTTTTTTTTTCTCTTATTTTAAGGAGATAAAAAAATAAAAAAACTGCCTGCCAACAATCTTTGTATAAACATAAAAAAAATCTTTTTTAGATTTTTAAAAAATGCAATGTGAGCAAAGTGGCTAAAAATGTGTTCATGCATTCATACTTGAAAGAAAGAGCTTATTGATAAAGACGAGAGAAATTGTTTAAATGAGACAACGATAGGAGATAAATGTGTACTTATGTTGGTTGGTAGATGAATTTTTTCTCTATGAAGAAGAATTATGAACAGGATATTTATACAAACACTGATCACAAGCAACAAAGTTACATTACGCTTGGAACCTGCAAAGATAAAACAGAAAATAAAATATAATTAGTTGCTGAGTAATATCTTTCGGTCTAAAATCGGTTAAACTTGCAAATCGTTGTCAAAATTAAAAAACGGAAACTTATTTGGTGGTGATCCATGACAGTTTAACTACAGTGTATTACGGTTAAAGCAGAATAAGGAGGAAATATTTTATAAAAAAAATCAAATTAAAAAAAAAAAAAAAAAAAAAAAAAAATCAAAGAATTTGTATATAAAACCTTTTTTAGGAAATGCTTTTTTTCATTTTTTTTTAGTCTTTAATTTTTCAATAAATTAAATTTTTTTAATTATATATATATTTTTTGGGAGAATATGTGCTTAATTGAAGCCATACCTAATTTTGAAAATTAATTGATAATTAATGAATTAGGTGGGCATGTCTATTCAAATGTAAGGCGTAAACAAATCGAGAAAAAGTCAATCTCTGTATGTACATTTCGGCCTATTATGCCTCATCAGCAGAGCTATGGACAGGAAGACTGCTCTGTGTGTGATTCGAACCCTAACTGTCAGGCTGACATGCGGGGATTCCAACCATTACACTAGCTGGTTTTTACCAGATTTTTCATTTGTTTTGAACTCCGTTATATTACACTTTTGGTGACATGCTGCACAACAGTATGAGAAGTAAACAAACAAACAAACAGTTTGATATGGCCCTAGCCGACAATTAAGCACATATTCTCCCAAAAATTGTCGGCTAAGGCCATATCAAACACATTGTTTGTTTGTTTACTTCTCTCATATATATATATATATATATATATATTATTAGTTATAAAAATGCTAATTAGAATCCTTCACTTCTTCCTAAATAGAAGCATCAATATCATCATGGACAGCTGTTACAAGGGGTTCACAAGTCAACTAGTTATGTGTAGAAAGTAAATTAAAATAAAACATTTACCTGTATTTTTTGACTGAATTTCTGACGTTCTATTTGGCAGGCATGAACTGGAAGATCCCTTTGAGTCATCAGTGTCATTAAGTTCAGATTGATTGAAGTCATTTTTTAAATGCAGATTATTTGGAGAAAAAGAATTTTCACCATGAAACTGCCGACTCTTCCTGGAACTACAAGATCGAACAGAAAAGTTATCCGAATGAACTGATGCTGTATCGCTCAAAACATTTGGATAATTGGAAGAACCAAATAAACTGTCCCGGTCAGAAAAAAGTCCTGTAAAATAAAAAATTTAAAAAAATGAAATTAGGTGATATTTTAGCAACTGATAAATAAGGTCTTTTATTGTGGCATTAAATAACAGTGGAGATGTTCAAACACGAATCACTAGGCGTGTTCAAATTAAAGGGGCATAATTCCTATTTTCTGCTATCTTTTTTTTTTTTACGCGATTATCTCCCTTAGATCGGCCATTGAAATTTTTTTTATGGTTACTCAAAATAATTACAATATAAAGAAGTCTAGTTAAACATGCTTTTAAATCATTCGGTTATTTCCTATAACTCCAACATAAACAAAGGGGAACCACTCTTGACTGATAAATTATTTATCTATTTATTGATCTACTAGAAAAAAGATGGGTTTAGGGTTAGTTTAATGGGAAAATGAATTTATCAGTCAAGAGGGTTCCCCTTTGTTTATATTAAAGTTATAGGAAATAACCAGTCATTCCTTACAATTTTCAATGATACATTTCCTTTCAGTCCCTAATTGTCCAACCCTCGGCTTAACGATAGTTGATTGATCCTGTATGAAATTTAACAATCAACACGTTCCAGTTCGCCATCGTTTCCCTGGCAACTTACAACTAGCAGACGATCACAAAACAGCATCGTCTACCAAGGCCGTGTAAATTTCAATTTTGGCTGAAGGAAAAATGCCAGATCAAACATATCTTTTGAACTTTTTAATTTTTGTTGTAAAAATAATTTACCAACGAATAAATTTTGCATCTTTAATGAATTTTTAAATAACTCGTTTGTTCTCCTTTTTTACCCTGATTTGTGTCAATTCTTACATTTCCATTGAACATGTCTTATTGTACTGTGGTAGGCGGTAACATATCACGTTAATGCCTACCACAACACCTTAAACAAACAATATAAGTCAATGTCTTGACATTAAGATTTTATTAATAGTTCTTTTGGTTATTTCCTATAAGTCCAACCTAAAAACAGGGGAACCACTCTGATTGATAAATTATTTATTTATTTTCCCATTAAACTAACCCTAAACCCGGTCTTCTTTTTTCCTAGTAGATCAATAAATAGATAAATAATTTATCAGTCAATCAGAGTGGTTCCCCTTTTTAGGTTGGATTTATAAGAAATAACCGTTCTTTATTTCCCTCCCACTTTCTTAAACTTTAAAGAACACTTACTGTTTGGCGAGTGATGATCATTTTCTTGTTTGAATGTAGAAAGTCTGGCAGGTGCAATTTCACCTCGACTCAGAACTGGAGATGATGAACTACACATGGACTTGTAAGACAGATTTGCATCTAAACAAATGTAAAGAGAAAAATACTATCTTTATTTTTACATATATAAAGGGCAGTTCATGTGTGTGTGTATATATTATATATACTAGCAAATATATGCACCCTCCAGGTGCAAGTATTTAACTTTTAATGTAATAGAATATTATATTAAATTAGAAAGGCTAATGAAACTAAATAAGAATGCAGTTAAAAAGATTTGAAACAGAGGGGGTATAATAAAAGATTTGAAACAGAGGGAGTATATAAAAAAATGGAACACTGAACTTACTCTTCCATCACTCTCGTCTTTCATTGTTATTTTTTTCTAATTTAAGTATTTAGTTATAAGCGGAAGTAAAGAATAAAATGACAGTTATTTTATCTTGTTAATGGATTTCATTTAAGATTCATTGAAGAGATTTTTGCTTATATTCATTAAAATAAAACCAAACAGTTAGAAATCAATAATACTAAGCACATATTTATTAAATTCGATTTTTTAATATTAATATGCAAATTAGCCTTCGCGTTCACACTGTAAACCGCTATTTTGTTGTATATATAAATATAATTGCATATTGTCAGTATGTAGACATAGTTAACAGTATTAATAATATAAGACAATTTTATTAATAATTGAGGTTTAGATAAAAATAAAATCATGGAGAATGTGATGTCAATAACTAAGAGAATTGTGATTTAAGTAGGAATATAGTTTCGGTTACAGACAGAAAAACACACAATCTCCATTATAATAAGATATATATATATATATATACATATACACACACACAGTTACAGAGGCCAGTTTTTTGTACAAAAATTCAAGATTTGATTTATATTCACAAAGATATATAAAAATTAAATAGCATTCAAATTCTTAAAAACATCCCTGAATCTCCAAGTTAAACAAAATAATATAAAAGCCCAAAACATTCAATTTTATTTCTTTTTATTTACTTTTTTCAGGCCGGATTAACAAAATATTTTTACGTGCGGATTTTATAGGTCATCCCGCGAGAATTAAACTTGTTATTCAGTAGTAACAAATCTGCAAGACTAGCTTATTAACCATTACACCACTTTAATTTTTTTTTACACCTTATCCAGGCGACACTGGGTAGCCACTTCCTGTTAGGGGTAGGGTTCAGGCTACTTCAGGAGTTTCTGTAAGCTAAATGCTATTTATACATAAATGCAATTCTAATTATATTATCTCTTGGGCACTATTCTGCATTTGTATCTGTTAGCGGTAGGGTTATGTTTCTTTGGGAGTTTCTGTAATTTACTGCTATTTATACATAAAATGCAATTCTAATTATGTTATATCCCGAAATGTAGAATATACAAAATGATAATTAAAAACAGTGAAATATGTTTAACAATAACAATATTTGTTTTATCTATTCTCACTGGCAGGGAATACAGTCGGATGGTTTTGGTGTGTGGTCTCTCTGCTGAGAGTCCTTATTTAACACAGGGTAGAAAATGGTTCTACCCTAAAAGTGACTGAACTAGCCCAACCGTGCTGACGCACGTGGTCACTAGTTCAAGCGTGCTGACGCACGTCTGTACTGTCCAAAACCCCCATCCAAAGTAACATGGCTGAATTCCCATATCCGCGTTCCCGTCAGTCCCTTAATGACGAAAGGGGAGCAACCCTTTAGCAACTCGTTAGGTTACCCTAACAAATTATATTATCTCTTGCGCGCTATTCTGCATTTGTATCTGTTAGGGGTAGGGTTATGTTACTTTGGGAGTTACTGTAATTTACTGATATCTATACATAAAATAGGGCCGGGTTAGCTCAGACGGTAGAGCGTTCGGCTAGAAACCACAAGGTTCCTAGTTCGATCCCGGTCCTCGCCAACTCAGCGTATGAGTAGCAGAGGGATCTGTGCGGTAAAGTAAGGAGCTGACGGTAGGTGTGGCGCTCCATCTCATGCTAAAAACAATCTCATTAGTCTAGCGCTATTGAAAAGGGGATAGACTCCCTGGCTGATACTAACTTTAGGCCGCCTCGTCGACTTTTTTTATACATAAAATGCAATTCTAATGATATTATCTCTTGCGCACTATTCTGCATTTGTACCATTAAATCAACGCCAAAAACCGATGCTAACTTACCTGACATTGATTTCTGAGAATGTGAAATAGAAGATCCAAGAGAAATTTGGTTCATTTTGATGCCAAGAATGTTATCCGTTAAAGATGAGGGTGGAGTTTTGTTTGCTTCTTTCAAACACGGAGAAGCGTTTAACGAACTGGAACCTCGTTGGAAATTTGGAGACACGTGATTCTTGTCCAACGAAAAAAAACTTGAAGATCTTGATAATGGACGAGAGGAGGAGAAACCAGATGAAAAGTCTCCATTGACCGACGCTTGGCTCAAAGACTTAAAAGATGGAAGGTTTGATTCACGGCTACCAAGAGGAAAGGAATGGTAGTTTGTTTTCATGGAAAATGGTGACCAAGAATCTCCATTCAGTGAAACGGAACTGGGAGAAGTCCTTCTGCGGGGAAAGGGTTTATTAAAAGATGAGAATGATGAATCCTGTTTGGTTGGTGATGGAAGTCGAGTTTTTGTGGAATGCCAACTATACAAAGAATCGCTGCTATTAAAACCTTTTACAGATTCTGCTTGTTGGGAACTGAATGAAGTCTGTAAAGATGAAGAATTGGAGGATCGAGAAAAGGAAGATCTGAAAAAGAAATAATAATAATATGGAAATAAAAAATATAGAAAACAAAATATATATACTCAAAACTATGTCACTGCTTATATCACATAACCCAAAGTCGTCACTACATTGAATAAAGAACAATTAATATTGATAAAATAAATAAAAGTCGTTATTTTTTACTTTCACCCTTCTTTCAGTAACATGAAGTTAATTAAAAGTTTACAAATCAATAAATACCTACGATTTTGTGTAAGATTTCTGTGCTAAATATTTAAAATAATTATTCAATTAATAATTAATAGATGCACGCAACATTTTATTTGAGAGGGAAATAACTAAGTTTCCATTTCAAATTGTGTTTTTTTTTTAAATTTTTATTCCTTTAATAAATTTGATGACTTATTTGATACAAACCCTCTGACACTGAATTTTAACTGGCAATATCTTTCAAAAATAGATTTTTACACTGCTTGGAGGGCGTTTTTTTTTTTTTGTAGTATTAATAAATCATTCTCATGCTTCTTATTTTTCACTTTTATTCATTACTTTACCATACACTGTCAGATTCATTTTACTCTATTCCAACACACACACACACACACACACCTCTGTACAAGCAGAATGCAACACAGTCAATTTTTAAGTGGAGTTTAATAGATTTGAATTCAAAGTTTTCCTTCTCCTAGATTGGTTGCCATACCAAGATAAAGAGCCCAGTCTGCTCTATTGGAACTGGAGAGAGAACATATTTGGATACATACCTTTTCCAAGAGTATTAGTGGTATGTGAAATGCAAATAGTGACAGTAAACATTACACCACAAACACCTCCATAATCATTATAATATCTTATTATAATGGAGATTGTGTGTTTTTCCGTCTGTAACCGAAACTATATTCCTACTCAAGTCACAATTCCCTTAGTTATTGACATCACATTCTCCATGATTTTATTTTTATCTTAACCTCAATTATTAATAAAATTGTCTTACATTATTAATACTGTTAACTATGTCTACATACTGACAACATGCAATTATATTTATATATACAACAAAGTAGCGGTTAACAGTGTGAATGGGAAGGCTAATTTGCATATTAATATTAAAAAATCAAATTTAATAAATATGTGCTTAGTATTATTGATTTCTAACTGTTTGGTTTTATTTTAATGAATATAAGCAAGAATCTCTTCAATGAATCTTAAATGAAATCCATTAACAAGAAAAAATAACTGTCATTTTATTCTTTACTTCTTTTAACTAAATACTTAAATTAGAAAAAATAACAATGAAAGACGAGAGTGATGGAAGAGTAAGTTTCAGTTGTTCCATTTTTTATTATACTCCCTCTGTTTCAAATCTTTTTATCTGTATTCTTATTCAGTTTCATTAGCCTTTCTAATTTAACATGATATTTTATTATATTAAAACTTAAATACTTGCACCCGGAGGGTGCATATATTTGCTAGTATATATAAAGTAGATTCGGAACAATCTTATAGGTAGATAGGGTTTGACATGACCCGTTGGTTGATCGGAAGAGGCCTCTTTGACCACCAGTCTAGCCCAAGTAAACAATATTCTTGGTATTAGGGTAACTTTTATTGGCAACATAAAACTAAGTCATGTAATGATAGTTTTATATGGAGGAAAATTTTTTTTTTTTAATGGAGTTCACTTATGAATTCATCTACCCACCCCGCACCAGGCATGGGCAAAAGAATAGAGCAAACTGGGCTTTCTAGTCTGGGTAGGCAACCAATTTAAGAGAATAACTTAACAGCAATTTGAGAAAAGAGATGAGAGAAAAGAGATGAGAGAAAAGAGATGAGAGAAAAGAAAGAGAAAAAAAATGTTCTTACCCGGAGAAGTCTGTGTTTGAAACTGTAAATCTTGATCGGACAGATGAGAAAATGTTCAAGAAGATTGAAAATAGACTAACCAAAGGAATGATAGATTCTAATGTGGGAAGGAAGACATTGGAGATTCTACCAAAGGAGATGAGGACATTCAGTAGAGATTCAAGGAACCAAATGAAACAACAAACCACATCACTTGGATATAAACTGGAAACGAGAAATAAAAGAAAACAATTTTAATTTAAATGCAATTCACAATGTCATTGTTTCTATTAACTTCAACTAATCAAGTCAGGTTATTTCCTATAAGTCCAATATAAACAAAGGGGAACCACTCTTGACTGATACATTATTTATTTATCGATCTACTAGGAAAAAAGAAGACAGGGTTAGGTTTAGTTTAATGGGAAAATAAATAATTTCAGTCAAGAGTAGTTCCCCTTTGTTTATGTTAGAGTTATAGGAAATAACCTCAAGTCATTTTATAATTCAATTTAAAGATATATATAATTCATTCAACTGTTGTGTATGGAAATCTAATAGATTGCAATGGAGTTATCAGAATAATAATTAATCAGAATAATTTTATGCATTTTGTTATTGTTAAAAAGAACTACAATTGTTAAATTACAAAAATACTAATAATGGCATGTACTCTCTTGGTTATTTAGCAAACTGCTTCCTTCAGGTTATCAGTGGTGCCAAAACCCGGGAATGAACCAGGGACCTTCAGATTATCAGACAGTCATAGATGTCATAATTGCTTTGCTCTCCCAGCAATTCTAGTCTTCTCACTAGCACAATCCAACTATATCCTCTCTTCCACTCGTTTCGACAGCCAAAATGCTACTACAGACTTTCTGCCTGATCTGGGAAGGCAGGTTCCTAAATATCCCATTGCTGTGTTTCATACGGGCTCCTCACTCTGAATTGCACGTTCGACATTCATTAGCACGCGTCAATCTTCACGACGAGACTCAATATCCGGGCCACTCTGCACTTCTCATGCGGAATTTCACCAGCATTTCAGCAACGAAGAGGTGACGAGTTCAATTTCCGTGGTCACTCGCCACACTCATCCCCCTCTCACAGGCCACACATATCCAGACTCGTTTCATTCCTGGAGGCTGGGAATCTGCTCGTCCACAGGTTACATCATTTTAAGAATGAAGCCTCTTCCTTTAGAGGTACCAGATACTTTTTTTACAATATCACAATATTTTTTTTTAACAGAACCCTCTTTTTCGGCATAGATGTCCAGTACCCAAATTTTGACACCCACCCCCCCACCCCATACACACACACACACACACACACCCTGAACAGACATGTTCTTAAGTCCAATGCAAACGATGAAAAAAAATTCTCCAAATTCCGAAGGATGCATAAATTTTTCTTTTTATAACTTTTTTCTTTTAACTTCCCCCCCCCCTTTACTTTTCCTTTTTTCTCTTTAAAAACACCCATTAATTTTGGACCTCTAGGTAAAATGTTTGTCCAAAATTTTTTTAAATAAAATATAAAGTCAGTGAATATATTAAGGACAACAATATCATAAGAAGAAGTGGTTCGGTTTTCTTACCTTTTTTGTCCGACCCATAAAAACTTGGAGGTTAAGCAGAGGAATAGCCCACTAAATGCAATGCCACAGTTTTTATCAGTCAGCCATTTAAGAATGTCCAAAACCCAAGTTGGAAGTTGCAATTTAGATGCAAACTTTGTGCGGATTTGGCCAAGATGAACAATCAGAAGACATACAGCCAACATGCAACTCAAAAAACCTGTGAGATGTGAACACCATTGCTTGACACCATATTTGATAGGATCAGCCTTTAAAACAAAAACAAAATAAAAGGAGTTAGTAATAATCTAAACACCGTCTGTAATTCATACATTCAAAAAAAAAAAAAATTCCTTTATAGCAGGTGCTGTAAGCAACTAAAGTCATTTGTTTATCAAAATGATTTGATTCAGCTTTAAATGACCTGAAAAAGGGTTGATATGTCACAAAAACAAAACCAATATTAAAGTTTTTTTTCTCTAGCATTTTAATTATCTTACACCATCTTAAAACAATTCTGGTTTTTATTTAATAAAAAATTCTCCAATAAATTTTATTTAACAAAAATTCTTTAAACAATTTTCTCTATCTTTTGTATGGTAATCTTGAACATTAGCTACTTTAATGAGAGTAACCTCCCTTTGTTTTTTTCCCTTTGAGGAAGCCATGTTTTGTTTGGTAAAAAACACAGATTATTTGACAAATTGGGTATACCTATATTTTTCTAATATACAAGTACTCATAGAAATTTTTTTTTTTTTTTTTAAATAGATTTAAAAATATTCTCAGTCTCAACATGTTCACCCTCCCTGTCAACATATGCTTAGAATCTCCCACAGGTGATTTAAAAGATATTAATATTTCTATGAGAGTACCTGTATATTAGAAAAGTATAGGTTGTTAAGTATCTGGCCGCCATCCTTGACCAGTTGTAAAAAAACTTAAAGTAAATAAGTAAGTCAGTCAATAAGTCCTGTGGTATAGATATCCTTTAGGTCCGACGTCCAAGAAGATCCAAGTAGCAATGAGCTAAGATTTAGAATCAGCCAGTATAAATACAACAGCAGCAGCAGCACTGCCAGTGATTGGATAAGAGGTTGCCTTCCCTGGTCACATGGTAGTCGGCAAGTCTATATTTAGAAGTGACCATTTAGTACACACCTTATATCCTGAAATCCCAACAATTTGTCAAAAAATCCTGCTTCCTCAAAGTGAAAAAAAACAAAAACAACAACAAAAAAAACAAGGGGAGGTTACTCTCATTTATGTAGCTAATGTTCAAGATTACCCTTTTAATTTTATTGGAGCAGACAAGTGTTGTATAGAATAAAAGCAGTGATAATCTAAGATAATTCTAATATTGCGTTTCTAACCAAAAGGGAACGCAATCAATTTGGTTTTATTTTTATCATTTATTGGTGAGACTTATTAATGAGATGATTAAAACGTGTCACTTACCTTGTCAAATAAATAACTTTGTGGATTAGAAGAGGAAGAAGACTGCGAAGAAAAGAAAGAGTCATTACTCAAATATTGTGAATGACGCAGTTTTAGAGCCAAGTCTTGTCGTTCCAATTCCTGATGGACATGAAGGTTGCATTTATAACAAAGACGATAAATTTTCTCCAGATGTTCTTTATAATCATTCACTTCTTTGCTATAATTTGACTGAAAAAAGAAAAGAAAAAGATTAAAGAATTTTCAAATGGATATAAAAATATTTTTAAAATTATATACAAGGGACAATCAAAAAGTAATGCCATTTTTTTTAGGACAGGTAGAATTACCAACACAGGAACATCTATCATATATCAAAATGAAGCTGGTCCTCTGTGGATCACATCCCTACTTCTCTCCATAGGTGATTGAAAAAGTAATGCCATTTTGTTTCGGACAGGGATAATTACCAACACAGGAACATCTATCATACATCAAATTGAAGCTGGTCCGCTGTGGATCACATCCCTACACAAGCAATTCAAAAAGTAATGTTTTGCTTTGGTTTGTTTTACGGCATATCAACCTCAGTGGGTCATTTAATGCCGATAAAGTTTTAAAATAAATCAATTCTTAATGGATAATACAATTTTTTTATAAATACATTTTTCTATTTAACCCATAGATGGGACCCTAACAGGTACTACCACTCCAGGTCAGAGTGGACCAGGGAGCAATGGTGATGAAGGGGTGCTTCACATTCCCCAAATCTCCAAAACTGGAACCTCACCATCAGATAGAGTTTAACATCATTCCCAGGACATGTAGACCCTCAGCCACCACCTTCTAGCACCCATATGATAAAAAGTGTTGGGGCTTGCTATAAGAGCAAGGACAGGTAGAATTACCAACACAGGAACATGTATCATACATCAAAATGAAGCTGGTCCTGTGTGGATCACATCTCTACTTCTCCAGTCACCATTTCTTTCAATAGCAATGTTCCACCTTCAAATGAAAGCATGTATCACTGCTCAGTAAAATTCTGTTGACTGTTCTTTGAGCCACTTCTTCACTACAGATTTCACTACCTTGTCACTGGTATAATTTTTCCCTCTCAAACCCTCTTTCATGGGTCCCAAACCCTCTTTCATGGGTCCAAAGAGATGATAGCTTGAGTTTGAGTTTTGTTTAACAGTATATCAACCTCTGTGGGTCATTTAATGCCAAGATGATAGCTTGAAGGCACTAAATCTGGTGAGTATGGAGGATGTGGTAAAGTTGTCCACCTGAACAAGATGATTTTCTTCCTCATCCTAATAAGTCGTCAGGGTGGCCTAAAAATCGGTATCAGCCAGTCAGCAAGGGGGTCTATCCCCTTTCCAATAGCGCTAGACCAAGGAGATTATTTTTTAGCATCTGAGGTGGAGCGCCACACCTACCATCAGCTCCTTACTTTACCGCACAGATCCCTGTGCTACTCATACGCTGAATTGGCGAGGACCGGTATCGAACTAGGAACCTTGCAGTTTCTAGCCCAACGCTCTACCAACTGAGCTAACCAGCACCTCATTCTAATACTTTAAATAAATTAACTGGTTCATTATATCTTTTATTCATTAATGTATCAACACTGAAAATTTCATTAAATTCGGGTAATTCCTTGATTTTTAGTAATTTTTTTTTTTACAACGGTGGAATTTATGTCCATTAAGCAGGATTTAATAACAAAATATAAAGGGAAGAGGGGGTGATATAATTACCTCAACAAATGGTTTAAAAACTGCCAATTGCTGCATCTTGAGAAGTTGTCTTTCATTACAAGCGGCACAAAGTCCATTGCAAGATTGAATAAATTCTTGCTTTTCACAAGAAACTGGATGATTCAATTCAGTTGTCCATTGGGCAGGGATTGGTTTGTTGTAATCACCATCCTAAAAAGAAAAAAGAAAAGAGAGAGAGAGGGGGTAGTGTTTGTTTTGTGGCATATCAACCTCATTGGGTCATTTAATGCCAGCAAAGTTTTAAAATGAATTCATTCTTAATGGATATTCAATATACTTATAAACACATTTTTCTATTTAACCCATAGATAGGACCCTAACAGGTACTACGACTCCGGGTCAGAGTGGACCAGGGAGCAATGGTGATGAAGGTGTGCTCCACATTCCCCAAACCTCCAGACCTGGAACCTCAGCATCAGATAGAGTTTAACGTAATTCCCAGGACATGTAGACACTCAGCCACCGCCTTCTAGCACCCATATGATAAAAGGGGCTTGCCACAAAGGCAATAGGGTTGGGGCAATCATATAGTTGCTAGGGCTTGACGTGACCAGCCGATTGATCAGAGGGGGCCTCTCCGACCGCCCGTCTAGCCCAAGAAAGGGCCTAAGTGGAGTATTGCAAGTGATGGACTTCTCAACCACCTGGGTTCTATCTTTAATTATCTCATGTCACCACCCACAGCCAACAGGTGATCCCTTACCCCTCTGCAGAGGTGCATTCTAACGCCTCAGCTGACAGGGCGGCAAAATAACTTTTGAAGGTTATTGTCTGATGACGAAAATGAAACACTTAAACAAGGCCTGATAATTCAGACTGCTGTCCTCATCTTTATAGTGTATAAACAATATTCAGCCCACTGTAACCTCTGGCTCTGTTTAGGTGTTTTTCTTAATTACCTTAAAATATGCCATCATTAGATGACGGCCTTGAATTCAAATGTGGTTTCGGAGCTGAAATCATCATTGCTAGTTCAAGGGTGTAATTCAAGGTAGTTATATAAAAAAAAAAAAAAAAAAACAAACAAACAGAGCCTGAGGTTACAGCAGCCTGAACGTTGTGTTTATACCCACCACAAATAAAGAAACGGACAATCCGAAATATCAAAATTATTTTTCAACATATTCTACTGAATGTATTTAATTTAATTGTGAATCATTCATCAAGCATTTTATAGTGAAAGTTTCAAACTCCAGTTAATAATTGAATTATGTAAAAAGAAAAGGAAAACATTAAGCATATACAGAAAAGGGTAAATCATACTGAATTTATATTTACCAACCCCTCCGCACGAGCAGGATGTGACACAAGGCCAATTTCTTAAGCAGAGTCTAACAGGTTTGAATTCAGAGTTTTCCTTCTCATAGACTGGTTACCTAACAAAGGTTAAAGAGCCCAGTCTGCCCTACTATTTACCCATAGCTGGAGGGAGAGTAATTGGATTTATACCTTTCTCAAGGGTATTAGTGATATGTGAAATGCAAACAGCCTCGTCCAGAATTTGAACCCGTGTCAACGAGTCCATTTCCTACGACTCTAACCATTACACCACACACACCCAACTGTATCATACTGCAGTGATGCTGATAGGTTTTTAATTTAGTGCATCCTGGGACGCATGGATTTGATTTGAAACAGTCCCCGGGAAAATTTGATGGGTCCCAACTGAAGTTTCTTAATAAATTGCAGAGTTTTTATCTATGAACAACTAAAGCCGTCTAACCCCTACCTTGTTCTCTATACAGTGTAATTCATTTCCAAGAAAATATTGAAATGTATTTACAGTAGCCTGGAAATGGTGGGGTAGGGAAGAAAAAAAAACATTAAAAAGAAAAACACTGGGATGCATAGATACGATTTTTCCGCGTCTTTTTTGATTTTTCTGCATCAAGGACACCTATCAGCATCTCTGATACTGTATATAAAAAAAATTTTTAATTTTTTTTTTTTTTTTTTTTTTTTTTTTTAACTGAGTGATTGTTGTATGCGTGTTTTTTTTCCTTCCCCCAACCCCCCCCCCAATATTCTAGAAAGTTCTTAAAAATAAAATACATTTAAACTTACACTGGTAAATCCATTGTATTGATCACAAGAAGGACAATCCCAACAATTTCGATTTCCAAATGGAACTGAAGCAGTTTTTTCACAAAACCAACAAGTCACTTTAATGGGGAAATTTGATCTAAAAGAAAAAAGAACAATAAATAAATAAATATGCAAACACCTTTTCTTTTTTTTTTTGCTTCAAATTAGAAAAAAATTAAACCCAAAGATTTCACAATTAAAACCTACATTTTATTAAACCAATTTATTTAGCAGTTTTAGTTTAAATAATAGCAAATCTTATCGCAATTTTCTAATAAATATTTGACAAATTGGAAAAAAATAGAATTTCTCAAAAGTGATAATGGGAAGAAGAAAAATATAAAATAAATAAAATATCGGAATTTACCAAAAGTGAAAACAGAATCAAGGTAAATTTTAAACAGAAAATTGGGGGCTCCTACAAGATTGAAATTAATATACAGTGCTTACAACTCTGAATTGAACTTTGACCCTTGAAGTTGACTGTTCACTTTACTTTCTATCCTGGCTGGGTGGCATGTCGTAACTGGGGCATCGCTGTACGTGTTGTGTACAGGTGTCAAGCAAACGTTCAGACTTTTGACCAATTTCCGCTTTCGTAACAAAACTATGCATACATTTATATTTCTTTTGTCAGTTTTATTCTGTATAAACTGCATACACGTTCATATACTTTAATATTTATTTTGTCATTTAGATTTTGTAAAAAAAAATTTTTTTTAAAGTTATTTATTAACTGTTCTTAATGGCACCCCACCCACCACTTCTTTTTGCCTCACAACTACCTAGATCTTTCCACCACTCCCCAGGAGACCGGCAACACCCACTTTAGTAACGAAATAACACCAAAGTTGCCTCTTTTGTTATGGTCTTAAAAGAAGTGAGCTGGCGAGATAAGTTTTAAACTAAACATGACCTATTTAAGTTAATCTTTATCTAAAAATGAAAATATTCAGCAAAATAATTCAAAACTGCCAAGGAATAAACAGTTATTTAGAGTTTATTGCAAATATCAAGAAAAATTAAATAATTTCAATTGTTTAGAATTGATTGAAAATTAAACTTTGATGTTTGTCCATGAAATCAAGGGTTCCCAACCTTTTTCAGTTTATGGCCCACTTTGAAACTAGAAATTTTTTGTGGCCCATGAAATTATAATAGAAAAAATATTTCCATTTTACATAAGATATTTATTCAATCAAGATACAACCATATAGAATTATATTTCCTTAGCCCACCTGAAATTTGTTGTGGGCCATGCAGACATAGGTTGGGAACCACTGCATTAAATGATGATCATTAAGCTGAAGATAGGAAATGATTTTTGAAATATTTATCACATTGGTGGGGGGAGGGGTGAAGATTCAAAGTTTATGTACCCCAACATGCATGCCAAAAATATACACGTGAAGATTTTTTTTTTTTTATTTAAATCACATAGATTATATATTTTTAAAATGTTAAATCTGTTTTTAGCATGAATATAAAGAGGGAAGTTTAAAAACAGAAGAGCTTAATAAAGAAAATTAGTCATTTCTGTAGCAAGGTTTTTAAAAGGGGGGGGGGGTATCGAAATGTGATACTTCCATCTCATTATTAAGTTCAACTCATTTCCAGTAATTTTTACTGTTACCTTCAGCTCCCTTTAGAGATAAACTTTGGATTTTTCAACTTTTTTTTAAAAATCAAAGTTTGGTTATTTCCTATAAGTCTAACATAAACAAAGGGAACCACTCTTGATTGATAAATCATTTATTTATTGATCTACTAGGAAAAAAGACGGGTTTAGGGTTAGTTTAATGGGAAATTAAATAATTTATCAGTCAAGAGTGGTTCCCCTTTGGGTTATTTCCTATAAGTCTAATATAAACAAAGTTAACCTTCAAATCAATCCAATTGGAAAGTTACCCCCCACACACACAAACACACACTGATGATTGGGGAGGGGGCTGGTGGGAACCAGGAGTTCCCGGGTGGGAGAACCACAGAAAACAAATAGTTATGAGTGTTTTGAAGATCCAAATAATTCAAAAACCCTAAATCCTAAAAAAGTCAGATTTCTTGTAAAACTTAACAATACACTGATGAAAACACCCATCACACACACACACACACACAAAGTCATTCTTGATATTCAAGTGAGTTATATAAAAAAAAATTGTGTC
The DNA here is from genome assembly GCA_023376005.1 of Doryteuthis pealeii. Classification (NCBI taxonomy): domain Eukaryota; kingdom Metazoa; phylum Mollusca; class Cephalopoda; order Myopsida; family Loliginidae; genus Doryteuthis; species Doryteuthis pealeii. The sequence goes on from CM042160.1 coordinate 89,841,926, forward strand.
ATCAGCAACAGCAGTACAATCAAACAGAATTTTAGTGGGAGGAGATGACATTTTTTTTTTTTTAAATTAACAAGAAAACGTTTGTTTGCATATTAACTCTTAACATCCTGTACCACTTCATTCCACCTGGCTAGAAGTCACATTCGTTTTCCTAATCTGCCCTAAACGATAGCCTTTGTTTAAATGAAATATTAAACATATTTAGAAGTCTTTAATTTATTAAGGGAAATAACAGGTAATTTTAGATAAAAAAGACATTTTAGGCATTTTTTGATAAATCCTTATAGGACTTAGAAAATTCTCCACAGGATGTTAAGAGTTAACCTCAGTGAGTTATTTAATGCCGACATCAAAGTTTTTAAATTTATGACAATTGTTTGGTATTCAATTATTTTTTAAACATTTCTTTTAAACTAATTTTTTTCTATTCAACCCACAGATATGACCCTAACAGGTATTACCACTCCAGGTCAGAGTGAACCTGGTAGTAATGGTGATAAACAGGTACTCCACATTCTCCAGAATTGGAACCTCACCATCAGATATCCAAGAAATTAAAACCCTCAAGCACCTATATGATAAAAAGGGTTGGGGTGGGGTGCCATAAGGGTAATAGGGTTGGGACAAACATATTGGTGCTAAGGCTTAACGTGACCAGCCAATTGATAAGAGGCCTCTCTGACCGCACTTCAAACCTAAGAAAGGGCCAAAGTAGAGTTTTGCAGGTCATAGATGGCTCAGCCACCAGGTGCCCCCACCCATTTGGGGAGGAGGTGTTACCTCTTTGCAGAGGTGCAGTTGGTGTATTCTAAAGCCCCAGCTGACTGGGCTGGGTGATGCTAGATGGATGGAACGAGAGAAAATAAGTACCGAAAATCTGAAAATTAAATGTAAAAAAAAAAAAAAGAAAAAAAAGTTTTTTTTACTCTATTGTTTATGAAATATAATTTTCTTTTAGATTACTGTGAAAAAATTATACATCAATATTTGTTTTGTTTAAAAGGATATGGGCTAACTTTTAAATTAAGCCTTTTCCAATAATTATTAGATAACCATAATAAAGTAAGCTTGTTATTGAATAAATATTTTTCTTAGAATCTAAAAATATGAAATCTTAAGATTATGTGTTTTATATTCTAAATGAATTTTATCAATCAATTAGGTATATAAATTATTTGGTTATTTCCTATAACTCCAACCTAAAAAAAGGGGAACCACTCTGAATGAATTTTATAAATTATTTAATTATTTATTGATCTACTAGGAAAAAAGAAATTAGGTTTAGGGTTAGTTTAATGGGAAAATAATGGGTAGATTAATTAACAGATTCATTCTGAGTGGTTCCCCTTTTTTTAGGTTGGAGTTATAGGAAATAACCAATTATTTCTTTCAAGGTTCATATGGATGGAGCGAACGGTAATATTTATTTTAAAGAACTTCAATTTATTTCCATTGAATCAGTTTGAAACGATTCAGAAATTTAAAGAAAGAATTCATTGTGTAGCGAGATGGTGAAGGTCCTGAGTTTTGCGAGGACTACTCTTAGAAAAGAGAGGAAGAAGAAATAAGAGTGAGTAAAGGTTTTTTTTTAAAAAGTGACGAACATAAAAAGGTTTGTCATGAATTTGACCGGGGCGTGACCCCCCAAATGGAGAATTGAAAGCCAGCCAGAAGTTTCGGGTGTTGACCGGAACCGGAAGTCACGAGGAACAACAAAGAAAAATACCGGCCTCTTTTTGCTTTCTGAGGCCTAGAGGAGGGACGGGCCTCTGGTCCCTAGTGTGGGATCACAGTAATTTAACAGTGTCCTCTCTCTCTCTCTGCCTTTCCTCCTCTCCGAAGCAACCCACGAGATGAGCCCGAAAATAAAAGCTAAGCAGCTTGTGACAATATATTTCTTGCGTTGTACTTTTTTATCGACAAGATGACCGCCACGTGCTGAACACCTTTTTAGTGTCGTGAATTTGGAGGCACAACAAGACCCACTATACAACATATATTGCTATTAGAACATTACAATTGATTAATAAGACAACACTGAAAATTTCATTAAAATCAGATAATTCCCTGATTTTTGGTAATTCGTTTTGTTTATCTATTCCGGCGAATGTAGTGTTAACATCAGAAAAATAGCTGATTACATTACATTTTCCCTGGTCAATTCTTTTGTAAACAACTTAGAAGAATTTAATAGAGCATCTTTCATTTTTCTGTGGGTTTGGAACAAACAAAAAAAAAAAGAAAAAGATATTTCATTTAAAAGTTAGTAATTTTTCTGTACATAGTGTATTCAATGTTTTTGGTTATTGATTTCTATGAAGAAACTCTTGTAAGTGATTTAAAATCTTAACGTATTTGTTCTAGTACGTAATTTACTTCACACAAAGTGACTGTTTTCATAAAATTTTGTGGCCGATTTGATGTTTAAAATGTATTAAAGATTGATTACATATTAATTTAATTAATTTTAAATCGTTTTTAAAGTGAAAATTGGGGCTTGAATTGTTGATACCTATTATTCTACATTAGTACTGAAAACTAAGAAGGTATGTGAATAAGTATATATATATATATATATATATATATATATATATATACACACACACACACAATAATTGTAAAACACAGCTTTCTGTTACAAGATCCATATGTGGGTTAAAAATATACAAAATATTTAAACTAATTTTATAAAATGTTACAAATCACTGAATATTCTCAAACCGTAAGCATCTCTTAAATTTTCAAAAAAGATTCTTTTTTCGAACACATCCAAATTCTCTGTATTCACACAGTTTTATTTTCAACTATCAAAATATCTTGCCCTGAAGAAGACCGCTTTTTGTATACTTCATTTTTATGTTTCTCTATTATTATTTTATTCTATTTTGTATTTAAAATAATACTAAATAGGATACAATGTATACAAGGACAAACTCTTGGTCAAAATAAGTGTCAGCATTTCAATGAATAATTTTTATCCATACATTTTCTTTCCATTTATCTTTCAACACAATTGCCGGATTTACTACCATTTTTCTCTCTCTCTCTCACACACACTCACACACATTTGTTCACTCATTTTTATTTTAAAAAATAATTAAAATTAATTAGATCAATTATTTAAGGTCAAATTTTTGTTTTAGTCAAAAAGTAGTAACATAATGAGCATCAGTATAAAAAAAAAAAAGAAAAAAAAAAGAGGATCAAGTCACTAATAGGCACCCCAGACCCAGATCAGTTTTGAAAGGAACTGAATTTTGCTTTTTACCGGTTGTCAGTAAACAAAATCAACAGCCGACAAAAAATGAACGGCATGTTTTTATACTAAAGTAGTTTTTGATTTTAATAAAAAAAAAAAGTTATTTCATGTTGTTGTGAGCATATGTGAAAAGATTAATTTTGCACTAAAGATAAACTATTGTTAATTTTTAAAAAATAAAACGAAAGACACGTTTATTTATTTTCCATGTGTCTCTATGGATAGTTAATAAAAAAGATTTATAAAAAGTATATTATAAGGTTATAACAATAACTACTAACCCTATTTCAGAATTTTAGAATATCTTAGAATTAAAATTTGATAGCAAAATCTTTTTCGTTTTTATCAGCTGTTGATTTTGTTTACTAACAACCAGTGAAAAGCAAAATTCACTTCCTTTCAAAACTGATCTGGGCTGAGGTGCTTGTTGGTGACATGGTCCAAAAAAGAATATTACATATGTAATTTATTTTTAATACATTTTAAACAATTAAATTCTGCTAAAAAATGGATAAGTGAAGATTTATGATGCACTCAAAATGAACAATTTTATAACAATTTCAAAAATGTTTTTAAAGTTTCTTCTTAGAAATCAATAACAAAAAAACATTAAATACACTATATACAGAAAAATTAATAACTTGACATTTATCAAAATGTAATATAATTTTTTCGTTCCCAACATGCAGTTCGTAAAACTTCTTTATTGTTTGTAGGGAAAGAAGTTTAGTGTGATATGCCTGCATCTACGGTGGCCTATAAGTGACAAGTCACTGACCCAGATTGATGAACAAAAAAATTACCAAAAATAAGGGAATTATCTGATTTTAATAAAAATTTCAGTGTTGACTTAATAATCAACGAATTCTTTCTTTCAAATTATTGAATAGTTTTAATCAAACCGATTCAATGGAAATAAATTGAAATTCTTTAAAATAAATATTACTGTTCGCGCCATCCATACACACTTTGAGATAAAATTCATTTAAAATATGGAATGCTTAATATTAAGTTTTAAATTTCATATTTTTAGATTCTAAAAACAAATATTTAATAACAAGACTACAAGCCTATATTATTATCTAATAATTTTTGGAGAAAACTCAATTGAAAAGTTAGGCCCCAACCCTTTTAAACAGAATAAATATCGATGTATAATTTTTTCACCGTTCATCTAAAAAGGTAATTATATACATAAATGACAGACTAAAAAAAATCTATTCACACCTTCGGACTTTAGTCTTTTTATTCATACTGTAATTAGTTTAAAAATATATTACTCCACCGATATTTTGCGCCCCAGAAATAAGGTGGGGTAAAAATTAAGTGAGCTGAAATAAATGAAAGTTTTCAAATAAAATAACTAATGCATTATACAATTCATTCATTGATAAATCAACACTGAAAATTTCATTAAAATCGGATAATTCCCTGATTTTTCGTAGGTTTTTTTTTTTTTTTTTTTTTTTTTTTTCAATCAAAATTTATTTTGTAAAATACGTCTATGGTGTCAAAATTGACCGATCCTAATATAATAGGTATGTATAAAATGTCTAAATTAAAAATAACCTATTATATACAAATGGGGTTGTTTTCATAGAAGAAAGCAATGCATTACAACGTGTTTACGATTTATTCACTAGTCTTAAAAAAGTTACGAAACATTGAATAAAAGTCCCTCAATTATTTTGAAAAGAGTTAGCAAACGTGGATCACCGGTAAAAAAAAAATTAAAAATGAAAAAACAAAACACAAGCATAATAATAATAAATAAGAAGAATAAGAATTTTTTAAAAAAGAAGATATTCTACAAGATTGAAGATTATTGAAAAGGGGTTTATTTTTGTTGGATTTATGGCATGTCAACCCTTGTTGGGTTATTTTATGCCGAAGACGTTTTGTTTTATATTTATGAATTTCCATGCTTGATGGGTATTCAAAAAAAAATTAATTAAAATTTTTTTTAAACTCATTTTTTTTCTCAATTTAATCCATAGATGGGACCCTAACAGGTTAGAATAATAGCGATGAATGGGGTACTCCACACTCCCTAGAGCTCCAAAATTATAACTTCACCATTATAAGCAATTTAACTTCCTACCCAGGACATTTGAAATTAATAAACAAGAACAGCGGTAATGTAAGTAACCAGAGTTATGTCTATCATCAGACTAAATAGAGCTTAATAATTAACAAGAACAGGGATAATATACTAGAAAAATTCAAGATATGTGTCAAATTTACACACATCTTAAATTTTTCTAGTAGAAAAATAGAAAAATTAAATTATTTTGGTCCAGTTAGAATTTATTTGTAATTGAATAACAGTGGAGTTATACTAGTTTAAATTTATACTGTAAATTTAAACTCGTATAACTCCACTGCCATTCAATTACAAATAATTCTAACGGGACCAAAATTTTTTTTTTATTTTATAAAGAATCGTAAAAAAACAAAGCGATTGAATAAAAAAATTAAAAAGGTGACCGAAGAAAAATTATGTTAGCGTCAATTATGTCATTTACACGAAAAAAAATTGAATACATTTTTTTTTTTTTTAAATCAGTAGCTTTTTTATTTTTTTCTAATTAAATAAACCTTTCGGAAAATAAAAAAAAAGCTTAAGGGTTTTCAAGAGATTTAACCAAAAGAAGAAAACAAACTATTTGATTCGGTACTAAAACCAGACTTGAGCATTTAAAAAAGCAATCTTAATTCTTGCCGCCCTTTTGAAGCTAACGAGTTGTGCGATTTCAAAAAGCAAAAAAAAAAAAAACTACCGACACTTGCATAGTTAAAACAAAAATCTTACTTACCTTATTAACTTGGAAAATAAAATTACAATAACACTCACTAATACGCCTGCTAAACAGGCAAAAACTAAATCAAGCATTTTTAAATGTTTTTTTCTGTCTTTTTTAACTTAATAGTTACAAGAAATAATGAACACGTGCACTAGATGTTCCAAAACCGGAAGTAACAAACCGGAAGACGCTGCACCCTCGGAGAATACTCTCGTTAACCGCAAATGAGAATAACTTTATCTTTCTACATTATTTTATTGGTTTTTGTTTTTTTACTCACATACTTTATCATATTGCCACAGAATGGGCGCCCCATTACTTCTGGCCTTGTGCCACATCTAAGCTAAGCCTAGTAAATAACAATATTGACAAACGCTGGGCAATCACGTGGTTAACAAATTAAACAGGCAGAACATTAATACTAGTAAGTTGGATTGTCACTGGGCACTCCATACTTCTGGCCTTGTGCCACATCTAAGCTGAGCTTTGACACACACTGAGCAACCTACACTTTTTTACTGTGCTAGGTATGTCAAATTTCACTAAAAGGAAGTAATAAAAAAAAATTTCAAATTTTTAATTTTAAAACAATTACAAAAAATTAGGAAATTGTCCAATTTTAATGAAATGTTCATAAATTTTATAATAGCTTTTTTTTTTTTTTTTTAAATTTAAAAAAATTAAAAATTTGAAAATATGTTTTTAATCAATTAAGATTGTAAGAGAGGGTTGAATAAAAAAAACAATTTCATTCCTTAATTTTTATATTTCTAGAAAGATCAAATTTTCTAGAAATGTGAATGACACAATTGTTTCTGTCCCTAGAATGAAAATCTAGAAATTATTTAAAAAATTGTCAACATCAGAAAAAGTTAGGTAATTTATGAGGAAGTGCGTCCCAGTCTCCTGCCTCAGAAATTGCTACCTGGTGACTATTAAAATAACATCCCCAGCTATGTCGGTGTTACTTGAAAGAAAACAACCAACTTAGGGCGTTAAATGTATTTTAGAGGGGGGGGGCTTCTCTTTTTTGATATGAACAAATGGAGATGGGTGGATAGATATATATAAACAAAGTAAAAAATGAACAAATTGAGGTAGATAGATAGATAGATATACATCTTCATATCTAAACAAGAATTACGACAAATTTCTATAAATAAATTTCTAAACAAATTACGATAAATAAATAAGAATTACGACAAAAAAAGAGAAGCCCCACCCCACCCCTCTAAAATACATTTAACACCCTAAGGTGGTTGTTTTCTTTCAAGTAAGACGACATAGCTGGGGACGTTATTTTAATAGTCACCAGGTAGCAATTTCTGAGGCAGGAGACCGGGACGCACTTCCTCATAAATTACCAAAAGTTATTTGAAAATTTTAAAGTTATATTTTTTTTTAATCAAAAAATAACTTTTGTAGCATGTTTTCTCTTTTAGTAATTTTTTTAATTGATACAAAAAAAAGTATTTTTTCCCCCCGATTCAATTGGCCTATTTTTATTCACTTAAAAATTTAATAGTAAATTTTAAACATTTGGAAGGCGGCATGTTGTAAACAATATTTTTGTCATGAAGATTTATTTAATCTCTCTAAAAATGTATTATTAAAAAGTTGCAATTTTACGCAACATATTTTTCAAGATTTTTATATGTTTAAAAAATTATTATTAACAATTGTTCTTATTCATTTTTGGAAGACTACAGTGTTAAATATAAAAATGTGTTTTTGCCATTTTACTTCAAAATACCCAGATTTTCAATCTGGGGACAGAAACAACTGTGTCATTCACATATCCTTGTGTTTTTAATTTTTGTTACTTTTTTTGTTTTTGGCTACGCAGTGTATGGGACTAATTTAAGGTTGTTTGGTGCTGGTATTTTAGCCCCATATAAAAGCTTGGTTATTAGTTCTTCTGAGTTGGTGAGCTGAAATGGAACGAAAAGGAGAGAGACAAAGGCAGAAGGTGGTTTTATTACTCAGGCTTTATTGAACGTCATAGCAGCCAGGCGAGGGGATAACCCCTGGCCAGGAAAACGACCTACACTAAGTTGCTGCCTCAGTTAGAATGAACGAGGGATTCTTCTTAGGGAAGGGAGTCAGTCCCTTCTGTCAAACATGCGCAAAGCTCTTCTTCCGGTCAAGGCCCCATGGGAGTCTGATCTTTTTATTTTATTTTTGTATATTTTTATATACCTGATACCCCTCTCCACACACATATGCACTCACGCGCACACATACATGTATATTATTACTGTACGTTATTCATGTTCCTGACACTAATACATTATTCTATACACTAGACATGAGACTTTTATGAGTTGTGGTGCACCTGAGCACTGTACACATACATGTATATTATTACTGTATATTATTCATGTTCCTGACACTAATACATTATTCTGTGTACTAGACATGAGACTTTGATGAGTTGTGGTGCACCTGAGCACTGTACACATACATGTATATTATTACTGTACACTGTTCATGTTCCTGACACTAATACATTATTCTATGTACTAGACATGATACTTTGATGAGTTGTGGTGCACCTGAGCACTATACACATACATGTATATTATTACTGTAAACTGTTCATGTTCCTGACACTAATACATTATTCTATGTACTAGACATGATACTTTGATGAGTTGTGGTGCACCTGAGCACTATACACATACATGTATATTATTACTGTAAACTGTTCATGTTCCTGACACTAATACATTATTCTGTGTACTAGACATGAGACTTTGATGAGTTGTGGTGCACCTGAGCACTGTACACATACATGTATATTATTACTGTACACTGTTCATGTTCCTGACACTAATACATTATTCTATGTACTAGACATGATACTTTGATGAGTTGTGGTGCACCTGAGCACTATACACATACATGTATATTATTACTGTAAACTGTTCATGTTCCTGACACTAATACATTATTCTGTGTACTAAACATGAGACTTTGATGAGTTGTGGTGCACCTGAGCACTATACACATACATGTATATTATTACTGTACACTGTTCATGTTCCTGACACTAATACATTATTCTATGTACTAGACATGAGACTTTGATGAGTTGTGGTGCACCTGAGCACTGTACACATACATGCATATTATTACTGTACGTTATTCATGTTCCTGACACTAATACATTATTCTATGTACTAAACATGAGACTTTGATGAGTTGTGGTGCACCTGAGCACTGCACACAATAAATTTCATTATTATTATTATTATTATTACTAGCAAATATATGCACCCTCCGGGTGCAAGTATTTAAGTTTTAATGTAATAAAATATTGTATTAAATTAGAAAGGCTAATGAAACTAATTAAGAATTCAAATAAAAAGATTTGAAACGGAGGGGGTATAATCGGAAAATAGAACAACTGAAACTTACTCTTTCATCACTTCCGTTTTTCAATGCTAAATTTTCCTAATTTAACTATTTAGTTAAAATAGGAAGTAAAGAATAAAATTAAAGTTATTTCTTCTCGTTGATGAATTTCTTTTAGGATTTATTGAAGAGATTTTTACTCATATTCATTAAGATAAAACCAAACAATTAGAAATCAATAATACCAAGCACATTTTTATTAAAATCAGTTTTTTTAATATCAATATGCAAATTAGCTTTACGTTTACACTGAAAACTGGTATTTTGTTGTATATATAAATACAATTGCATGTTATTAGTATTTAGGTAAGGCCAACAGTATTAATAATGTCAAACAGTTTTATTATTAATTGCGGTTTAAATAGAAATAAAATCATGGAGAATGTGATGTCAATAACTAAGGGAATTGTGACTTGAGTAGTGATATAGTTTCGGTTACAGACAGAAAAACACACAATCTCCATTATAATAAGATGTTGCAATTGTTTTTCCTGGTTGCTTCTATTAGTTTTTCTTTGCTCTTTTTAGTGTATTCATCTACACAGTCTTCAATGCTGGCAAGACCTCATCCTCTTCATTTTCTTGATACATATAGTCTGTCTGTGTCGTCTCTTGGGTGTTAATGCCTTGTGCATTATCATAAGTTTCCTTGTCTTTTGGTCCATTATTATTATTATTATTATTATTATTATTACTAGCAGGACCTGTGGATATACCACAGTATGATAATTTAATTATTACAACTTTTAATATGTTTACTTAAGAGCTATAAAATAGTTTAATATGTAAGTAAGTAAAGTCGACGGGGCGGCCTAAAGTCGGTATCAGCAAGTCAGCGAGGGAGTCTATTCCCTTTTCAATAGCGCTAGACCAAGGAGATTGTTTTTAGCATCTGAGGTGAAGTGCCACACTTTCCATCAGCTCCTTACTTTACAGCACAGATCTCTGTGCTACTCATACGCTGAGTTGGCGGGACCGGTATCGAACTAGGAACCTTGTGGTTTCTAGCCGAACGCTCTACCGACTGAGCTAACCCGGCCCCTTTAATATGTAAATAGTATAATAATTTTGATTTAACTCTGGGGGGGGGGCATTTAAGATATCTACATAGTGGAAGTTAAACATTTTTTCCATTTTTTTTCAGTTTTCTGGCAAGTTCTCTTCTTCTTGTTAATTTTAAATATATATTAAAAGATTTTTTAAAGTTAGTCCCGCAGATCCATTATTACTGAATCGTGGGTTGAATCCTCGTGGGATGCCCCATTTAAATCCCTATGTAAAATAAAAAAATAGACCTTGCATTGATCCAGCTACTCTGAAAAGAAATGTTAATCTCTACTATCTAAAATGTTAAATGAAAAAAAAATTCCATGCTGTTATCATTTAAATTTTACAACAAAAAAGTGACAAAAACACAACTCAGAAAATATCCAAGTGGGAACAGAAATTCAGCTAATACTGGTTCACTCAAACACAGCGTAAATCAAGGCAGAAGGCTGGGATGACATAAGATCAAAATTACCAAAATTCCTTAATTCACAATTTCAATATTACAAATAAAATGAGTAACTTCTTTGTCTTTTTTCTTTTTTTTGTTAAATTAATTTTGATTTTATGTTGGGCATTTAAGCGACACGAGACATTTTGGAATGTTTCATTTTTTAAATTGGGTGAAATAAAATGGGACAAATAAGTAAAGCTACAATTAAGCAACACTAGAGATAATCTGGTTTGGTTTGTTTTACAGCATATCAACCTCAGTGGGTCATTTAATGCCATAGAGTTTTTAAATAAAGTAATCATTAAATGGATACTGAATTTTGTTTATAAACTCATGTTTTTCTATTTAACCCATAGATGGGACCCTAACAGGTACTACCACTCCGGGTCAGAGTGGACCAGGGAGCAATGGTGATGAAGGAGTGCTCCACATTCCCCAAACCTGGAACCTCACCATCAGATAGAGTTTAACGTCATTCTCAGGACCCTCAGCCACTGCCTTCTAGCATCCATATGATAAATAGGTTTGGGACAATCATATAGGTGCTAGAGTTAGGAAGCGTGTGGTGTAATGGTTAAAGTCATGGGAAATGGACTCGTCGCCCCGAGTTCAAATCCTGGACTTAGCTGTCTACATTTCATATAGCGCTAATACCCTTGGGAAAGGTATGCATTCTACTCTCCCTCCAGCTATGGGTAAATAGTGGGACAGATTTGACTCTTCAGCCTTGGTTAGGCAACCTGTCTAGGAGAAGGAAAACTCTGAATTCAAACCTGTTAAACTCCGCTTAATAAATTGACCTTGTGTTGCATCCTACTTGTGTGGAGGGGTTGGTAAATATATATAGGTGCTAGAGTTTGATGTGACCAGCCGATTGATCAGAGGGTGTCTCTCCGACCACCCGTCTAGTAGATAATTTGGATTTACATTTTTGCATTGCATCTTGAACAATTTGGATGGTCTCATTATTAACAAGAGGGTGTTGTGGTATGATAACACGCGTATTAATATATAGATTATTTCATTTTTTTCTCTTTAGTGGTAGTACCAATTTAGAACATTTATAAACATAAAAAGACATGGATTATTATGGTTTGTTGGTTGGTTTTGAAGGCTGTCACAATGCGAGTGTAAAGAAAAAAGAAGGTAACTATGATGTTTTTTGTTAACCTGTCATTTATTTCTCAATATTTCGGGAAGAGATTCCCATCCTCAGAAGAATACTGGAACTGAAGTTGTCTTAGCGGCTGCTACATTCGTTCTGCCTTGGGTCTTCCAAATTCTGTGTGTGTATGTGTATGGTTGGGGTGCTTGCTTATGTGTGTGTTTGTGTGTGTAAGTGTGTGTGTGCGCGTGCTTGTGTGTGTAAATGTAAGCGTATGTGTGTGTGCGTGGTGCTTATGTCTGTGTGTCTGATCATTTCTTTTTATTTTATTATGTTTTTGGATTACCAAAATCAAATTTTGATTTAAATCTTATTTCTTCCAAGGTAACTGGCAGTTCTTTTATTGTGTTTGGTTTGATTTGTTTTACGGCATATCAATTTTGGTGGGTCTGTCGGGATCTTTAGAAAAAACGAAAATAAAAATAAAATAAAAAGAACAACAAACTCCCATGAGGCCTTGACCAGAAGAACCCCCCTTTGCGCATGTCCGAGAAAAAGGACTAACTCCCTACCCCCAAAATAATACCTCAGCCATTCAAACTGAGGCCATAATTGGGTCTGGTTGGTCCCTATTAGCCAGGGAGATTTTCCCTCCCTACAAGCCACTATGACCCCGTTCAATAAAGCCTAAGTAGTAAAACTACTTCTTGCCTTTGTCTCTTTCCTTTCTTGTTCCTTTTTGTTCTGTTTCATTCCAAAGTTTCATTTCAGCGTACCAGCCCAGAAGAACAAAGAACCAGCTTTTATTGGGGTTAAGATACCAGCACCAACGAACTTAACTTGTTCCCATAGGTCATCCTGATGGTTCTCTTATTTTTAGAATTAATCTTGACAAACCATCAGCATGTGCTATTTTCTCAGATGGTAAGAACTCAATTTTGAAAGAGTAGTCCAACAAGATGGTTCCCCATATTTGTACCGCCCAGTCGGTGGGGCGTTAAAATGCACCTCTGCAGAGGGGTAAGACTCCCCCAATGGGGCCACCTGTTGGCCGTGAGTGGCAACCTGTGATGCTTAAGGATAGAACCCAGGTGGATGAGCAGTTCATGACTTGCAATATTCCACTTTGGCCCTATCTTGGGTTAGACGGGCAGTCGGAGAGGCCCCTTCCAATCAATCAGCTGGTCACGTCAAGCCCTAGCACCTATATGATTGACCCAAACCTATTGCCCTTGTGGCAAGCCCCAATCCCTTTTTATCATATGGGTGCTAGAAGGCGGTGGCTGAGGGTCTACATGTCCTGGGAACGACGTTAAACTTTATCTGATGGTGAGGTTCCAGTTCTAGAGGTTTGGGGAATGTGAAGCACCCATTCATCACCATTGCTCCCTGGCCCACTCTGACCCAGAGTGGTAGTACCTGTTAGGGTCCCATCTATGGGTTAAATAGAAAACATGAGTTTATAAGAAAATTGTATTATCCATTCAGAATTGATTTATTTTAAAACTTTATCGGTATTAAGTGACCCACTGAGGTTGATATGCCGTAAAACAAACCAAACCATATTTGTAGGCGATTAACTGAATGTGATGGAATTTTTTTTTTGAACCAAATAGAGATAGTAGTGGGTGGTGGTCAGTTTAAAGAATGAAATCTCTTCAGTGTATGTATTTATGGAATATCTTAACAGCAAATATCAGACATAACCCTTCTTTTTTAATTTGTGAATAATTAGTTTCTGCTGGGAGCAAAGTGCTCAAAACATGATGTACGGCCTTTAATTGACCATCATTTTCTTTGTGTAAGAGTACGGCCCCTAGACCCAGATTACTCTCATCGCTTGCCACATAAATCTCCTTATGAGAATTAGGTCCGACATCAATGCTGTTTTTAAGTTATCGAAAGCCTTTTGACAATAGACTGACCAGTTCCATTTTACTTAACTTTTTTTCTTTAAAGAAGTTTATTTAACTCTTAACATCATATACCGCCTCATTCCACCTGGTTGGAAGTCACATTCATTTTCCTAATCTACCCCAAATGATAGCCTTTGTTTAAATGTAATATTAAACATATGTAGAAGTCTTTGATTTAAGGGAAATATCTCGGGTAACTTTAAATGAAAGGACATTTTTAGCCATTTATTGATAAATTCTTATAGGAATGGGGCTCTGGACTTTGTTTAAATGTAATTTAAAATATTTTAGCAGTCTTTGATTTGCAGGAAATAACAGGTAACTTTAAACGAAAATGCCATTTTTAGCCATTTTTTTGATAAATTCTTATAGGAATGGGGCTCTGGACTTTGTTTAAATGTAATATTAAACATATTTAGCAGTCTTTGATTTGCAGGAAATAACAGGTAACTTTAAACGAAAATGCCATTTTTAGCCATTTTTTGATAAATTCTTATAGGAATGGGGCTCTGGACTTAGAAAATTCTCAACAGGATGTTAAGAGTTAAAAGGTGCCCTTAATGTGTGCATTTTTGGAATGTAATTGCTGTATTATTTTGCTTGTTAGAATATCGCTGGTGTTATCTTTATTCCAAACTAGCAGCGGCTACCCGGCGTCGCCTGGGTAGTATGATACTACGCATTGCATCAAGTGCAGAATGCATTTGGAGGCATGCAAGTGTGTGTGTGTATATATATATATATATATATATATATATATATATATATATATATGTAATAATTAGTTATGTGAAAATATAGTATGTAAGATTATGGACACATGAGTGTCTGTGTGTTTGGAGGGGATATAATGAATCATGTGTGTATACATGAGTGAATATGACTAAGAAACGAATAATTAAATAAAAAAAGAAGTGATAGGGAAGATATTTCAACCGAGACAAATGTCTCAAAACCAAGAGACAAATGTTTATTTTGGACCTAATTATTCATTGTTAATTGATAATGTGGACGTTTGTTTATCTGTTGTGCCAAGTATTATTATTATTGTTCTAGTGATAGTATTTCAATCCAACAAAACATCTGGAGATGAGATTGAGTGTCAAGGTTAGTCAGAAAGGAGATGGTGGGGGTGGAATTTTATATATATACAGTCCCAGCAAAAAAGTCTGGAGAGAGTTTAGGCTGGACCCCAGGGTAGAGTTGAGTTTTGGACGCCGAAGAAGGAAGATCAGTTTAGCTGTCCACCAGAGATTACAACATTAGCAGAAGTCTTTAAAAGAACAAGAGGGGGTATTTTGCCCCCTCTCATCTCGACAGTACGGAGAAGAATGTGTGATTAGCAGATCGAAATGAAAGAAGGAAGCAATGTAAGAACCCATATACCTCTCTGCCATTTTGATTGATGTTCACCTGAAATTGTCTTGTCTTTCTTCTCTTTTGATAATTGATTGTAAACCCCCTGGATGAGCCCTGAGGCAGCATTACGTACACAACTGGAGGTCCTAAGTAAGGGTCAAGTAAACAGACGATCACGAGACGATTATGGCCAGTAAAGTTGGGAAAAGCTAGGAGCTGCAGGAATTGCAGTAATGTTGGAAGGTGCAAGTAAGGTGTGCAGCAGGGTTAGGGCCTGCAAGTGTTCATCCCCACGAGGGGGGTGTTACAGTAGCCGCTGCATTGATCCAGCTACTCTGAAAAGAAATGTTAATGTCTACTATCTAAAATATTAAATGAAAAAAAAAAAATCCATGGCGTTATCATTTAAATTTCATTTTTTAATTATCTTCACGAATATAAATCAAATCTATTATTTTTGCTAAAAAACCAAACCAAGTAATATTTCATGTGTATATATATTTACTTCGTCGATAATTGTTTTATTTTCGGACATACATATACACACAACTGCCCTTTATATAGATAGATAGAAGGTAGTTTATGAAATTTATAGAGCTCTTTGTGCGTGTTTATAGTCAGTATTTCAGCACACTTTTCATCCACAGGTATTTGCAGATTTGGATGGTCTCATTTTTAACCAGAGGGTGTTGCAAGATGATAACGGTCGTACAATTAAGGAACATGAGTATTAATAGATAATCTTTAACACGTAAAATATTGCTGGAACAAAAATAATGAAAAATTATTGAAGAATTGACTTCAAGATAAAAACATTAACAAAACCAAACCTTTTTTTTTTATTTGACCTTTGACCTCATAATACTTTGATTTATTCTCAGTTGGTGGAGTATCCACCTCAGAACCACAAGGTTCCAGGTTCGATACCATCCTTTGCCAGCTGAGCACATTAGTAGCACAGCTGATGGTAGGTTTGGTTTGTTTTGTGGCATATCAACCTCGGTGGGTCATTTAATGCCGACAAAGTTTTGAAATAAAGTCATTCTTAATGGATAATCAAATTTTGTTTATAAACTCATGTTTTTCTAATTTAACCCATAGATGGAACACTAACAGGTACTACCACTCCAGGTCAGATGACCAGGGAACAACTAAAAGGTGAAAATTACCTTTTTGCGGATGTATTTTATATCTGTTTCATAATTTTTTATATATTTTTTATCATTCTTGAGAGAAATAACAAAAAGGTATCACAGAAACAAACAGGATCAAAATAATTGTAAATACATAAACTGTTCCCCTAGACCTGAAAATGTTGACCTTTATACACTAAAACCCCCTAAAACCGATAATCCTTAACTTTTTCCTCGTAAATTCCTACCATAAAATAAACTGAACCCTCATTCTATGTCCGTGTTTTTGCAATAAATGTTTGATTT
The DNA here is from genome assembly GCA_023376005.1 of Doryteuthis pealeii. Lineage (NCBI taxonomy): Eukaryota > Metazoa > Mollusca > Cephalopoda > Myopsida > Loliginidae > Doryteuthis > Doryteuthis pealeii. Next base: position 89,858,726 of record CM042160.1, read on the forward strand.
TTCTTGCACCCATTATTTTACAATACTAAATATATTTTCTTTATTTGTTAAAGAATAAAGAAAATATATTTGGTATTGTAAAATAACAGGTGCAAGAAAAATAAAACATTTATTGTAAAAACACGGACATAAAATGAGGGTTCAGATTATTTTATAGTAGGAATTTATGAGGAAAAGTTAAGGATTACCCAAAAACCTTATGTTAATCTCGCCTGGTGCGAGGTCAGGAAATAACTACATTAATAAACCTTTAACCCTTTCATTACAAAATTTAGTGAAATTTTTTTTTTTATTGGATCCTTTCCGTCCATTAAAGACAATGGTGTAGTGTCCAAAAAAAAAAAAAAAAAAAAATCTTATCTGCATCTGCGCAAGTGACCTGCAGGCCAATTCTTGAGTGACAGTCTTTGGTGCACTGAATGCATACAAACTGTGATGCTTTCTGGGGCTGCTGGCTTTTCTCCCTCTTTCTGGCTCTCTTTTCTGTCGATGCTACTCTCCTTTCTGCCTCACCCCTCTCCATGCCTTGGTTTTTTTGGGTTTTTTTTTAAATGAATTATTGCTAATTAATTTCACCAATGTTCAAACGTTAGTGAAATTAGTTAACAATAATTCATTTAAAAAAAAAATAAATTTAAAAAAACATTATGTTGCAGGCTTTTCTCTAAATTGGACGCATGGTGCAACAAATATATGCATTGAGTTAATACAGTTCTAAGTGATAGCCATCTCTGGGCTGTAGGTTCAATCCTGGCCTGGGGTGACAGTAGCATAGAATAATTAAACAGCTTAACATTTGTACCGGGTCATGGTTAGTGGTATGAGAACAATCTACCCCATGGATTGAATAAAGGGTTTGGTTCAAAATTCCATGAAGGCTCAAAGAACATTAAGAAGGTACTTGATTTCTTGCCATGTTTGCTGTAATATCGTCTCCGCAATGGCATCAGTTTTTTTTTTGCTTTAGGTCAGTGATGTCCTGTATTCTGATACACAATATCTTTAGTATAAACCCCTCAGAAAGAAGTTTGCCTGTCGGTTGGGGCATTAGAATGCCTCTGCAGAGGGGTAAGACTCCCCCAATGGGGCCACTTGTTGGCCGTGTGTGGCAACCCATGATGTTTAAGGATAGAACAGGTGGTTGAGCAGTCCATGACTTGCAATACTCCACTTTGGCTTTCTTGGGCTAGACAGGCGGTCGGAGGGGCCCCTCTGATCTTGGCTGGTCACATCAAGCCCTAGCACTATATGATTGCCAACCTTATTGCCCTTGTGGCAAGCCCAACCCTTTTATCAATATGGGTACTAGAAGGCGGTGACTGAGGCTCTACATGTCCTGGGAATGACGTTAAACTCTATCTGATGGTGAGGTTCCAGTTTTGGAGGTTTGGCCCTTTCTTGGGCTAGATGGGTGGTCGGAGAGGCACCCGTCAATCAATCGGCTGGTCAAATCTACATGGGCATTGTTAGTTGCACAAATCACATTAAAACGGTATTTGATTTCTTGTCTTGTTCACTGTAGTATCATCTCATCAATGGCATAAAAAAAAAGTTTAAAGTTACCTGTTATTTCCTGCAAATCAAAGACTGCTAAATATGTTTAATATTACATTTAAACAAAGGCTATTGTTTGGAGTAGATTAGAAAATGAATGTGACTTCAACCAGGTGGAATGAGGCGGTATAGGACGTTAAGAGTTAAATAAACTTCTTTAAAGAAAAAAGGTAAGTAAAATGGATCATCAGTGAGAATTGAACACACTAAGAATGGTCTGCCAATTTAGCTTGTTAACGATTACACCAGGTGAGGTAACTTTAATCATTTATTTTATCAATGTATTTCCAGGTGTCTAAAGATATTGAATGAGCGGATTATATATATATAGAGAGATAAGTAAAAAGTTAAGTAAAATGGAACTGGTCAGTCTATTGTCAAAAGGCTTTCGATAACTTAAAAACAGCATTGATGTCGGACTAATTCTCATAAGGAGATTTATGTGGCAAGCGATGAGAGTAATCTGGGTCTAGGGGCCGTACTCTTAACAAAGAAAATGATGGTCAATTAAAGGCTGTACATCATGTTTTGAGCACTTTGCTCCAGCAGAAACTAATTATTCACAAATTAAAAAAGAGGGCTTATGTCTGATATGTTTTTTGGGGTTTTTTTTGCTTTGATTTCCTGCCATGTTTGCTGTTGCATAATTGTGTTCTCTACTGAGGCAACGTCATCTCCGATGGTTGGGTCATGTATGTCGGATGGATGATGGACGAATCCCAAAAGACATTCTTTATGCAGAGCTTTCGTCTGGTAAAAAAAAAAAAAAAAAAAAAAAAAAAAAAGAAGCCCCAGCTGTGATTCAAGGATGTCTGCAAGAACGATCTCAGGTGCTTTGGCATCGCCCCTTCCAGCTAGGAAAATTTGGCTTAGGACCGCCCTTGGTGGCAGCAGAATCTCCGTAGAGGACTGTTTAGCCAGAAGTCACCCTGATGCAACACCATGAAGCTAAGAGGTCTAGAAGAAAGCAGCGGCAACAAGGTAGGTAAAGAACATCATCAATGTCACGAAGTGTCTGTCAATATATTCAGACACTCGCTAAGTCGCGTGATCTGAGTGGCCAGGCAATTGACTTTCCAAAAGTCTTTAAAAAGAAATATTCCATGGGAAAATACAGAATGTTTCTTTCAATCAAAAAAAAAAAAATGAGTCAACAAGGCAATTATAAATGATAAATAATTATTTTATTTTTATAAAATAATTATTATTTACCCTCTTTTTTTTAAATGAAACAAACAGTTGCAAATTTTTTTTTTACAAGTTTATGAACAGTCCATAAATACCTTCTTTTTCCGTAAAATTATTCCTCTTTTTGTTTTTTTTTGTTTTTTTCTCAGACAATTTAATTCAGTTTTCTTCACAAATCTTTTTCTTCACTTTTCAAAACAATTCGATTTTCTTGAAATAATAATCTCTTTTTCCAGTCAAATCAAATCAATTGTCTTCAACAATAACCTTTTTTCAGTTTTTCTTCAACTTTTGTCTCTAAATAAATGATAATTACTCAATAATTCTTTTCTCTTTTCCAATCAAAATTCCACTCTTAATTATTCCAACCATCACTCATCACTTCAATCTCCTGTCGTCTGTTTTCGTTATCGATTTCAACTCCTATTTTCCTAACCGTCTATCACCTTGCCTGTTCATTTCGTATCTCCTCTCATCTGGTTCAATCAATTTTTTTCGCGGTATTTTTTCAAAATCAAACAACCTAAGGGAATTAACCCTTTTTCCTGGCCAGGGCAATAACTCTTACCTTTACATTTATTTATTTAAAATTTTATACTTTTTTTCCTTTCCTTTAAAAAATACTCAACCCTTATTATTATATGATATTCTGAGAAATTTCTCAGAATATCATGACAATCAACATCTTCAAGGATAGCTTTCAAATACAACATCTGTGGCCTAGAATGTTTTTCAAACATCGGACTTCACAGTCACAGGAGGCACTGTAACTTCAGGGGCACAAAAACTTTATTATAATCTTCCAAGATTGAAATGCCAATAATAAAAAAAAACAAACTAAACAATGGTCATAATGGTATCTGTGATCTTTTGCTTTAGGTCAGCAATGTCCCGTATCTTTGTTCGATATACGATATCTTTAATATAACCACACAGAAAGAAGTCCAGGGGATTGAGATCTGATGAACAAGTTAAAGGGAATTTATACAAGACACGTCTATCTAAAAGATAGCACCAACATTTTAAGCCCCATATTTAACCCTTTCACTACAAATTTTTTTTTTAATTTAGCTTGGAGTATGATGTTTCAAAGATTAAAAGTGAAAAAAAAAGATTAAAAGGAATTTGATAAAAAGATAATCTATATACATCAGCGGTAATGAAGGACTATTTGCTCGTATCCTCATTCTGAACCCCCATTTATGTCCGTGTTTTTTGTTTTTTTTTTTTCTTGCACCCGGTTATTTTACAATACAAATTTTCTTTATTTTAATATTCATTTCAATGTGTATATTCTAAAAGTTTTTATTTTGGAGAATGTTTAGTTTTAAAGTGGGGGCTCGTTTTACAATTTAGCCATAAATTGGATCCTCCTTTTATGACCGTAATTTTGTTTTTTTCGTCGACGATGATTAAAATCTGAAGTTTTTATTTTAGAGTACCAAAGCCAAAAAGAAAAGAAATAACAACAACAAAAAGTAATATTCAACTTTTTACTCGTAAATTCCTGCCATAAAATTAGGCTTGGGCATTTTATGGTAGGAATTTACGAGTAAAAAGTTGAAGTGTAAAAACGAAACCCCCCTTTAAAACTAACCATTCTCACAAAATAAAAGCTTTTAATATACACATTGAGTGAATATTAAATAAATAAAGGAAATATATTTGTATTGTAACATAACGGGTGCGAAAAATATAACATTTATTGCAAAAACACGGACATAATGGGGGTTCAGTTTATTTATGGTAGGAATTTTACGAGCAAATAGTCTTCATTACCCAATCAGCAAATTCATTCAAAATTTGGTTATTTCCTATAACTCCAACCTGAAAAAAGGGGAGCCACTCTGAATCAAATTTTATAAATTAATTTATTTATTGATCTACGAGGAAAAGAAGACTGGTTTAGGGTTAGTTTATGGGAAAATAATGGGTAGATTAATTAACAGATAAAATTCATTCAGAGTGGTTCCCTTTTTTTAGGTTGGAGTTATGGGAAATAACCCAAAATTTACTATTAATACATTAACAAACACAAAAGAAAAAAAAAAAATTTACTTCGCTCAATTTTGTAATTAAATGCAAAAAGAACACACAACAATTGAAAGATTTATGAATTTCATTTGTTTCCATACAAACATTCACAATTTTTTTCTTGAAATTAAAAAAAAAAAAAAAAAAAAAAAAAAAATAGAAGAAAAAATTCTATATAATATACATAATATATCATGTATATTGCATAATATCTTATCTGTTATTACAGAATATATTTATTATGTTTCAGGGTTCCCACTCATTTAGGAAATCAGTTTCCAGGACAGCACTTGTTCATGGCAATTTCATAATTTAATCGATATTAATCTAATATCGACACATTTAGATACTTTTATTGTTACTTTTTTATGTTTCAGGGTTAATGAATTATCTTGGGTTTATTAATAGATGATGCCTACATCTATCATTTAACTACACAGGGTGTCCACAAAGTCTATATGCACTTTAAACTAATAAATTATTTTAAGCGCACTCTGACTTTATAGACAACCTGTACAATACAATTGTCTGGCCTTCAGTTTTGCTTAGCCAGGATCAACAATTACTGGGTTATTTTTCATTAGCAATCAATTTTAACACCCTCATCCAATATTTCCAATAAATGTTTTGTTTTTATATATTGAATTAATACAAATGAATTAATACAAATTTCAGATATTTACCGTGCTGTATTTTCACTTCTTTTATCAGTAAATATATGTAGATATTTTACAATGACCACCCTCATTTTATATCTGCATCATATTTTTATATACTATTGTATATTAATAGCCATGTTCAATTTTGGAGTGTAGGGAGAATAATGTGTATCCTAAGGACACTCATTATTTGTCCTTTGCGCTGAGTCCACATCTATGGTGGACAGACATTGCAATTTTTTTTTACTATTTTGTATGTTTTCACATCCGGGTATTTCAAAGTAAAAGATAAATATTGGATTTTCTTTTACAATATTTTAAATATTTTTTCTAGGAAAGTGTAGGCCAAAAATTTTTCTCTGATGTGATTGACATATTTATTTAGACGGAGAGAGAATTCAGCCCGTTTTGGTCAATCCATAGTTGAAATTGACGATTTATTTTTAAATTTTTAAAAATCTCGGAAAATATGCAGCATATCATCGCATATTTTTTAACTTAGATTTTTTCAAAGATAAATTTTGTTAAATTTTAAGTTAGTCCACAGATATTGACAACATGCTAAAAGTTGATCTAGAAATTTTTAAGGTAGTAAAAAACTCAATTTAACTTGGAAAAAAAAAGATTGAAAAAGACAAAGATTTTACGCTTTGAGGGTGGGGGGTTGGGCATTGTGTATTGTAGAAATTCAATTGAATTTGTACAAATTCCTAAAAAAAAAAAAAAAAAAAAAAATTTTTTTTTAAAAATGGGGTGGGTTTGTAAAAATATTTAAATTGATGTGTCGGTAAAAAAATGGGGGGGTAGTGTATACATATATTTGTCGATAAAAAGCAAAAAAACATCATCTACGGGGCACTCATCTTGATCCTACAGTTAACTCCTATCTATGTTTTGAGTGCTCCCCAATGACTCATAAATTAATTTTTTTTATTGTGGTTAGTGATAATCTGTGAAATGTTGTTTGTTGCACGAATAACTAATTTTAATGGTTTGTTTTGTTGAAGATCTTATTTAAAGGATTAGTGTTATTAAAATGTTTATCTATCAATTTAAGGAAGTATTTCCTATTTCAAAGTTGGATAAACTAAAAACGGAAGGTTAAACCACAAATATTCTTTTCCGTTTTTAGTTTTTTTACTTTCCTGTTTATTATCACTATTAATTATCTCTATTAATACTATATTGCTGTTAGTAATGTTGTTGGTTATACTGTCAGACCCACTGGCCATAGGTTTATCATGGTATTTTATTAGTTTCTGTTGGAAACCACTTTTTTCAAGGCTATTCATATTTTCTACTGTTAGTATCGAAAATTGATTTGCTAGAAGATAATCTATTTAATCCTAATGTTAACAGCATTAGGGATTTGTTTTATAATGGATTTGGGATGGTTGGAATGCACACTAATGTAACAGGGGTTTAATAGTTATCCTTACAAAAGGGTTTATAGCTATTATTGGACAAATTGAAGGTAAAGGAAATTCACTATTTTGAGATTCGAAACTATCTCAATTTTAAAACCAAAGAATTTAAAGGCTCTTATGATTTTTTTCTCTATGCTAGAGGTCTTAGGTCCATTACTGTCAGGGATATAGATTAGTCCGTCGTCTCGATATAGAGCTATATATTTAAGGTCTATTATCCTGCTAAGTGTATCTAAAATGTAGTTCCTATCAAGTCTGCTATTTGTGAAAATCATTGCTCCCATAAGGAACATCAAAAAAAAAAAGTTACTTTTGATCCATGAGGAATTATGTAGCTGTTTAGAACAGATTTTCTACATGCTAATATTAACTGTATTTGTTCATCAGAGATATCACAAGGGTTTTAGCATGTGTAAGGCTATTTAATAAAATTCTTTTAGAAATAGAGGGGTAGAAATCCATAATATCCAGTTGGATAAAGGTTGCCTTTGCTTTTATATTTAATATTTTTGAACTATTCAATAGTTTCAATAGAGCTCTTCCACAGATATACACTAGATTTGCTAAGAATGTTGAGACAAGATCTCATTAATTAGATTTTTAAGAAACTAAACCTAATTCAGTTTTTGATGGATTAATTAGTCTAGAATGCTGCTTATTTAGGAATTTGTTTTATGTCTTTAAATAATATACATGCACATTTTTTCTCCTATTTTCCATTCTATCATTTATATTTAATTTGCTAGCAAAGGTGTTAGTATCACGGGTGATTTGAGAAATAGAATCTTTATGGTCTAATTTGTAATTATTTTAACCTTATCATGTAATATTTTTTTTGTACTCAGAAGGGTCAATTAAATAAATGTTTCTAGTCTTATCAGCCCTAACCAAAATTTTTCTAGAGTTTTTGATAAATCAATGTCATTTTTTAATGTTGTGTTGAAAAGAATTAGATAGTTTTCTGAATTTGACAATTATAATCAGTCTTAAATTGAAAAAACAAAAAACACTGTCCTTGTTATTTTACTAGTTATATTTTGTTTATCTGTACAATAACATTTAATTTTGCCTCAGATAGGATTGTAAATTTTCCAGGCAAAATACATATTATTTCCAGATTTTTGACCAAAAAAGCAAGCCCCCTTTTTTCCAGGTTTTCCAGTACTGGGAAATTTAACTTTTTTTATTTTACCAGGTTTTCCCAGGACATGATGGAACCCTGTCCGTTTATTAACTATAATATATTTTATGTATATTATATTAAAAAAACATTGTATTAAAAGGTATATCATTTCAATTATCTCCACGACAATGGCCGG
>CM042160.1:89867006-89922555 GCA_023376005.1 Doryteuthis pealeii
TCAAAAATAGATTTACACTGCTTGCGAGGCGTTTTTTTTTTTTTTTTGTAGTATTAATTAAATCATTCTCATGCTTCTTCTATTTTTCACCTTTATCATTACTTTACCATACACTGTCAGATTCATTTTACTCCTATTCCCAACACAACACACACCTCTGTACAAGCCAGAATGCAACACTCAATTTTTAAAGTGCGGAGTTTAATAGATTTGAATTTCAAAAGTTTCCTTCTCCTAGATTGGTTGCCATACAAGTAAAGTAGTCCAGTCTGCTCTATTGGAACTGGAGAGAGAACATATTTGGATACAACCTTTTCAAGAGTATAGTGGACGTTGAAATGCAATAGTGACAGTAACATTACACCACAACACCTCCAATAATCATTTATATATATATAATATATATCTTTATATAATAATGGAGATTGTGTGTTTTCTGTTCTGTAACCGAACTACCATTTACTATTCAAGTCTCAATTCCCTTGTATTTACTTCACATTCTCATGATTTTATTTTATTTACCTCATTATTAATAAAATTGTTTTACATCATTAAATATCTACATACTAATAACATGCATTGTTATTAGTATATATTACAAGAAAATATGCGGGTTTCAGTGTGAATGGGAAGGCTAATTTGCATATAATCTAAAAAATTGATTTAATAAATATTGTAGTATTTATTGGATTCTTAAGTTGTTTGGTTTTTATTAATGAATATGAGCCAAAATTCGAGGGATAAATCTAAAAAGAAATCCATTAACAAGAAAGAAATACCTGTAATATTATTCTTTACTTCTATTTAACTAAATAGTTAAATTAGGAGAAAAAGTACCCCAATGAAGCGGGAGTAAGGGAAAATGATTGGAAGGGTTAGTTTTCAAGTTTGTTCTATTTTTCAATCATACCCCTCTGTTTTCAAAATTATTTTTATCTGAATTCTTATTCAGTCATTAGCCTTTCTAATTTAACATGATATTTTTATATTATTAAAACTTAAATACTTGCACCCGGAGGTTGCATAATATTGCTAGTATGTATAAAGTAGTATCGGAACATCTTATAGTAGGATAGGTTTGACATGACCCTTTGGTGTCGGAAAAGAGGCCTCTTGCCACCAGTTTCTAGCCAAGTAAACAATATTCTTGTTATTTAGGGTAACTTTATTGGCAACATAAACTAGTCATGTAATGATATTTTATATGGAGGAAAATTTTTTTTTTTTTTTAATGGAGTTCACTTATGAATCATCTACCCACCCACCAGGCCACATGGGCAAAAAGAATAGAGCAAACTGGCTTTCTAGTCTGGGGATAGCACCAATTTAAGAGAATAACACTTTAACAAGCAATTTGAGACAAAGAGATGAAGAGAAAGAGATATGAAGAAGAAAGAGATGAGAGAAAAGAAGAAAAGAAAAAAAAATGTTCTTACCCGAGGAGAAGAAGGTGTTTGATTAAACTGTAAATCTTTGATCGGACAGATGAAGAAATGTTTCAAAATATTGAAAATTGGGACTAACCAAAGGAATGATAGTCTCAATGTTTGGGAAGGAAGACATTGGGAGAATTCTTTTACCAAAGGAAGATGAGGACATTTCAGTAGAGATTCAAGGAACCAAATGAAACAACAAACCACATTCATTGGATATAAACTTCGGAAACGAGAAAATAAAAGGAAAACAATTTTAATTTAAATGCAATTCACAATGTCATTGTTCTATTAACTTCAACTAATCAAGTCAGGTTATTTTCCTATAAGTCCAATAAACAAAGGGGAACCACTCTGACTGATACATTTTATTTATTTATCGATTCATTCTACTAGGAAAAAAAGAAGACAGGGTTAGGTTTAGTTTAATGGGAAAATTAAATAATTTCAGTCAAGAGTAGTTCCCCTTTGTTTATGTTAGAGTTAATAGGAAATAACCTCAAGTCATTATAATTCAATTTAAAAGATTATATATAATTCATTCAACTGTTGTGTATGGAAATCTAATAGATTGCAATGGGTTATCAGAATAATAAATTAATCAGAAATAATTTTATGCATTTTGTTATTGTTAAAAAGAACTACAATTGTTAAATTTACAAAAAATACTAATAATGGCATTGTACTCTCTTGGTTATTTTAGCAAACTGCTTCCTTTCAGGTTATCAGTGGTGCCAAAACCCGGGAATGAAACCAGGGACCTTCAGATTATCAGACAGTCATAGATGTCATAATTGCTTGCTCTCCCAGCAATTCTAGTCTTCTCACTAGCACAATCCAACTATATCCTCTTCTTCCCACCTCATTTCGACAGCCAAAATGCTTACTACAGACTTTCTGCCTGATCTGGGAGGCAGGTCCCTAAATTCCCATTGCTGTGTTTTCATACGGGCTCCTCACTCTGAATTGCACGTTCGACATTCATTAGCACGCGTCAATCCTCACGACCGAGACTCAATATCCGGGCCACTCTGCACTTCTCTGCGGAATTTCACCAGCATTTCAGCAACGAAGAGGTTGACGAGTTCAAATTTCCGTGGTCACTCGCCACACTCATCCCCCTCTCACAGGCCACAACATATCCAGACTTCGTTTCATTCCTGAGGCTGGGAATCTGCTCGTCCACAGGTTACATCATTTTAAGAATGAAGCCTCTTCCTTTAGAGGTACAGATACTTTTTTTACAATATCACAATATTTTTTTTTAAACAGAACCCTCTTTTTCGCATAGATGTCCAGTACCCAAATTTTGGACACACACCCCACCCCATACACACACACACACACCCCTGAACAGGACATGTTCTCTAAGTCCAATGCCAAACGATGAAAAAAATTCTCCAAATTTTCCGAAGGATGCATAAATTTTTTTTCTTTTTAAACTTTTTCTTTTTAATCCCCCCCCCCCCCTTTTACCTTTTCCTTTTTTTCTCTTTAAAACACCCATTTAATTTTTGGACCTCTAGGGTAAAATGTTTGTCCAAAATTTTTTAAAATAAAATATAAAGTCATGAATATATTAAGGACAACAATATCATAAGAAGAAGTGGTTAGGTTTTCTTACCTTTTTTTGTCCGACCCATAAAAACTTGAAGAGTTAAGCAGAGAATTTGGAACCCACTAAATTGCAATGCCACAGTTTTTATCAGTTCAGCCATTTAAGTTTATGTCCAAAACCCAATGTTGGATAGTTGCAATTTAGATGCAAACTTTTGTGCGGATTTGGCCAAAGATGAACAATCAGAAGACATACAGCCAACATGCAACTCAAAAAACCTGTGAGATGTTGAACACCATTGCTTGACACCATATTTGATAGGATCAGCCTTTAAACAAAAACAAATAAAAGGAGTTAGTAATAATCTAAACACTGTCTTTATTAAATTCATACATTTAAAAAAAAAAAATTTTTAAATCCTTTATAGCAGGTGCTGTAAGCAACTAAAGTCATTTGTTTATCAAAATGATTTGATTCAGCATTAAATGACCTGAAAAAGGGTTGATATGTCACAAAAACAAAACCAATATTAAAGTTTTTTTCTCTAGCATTTTAATTATCTTAAATCATCTTAAAACAATTCCAGTTTTTATTTAATAAATTTTATTAAAAAAATTCTCCAATAAATTTTATTTAACAAAAATTCTTTAAACAATTTTCTCTATCTTTTTTATGGTAATCTTGAACATTAGCTACTTAAATGAGAGTAACCTCCCTTTGTTTTTTTCCCTTTGAGGAAGCCATGTTTTGTTTAGTAAAAAGATTATTTGACAAATTGGGGTATACCTATACTTTTCTAATATACAAGTACTCATAGAAATATATTTTTTTTTTTTTTTTTTTTTTTTTTTTTAATAGATTTAAAAATATTCTCAGTTCCTTACACATGTTCACCCTCCCTGTCAACATATGCTTAGAATCTCCCACAGGTGATTTAAAAAAAAAAAAAAAAAAAAAAAAAAAAAAAAAATATTAATATTTCTATGAGAGTACCTGTATATTAGAAAGTTATAGGTTTGTTAAGTATCTGGCCGCCATCCTTGAACCAGTGTTTAAAGAACTTAAAGTAAATAAGAAGTCAAGGCAGTCAATAAGTCCTGTGGTATAGATATCCTTTAGGTCCGACGTCCAAGAAGATCCAAGTAGCAATGAGCTAAGATTTAGAATCAGGCCAGTATAAATACAACCCAGCAGCAGCAGCACTGCCAGTGATTGGGATAAGAGGGTTGCCTTCCCTGGTCACATGGTAGTCGGGCAAGGCATAGTCTATATTTAGAAAGTGACCATTTAGTACACACCTTATATCCTGAAATCCCAAACAATTTGTTCAAAAAATCCTGCTTCCTCAACAGTGAAAAAAACAAAAACAAAAAAAAAAAAACAAGGGCAGGTTACTCTCTTTATGTAGCTAATGTTCAAGATTACCCTTTTAATTTTATTTGGAGCAGACAAAGTGTTGTATAGAATAAAAGCAGTGATAATCTAAGATAATTCTAATATTTGCATTTTCTAACCAAAGGGGAACGCAATCAATTTGGTTTTATTTTTATCAATTTATTGGTGTGAGACTTATTAATGAGATGATTAAAAGTGTTCATTACCTTGTCAAATAAATAACTTTGTGGATTAGAAGAGGAAGAAGACTGCGAAGAAAAGAAAGAGTATTACTCATATATTGTTGGAATGACGCAGTTTTTAGCGCCAAGTCTTGTCGTTCCAATTCCTGATGGACATGAAGGTTGTGCATTTTATAACAAAGACGATAAATTTTCTCCAGATGTTCTTTATAATCATTCACTTCTTTGCTATAATTTGACTGAAAAAAAGAAAAGAAAAAGATTAAAGAATTTTCAAATGGATATAAAAATATTTTTAAAATTATATAAACAAGGGACAATCAAAAAGTATGCCATTTTTGTTTAGGACAGGTAGAATTACCAACACAGGAACATGTATCATACATCAAAATGAAGCTGGTCCGCTGTGGATCACATCCCTACTTCTCTACATAAGCAATTCAAAAAGTAATGTTTTGGTTTGGCTTGGTTTGGTTTGGTTTGTTTTACGGCATATCAACCTCAGTGGGTCATTTAATGCCATAGAGTTTTTAAATAAATCAATTCTTAATGGATAATACAATTTTCTTATAAATACATTTTTCTATTTAACCCATAGATGGGACCCTAACAGGTACTACCACTCCAGGTCAGAGTGGACCAGGGAGCAATGGTGATGAAGGGGTGCTTCACATTCCCCAAATCTCCAAAACTGGAACCTCACCATCAGATAGAGTTTAACGTCATTCCCAGGACATGTAGACCCGCAGTCACCACCTTCTAGCACCCATATGATAAAAAGGGGTTGGGGCTTGCCATAAGGGCAATAGGGTTGGGGCAATCATATAGTTGCTAGGGCTTGACATGACCAGCCAATTGATCGGAGGGGGCCTTTCCGACTAGCCCAAGAAAGGGCCAAAGTGGAGTATAATTTCACTTTATTAATCTCCATAATTATTTTGCTATTGTTGATAAATTGTGTTTAGTTTAGGAAGATTTATCCTAGGTTTGCTCTTAACAAAAACTTTTAGTAGATACGAGGAAGATCAATTGATTTTAATGGCATGTCAATTTATTGTACATTTATATTTTTTCTAAGATGTTTTTGCAAAGTTAAAGGATATCAATTATTCCTATCCAATACAAATAATTTGCACACAGTTGCAAGGACAGGTAGAATTACCAACACAGGAACATGTATCATACATCAAAATGAAGCTGGTCCTGTGTGGATCACATCTCTACTTCTCCAGTCACCATTTCTTTCAATAGCAATGTTCCACCTTCAAATGAAAGCATGTATCACTGCTCAGTAAAATTCTGTTGACTGTTCTTTGAGCCACTTCTTCACTACAGATTTCACTACCTTGTCACTGGTATAATTTTTCCCTCTCAAACCCTCTTTCATGGGTCCAAAGAGATGATAGTTTGAGTTTTGTTTAACAGCATATCAACCTCTGTGGGTCATTTAATGCCAAGATGATAGCTTGAAGGCACTAAATCTGGTGAGTATGGAGGATGTGGTAAAGTTGTCCACCTGAACAAGATGATTTTTCCTCATCCTAATAAGTCGTCAGGGTGGCCTAAAAAATCGGTATCAGCCAGTCAGCGAGGGGTCTATCCCCTTTCCAATAGCGCTAGACCAAGGAGATTGTTTTTTGACATCTGAGGTGGAGCGCCACACCTACCATCAGCTCCTTACTTTACCGCACAGATCCCTGTGCTACTCATACGCTGAGTTGGCGAGACGGTATCGAACTAGAACCTTGCAGTTTCTAGCCCAACGCTCTACCAACTGAGCTAACCAGCACCTCATCCTAATACTTTAAATAAATTAACTGATTCATTATATCTTTATTCATTAATGTATCAACACTGAAAATTTCATTAAATTCGGGTAATTCCTTGATTTTTAGTAATGTTTTTTTACAACGGTGGAATTTATGTCCATTAAGCAGATTTAATAACAAAATATAAAGGGAGGAGGGGTGAATATAATTACCTCAACAAATGGTTTAAAAACTGCCAATTGCTGCATCTTGAGAAGTTGTCTTTCATTACAAGCGGCACAAAGTCCATTGCAAGATTGAATAAATCTTGCTTTTCACAAGAAACTGGATGATTCAATTCAGTTGTCCATTGGGCAGGGATTGGTTGTTGTAATCACCATCCTGAAAAAGAAAAGAGAGAGAGAGGGGGTAGTGTTTGTTTTGTGGCATATCAACCTCATTGGGTCATTTAATGCCAGCAAAGTTTTAAAATGAATTCATTCTTAATGGATATTCAATATAGTTATAAACACATTTTTCTATTTAACCCATAGATAGGACCCTAACATGTACTACCACTCCAGGTCAGAGTGGACCAGGAAGCAATGGTGATGAAGGTGTGCTCCACATTCCCCAAACCTCCAAAACTGGAACCTCACCATCAGATAGAGTTTAACGTCATTCCCAGGACATGTAGACCCTCAGTCACCGCCTTCTAGTACCCATATGATAAAAGGGGCTCAGGCTTGCCACAAAGGCAATAGGGTTGGGGCAATCATATAGTTGCTAGGGCTTGACGTGACCAGCCGATTGATCAGAGGGGGCCTCTCCGACCGCCCGTCTAGCCCAAGAAAGGGCTTAAGTGGAGTATTGCAAGTGATGGACTTCTCAACCACCTGGGTTCTATCTTTAATTATCTCATGTCACCACCCACAGCCAACAGGTGGTCCCGTCTGCAGAGGTGGAGTCGGTGCATTCTAACGCCCCAGCTGACAGGGCGGCAAAATAACTTTTGAAGGTTATTGTCTGATGACGAAAATGAAACACTTAAACAAGGCCTGATAGTTCAAACTGCTGTCCTCATCTTTATTGTGTATAATCAACATTCAGGCCACTGTAACCTCTGGCTCTGTTTAGGTGTTTTTTCTTAATTACCTTAAAATATGCCATCATTAGATGATGCCTTGAATTAAAATGTGTTTCAGAGCTGAAATCATCATTGCTAGTTCAAGGGTGTATTTCAAGGTAGTTAAAAAAAAAAAAAAAAAAAAAAAAAAAAAACAAACAAACAAACAAACAAACAAACAAACAAACAGACAGAGCCTGAGGTTACAGCAGTCTGAACGTTGTGTTTATACCCACCACAAATAAAAAAGCGGACAATCTGAAATATCAATATTATTTTTCAACATTTTCTACTGAATCTATTTAATTTAATTGTGAATCATTCATCAAGAATTTTATAGTGAAAGTTTCAAACTCCAGTTAATAATTGAATTATGTAAAAAGAAAAGGAAAACATTAAGCATATACAGAAAAGGGTAAATCATACTGAATTTATATTTACCAACCCCTCCGCACGAGCAGAGATGTGACACAGGCCAATTTCTTAAGCAGAGTCTAACAGGTTTGAATTCAGAGTTTTCCTTCTCATAGACTGGTTACCTAACAAAGGTTAAAGAGCCCAGTCTGCCCTACTATTTACCCATAGCTGGAGGGAGAGTAATTGGATTTATACCTTTCTCAAGGTATTAGTGATATGTGAAATGCAAACAGCCTCGTCCCAGAATTTGAACCCATGTCAACGAGTCCATTTCCTACGACCTCTAACCATTACACCCACACACACCCCAACTGTATCATACTGCAGTGATGCTGATAGGTTTTTTAATTTAGTGAATCCTGGGACGCATGGATTTGATTTGAAACAGTCCCGGGAAATTTGGATGGGTCCCAACTGAAGTTTCTTAATAAATTGCAGAGTTTTTATCTATGAACAACTAAAGCCGTCTAACCCCTACCTTGTTCTCTATACAGTGCAATTCATCCAAGAAAATATTGAAATGTATTTACAGTAGCCTGGAAATGGTGGGGAAGGGAAGAAAAAAAAACATTAAAAAGAAAAACACTGGGATGCATAGATACGATTTTTCTGCGTCTTTTTTGATTTTTCTGCATCAAGGACACCTATCAGCATCTCTGATAATGTACATAAAATTTTTTTTTAATTTTTTTTGTTTTTTAAAACTGAGTGATTGTTGTATGCGTGTTTTTTTTCTTCCCCAACACCCCCCCCCCCCAATATTCTAGAAAGTTCTTAAAAATAAAATACATTTAAACTTACACTGGTAAATCCATTGTATTGATCACAAGAAGGACAATCCCAACAATTTCGATTTCCAAATGGAACTGAAGCAGTTTTTTCACAAAACCAACAAGTCACTTTAATGGGGAAATTTGATCTAAAAGAAAAAAGAACAATAAATAAATAAATATGCAAACACCTTTTCTTTTCTTTTTTTTGGCTTCAAATTAGAAAAAAAATTAAACACACAGATTTCACAATTAAAACCTAAATTTTATCAAACCAATTTATTTAGCAGTTTTTAGTTTAAATAATAGCAATCTTATCGCAATTTTCTAATAAATATTTGACAAATTGGAAAAAATAGAATTTCTCAAAAGTGATAATGGAAGAAGAAAAATATAAAATAAATAAAATATCGGAATTTACCAAAAGTGAAAAACAGAATCAAGGTAAATTTTAAACAGAAAATTGGGGGCTCCTACAAGATTGAAATTAACATACAGTGCTTACAACTCTGAATTGAACTTTGACCCTTGAAGTTGACTGTTCACTTTACTTTCTATCCTGGCTGGGTGGCATGTGGTAACTGGGGCATCGCTGTACGTGTTGTGTACAGGTGTCAAGCAAACGTTCAGACTTTTGACCCATTTCCGCTTTCGTAACAAAACTATGCATACATTTATATTTCTTTTGTCAGTTTTATTCTGTATAAACTGCATACACGTTCATATACTTTAATATTTATTTTGTCATTTAGATTTTGTAAAAAAAATTTTTTTTTAAAGTTATTTATTAACTGTTCTTAATGGCACCCCCCCCACTTCTTTTTGCCTCACAACTACCTAGATCTTTCCACCACTCCCCAGGAGACCGGCAACACCCACTTTAGTAACGAAATAACACCAAAGTGCCTCTTTTGTTATGGTCTTAAAAGAAGTGAGCTGGCAAGATAAGTTTTAAACTAAACATGACCTATTTAAGTTAATCTTTATCTAAAAATGAAAATATTCAGCAAATAATTCAAAACTGCCAAGGAATAAACAGTTATTTAGAGTTTATTGCAAATATCAAGAAAAATTAAATAATTTCAATTGTTTAGAATTGATTGAAAATTAAACTTTGATATGTTTGTCCATGAAATCAAGGGTTCCCAACCTTTTTCAGTTTATGGCCCACTTTGAAACTAGAAATTTTTTGTGGCCCATGAAATTATAATAGAAAAAATATTTCCATTTTACATAAGATATTTATTCAATCAAGATACAACCATATAGAATTATATTTCCTTAGCCCACCTGAAATTTGTTGTGGGCCATGCAGACATAGGTTGGGAACCACTGCATTAAATGATGATCATTAAGCTGAAGATATGAAATGATTTTTGAAATATTTATCACATTGGTGGGGGGAGGGGTGAAGATTCAAAGTTTATGTACCCCAACATGTATGCCAAAAATATACACGTGAAGATTCTTTTTTATTTTTATTTAAATCACATAGATTATATATTTTTAAAATGTTAAATCAGTTTTAGCATGAATATAAAAGAGGGAAGTTTAAAAACAGAAGAGCTTAATAAAGAAAATTAGTCATTTCTGTAGCAAGGTTTTTAAAAGGGGGGGGGGGTATCGAAATGTGATACTTCCATCTCATTATTAAGTTCAACTCATTTCCAGTAATTTTTACTGTTACCTTCAGCTCCCTTTAGAGATAAACTTTGGATTTTTCAACTTTTTTTTTTTTAAATCAAAGTTTGGTTATTTCCTATAAGTCTAACATAAACAAAGGGGAACCACTCTTGATTGATAAATCATTTATTTATTGATCTACTAGGAAAAAAGACGTTTTTTAGCCATTTTTTGATAAATCTTTAATAGGACTTAGAAAATTCTCCACAGGATGTTAAGAGTTAACCTAAGCGAGTTATTTAATGCAGACATCAAAGTTTTTAAATTCATGAAAATTGTTTGGTACTCAATTATTTTTTAAACAATTTTTTTAAACTAATTTTTTTCTATTCAACCCAGATATGACCCTAACAGGTATTACCACTCAAGGTCAGAGTGAACCTGGTAGTAATGGTGATAAACAGGTACTCTACATTCTCCAGAATTGGAACCTCACCATCAGATATCCAAGAAATTAAAACCCTCTATCACTGACTACTAGCACATATATGATAAAAAGGGTTGGGGTGGGGTGCCATAAGGGTAATAGGGTTGGGACAAACATATAGGTGCTAGGGCTTAACGTGACCAGCCAATTGATAAGATGCCTCTCTGACCGCACTTCAAGCCTAAGAAAGGGCGAAAGTAGAGTTTTGCATGTCATAGATGGCTCAGCCACCAGGTGCCCCCCCCCCCTTGGGGGAGGGAGTGTTACCTCTTTGCAGAGGTGCAGTTGGTGTATTCTAAAGCCCCAGCTGACTGGGCTGGGTGATGCTAGATGGATGGAACGAGAGAAAATAAGTACCGAAAAATCTGAAAATTAAATGTAAAAAAAGAAAAGAAAAGAAAAAGTTTTTTTTTACTCTATTGTTTATGAAATATAATTTTCTTTTAGATTACTGTGAAAAAATTATACATCAATATTTGTTTTGTTTAAAAGGGTATGGGCTAACTTTTAAATTAAGCTTTTTCCAATAATTATTAGATAACCATAATAAAGTAAGCTTGTTATTGAATAAATATTTTTCTTAGAATCTAAAAATATGAAATCTTAAGATTATGTGTTTTATATTTTAAATGAATTTTATCAATCAATTAGGTATATAAATTATTTGGTTATTTCCTATAACTCCAACCTAAAAGGGGAACCACTCTGAATGAATTTTATAAATTATTTAATTATTTATTGATCTACTAGGAAAAAAGAAATTAGGTTTAGGGTTAGTTTAATGGGAAAATAATGGGTAGATTAATTAACAGATCATTCTGAGTGGTTCCCCTTTTTTTAGGTTGGAGTTATAGGAAATAACCAATTATTTCTTTCAAGGTTCATATGGATGGAGCGAACGGTAAATATTTATTTAAAGAACTTCAATTTTTTCCATTGAATCAGTTTGAAACGATTCAGAAATTTAAAGAAAGAATTCATTGTGTAGCGAGATGGTGAAGGTCCTGAGTTTCGAGGACTACTCTTAGAAAAGAGAGGAAGAAGAAATAAGAGTGAGTAAAGGTTTTTTTAAAAGTGACGAACATAAAAAGGTTTGTCATGAATTTGACGGGGCGTGACCCCCGAATGGAGAATTGAAAGCCAGCCAGAAGTTTCGGGTGTTGACCGGAACCGGAAGTCACGAGGAACAACAAAAAAAATACCGGCCTCTTTTTGCTTTCTGAGGCCTAGAGGAGGGACGGGCCTCTGGTCCCTAGTGTGGGATCACAGTAATTTAACAGTGTCCTCTCTCTCTCTGCCTTTCCTCCTCTCCGAAGCAACCCACGAGATGAGCCCGAAAATAAAAGCTAAGCAGCTTGTGACAATATATTTCTTGCGTTGTACTTTTTTATCGACAAGATGACCGCCACGTGCTGAACACTTTTTAGTGTCGTGAATTTGGAGGCACAACAAGACTCACTATACAACATATATCGCTATTAGAACATTACAATTGATTAATAAGACAACACTGAAAATTTCATTAAAATCAGATAATTCCTGATTTTTGGTAATTCATTTTGTTTATCTATTCCGGCGAATGTAGTGTTAACATCAGAAAAATAGCTGATTACATTACATTTTCCCTGGTCAATTCTTTTGTAAACAACTTAGAATTTAATAGAGCATCTTTCATTTTTCTGTGGGTTTGGAACAAAAAAAAAAAAAAAAAAAAAAAAAAAAGATATTTCATTTAAAAGTTAGTAATTTTTCTGTACATAGTGTATTCAATGTTTTTGGTTATTGATTTCTATGAAGAAACTCTTGTAAGTGATTTAAAATCTTAACGTATTTGTTCTAGTACGTAATTTACTTCACACAAAGTGACTGTTTTCGTAAAATTTTGTGGCTGATTTGATGTTTAAAATGTATTTAAGATTAATTACATATTAATTTAATTAATTTTAATTCGTTTTTAAAATGAAAATTGGGGGTTGAATTGTTGATACCTATTATTCTACATTAGTACTGAAAACTAAGAAGGTACATGAATAAGTACATACCTACTATATATATATATATATATATATATATATATATATATCATTCACACACAATAATTGTAAAACACAGGTTTCTGTTACAAGATCCATACGTGGGTTAAAAATATACAAAATATTTAAACTAATTTTATAAAATGTTACAAATCACTGAATATTCTCAAACCGTAAGCATCTCTTAAATTTTCAAAAAAGATTCTTTTTCGAACACATCCAAATTCTCTGTATTCACACAGTTTTATTTTCAACTATCAAAATATTTGCCCTGAGAAGACCGCTTTTTGTATACTTCATTTTTATGTTTCTCTATTATTATTTTATTCTATTTTGTATTTAAAATAATACTAAATAGGATACAATGTATACAAGGACAAACTCTTGGTCAAAACAAGTGTCAGCATTTCAATGAATAATTTTTATCCATACATTTTCTTTCCATTTATCTTTCAACACAATTGCCGGATTTACTACCATTTTTCTCTCTCTCTCACACACACTCACACACATTTGTTCACTCATTTTCATTTTAAAAAATAATTAAAATTAATTAGATCAATTATTTAAGGTCAAATTTTTGTTTTAGTCAAAAAGTAGTAACATAATGAGCATCAGTATAAAAAAAAAGAAAAAAAAAAGAGGATCAAGTCACTAATAGCACCCCAGACCCAGATCAGTTTTGAAAGGAACTGAATTTTGCTTTTTACCGGTTGTCAGTAAACAAAATCAACAGCCGACAAAAAATGAACGGCATGTTTTTATACTAAAGTAGTTTTTGATTTTAATAAAAAAAAAAAGTTATTTCATGTTGTTGTGAGCATATGTGAAAAATTAATTTTGCACTAAAGATAAACTATTTGTTAATTTTTAAAAAATAAAACGAAAGACACGTTTATTTATTTTCCATGTGTCTCTATGGATAGTTAATAAAAAAGATTTATAAAAATATTATTATAACAATAACTACTAACCCTATTCAGATTTTAGAATATCTTAGAATTAAAATTTTGATAGCAAAATCTTTTTCGTTTTTATCAGCTGTTGATTTTGTTTACTAACAACCAGTGAAAAGCAAAATTCACTTCCTTTCAAAACTGATCTGGGCTGAGGTGCTTGTTGGTGACATGGTCAAAAAAGAATATTACATATGTAATTTATTTTAATACATTTTAAACAATTAAATTCTGCTAAAAAATGGATAAGTGAAGATTTATGATGCACTCAAAATGAACAATTTTATAACAATTTCAAAAATGTTTTTAAAGTTTCTTCTTAGAAATCAATAACAAAAAAACATTAAATACACTATATACAGAAAAATTAATAACTTGACATTTATCAAAATGTAATATAATTTTTTCGTTCCCAACATGCAGTTCGTAAAACTTCTTTATTGTTTGTAGGGAAAGAAGTTTAGTGTGATATGCCTGCATCTACGGTGGCCTATAAGTGACAAGTCACTGACCCAGATTGATGAACAAAAAAATTACAAAAATAAGGGAATTATCTGATTTTAATAAAAATTTCAGTGTTGACTTAATAATCAACGAATTCTTTCTTTCAAATTATTGAATAGTTTTAATCAAACCGATTCAATGGAAATAAATTGAAATTCTTTAAAATAAATATTACTGTTCGCGCCATCCATACACACTTTGAGATAAAATTCATTTAAAATATGGAATGCTTAATATTAAGTTTTAAATTTCATATTTTTAGATTCTAAAAACAATATTTTA
Organism: Doryteuthis pealeii; assembly: GCA_023376005.1. Classification (NCBI taxonomy): domain Eukaryota; kingdom Metazoa; phylum Mollusca; class Cephalopoda; order Myopsida; family Loliginidae; genus Doryteuthis; species Doryteuthis pealeii. Next base: position 89,881,521 of record CM042160.1, read on the forward strand.
ATAACAAGACTACAAGCCTATATTATTATCTAATAATTTTTGGAGAAAACTCAATTGAAAAGTTAGGCCCCAACCCTTTTAAACAGAATAAATATCGATGTATAATTTTTTCACCGTTCATCTAAAAAGGTAATTATATACATAAATGACAGACTAAAAAAAATCTATTCACACCTTCGGACTTTAGTCTTTTTATTCATACTGTAATTAGTTTAAAAATATATTACTCCACCGATATTTTGCGCCCCAGAAATAAGGTGGGGTAAAAAATTAAGTGAGCTGAAATAAATGAAAGTTTTCAAATAAAATAACTAATGCATTATACAATTCATTCATTGATAAATCAACACTGAAAATTTCATTAAAATCGGATAATTCCCTGATTTTTCGTAGGTTTTTTCTTTTTTTTTTTTCAATCAAAATTTATTTTGTAAAATACGTCTATGGTGTCAAAATTGACCGATCCTAATATAATAGGTATGTATAAAATGTCTAAATTAAAATAACCTATTATATACAAATGGGGTTGTTTTCATAGAAGAAAGCAATGCATTACAACGTGTTTACGATTTATTCACTCGTCTTAAAAAAAGTTACGAAACATTGAATAAAAGTCCCTCAATTATTTTGAAAAGAGTTAGCAAACGTGGATCACCGGTAAAAAAAAATAATAAAAAATAAAAAACAAAACACAAGCATTATAATAATAAATAAGAAGAATAAGAATTTTTAAAAAAAGAAGATATTCTACGAAATTGAAGATTATTGAAAAGGGGTTTATTTTTGTTGGATTTATGGCATGTCAACCCTTGTTGGGTTATTTTATGCCGAAGACGTTTTGTTTTATATTCATGAATTACATGCTTGATGGGTATTCAAAAAAAAAAATTAATTTAATTTTTTTTTAAACTCATTTTTTTTTTTCAATTTAATCCATAGATGGGACCCTAACAGGTTAGAATAATAGCGATGAATGGGGTACTCCACACTCCCTAGAGCTCCAAAATTATAACTTCACCATTATAAGCAATTTAACTTCCTACCCAGGACATTTGAAATTAATAAACAAGAACAGCGGTAATGTAAGTAACCAGAGTTATGTCTATCATCAGACTAAATAGAGCTTAATAATTAACAAGAACAGGGATAATATACTAGAAAAATTCAAGATATGTGTCAAATTTACACACATCTTAAATTTTTCTAGTAGAAAAATAGAAAAATTAAATTATTTTGGTCCAGTTAGAATTTATTTGTAATTGAATGACAGTGGAGTTATACTAGTTTAAATGTATACTGTAAATTTAAACTCGTATAACTCCACTGCCATTCAATTACAAATAATTCTAACGGGACCAAAAAGTTTTTTTATTTTATAAAGAATCGTAAAAAAACAAAGCGATTGAATAAAAAAATTAAAAAGGTGACCGAAGAAAAATTATGTTAGCGTCAATTATGTCATTTACACGAAAAAAAATTGAATACATTTTTTTTTTTTTTAAATCAGTAGCTTTTTTATTTTTTTCTAATTAAATAAACCTTTCGGAAAATAAAAATAAAAAGCTTAAGGGTTTTCAAGAGATTTAACCAAAAGAAGAAAACAAACTATTTGATTCGGTACTAAAACCAGACTTGAGCATTTAAAAAAGCAATCTTAATTCTTGCCGCCCTTTTGAAGCTAACGAGTTGTGCGATTTCAAAAAGCAAAAAAAAAAAAACTACCGACACTTGCATAGTTAAAACAAAAATCTTACTTACCTTATTAACTTGGAAAATAAAATTACAATAACACTCACTAATACGCCTGCTAAACAGGCAAAAACTAAATCAAGCATTTTTAAATGTTTTTTTCTGTCTTTTTTAACTTAATAGTTACAAGAAATAATGAACACGTGCACTAGATGTTCCAAAACCGGAAGTAACAAACCGGAAGACGCTGCACCCTCAGAGAATACTCTCGTTAACCGCAAATGAGAATAACTTTATCTTTCTACATTATTTTATTGGTTTTTGTTTTTTTACTCACATACTTTATCATATTGCCACAGAATGGGCGCCCCATTACTTCTGGCCTTGTGCCACATCTAAGCTAAGCCTAGTAAATAACAATATTGACAAACGCTGGGCAATCACGTGGTTAACAAATTAAACAGGCAGAACATTAATACTAGTAAGTTGGATTGTCACTGGGCACTCCATACTTCTGGCCTTGTGCCACATCTAAGCTGAGCTTTGACACACACTGAGCAACCTACACTTTTTTTTACTGTGCTAGGTATGTCAAATTTCACTAAAAGGAAGTAATAAAAAAAATTTCAAATTTTTAATTTTAAAACAATTACAAAAATTAGGAAATTGTCCAATTTTAATGAAATGTTCATAAATTTTATAATAGCTTTTTTTTTTTTTTTTTAAATTTAAAAAAATTAAAAATTTGAAAATATGTTTTTAATCAATTAAGATTGTAAGAGAGGGTTGAATAAAAAAAAACAATTTCATTCCTTAATTTTTATATTTCTAGAAAGATCAAATTTTCTAGAAATGTGAATGACACAATTGTTTCTGTCCCTAGAATGAAAATCTAGAAATTATTTAAAAAATTGTCAACATCAGAAAAAGTTAGGTAATTTATGAGGAAGTGCGTCCCGGTCTCCTGCCTCAGAAATTGCTACCCGGTGACTATTAAAATAACGTCCCCAGCTATGTCGTCTCAGTAGTGTTACATGAAAGAAAACAACCAACTTAGGGCGTTAAATGTATTTTTAGAGGGGGGGGGGCTTCTCTTTTTTTATATGAACAAATGGAGATGGGTGGATAGATATATATAAACAAAGTAAAAAATGAACAAATTGAGGTAGATAGATACATATCCATCTTCATATCTAAACAAGAATTACGACAAATTTCTATAAATAAATTTCTAAACAATTACGATAAATAAATAAGAATTACGACAAAAAAAAAGAAGCCCCCCCCCTCCCTCTAAAATACATTTAACACCCTAAGTTGGTTGTTTTCTTTCATGCAACACCACCGAGACGACATAGCTGGGGACGTTATTTTAATAGTCACCGGGTAGCAATTTCTGAGGCAGGAGACCGGGACGCACTTCCTCATAAATTACCAAAAGTTATTTGAAAATTTAAAAGTTATTTTTTTTTTTAATCAAAAGATAACTTTTGTAGCATGTTTTCTCTTTTAGTAATTTTTTTGATACAAAAAAAAGTATTTTTTCCCCCCGATTCAATTGGCTTATTTTTATTCACTTAAAAATTTAATAGTAAATTTTAAACATTTGGAAGGTGGCATGTTGTAAACAATATTTTTGTCATGAATAAAGATTTATTTAATCTCTCTAAAAATGTATTATTAAAAAGTTGCAATTTTGCACAACATATTTTTCAAGATTTTTATATGTTTAAAAAATTATTTTTAACAATTGTTCTTATTCATTTTTGGAAGACTACAGTGTTAAATATAAAAATGTGTTTTTGCCATTTTACTTCAAAATACCCAGATTTTCAATGGGGACAGAAACAACTGTGTCATTCACATGTCTTTGTGTTGTTAATTTTTGTTACTTTTTTGTTTTTGGCTACGCAGTGTATGGGACTAATTTAAGGTTGTTTGGTGCTGGTATTTTAGACCCATATAAAAGCTTTGTTCTTAGTTCTTCTGGGCTGGTGAGCTGAAATGGAACGAAAAGGAGAGAGACAAGGGCAGAAGGTGGTTTTATTACTCAGGCTTTATTGAACGAGGTCATAGCGGCCAGGCGAGGGGATAACCCCTGGCCAGGAAAATGACCTACACTCAGTTGCGGCCTCAGTTAGAATGAACAAGAGATTCTTCTTGGAGAAAGGAGTCAGTCCCTTCTGTCAAACATGCGCAAAGCTCTTCTTCCGGCCAAGGCCCCATGGGAGTCTGATCTTTTTATTTTATTTTTGTTTTTGTAAATTTTTAATCCCCCCAAGTGTAACTGAAATGAAAATTTACATTTTATTGGCTCCCATAATTTTTTTCTCCATTTTCATTCACAAAATCAAAGAGTGAAAACATACAGCATTGCTCACATGACTTTTGGAAACATTTTTTCATGCCGAGGGCATGGGATAAGCTGCCCTATAGGCAGCCAAAACACTACATCTTTCAAAGCCTCCATGCTTCCTGTAATCCGCTAACACTATACCTGATACCCCTCTCCACACACATATGCACTCACGCGCACACATACATGTATATTATTACTGTATACTATTCATGTTCCTGACACTAATACATTATTCTGTGTACTAGACATGAGACTTTGATGAGTTGTGGTGCACCTGAGCACTATACACATACATTTATATTATTACTGTACATTATTCATGTTCCTGACACTAATACATTATTCTGTGTACTAGACATGAGACTTTTATGAGTTGTGGTGCACCTGAGCACTGTACACATATATGTACATTATTACTGTATACTGTTCATGTTCCTGACACTAATACATTATTCTATGTACTAGACATGAGACTTTGATGAGTTGTGGTGCACCTGAGCACTATACACATACATGTATATTATTACTGTAAACTGTTCATGTTCCTGACACTAATACATTATTCTGTGTACTAGACATGAGACTTTGATGAGTTGTGGTGCACCTGAGCACTATACATATACATGTATATTATTACTGTACATTATTCATGTTCCTGACACTAATACATTATTCTATGTACTAAACATGATACTTTGATGAGTTGTGGTGCACCTGAGCACTATACACATACATGTATATTATTACTGTAAACTGTTCATGTTCCTGACACTAATACATTATTCTATGTACTAGACATGAGACTTTGATGAGTTGTGGTGCACCTGAGCACTATACACATACATGTATATTATTACTGTAAACTGTTCATGTTCCTGACACTAATACATTATTCTGTGTACTAGACATGAGACTTTGATGAGTTGTGGTGCACCTGAGCACTGTACACATACATGTATATTATTACTGTATATTATTCATGTTCCTGACACTAATACATTATTCTGTGTACTAGACATGAGACTTTGATGAGTTGTGGTGCACCTGAGCACTATACATATACATGTATATTATTACTGTAAACTGTTCATGTTCCTGACACTAATACATTATTCTGTGTACTAGACATGAGACTTTGATGAGTTGTGGTGCACCTGAGCACTGTACACATACATGTATATTATTACTGTACATTATTCATGTTCCTGACACTAATACATTATTCTATGTACTAAACATGAGACTTTGATGAGTTGTGGTGCACCTGAGCACTATACACATACATGTATATTATTACTGTAAACTGTTCATGTTCCTGACACTAATACATTATTCTGTGTACTAGACATGAGACTTTTATGAGTTGTGGTGCACCTGAGCACTGTACACATACATGTATATTATTACTGTATATTATTCATGTTCCTGACACTAATACATTATTCTGTGTACTAGACATGAGACTTTGATGAGTTGTGGTGCACCTGAGCACTGTACACATACATGTATATTATTACTGTACACTGTTCATGTTCCTGACACTAATACATTATTCTATGTACTAGACATGATACTTTGATGAGTTGTGGTGCACCTGAGCACTGTACACATACATGTATATTATTACTGTAAACTGTTCATGTTCCTGACACTAATACATTACAATGTCTTGCTCTTTTTCTTTTCTCGTTCTCCGTCATAGAATCCTCATTTAAATCCCTATGTAAAAAAAAATAGACCTTGCATTGATCCAGCTACTCTGAAAAGAAATGTTAATGTCTACTATCTAAAATGTTAAATGAAAAAAAAATTCCATACTGTTATCATTTAAATTTTACAACAAAAAAGTGACAAAAACACAACTCAGAAAATATCCAAGTGGGAACAGAAATTCAGCTAATACTGGTTCACTCAAACACAGCGTAAATCAAGGCAGAAGGCTGGGATGACATAAGATCAAAATTACCAAAATTCCTTAATTCACAATTTCAATATTACAAATAAAATGAGTAACTTCTTTGTCTTTTTTCTTTTTTTTGTTAAATTAATTTTGATTTTATGTTGGGCATTTAAGCGACACGAGACATTTTGGAATGTTTCATTTTTTAAATTGGGTGAAATAAAATGGGACAAATAAGTAAAGCTACAATTAAGCAACACTAGAGATAATCTGGTTTGGTTTGTTTTACGGCATATCAACCTCAGTGGGTCATTTAATGCCATAGAGTTTTTAAATAAAGTAATCATTAAATGGATACTGAATTTTGTTTATAAACTCATGTTTTTCTATTTAACCCATAGATGGGACCCTAACAGGTACTACCACTCCGGGTCAGAGTGGACCAGGGAGCAATGGTGATGAAGGAGTGCTCCACATTCCCCAAACCTGGAACCTCACCATCAGATAGAGTTTAACATCATTCTCAGGACCCTCAGCCACTGCCTTCTAGCATCCATATGATAAATAGGTTTGGGACAATCATATAGGTGCTAGAGTTAGGAAGCGTGTGGTGTAATGGTTAAAGTCATGGGAAATGGACTCGTCGCCCCGAGTTCAAATCCTGGACTTAGCTGTCTACATTTCATATAGCGCTAATACCCTTGGGAAAGGTATGCATTCTACTCTCCCTCCAGCTATGGGTAAATAGTGGGACAGATTTGACTCTTCAGCCTTGGTTAGGCAACCTGTCTAGGAGAAGGAAAACTCTGAATTCAAACCTGTTAAACTCCGCTTAATAAATTGACCTTGTGTTGCATCCTACTTGTGCGGAGGGGTTGGTAAATATATATAGGTGCTAGAGCTTGATGTGACCAGCCGATTGATCAGAGGGTGTCTCTCCGACCGCCCGTCTAGTAGATAATTTGGATTTACATTTTTGCATTGCATCTTGAACAATTTGGATGGTCTCATTATTAACAAGAGGGTGTTGTGGTATGATAACACGCGTATTAATATATAGATTATTTCATTTTTTTCTCTTTAGTGGTAGTACCAATTTAGAACATTTATAAACATAAAAAGACATGGATTATTATGGTTTGTTGGTTGGTTTTGAAGGCTGTCACAATGCGAGTGTAAAGAAAAAGAAGGTAACTATGATGTTTTTGTTAACCTGTCATTTATTTCTCAATATTTCGGGAAGAGATTCCCATCCTCAGAAGAATACTGGAACTGAAGTTGTCTTAGCGGCTGCTACATTCGTTCTGCCTTGGGTCTTCCAAATTCTGTGTGTGTATGTGTATGGTTGGGGTGCTTGCTTATGTGTGTGTTTGTGTGTGTAAGTGTGTGTGTGCGCGTGCTTGTGTGTGTAAATGTAAGCGTATGTGTGTGTGCGTGGTGCTTATGTCTGTGTGTCTGATCATTTCTTTTTATTTTATTATGTTTTTGGATTACCAAAATCAAATTTTGATTTAAACCTTATTTCTTCCAAGGTAACTGGCAGTTCTTTTACTGTGTTCGGTTTGATTTGTTTTACGGCATATCAATTTTGGTGGGTCTGTGGGGATTTTTAGAAAAAACGAAAATAAAAATAAAATAAAAAGAACAACAAACTCCCATGAGGCCTTGACCAGAAGAACCCCCTTTGCAACCCCTTTGCGCATGTCCGACAAAAAGGACTAACTCCCTACCCCCAAAATAATACCTCGGTCATTCGAACTGAGGCCGTAATTGGGTCTAGTTGATCCTATTAGCCAGGGAGATTTTTCCTTGCTACAGGCAACTATGACCTGGCCAATAAAGCCTAAGTCATAAAGCCACCTCTTGCCTTTGTCTCTTTCCTCTTCCGTTCCTTTTCATTCCTTAGATTCCATTTCAGCTTACCAGCCCAGAAGAACAAAGAACCAGCTTTTATTGGGGTTAAGATACCAGCACCAACGAACTTAACTTGTTCCCATAGGTCATCCTGATGGTTCTCTTATTTTTAGAATTAATCTTGACAAACCATCAGCGTGTGCTATTTTCTCAGATGGTAAGAACTCAATTTTGAAAGAGTAGTCCAACAAGATGGTTCCCCATATTTGTACCGCCCTGTCGGTGGGGCGTTAGAATGCACCTCTGCAGAGGGGTAAGACTCCCCCAATGGGGCCACCTGTTGGCCGTGGGTGGCGACCCGTGATGCTTAAGGATAGAACCCAGGTGGATGAGCAGTTCATGACTTGCAATACTCCACTTTGGCCTTATCTTGGGGTAGACGGGCTGTCAGAGAGGCCCCCTCTGATCAATCGGCTGGTCACATCAAGCCCTAGCACCTATATGATTTTCCCAACCCTATTGCCCTTATGGCAAGCCCCAACCCATTTTTATCATATGGGTGCTAGAAGGTGGTGGCTGAGGGTCTACATGTCCTGGGAATGACGTTAAACTCTATCTGATGGTGAGGTTCCAGTTTTGTAGGTTTGGGGAATGTGGAGCACCCCTTCATCACCATTGCTCCCTTGTCCACTCTGACCCGGAGTGATAGTACCTGTTAGGGTCCCATCTATGGGTTAAATAGAAAAATGTATTTATAAGAAAATTGTATGATCCATTAAGAATTGATTTATTTTAAAACTTTATCGGCATTAAATGAGCCACTGAGGTTGATATGCCATAAAACAAATCAAACCATATTTGCAGGCGATTAACTGAATGTGATGGAATTTTTTTTTTGAACCGAATAGAGACAGTAGTGGGCAGTGGGCAGTTTAAAGAATGAAATCTCTTCCATGTATGTATTTATGGAATATCTTAACAGCAAATATCAGACATAACCCCTCTTTTTTAATTTGTGAATAATTAGTTATGTTAATCTCGCCTGGTGCAAGGTCAGGAAATAACTACATTAATAAACCTTTAACCCTTTCATTACAAAATTTAGTGAAATTTTTTTTTTATTGGATCCTTTCCGTCCATTAAAGACAATGGTGTAGTGTCCAAAGAAAAAGAAAAAAAAAATCTTATCTGCATCTACGCAAGTGACCCTGCAGGCCAATTCTTGAGTGACAGTCTTTGGTGCACTGAATGCATACAAACTGTGATGCTTTCTGGGGCTGCTGGCTTTTCTCCCTCTTTCTGGCTCTCTTTTCTGTCGATGCTACTCTCCTTTCTGCCTCACCCCTCTCCATGCCTTGGTTTTTTGGGTTTTTTTTAAAATGAATTATTGCTAATTAATTTCACCAATGTTCAACGTTAGTGAAATTAGTTAACAATAATTCATTTAAAAAAACAAATAAATTTTTAAAAAACATTATGTTGCGGGCTTTTCTCTAAATTGGACGCATGGTGCAACAAATATATGCATTGAGTTAATACAGTTCTAAGTGATAGCCATCTCTGGGCTGTAGGTTCAATCCTGGCCTGGGGTGACAGTAGCATAGAATAATTAACACAGCTTAACATTTGTACCCGGGTCATGGTTAGTGGTATGAGAACAATCTACCCCCATGGATTGAATAAAGGGTTTGGTTCAAAATTCCATGAAGGCTCAAAGAACATTAAGAAGGTACTTGATTTCTTGCCATGTTTGCTGTAATATCGTCTCCGCAATGGCATCAGTTTTTTTTTGCTTTAGGTCAGTGATGTCCTGTATCTTCTGATACACAATATCTTTAGTATAACCCCTCAGAAAGAAGTTTGCCCTGTCGGTTGGGGCATTAGAATGCACCTCTGCAGAGGGGTAAGACTCCCCCAATGGGGCCACTTGTTGGCCGTGTGTGGCAACCCATGATGTTTAAGGATAGAACCCAGGTGGTTGAGCAGTCCATGACTTGCAATACTCCACTTTGGCCCTTTCTTGGGCTAGACAGGCGGTCGGAGAGGCCCCCCTCTGATCAATTGGCTGGTCACATCAAGCCCTAGCACCTATATGATTGCCCCAACCTTATTGCCCTTGTGGCAAGCCCCAACCCTTTTATCATATGGGTACTAGAAGGCGGTGACTGAGGCTCTACATGTCCTGGGAATGACGTTAAACTCTATCTGATGGTGAGGTTCCAGTTTTGGAGGTTTGGCCCTTTCTTGGGCTAGATGGGTGGTCGGAGAGGCACCCGTCAATCAATCGGCTGGTCAAATCTACATGGGCATTGTTAGTTGCACAAATCACATTAAAACGGTATTTGATTTCTTGTCTTGTTCACTGTAGTATCATCTCATCAATGGCATAAAAAAAAAGTTTAAAGTTACCTGTTATTTCCTGCAAATCAAAGACTGCTAAATATGTTTAATATTACATTTAAACAAAGGCTATTGTTTGGAGTAGATTAGAAAAATGAATGTGACTTCCAACCAGGTGGAATGAGGCGGTATAGGACGTTAAGAGTTAAATAAACTTCTTTAAAGAAAAAAGGTAAGTAAAATGGATCATCCAGTGAGAATTGAACACACTAAGAATGGTCTGCCAATTTAGCTTGTTAACGATTACACCAGGTGAGGTAACATTTAATCATTTATTTTATCAATGTATTTCCAGGTGTCTAAAGATATTGAATGAGCGGATTATATATATATAGAGAGATAAGTAAAAAGTTAAGTAAAATGGAACTGGTCAGTCTATTGTCAAAAGGCTTTCGATAACTTAAAAACAGCATTGATGTCGGACCTAATTCTCATAAGGAGATTTATGTGGCAAGCGATGAGAGTAATCTGGGTCTAGGGGCCGTACCCTTACACAAAGAAAATGATGGTCAATTAAAGGCTGTACATCATGTTTTGAGCACTTTGCTCCCAGCAGAAACTAATTATTCACAAATTAAAAAAGAGGGCTTATGTCTGATATGTTTTTGGGGTTTTTTTTGCTTTGATTTCCTGCCATGTTTGCTGTTGCATAATTGTGTTCTCTACTGAGGCAACGTCATCTCCGATGGTTGGGTCATGTATGTCGGATGGATGATGGACGAATCCCAAAAGACATTCTTTATGCAGAGCTTTCGTCTGGTAAAAAAAAAAAAAAAAAAAAAAAAAAGAAGCCCCCAGCTGCGATTCAAGGATGTCTGCAAGAACGATCTCAGGTGCTTTGGCATCGCCCCTTCCAGCTAGGAAAATTTGGCTTAGGACCGCCCTTGGTGGCAGCAGAATCTCCGTAGAGGACTGTTTATGCCAGAAGTCACCCTGATGCAACACCATGAAGCTAAGAGGTCTAGAAGAAAGCAGCGGCAACAAGGTACCGGAACATCAATGTCACGAAGTGTCTGTCAATATATTCAGACACTCGCTAAGTCGCGTGGATCCTGAGTGGCCAGGCAATTGACTTTCCAAAAGTCTTTAAAAAGAAATATTCCATGGGAAAATACAGAATGTTTTCTTTCAATCAAAAAAAAAAAAAAAATGAGTCAACAAGGCAATTTATAAATGATAAATAATTATTTTATTTTTATAAAATAATTATTATTTACCCTCTTTTTTTTTAAATGAAACAAACGGTTGCAAAATTTTTTTTTTACAAGTTTATGAACAGTCCAATAAATACCTTCTTTTTCCGTAAAATTATTCCTCTTTTTGTTTTTTTTTGTTTTTTTCTCAGACAATTTAATTCAGTTTTCTTCACAAATCTTTTTCTTCACTTTTCAAAACAATTCGATTTTCTTGAAATAATAATCTCTTTTTCCAGTCAAATCAAATCAATTGTCTTCAACAATAACCTTTTTTCAGTTTTTCTTCAACTTTTGTCTCTAAATAAATAATTACTTACTCAATAATTCTTTTCTCTTTTCCAATCAAAATTCCACTCTTAATTATTCCAACCCATCACTCATCACTTCAATCTCCTGTCGTCTGTTTTCATTATCGATTTCAACTCCTATTTTCTCTAACCGTCTATCCACTTGTCCTGTTCATTTCGTATCTCCCTCTCATCTGGTTCAATCAATTTTTTTCGCGAGTATTTTTTCAAAATCAAAATAACCTAAGGGAATTAACCCCTTTTTCCTGGCCAAGGGCAATAACTCTTACCTTTACATTTATTTATTTAAAATTTTATACTTTTTTTCCTTTCCTTTAACAAATACTCAACCCTTATTATTATATGATATTCTGAGAATTTCTCAGAATATCATGACAATCAACATCTTCAAGGATAGCTTTCAAATACAACATCTGTGGTCGAGAATGTTTTTCAAACATCGGACTTCACAGTCACAGGAGGCACTGTAACTTCAGGGGCACAAAAACTTTATTATAGTCTTCCAAGACTGAAATGCCAATAATAAAAAAAACCCCTAAACAATGGTCATAATGGTATCTGTGATCTTTTGCTTTAGGTCAGCAATGTCCCGTATCTTTGTTCGATATACAATATCTTTAATATAACCACACAGAAAGAAGTCCAGGGGATTGAGATCTGATGAACAAGTTAAAGGGAATTTATACAAGACACGTCTATCTAAAAGATAGCACGCAACATTTTAAGCCCCATATTTAACCCTTTCACTACCAAATTTTTTTTTTTTTAATTTAGCTTGGAGTATGATGTTTCAAAGATTAAAAAGTGAAAATCGACACCCCCCCCAAAAAAAAAACGATTAAAAAGGAATTTGATAAAAAAGGTAATCTATATACAATCAGCGGTAATGAAGGACTATTTGCTCGTAAATTCCTACCATAAAATAAACTGAACCCCCATTTTATGTCCGTGTTTTTTGTATTAAATGTTTTATTTTTCTTGCACCCGTTATTTTACAATACAAAATTTTCTTTATTTTAATATTCATTTCAATGTGTATATTCTAAAAGTTTTTATTTTGTGAGAATGCTTAGTTTTAAAGGGGGGGCTCGTTTTACAATTTAGGCATAAATTGGATCCTCCTTTTATGACCGTAATTTTGTTTTTTCGTCGATGATGATTAAAATCTGACGTTTTTATTTTAGAGTAGCAAAGCCAAAAAGAAAAGAAATAACAACAACAAAAAGTAATATTCAACTTTTTACTCGTAAATTCCTGCCATAAAATTAAGCTTGGGCATTTTATGGTAGGAATTTACGAGTAAAAAGTTGAAGTGTAAAAACGAACCCCCACTTTAAAACTAACCATTCTCACAAAATAAAAACTTTTAGAATATACACATTGAAGTGAATATTAAAATAAATAAAGGAAATATATTTAGTATTGTAAAATAACGGGTGCAAGAAAAATAAAACATTTATTGCAAAACACGGACATAAAATGGGGGTTCAGTTTATTTTATGGTAGGAATTTACGAGCAAATAGTCCTTCATTACCCAATCAGCAAATTCATTCAAAATTTGGTTATTTCCTATAACTCCAACCTGAAAAAAAGGGGAGCCACTCTGAATCAATTTTATAAATTATTTATTTATTGATCTACGAGGAAAAAAGAAGACTGGTTTAGGGTTAGTTTAATGGGAAAATAATGGGTAGATTAATTAACAGATAAAATTCATTCAGAGTGGTTCCCTTTTTTTTAGGTTGGAGTTATGGGAAATAACCCAAAATTTACTATTAATACATTAACAAACACAAAAGAAAAAAAAAAAAAATTACTTCCGCTCAATTTTGTAATTAAATACAAAAAGAAACACAACAATTGAAAGATTTATGAATTTCATTTGTTTCCATACAAACATTCACAATTTTTTTCTTGGAATTATAAAAAAAAAAAAAAAAAAAAAAAAAAAAAAAAAAAAAATAGAAGAAAAAAATTCTATATAATATACATAATATATTATGTATATTGCATAATATTCTTATCATGTTTATTACAGAATATATTTATTATGTTTCAGGGTTCCCACTCATTTTAGGAAATCAGTTTCCAGGACAGCACTTGTTCATGGCAATTTCATAATTTAATCGATATTAATCTAATATCGACACATTTAGATACTTTTATTGTTACTTTTTTATGTTTCAGGGTTAATGAATTATCTTGGGTTTATTATAGATGATGCCTACATCTATCATTTAACTACACAGGGTGTCCACAAAGTCTATATGCACTTTAAACTAATAAATTATTTTAAGCGCACTCTGACTTTATAGACAACCTGTACAATACAATTGTCTGGCCTTCAGTTTTTGCTTAGCCAGGATCAACATTACTGGGTTATTTTTTCATTAGCAAATCAATTTTACACCCTCATCCAATATTTCCAATAAATGTTTGTTTTTATATATTGAATTAATACAAATGAATTAATACAAATTTCAGATATTTACCGTGCTGTATTTCTCACTTCTTTTATCAGTAAATATATGTAGATATTTTACAATGACCACCCCTCATTTTATATCTGCATCATATTTTATATACTATTGTATATTAATAGCCATGTTCAATTTTTGGAGTGTAAGGGAGATAAATGTGTATCCTAAGGACACTCATTATTTGTCCTTTGCCGCTGAGTCCACATCTATGGTGGACAGACATTGCAATTTTTTTTACTATTTTGTATGTTTTCACATCCGGGTATTTCAAAGTAAAAGATAAATATTGGATTTTCTTTACAATATCTTTAAAAATATTTTTTCTAGGAAGTGTAGCCAAAAAACTTTTCTCTGATGTGATTGACATATTTATTTAGACGGAGAGAGAATTCAGCCCGTTTTGTCATCCATAGTTGAAATTGACGATTTATTTTTAAATTTTTAAAATCTCGGAAAATATGCAGCATATCATCGCATATTTTTTAACTTAGATTTTTTCAAAGATAAATTTTGTTAAATTTTTAAGTTAGTCACAGATATTGACAAACATGTAAAATTGATCTAGAAATTTTTTAAGGTAGTAAAAAACTCAATTTAACTTGGAAAAAAAAGATTGAAAAAGACAAAGATTTTACGCTTTGAGGGTGGGGGTGTTGGGCATTGTGTATTGTAGAAATTCAATTGAATTTTGTACAAATTCCTAAAAAAAAAAAAAAAAAAAAAAAAATTTTTTTTAAAAATGGGTGGGTTGTAAAATATTTAAATTGATGTGTCGGTAAAAAATGGGGGGTAGTGTATACATATATTTGTCGATAAAAAGCAAAAAACACATCATCTACGGGGCACTCATCTTTGATCCTACAGTTAACCTATCTATGTTTTGAGTGCTCCCCAATGACTCATAAATTAATTTTTTTTATTGTGGTTAGTGATAATCTTGGAAATGTTGTTTGTGCACTAATAACTAATTTTAATGGTTTGTTTTGTTGAAGATCTTATTTAAAGGATTAGTGTTATTAAAATGTTTATCTATCAATTTAAGGAAGTATCTTCCTATTTCAAAGTTGGGTAAACTACAAAAAGGAAGGTTAAACCACAAAATATTTCTTTTTCCGTTTTTAGTTTTTTTACTTTCCTGTTTATTATCACTATTAATATCTCTATTAATACTATCATTGCTGTTAGTAATGTTGTTGGTTATACTGTCAGACCCACTGGCCATAGGTTTATCATGGTATTTTAGTTTCTGTTGGAAACCACTTTTTTCAAGGGCCTATTCATATTTTCTACTGTTAGTATCGAAAATTGATTTGCTAGAAGATAATCTATTTATCCTAATGTTAACAGCATTAGGGATTTGTTTTATAATGGATTTGGGATGGTTGGAATGCACACTAATGTAACAGGGGTTTAAGTTATCCTTACAAAAGGGTTTATAGCTATTATTGGACAAATTGAAGGTAAAGGAAATTCACTATTTTGAGATTCGAAACTATCTCAATTTTAAAACCAAAGAATTTAAAGGCTCTTATGATTTTTTTCTCTATGCTAGAGGTCTTAGGTCCATTACTGTCAGGGATATAGATTAGTCCGTCGTCTTGATATAGACCTATATATTTAAGGTCTATTATCCTGCTAAGTGTATCTAAAATGTAGATTCCTATCAAGTCTGCTATTTGTGAAGAATCATATGCTCCCATAGGAACATCAAAAAAAAAAAGTTACTTTTGATCCATGAGGAATTATGTAGCTTTAGAACAGATTTTCTACATGCTAATATTAACTGTATTTGTTCATCAGAGATATCACAAAGGGTTTTAGCATGTGTAAGGCTATTTAATAAAAGTTCTTTAGAAATAGAGGGGTAGAAATCCATAATATCCAGTTGGATAAAGGTGCCTTTGCTTTTATATTTAATATTTTTGAACTATTCAATAGTTTCAATAGAGCTCTTCCACAGATTATAACTAGATTTGCTAAGAATGTTAGAGACAATCTCATTAATTAGATTTTTAGAAACTAAACCTAATTCAGTTTTTGATGGATTAATTAGTCTAGAATGCTGCTTATTTAGGAAATTTGTTTTATGGTCTTTAAATAATATACATGCACATTTTTCCTCCTATTTTCCCATTCTATCATTTATATTTAATTTGCTAGCAAAGGTGTTAGTATCACGGGTGATTTGAGAAATAGAATCTTTATGGTCTAATTTGTAATTATTTGTAACCTTATCATGTAATATTTTTTTGTACTCAGAAGGGTCAATTAAATAAATGTTTCTAGTCTTATCAGCCCTAACCAAAATTTTTCTAGAGTTTTTGATAAATCTAATGTCATTTTTAATGTTGTGTTGAAAAGAATTAGATAGTTTTCTGAATTTGACAATTATAATCAGTCTTAAAATAAAAACAAAAAAACACTGTCCTTGTTATTTTACTAGTTATATTTGTTTACTGTAACAATAACATTAATTTTGCCTCAGATAATTGAAATTTTCCAGGACAAAATACAAATTTTTTCCAGGATTTTTGACAAAAAACACCCCTTTTCCAGGTTTTCCAGTACTGGAAAATTTACTTTTTTATTTTCCAGGTTTTCCAGGACATGTGGGAACCCTGTGTTTATTACATAATATATTTATTATGTATATTATATTTTAAAAATTTTATTAAAAAAGTATATCATTCATTATCTCCAACGACAATGGCCGGTTTCTGCAACATTTTCCGCCTGAAATATCGTTGTTGTGCTTCAATAAAAGCATCGCCAACCGTACGTTTGGCATATTTCGCAAGTGGATCAACCGGTTGGGCCTTTTCAGATTTTTTGTCATCAATACAAATTGTGTCCGAAGCAGCAGATTGCTGATCGTCCAGTTTTTCAGAATCTGAGTCTTTGGTTGCTGAGTTACCATTTTTCTCATCACTGTCTCCAATAATGATTGGAGAAGAGTCATTATTCAACCTCTTCACCATTTCTCTCTTTTCTTCCAGCTCTGAAGATTTTTTAGCGTCTCGAATTTTCTGTCGTTCTTCAAAGTGATAATCTCGAGTTTCACCTTGACTAGAAGAGTTCTTCTGTTGCAATCGGTTCTTAACGTAGCGATCTGTTTTATCTCGAGAATGAGAACGGGAGCGGGATTTCCTACTTCGGTCCATTCTATCTCTGGAACGAGATCGATTTTTACTGTATTTGTCCGTTTTCTCTCGAGACCTAGACCGAGACTTCCTACCGTATTTATAAGGTCTATCTCTAGAACGAGATCGTGACTTTCTGTTGTATCTCTCTACCCGGTCCCTCGAACGGGAACGAGATTTTTTTTGATATCTGTTCATTCGGTTTCTGTCTCTTGACCGAGATCTTCTGTCGAACCTCTCAAACCTGTTTCTATCCCTTAATTGAGAACCCGGCCCCTTGTTGAATCTGTCCCAAGCCCTGGCAGGCCGGTACCGATTGTTACGATAGTTCTGCCTAACATCCTCTCTCGATCTGGACCTCGAGTATCTGTCTTTGAAGGTTGCCTTCTTGTAGGCTGGTTGGTACCGTTCCTGAGATCTAGACCTCGAGCGGGATGACTCGTGTCTTTGTCCACGGCTTTTGTTTTCTGAATAACCAGATTTTGTTGCAGTTGCTGGTTTTCCTTTTTTTCTATGTTCATAGTCACTGTCGTCTTCAGAATCAGATCGGTAACGTCTCGGATTCTTTGTCACATGTCTTTTACTGTCTTCACGGACTGCCTGTTGATTTTCACTGCTTCGACCCGTTGCAAAATTCTTGTTTTTACTACTTTTATCTTTCTGACTGTCTGTAGAGGAAGAAGATGATGAGGAAGATGACGATGATGACGATGACGATGATGATCTATGTCTTGAACGTTTTTCAGGCTTTGATTCATCTTCCGAATTATTATCCGAAGAAGTTGGCTCGGGTTTCCGATAATGTTTTCTTTCCTGCCTACAAAATAAAAATAAAAATAATTTTTTTTTTTTTTTTTTTTTAAAATCATTTGACCATATGACCTTTAGGCACCCGTTTTGCGATCTTGATTCATAAGGACATTTTTTTCATTTACACCGTCAAAATCCGGTTGTTGGTTAGGGGTTAAACTAATTTTAATAATTTAAAAAAAAAAAAACTAAAAATCATGTTAACAAACAACCGGATTTTGACGGTGTAAATAAAAAATAAAAATGTCCTTATGAATTGAGATCGCAAAAGGGGTGCCTAAAGGTCATATGGTCCAAATCATTAAACAAGTTTTATGCCTAATTTATGGTATACAAATTAATTAGACATTTCAGTGAGAAAAGGGGAAGACCATAAGTCTTGAAGGTTTCATTAATGGTAATCTGAACATTAGCTACATAAATGAGAGTAACCTTCCCTTGTTTATTTCACTTTGAGGAAGCCATATGTTTTGCTCAGCTATTTTCATTTCACCATAATCAATACAACTGCACGTTTTAAGACGAAAATATCATTAAAAAGGGTTCTTAATAACAATTAAGTTCATTTCAAATAATGCGCAAGCACAATTAATAACACATTTTATGATATTTTCGTGTTAAAACATGCAGTTGTATTGATTATGGTGAAATGAAAATGGCTGAGCAAAACGTATGGCTTTCTCAAAGTGAAATAAACAAGGGGAGGTTACTCTCATTTATGTAGCTAATATTCAGATTACCTCATTAACTACTACTACTACTACTATACTACTACTACTGTAGAACACAGCAAGTTCTTTTTTTGTTGGCGTCAACTAATTTTTAATGAAAGAAGAAAGTGTAGAAGTTATTTTTGTTCATTAAAGTAAATGGTTTTGTTAAAATGGAAAATCAAAGTATTGTATAAATTCTGATTTTACTTATTGTGTTTATAGACAGAAACAAAAGGTCATTGCAGTGACCTCAGATGATATGTTTATCGAGCTGTCAGAAGGGTAGCCTTGTTTTGGGAGCTGGCAGTTAGCACTTGTTGACCTTGCCATGATGACAAAAATAGCTACAATTTTTTCTATAAAAATAACACCCTGAATTGTAAAATGTCAGTCAGACCAGATCACCAGAAGGAAGTTTGTCACAAGGCCACGGGGCTTCTTCAGAATCGCTGAAACTGCCACTAGAAGAAATAGATCTATAATATGGGTAAGTACAGCTAGTTACATATAAATCCTATTGTGGATTTTACAATACCTCAGCTAAATAATGGACCATTCCGTTTTTATTAGAAAGAAAGAAAGGGAAGAAAAGAGTGTGCTACACAAAAAACATAAGAAGGAGAGTAGGGGAAAGACACAGAGAGAGGGGTGAGCGCACAGAAGCAATAGTGTTAATCTGTTTAAATTGAATATAATAAAAAGAAGAAAGAAAAGAAAAAAAAAGGAGTGAAAGTGAGAGAGAGTTAAATCAAGATTATTATACTTTTTACATATTGAATTATTTTGCAATAGCTCTTAAATAAACATATCAAATGTTGTAATAATTAAATTATCATATTCACAGGTCCTGCAAGTAAAAGATATTTGCCTAAACTTACTTGGGGAGAATCTTTTTGACATCCATTTCTGGAACAATTTTCTCTCTTTCTTCTGATGAAGCTTTTTCTTCTTTCACTTTAACTGAAGATGATTTTTCACTGAAAATGAAAATGGTCAAAATTACTCATTTGTAAGAAAGCAAAAACAATTTAATTTACAAATAAAATATTAAACTGCATTTCAATTTCACTTTATTGCTTTGTTTTATGGCATATCAACCTGAGTGGGTCATTTAATACCGATAAAGTTTTGAAATAAAGCCATTCTTAATGGATACTCCATTTTTTTTTTTATAAATACATTTTTCTATTTAACCCATAGATGAGACCCTAACAGATACTACCACTCCGGGTCAGAGTGAACCAGGGAGCAATGGTGATGAAAGGGTGCTCCACATTCCCCAAACCTCCAAAACTGGAACCTCACCATCAGATAGAGTTTAACGTCATTCCCAGGACATGTAGACCCTCAGCCACTGCCTTCTAGTACCCATATGATAAAAAGGGTTGGGGCTTGCCATAAGGGTAATAAGGTTGGGGCAATCATATAGTTGCTAGGGCTTGACATGACCAGCCAATTGATCGGAGGGGGCCTTTCCGACTAGCCTAAGAAAGGGCCAAAGTGGAATATAATTTCACTTTATTAATCCCCATAATTATTTTGCTATTGTTGATAAATTGTGTTTAGTTTAGGAAGATTTATCCTAGGTTTGCTCTTAACAAAAACTTTTAGTAGATACGAGGAAGATCAATTGATTTTAATGGCATGTCAATTTATTGTACATTTATATTTTTTCTAAGATGTTTTTGCAAAGTTAAAGGATATCAATTATTCCTATCCAATACAAATAATTTGCACACAGTTGTATGGTTTTAAGTATTCCTATCCAATACAAATAATTTGCACACAGTTGTATGGTTTCAAGTATTCCTATCCAATACATATAAGTTTTATGTTAGAATAAGTTGTGTAGCTAGCCAGATTATAATGCGACCTATTTGCAGGTCAACCGCAAATACCCACTTTGACAACCACAAATTAGGGGTGAGATCTATGAAAACGTCCCTCAGGGGCCGAGGCGTCTCCAAGCACTTTGCATTTGTTGCACTTTTCAACTTTACTGGCTGTCGTCTTGTGATCGTCTGCTTGCTTGACCCACACTTGTGTCCGTAACACTGCCTAAGGGCTCCCCTACAGGTGGTTTAACAATCAATAACAAAGAGAGAACAAAGACAAGACAAAGACAATGGCAGAGAGGTACATATGGTACTTGCATTCATTCTGTCTTCTCTTCCAATCTCCTACTCTATACTATACAGATGGGAGGGGGGGAAACCCCCACCTCCCACTCAGGTCAAAACTTCTGCTAAGGTTGTCTTTGCTACTAAGGGTGGTCTGTCTTCTTCGGCTTCCAGCAACTAACTGCCTAACTCACTTTCAAATTTCCCAGGATTCTCCCAAATCTCATCTCAACTCTCATTTTCTGAGATTCCACATGAGATTTCAAAATCCTTTGTTCTAAATGGGTCAAATTTTATTGTTGGTATGACCTCTAGCTAACACCAAATCTGTTCAAAAGCCCAGACTTCTAGTCTCTATCTTAAGGAGATATCACAACTCTTAATCTTTTCTCTATAGGATTTCTCTTTATTACTTCTATAAACTTTGTTTGACCAATACCGGCCAAACCTTCTATGGCAGGATTATTACACACATACACACTTATCCATACATGTATATACACACACACACAATCTATCATACATGTATACACACACACACACACACACACACATATCCATACATGTATATACACACACACACAACTATCCATACATGTATATACACACACACACACTTATCCATAATGTATATACACACACACACACTTATCCATACATGTATATACACACACACACACACTTATCCATACATGTATATACACACACACACATATATATCCATACATGTTATATATATACACACACACACACACACAATATATCCATACATGTATATACACACACACACACAACATATTATCCATACATGTATATACAACACACCACACACACATATATCCATACATGTATATACACACCCATATATCCATACATGTATATACACACACACACACACACATATCATACATGTATATACACACACACACACACACACATATATACCACACACACACATATATCCATGTATATACACACACACACACACACATATATCCATACATGTATATACAACACACACACACACAACATATATCCATACATGTATATACACACACACACACACACATATATCCATACATGTATATACAACACAACACACATATATCCATACATGTATATACACACACACACACACACATATATCACATACACATGTATATACAGTATATACACACACACACACACATATATCCATACATGTATATACACACACACACACACATATATCCATACATGTATATACACACACACACACATATATACATACACCATGTACATGTATATACACACACACACACACATATCATACATGTATATACACACACACCACACATATCCATACATGTATACACACACACACACACACACACATATCCATACATGTATATACACACACACACACATATTCCATACATGTATATACACAACACACACACATATATCCATACATGTATATACACACACACACACACATATATCCATACATGTATACACACACACACACACATATATCCATACATGTATACACACACAACACACACACATATATCCATACATGTATATAACACACACCAACACACATATATCCATACATGTATATACACACACACACACACAATATATCCATACATGTATATACACACACACACACATATATCCATACATGTATATACACACACACACACATATATCCATACATGTATATACACACACACACACACATATATCCATACATGTATATACACACACACACACACATAATCCATACATGTATATCACACACACACACACATATAATCCATACATGTATATACACACACACACACATATATCCATACATGTATATACACACACACACACATTATATCCATACATGTATATACACACACACACACACATATATCCATACATGTATATACACACACACACACATATATCCATACATGTATATACACACACACACACACATATCCATACATGTATATACCACACACACACACATACCATACATGTATACACACACACACACACATATATCATACATGTATATACAACACACACACACATATATCCATACATGTATTACACACACACACACACACACATATATCCATACATGTATATACACACACACACACATATTCCATACATGTAGTATATATCCATACATGTATACACACACACACACACATATATCCATACATGTATATAACACACACACACACATGTATATACACACACACACACACATATATCCATACATGTATATACACACACACACACATATATCCATACATGTATATACACACACACACACATAATAATGTATACACACACACACACATATATCCATACATGTATACACACACACCACACACACACATATCCATACATGTATATACACACACACACACATATATCCATACATGTATATACACACACACACACATATATCTACATGTATATACACACACACACACACATATATCATACATGTATATACACACACACACACATATATCCATACATGTATATATCCATACATGTATACACACACACACACACACATATAGTAATCCATACATGTATATACACACCACACACATATATCCATACATGTATATACACACACACACACATACATATATACACACACACACATGTATATTCCATACATGTATATACACACACACATACATGTATATACACACACACACATATATCCATACATGTATATACACACACACACACACACACACCACATATATCATACATGTATATACACACACACAACATATATCCATACATGTATATACACACACACACATATATCCATGTATATACACACACACACACATATATCCATACATGTATATACACACACACACACATATATCATACATGTATACATATATACACACACACACACATATATCCATACACTGACACACACACACATATATCCATACATGTATATACACACACACACACATACACACACACACATGTATATACACACACCATACATGTATATACACACACACAACACACATATCCATACATGTATATACACACACACACACACACACACACATTCTATATTTATACTTATATATAGCTGGACTTACTACTTATTCATATAGGCCACTATACAGTTACACACACACACACACACAACTGCACTGATGATCTATCCATGAATATATAGGGTAGATTTTTTTTTCTTCCAAAAACTGAAACCGAATAGTGTTACGATAAACTAGAAGGAAGAGGGATACAAAACTTACCTTCCATGCGGATTTTCTACATCACCCGTCTGTTGATGGTAAAGATATCGATAGAAGCCACTCATGTCCTTTTGTTTGGTTACATCTGTCAAGGCTAGAAAGAAATTTTGTGAAACGGAATGATAAAGATAAATAGATATTGAAAATACAAAAGATCTTCAGAAATACACAAGACATGTATCAATAAGAATTTATATATATATATATATATATATATATATAGAATTTACTCTGACGAAGAACGTTATTCCTTGTATACCCCAAAAATAATTTTTTTATAGTTTTCTATTATTGTTATTTTATTTTGTATTTATAATAATAATAGATAGAGTGCATATGTACATGGATAAACTCCTGACCAAAACACGTGTTAGCAAAACAAAATAAAAATAAAATCTATTTTATCCATTCAGCATTTTCTTTCTTTTATTTTTCATTTCAACATACTGTCTGATTCGCTTCCATTTTCAACTTTTGCAAGGTTCCAGGTTTGATACCGGTCCTTGACAACTCAGAGCATGAGTAGCACAGCTTGGATGTCTGATTTGTGCAGTAAAGCACTGGGAGCTGACGGTAGGCGTGGCACTCCACCTTTGCTGTTTGGTTGATACCAACAATAGGCTACCCTGCAGATAAATTCTAGTCAATATTTACTGGGTAGACAATTAAAAAAAAAAAATTAACTAACAGGACCTGTGGATATACCACAGTATGATAATTTAATTATTACAATGTTTACTTAAGAGCTACTGCATATAGTTCAATATGTAAAAAGAATAATAATCTCTTTTCATTATGACTGATTGAAACAGATTAGTGTTATTGCTTATGTGCACTCACTCCTAGCTATCTTTGGTTAAATCCTACTTAACGGACATAAATTCCACCATCGTATGTCACCCTGCCGAAAGAAAAAAATACTAAAGATCAAGGAATTAACCGAATTTAATGAAATTTTCAGTGTTGATATATTAATAAATAAACAATATAATGCACCTGTTATTTTATTTGAAAACTCTTACATTTTTTTCAGGTCAGTTAACTTTGAACCACATATCTTTGAGGCGTAACACAGATTCACAAACATACGTGGTTCAAAATTAATTGACCTGAAAAAAATGTAAAAGTTTTTAAATAAAATAACTGGTGCATTATATTTTTATTCATTAATATATCAACACTGAAAATTTCATTAAATTTGGTTAATTCCTTGATTTTTAGTCCTTTTTTTTTCTTTCAGCGGGGTGACATACAATGGTAGAATTTATGTCCGTTAAGTAAGATTTAACCCTATCTTTTCCCTACACCTTCTTTCTTATATTTTTTCCGTGTAGCAAATCCTTTTACATCCCTTTCTTTCTAATAAAAAAAAAATCCAACTTAAAAAAAAGGGGAACCACTCTGACTGAGGGGTTAGGGTTTAATGGGAAAATAATGGGCAGATTAATTAACAGATAAAATTCCTTCAGAGTGGTTCCCTTTTTTAAGGTTGTATCTGTTAATTAATCTACCTATTATTTCCCCATTAAACTAACCCTAAACCCCAACTTCTTTTTCCCTAGTAGATCAATAAATAAATAAATAATTTATCAGTCAATCAGAGTGGTCCCCCTACTTTTTTTTTTTTTTTTAGCTTAGAGTTATAGGAAATAACCCAAACAATAGATATGGTTAAAATCAGTTGAGAAAAAAGGTAATATGTTACCTTCCATTTCGGATTCTTTTTTCTCCCGTTCTTCCTCATCTTGTATCTCCAACAATTTCTTTTTATACGCAGACGTCACAAATTCTTCTTTTTCTTTGAATTCGTTCCCTTCTGCCTGGCGCTCAAGTTGGATTTTCCGTTCCATTCGTCTTTCCTGATCTTTTTTCCTCTGATTGGCAGATTTTAGCAAACCTTCAATATATTTGGGCTACAAAACAAAGGTAATGTTATGAACATTATTGAGAGTTATTTTTATTTTGTTTTAAATTGACACCAACATGAACACAATATTGTTGAATTGTCCAACATAATTGATTTAAAATGTTTATCATAGAAAAAGTTTATATCAGTCAGTTTACAGCATTCCAGTTGATTTTTATCTTAATTTGAGACTGTTATTTAATCACATTAGTTATATAAAGTTCTGTAAATGGAGTTCAAAACTGTTTGAATTATACAAATATCCCCAGTGGTTCAAAAGTTATGAAAATTTAAAACCCCTAAATCGGGGGCACACAAGTGGACATGATTTTGCTAAAAAAAAAAGTCAAATCATGAACCAATTCAAAACAAGAAATTCAAGTGTTTTCTAATTAAGGGTACAATTTCAAGAATATTGATAAACACAGGCCACTTTGATTTTGCAAATCAAAGTAATGTGTAAAATTTAGTCTATAAAGATTTTTTTTTTTTTAAATAAAAAATTCATTTTTTGCATTTTTGTCCTTTGAACCAGATGAAAGAGAAACTTTTCCTGGGCTGAGTTAAAATAGCCAGGTGTGTATGCCCTCTAGTGGCGAACCCCTCTGCAGAGGTGCATTCTAACGCCCCAGCCAACAGGGCGGCTCTAATTTGTATAAGCTGGTGGTTTATATTTGGCGAGAAATATTCAATCCATTTCTCGAACGGAACGTTATTGGACATCTAATGCCTTATGATAGGGTAGAGTTCTGGGGTTTTCATAATTTGTATTTAGTTTACTAGCAAAAAGAAAGTGCCCTTTCATTGCTAAATTTTCCTAATTTAACTAATTTTAGCATAGATTGTTCAGCCTGCCAGGGAATAGCTTTTACACCCTCTCTCTCTCTCTCTCTCTATATATATATATATATATATATATATATATAATAATGGAGATTGTCGGTTTGTATGTCTGTAACCGAAACTATATTACTATACAAGTCACAATTCCTTTAGTTATTTACATAATATTCTCCATGATTTTATTTTTATTTAAACCTCAATTATTAATAAAATTGTTTTACATTACTTACACTGTCGGTCTTATCTACATGATAATAACATGCAATTGTATTTATATATACAACAAAATAGAGGTTTACAGTATGAATGGGAAGGCTAATTTGCATATTGATCATAAAAAATTTGATTTTAATAAATATATGCTAGGTATTATTGATTTCTAATTGTTAGGTTTTATCTTATTGAATATGAGCAAAAAGAAATCTTAAAAGAAATCCATTAACAAGAAATAACTGTAATATTATTCTTTACTTCCTATCTTAACTAAATAGTTAAATTAGGAAAATTTAACAAAGACAGACGGGAGTAATGTAAAATGATGGAAGAGTTAGTTTCAAAGTTGTTCTATTTTTCAATCATACCCCCTCTGTTCCAAATCTTTTTATCTGCATTCTTATTCCGTTTCATTAGCCTTTCTAATTTAATATGATATTTTATTATATTAAAACTTAAATACTTGCACCCGGAGGGTGCATATATTTGCTAGTATATATATATATATATATAATTCGAGAAATCTCGATCCCCGCAGTGGAATGGATGGAATATGGGCAAGACAAATAATAAAAGTTTGATCAAGAAAACAAAGTCTTGTTGGTTATTAAGTATAAAAAACAATGACTAGCCCAAAGAAGCCCACTAGAAGAATCAGCACTTAGATAGAAGTCAAAACTAGACAAGATGTTGTCCAGAGGAGATAGAAGATGAAGAAGCAGCAAGAAGGAAGCAGAAATGATGTAATCAAGTAAGACCATATCCCATATCCTCTTTAATAAGTCTTTCTCTCTCTCTCACACACACATACACACACTGAACTCTCACCCTCGTTTATATACCAGATGTATGGAAGATAACCCTTTTTCCAAACCTCATCCCACAAAGGAAGACAATCGCTACACAAGCGTTTACTTCCAAACGAGTATATTACATCATCAAAATAAATATAAAAAATGTTCATTAACTATTCACCTTTTTATCTGCCTGATTCTTCAATCGAACATCAGTCTTGATCTTTTCAGCATGGATCTCGTCATAGATGTTGTCATATTCATAAACATTTGGATCATCAGTTAAGGCTTTATCAATTTCAAGCTGAGTCTGAAAAAGACAAAGTTTATAGGATTTAATTTCATCAACAATAACTATTCTCCCTTGTACAAAAGAATTGGGCAGGAGTTTAACCAAACAGTAATGAAATAATATAGAACAATAAAATAAAATACAAATAAAACTCGAGACAGTAATTATGATGCAAAAGTGAGGTGTTATTAAAAAAAAAAAAAACACTCCTAAAAATTGGTTTATAAAAGCATTTTTGTGCAAGAGATTCAAAACATGCTATCAAAAAAAGTCTTAAAATCAACCAATTTTAAGTTATTGATTTTTTCTTAGCAAGATCAATATCCCGATGTGACACTGCATCTATGACAGAAAAAAAAAAGAAAAAAAAAGAAAGAAAGAAAAAAAAAAAAAAAAAAAAAAAAGCAATTTATAAAATATCTTAATAAAAAATCCAGTTGCCAATTCCATATTATTAGCATTCCCAGTTGAAATTTTTTTTATTTGAGGTTATGGATATTTCATCATATTAATTATATTGAGCTCTGTAAATGGAGTTCAAAATTATTTGAATTATGTAAATATCCCCAGTGGTTCAAAAGTTATGAAAATTTAAAGCCCCAAAATTGGGGATATATAAGTAGACATGATTCTATTAAAAAAATATATCAAATCACAGACCAATTCAGTAATGTCTTCATCATTTCTTTATTTTTGGAGCAGTTTTGATAAAACTTGGCATTCTTATGTAAAATTGTATGTTCTTTCTGATTCTGTACTCAAATTGTATATATCTCTATGCTGTAACCAATTATTTAGAGAATAAGAGGTACGGATATCAGCGTTTTTTGTGGGTTTTTTTTTTTAAGTTTACCACAAGATTATTCAACATTTTCATTTTAATACTGCATGTCTACACATATAATATTAATTTAAATATATAACATCACTTTGAACTTAATACCTTTTTAAATACCTACTATATTGTATTACAAGAAATAGAATGCATCTTTACATGTTTTTTTTTTTTTAAAAACAAAACTCTTCAGCAAGAACGGCTGAACCAGCTTTGTTTATGTTTTAATAGCCACTCATAAGGGTTTTTTTTCCAAAAAATTGTAAGTTTGACAAAAAAAACAAAAAACCTGACATTAAAGCATTATCAACATAATTGAGACTATTTTCTATTAAGTATACTAGCAAATATATGCACCCTCCGGGTGCAAGTATTTAAGTTTTAATGTAATAAAATATTGTATTAAATTAGAAAGGCTAATGAAACTAAATAAGAATACAGATAAAAAGATTTGAAACAGAGGGAGTATAATAAAAGATTTGAAGCAGAGGGAGTATAATAAAAAATGGAACAACTGAAACTTACTCTTCCATCACTCTCGTCTTTCATTGTTATTTTTTCTAATTTATGTATTTAGTTATAAGAAGTAAAGAATAAAATGACAGTTATTTTATCTTGTTAATGGATTTCATTTAAGATTCATTGAAGAGATTTTGCTTATATTCATTAAAATAAAACCAAACAATTAGAAATCAATAATACTAAGCACATATTTATAAATTCGATTTTAATATTAATATGCAAATTAGCCTTCCCGTTCACACTGTAAACCGCTATTTTGTGTATATATAAATATAATTGCACGTTGTCAGTGTAGACATAGTTAACAGTATTAATAATGTAAGACAATTTATTAATATTGAGGTTTAGATAAAATAAAATCGTGGAGAATGTGACGTCAATAACTAAGAGAATTGTGACTTGAGTAGGAATATAGTTTCGGTTACAGACAGAAAAACACACAATCTCCATTATAATAAGATAATGCTTTTTTTTTTTGTTTATCTTATACTTTAGTTGATTATATTTTGACTTCCACAGGTCAGAAGAGAAAAAAAAAATTCCCAGTTGTAGTTTAAGGTGTCTTCTAATTGAGTGAACAATTTCAAGAAGATTGGCCTCTTTGATTTTGCAAAACAAGGTAATGTGTAAAATTTAGTCTGATAAAAATTCATATTTTGCATTTTCGGTTGTTCAAAGCAAAATACTGTTTTTACTTGCTATAAAAAATAATTTAATGGATAAAAATACATACAAATTACATCTTATTATAATGGAGATTGTGTGTTTGTCTGTCTGTAACCGAAACTATATTACTATTCAAGTCACAATTCCCTTTGTTATTTACATCACATTCTCCATGATTTAATTTTTATTTAAACCTCAATTATTAATAAAATTGTTTTACACCATTAAGACTGTTGACCACATCTACATACTAATAACATGCAATTGTATTTGTATATACAACAAAATAGCGGTTTACAGTGTGAATGGGAAGGCTAATTTGCATATTGATTTTAAAATTTGATTTTAATAAATATATGCTTAGTATTATTGATTTCTAATTGTTTGGTTTTATATTAATGAATATGAGCAAAAATCTCGGGGATAAATCTTAAAAGAAATCCATTAACAAGAAGAAATAATTGTAATATTATTCTTTACTTCCTATTTTAACTAAATAGTTAAATTAGGAAAATTTACCAATGAAAGACGGGAGTAAGGGAAAATGATGGAAGAGTTAGTTTCAAAGCTGTTCTATTTTTCAATCATACCCCCTCTGTTCCAAATATTTTTATCTGAATTCTTATTCAGTTTCATTAGCCTTTTTAATTTAATATAATATTTTATTATATTAAAACTTGAATACTTGCACCCGGAGGGTGCATATATTTGCTAGTATTTAGAAAGATTCATTTTCTTTCCAACCATACAAATATCTTTAATATTTGACCAGAAATATGCAAGAAACTCTGCTTGGTTTGGTTTGGTTTGTTTTATTTTACGGCATATCAACCTCAGTGGGTCATTTACTGCCGATAAAGTTTTGAAATAAATTCATTCTTAATGGATAATACAATTTTTTTATAAATACATTTTTCTATTTAACCTATAGATGGGACCCTAACAGGTACTACCACTCCGGGTCAGAGTGGACCAGGGAGCAAGGTGATGAAGGGGTGCTCCACATTCCCCAAACCTCCAAACCTGGAACCTCACCATCAGATAGAGTTTAACGTCATTCCCAGGACATGTAGACCCGCAGCCACCGCCTTCTAGCACCCACATAATAAAAAGGGGTTGGGGGTTGCCATAAGGGCAATAGGGTTGGGGCAATCATATAGGTGCTAGGGCTTGACGTGACCAGTCGATTGATCGGAGGTGGCCTCTCTGACTGCCCGTCTAGCCCAAGATAGAGCCAAAGTGGAGTATTGCAAGTCATGAACTGCTCATCCACTTGGGTTCTATCCTTAGAGAAACTCTGTGTTGAACTGATTAGGATGCGAATTTGTCAACGTCCACTAAGATTAGCTAAACTGCTGGGAATGCTAATACTATCAAATTGAACATTCTTTTATTTCCATTCTTACTATTATCTGCGTTATTCGGACTTTTGTCCCCATCTTCATTGTTATCTGTACAACATTTCGGCAGATATGCCCTCCGGCTTTCTTCAGGTATTTCTTGTTGGACTCTGGAACCTTCTTGTCGGACTCTGGAGCCATCATGGAACTTCGAACCTAACCCTCTATTCAGTCTACAGGGGTATCCTGTTCTCATTCCGCTAACCATAGCTGGGGTAGAGAGGCGTTAAGCTGTGTTAATTATTATTCTATGTTATTGCTGCCCTTGGTCAGGATTGAACCTGCAATCTAGAGATAACTATCACTTAGAACTGTCTTAACCTAACTACCTTATCCACTAGGCCATGTGTCCAATTGGACAATTTCCATTCTTATTGCTCTGCTTCCATATTACAGAGAAAAGTTTTTTTTTTAAAAAAAAAATAAAAAAAAAACACTATACAATCTATATATTAATACTGGTGTTCCTTAATTGTACGATCATTATCTTGCAATACCCTCTAGTTAAATTTATGACTTATCATCTTGCAACATACTCTGGTTAAAAATTAAACCGTCCAAGATGAAATGCAAAAATGAAAATCCTGATTATCTAGTGTTGCTTATCCACCAAATTCAATAATAAAAATGGAATGGTCTGTTATTTAGCTGTGGTAATAACACTCATAATAAATAACGGACCATTCCATTTTTATTATAAAGAAAGACAGGAAAGAAAAAGGACATGCTACACAGAAAAAATATGAAAAGGAGAGAAAGGGAAAGATAGAGAGAGGGGGGTGAGTGCACGGAAGTGATAATACTAATCTGTTTCAATCGACCATAATAAAAAGGAGGAAAGAAAGAAAGAAAGAAAAGAGTTAAATCAAGATTATTATACTTTTTACATATTGAAGTATTTCGCAATAGCTCTTAAGTAAGCATATCAAACGTTGTAATAATTGAATTATCATACTGTGGTATATCCACAGGTCATGATAGTTAAAAACAATTGTTTCATGCACTCAGACAAATTTCATTATAGTATAACAACAGAATAAAAACAATGGTCTTTAATTTTATAAAGAGTCATAAATATTTCAAATATTATTCAGACAATAGAGATTTTATAGACCAGTGGTTGTCAGTAGGTGTGTCGCGGGAAAGTATTCAATATTTAAGGTATAAACGAAAATATTATTTCAACAAAGTCTGGCCTATATATTATATATATTGATGTAGGAGAAACTGCAATATTGTAGGAAAAAACTTCAAGACGAAATGTTGCTCACTGTTCCAGTAGAGCCTATCTTAGTGCATGAAATAGGTCCTATAGGTTGAATCCACACCAACACAATAGTGTCTAGTGTTGTAACACTACATTCACTTTTATTAAAACTAGCTAAACTTGGTAAAAT
The DNA here is from genome assembly GCA_023376005.1 of Doryteuthis pealeii. NCBI lineage: Eukaryota > Metazoa > Mollusca > Cephalopoda > Myopsida > Loliginidae > Doryteuthis > Doryteuthis pealeii. The sequence goes on from CM042160.1 coordinate 89,914,649, forward strand.
CTTAATGAAGTTAGCTGTTACTAAAAACAGTTTTTATGTTATTTTCAAGTTAAAACACGTGGTTGCATTGAAAATACCAATCTTGCCAATGTAATACAAATAAATAATTATGAATAATAAATATTTTCGTATTTTTTCGTTCTTGGATCTATAGAATGTATTCCTTTTATGGCTGTGCTGCGAAAATTTTAAACAGCTTATTGGTGTGTCGCCATACAAAAAAGTTTGGGAACCACTGTTATAGACTATTATAGAAAATAATACTTATATAAGAAATAAGACTTTATAGACTTGATATACAACATACATCTGATGAAGATTGAAAGGAGTTCACACCGAAATGTTCAATTGTCCAAACAATAGTTGGGAGAAAAAACAAAAAACAATGGTTTGGTTTGGTGGCATATCAACATCGGTGGGTCATTTAATTCTGACAAAGTTTTTAAATAAATTCATTCTTAATGCATAATACAATTTTGTTTATAAACTCATGTTTTTCTATTTAACCCATAGATGGGACTCTAACAGGTACTACCACTCGGGTCAGAGTGGACCAGGGAACAATGGTGATGAAGGGGTGCTCCACATTCCCCAAACCTCACCATCAGATAGAGTTTAACGTCATTCCCAGGACATGTAGACCCCCAGTCACTGCCTTCTAGCACTCATATGATAAAAAGGGGTTGGGGCTTGACATAAGGTCAATAGGGTTGCGAAAATCATATAGGTGCTAGGGCTTGACGTGACCAGCCGATTGATCGGAGGGGGCCTCTCCGACCGCCCGTCTAGCCCAGGATAGGGCCAAAGTGGAGTATTGCAACTCATGAACTGCTCATCCACCTGGGTTCTATCCTTAAGCATCACGGGTCGCCACCCACCGCTAACAGGTGGCCCCATTGGGGGAGTCTTACCCCTCTGCAGAGGTGCATTCTAATGCCCCAGCCGACAGGGCGGACAAAAAACAATGGATTTTAAAAAAATCTAATAACATAACGAGACCTTTCTGAACCGTGTCAGATCCTCTCTAAATGACAGAAAATATTATGCATGAGAGAAAAGGAGAAAGTGTTATTCTTATGAAAATTAAAAGGACCAAGTAGCCAATAAGCACCCCAAATCATCAACTTAATAAAAGGTTCATATTTTAACTTATCACCGGTAACTCCCGCTTCCAAATCTTCGTAAACAAATGATTTTAATCAGAAGTTTATGGAGATATTCAACATCACAATAAATTAAATAAATAGATGGTTGGTACACGTAACCAAATTAAAATTCAATAGCAAAATCTTTTTTTAAATAAATACTTTTTAATCAGAAATTTATGAATATTTTCCAACACTTACGATGATTTAAAAAAAAAAGACAAAAGACGTTTTTATACTAAAATAGTTTTTACTTAATCAGAAGAGAAATGCAATTATGTTTATTTAAATAAAAATACAGTTTTTATTTACAAAATATTTTTATGCTTCTTTAGATAAAAGGATATTGTTCAGAAATAGTATCACACAATTTGTAAAATTTGTCAGATACAATATAATTGCAAAAATCGTTTATTTTCAAATATTTGAAAGCAAAACTTACCAGTGATGAGTTAAAATATGAACCTTTGGTTTGTTTTGTTTTGTTTTACGGCATATCAACCTCAGTGGGTCATTTAATGCCGACAAAGTTGTGAAATAAATTCATTCTTAATGCATAATACAATTTTTTTATAAACTCATGTTTTTCTATTCAACCCATAGATGGGACCCTAACAGGTATTACCACTCCGACTCAGAGTGGACAAGGAGCAATGGTGATGAAGGGGTGCTCCACATTCCCCAAACCTCCAGAACTGGAACCTCACCATCAGATAGAGTTTAACGTCATTCCCAGGACATGTAGACCTGCAGCCACCGCCTTCTAGCACCCATATAAGAAGGATTGGGGGTTGCCATAAAGGCAATAGGGTTGGGGCAATCATATAGGTCCTAGGGCTTGATGTGACCAGCCGATTGATCGGAGGGGGCCTCTCTGACCGCCCGTCTAGCCCAAGAAAAGCCTAAAGTGGAATATTGCAAGTCATGGACTGCTCAGCCACCTGGGTTCTATCCTTAAGCATCACGGGTCGCCACCCACGACCAACAGGTAGCCCCATTGGGGGAGTCTTACCCCTCTGCAGAGGTGCAGTAGATGCATTCTAACGCCCAAGCCGACATGTGGATGAACCTTTCATTAAGTTGATGATTTGGGGTGCTTATTGGTTACTTGGTCCAAATTAAATATTGCAATGATAAACACAATTTGAAACTGAACAAATTAATTTATACATCAAAAAGTTAAGAAAATTTAAATGTTAAATGTAAATTAAAAAAAAACAACCCCCCCCCAAAAAGAAACACCCCCCCCAAAAAAAGAAACATTGCTATAGAGTAGATAAAAATCAGTGTAGCCATTTTGTTTTTACCTCCTTTTTAACTTTGCCTTTAAGTGATTCCTTTTGTAATGGTGTATTGATAGTAGTTTGACCATCCTCATCACTGTCATCTCCAAAGATGTTAGATTTCCCAGGAACAAATCCATTCTGCTTTTTGCATATAAACAAACCATAGCTGAAATAAAGAAATAAAAATAGAAAATAAAATAAAAAAATAAAAGGAAATTATTTTGAAATAAACCAAATATATTAAGATTTAAGTGTTTTATATGTGGAAGAGTATGTCTCTCCAGGGTTGGCCTGATGAGTCATCTGAGAAAACAAGGATAGAGTGTCAAATGCTACTGGCATCCAACTAAGATATAAAAAAAATTTTTTAAAAAAAAGGTATTGCGGTCTAAATTTTTCCTTTTTCTCTGAATTTTTTTTAGATGAGGCTTGATAATTTGGACTCTTGTCCTCATCTTTATTGTTATCTGTACAACGTTTCGGCCAATGTATACCCCATGGATTGAATAAAGGGTTGGGTTCAGAGTTCCATGAAGGTTCCCGAGTCCGACAAGAAATACCTGAAAAAGGCTGGAGGGCACTTCGGACGAAACATTGTAAAGATAACAATAACGATGAGGACAAGAGTCCAAATTATCCAAACAATATAAATTCTACCTTTTTTTTTTTTAAATTAACTTTAACCTCAAATATTAATGAATATGCAAACTTAGAAAAACAATGTTAAAAAGTTCAAGATAATTTTAGCACACACACAACACAATGTATTTTCTTATTACTTGGTTTGGTTTGTTTTATGGCATATAAACCTCAGTGGGTCATTTAATGCTGATAAAGTTTTGAAATAAATTCATTCTTAATAGATACTCCATTTTTTTTATGAACACATTTCTATTTAACCGATAGATGGGACCCTATCAGGTACTACCACTCCGAGTCAGAGTGGACCAGGGAGCAATGGTGATGAAGGGGTGCTCCACATTCCCCAAACCTCCAAACCTGGAATCTCACCATCAGATAGAGTTTAACGTCATTCCAAGGACATGTAGACCCTCAGTCACCGCCTTCTAGCACCCATATGATAAAAGGGGTTGGAGCAATCATATAGGTGCTAGGGCTTGACATGACCAGCTGATTGATCGGAGGGGGCCTCTCTGACCGCCCGTCTAGCCTAAGTAAGGGTCTAAGTGGAGTGTTGCAGGTCATAAACTCTTATTAGTTGGTTATGCAAAAAGGAAAAAATAAAAATATATATCACTTTTGTTTTACAGCATATCAACCTCAGTGGGTCATTTAATGCCAACAAAGTTTTGAAATAAATCAATTCTTAATGGATAATACAATTTTTTTATAAATACATTTTTCTATTTAACCCATAGATGGGACCCTAACAGGTACTACCACTCCGGGTCAGAGTGGACCAGGGAGCAATGGTGATGAAGGGGTACTCCACATTCCCCAAACCTCCAAAACTGGAACCTCACCATCAGATAGAGTTTAATGTCATTCCCAGGACATATAGACCCTCAGCCACCGCCTTCTAGCACCCATATGATAAAAAGGGTTGAGGCTTGCCATAAGGGCAATAGGGTTGGGGCAATCATATAGGTGCTAGGGCTTGACATGACCAGCAGATTAACCGGAGTGGGCCTCTCTGACCGCCCGTCTAGCCTAAGTAAGGGTCTACGGGGAGTGTTGCAGGTCATGAACTTATTACTTGGTTATGCAAAAAGGAAAAAATACAAAATATATATCACTTAAATAGAAAGAGAAATCTTCTTGTGACATTAAACAAAACATTTTCCCATCAATCTGGGAAAGAAGAATACCTGTTAGAAAGGAAGTAAACAAACAACTTTATATGAAGTCTTTAACTCTTAAAATCCTATACCACCTCATTCCACCCAACTGGAAGTCATTCATTTTCCTAATCTACCCCAAACAATAGCATTTGTTTAAATGTAATATTAAACATATTTAGAATTCTTTATTTTAAGGGAAATAACAGGTAACTTTAAATGAAAAGGAAATTTTTAGCCACTTTTTTATATATCCTTATAGGAATTGGGCTCCGGACTTAGAAAATTCTCAACAGGATATTAAGAGTTAAACTGACAATGTTGTTTGTAGATTTCAATTTTACAACAATTAAGCAATATAAAAAAGTGTTTTTACATAAAATCCTGGCACCACATGTGGTGTAATTGTTAGCAAAGTGATTTGGCAGACCATTATTAGCGAGTTTAATTCTCACTGGGTGCCCCATACTTCCGCCCTTATGCCACAGCTAAGTTTGATATCTCCACTTCATCATACGTTTTAAGAATTTAAAACCTCAAAAAACGTACAGAAATCTGTTGAAGATGATTAATATTAAACATGTGAAAGACAGAGAGTGGACACTTTGCATTTTAAAAATGAATTGAAGTTAGCCTAACAGTTGTATATTACAAAAAATGTAAAGTGGAACCTCAGTATTCAACCAACCCAGAGTTCAAACAAAAAATTTGAGTAAAAAAGGCTTCAATGAATAAAGTAATGAAAATTTCATTAAATTGGATGATTCCCTAATTTTAGTAATTGTTTTAAAATTTTAAAATTTGAATAAAAAATAATATTTTAGCTCATTTTGCATCAATTTCAAGAAAAATATTGTTTTTAAAATTACACCCCACTACCCCCCCCCCCAAAAAAAAAAAAAAAAAACATGCTAGATGAATTATTTTTGAGTTTTAAGTAAATAACTTATAAATTTTCAAATCACTTTTTTTCGGGTATTGAATTTTGATTTTTTTTATGTTCTTTAGAATTTGATCTTTCTAGAAATATAAAATTTAGGTCCCAGATTAAACCCTCGTCCATTCTGAATTGATAAAAAAACTTTTTTTTCAATTTAAAAAAAAAAAAAAAAAAAAAAAATAAGCTATTCATTATAAAATTAAGTCATCAATGAATAAAGTAATGAAAATTTCATTAAAATTGGACAATTCCCTAATTTTTAGTAATTATTTTAAAATTTAAAAATTTGAATAAAAATATTATTTTTAGCTAGTTATAAGAATAAACTCCTTTTATGACATCTGTTATTTAAATAACTATCACTCTCAAATTTCAATGTAAGGTTATTTCCTTTTGAACAAAAAAATTTGAGTAAAAAAGGCTTCAGTTATCAAATAATTTTTTGGACTTTGAACACGAGTCAAGCCGATGTAGTTGGAGAAATTTCTCTCATTGATGAGATAGTGTCCATGGGGGAAAGTAAGTATGCGATTCAAAGTCAAAAATGAAGACATTGGTGAACTTGTAAAAAGCCACTTTGAGTTAAAAAAAAAAAAAAAAAAAGAAAAAGGTATGTAAAAATGATAAAGAATTAATTTGGAGGTTGATTTTGAAGGCTATCACAATGCAGGTAAAAATAAAAAATAATAAGGTAACAATGGTGTTGTTTGTTAACCTGTAATTTATTCTTGATATTTTGAGATAAAATCTCTTTTTCAGAAGAACACTGGAACTGAAGTAGTTGTTGTCTTGTTATGGCATTTTTAGTTAAATGAAATGTTTTTTTTGAAAATGTTAAAAGATGGTATTTTTTTTATAACTGTATTCTCGTGTTGCATGTTTTTAAATATTACTTTTATTATGCTTTTCTTTTTTGTACTTACATATAGGAAATAACCCATCTTTCCATGTTATATATAACTGTAGACACATAAATAGGCATTCATCTGATGGTCAAGAATGCATAAATCCACCTTACACTATTTCTTATGAGAAATATGGTTTCAGTTTTCGAACATAACTTTGGAATGAATTATGTTTGTGTTATAGGTGATATAACCTAGGTACATAAATGGAATGCGCTGACTACCACTATAAGTAGCAGGGACAATTGTGGCTTGGGGCACAAGCAACGCAAGTCAGTTCGCAACTGTATGGCCGGATGCAATCTCCACTTTCTTTTCTGTAATTTCTACTCATTTTTGTTCAATACATTCGTATCCATTTTCACCAGTCGTTTGTCTTATTTTTGACCCTTAAAAACCCCACAACAGTTTGAGAATTTGTAATTGCTTGTTTTAAAAAAATAAAATAAAAAATACCTGGGGAGCAACATCACAAAAAATTTACAAGACAAAAACAAGAAAATCATATATTAGTTTTGTTTTTATAGTCTTTGTTTTTGTTTTTCAATAACAAAAATATGTGCAGTTTTTTTTTAATGTAATTCATTTTTAGGAGCATACTTTATAAGTTAGGTGCCCCACCATGTTGTAATGGTTTATAGCAAACAAATCTTGCAGATCCAATACTACTGAATACAGAGTTTTGTCCTCATTGGATGTTCCATGCTTGCAACCTTGTGTCACCAGTGGCGAACGGATTTAGTAAAACCTAATTTCAAATTTCATCCCAGTGTAAACAATAGGCAATGTTATTTTTGTTTTGAATAAAATCTTCAAAAAGAAATAATTACTCATTATTGCAGTTATTAATGAATTAAAATAAATAAAATGTAAAATTTCTATTTATTCAAATAGATAAAATAAACAGATCACATCTGCTCATTATGATATTGGAGCAATTTAGTTTCAAATCAAAGAGTCTAGTTTCATGACCTAAAAGCTAGGTTGTAAGATATTAGGTATTTTGGTCAAATTATTAGACATCTTTCTATCTATACATATATAAAGGGCAGTTATGTGTATCTGTATGTCTGGAGGAAAACTTCAAAAATAAAACAATTAACAACAATAAATATATATACACATTAAATATCACTAGGGCTTGGTTTTTTGAGAAAAATAATAGATTTTGATTTATATTCATTGAGAATATATTAAAAAATAAAATTTAAATGATAACAGCATGGATTTTTTTTTCTGCGTTATTCGGACTATTTGTCCCAATCTTCATTGTTATTTGTACGACATTTCGGCCGATATGCCCTCCGGCCTTTTCAGTATTTTTGTGCGTAATCGGGAGCCATCACGGACTTTGAACCTAACATTTATTTAATTCCATGGGGTATCCTTTCTCATTCCGCTAACCCATAGCTGGGTAGGAGTTGTGTTAATTTATTTTTCTAACTGCCTCTACTCAGGATTGAACTCAGTATCCAGAGATACTGTCACTTAGAACTGTCCTTAACCTAACTACCTTATCCACTAGGCATGTGTCCAATTGGACATTGAGTGTGAATTTTGGAAACTTATAAACCTAATGTCTTGATTTGGCTAGAAAGTCTACCTATTTACTATGTTGATATTTTTTTCTAACCTAGGACTTCATTATGTGTTTTTTTTAGTTTTTTTCCTCAATCTGATCTAGCCTTCTTAATTATGGGTTCCCATATTGTATTCATTCTTGCTAGGTCTACTTAACAGCCCAGTATAGACTATCATATGTGCTGATTTTTGAGGCGTTCTTCCTTCCAAGTTCTTCTCTATCTATTATTCTCACTTTATCTCTCTCTTCT